>CM067332.1:36362500-37562500 GCA_034376525.1 Nicotiana benthamiana | reverse complement strand
TCTATGATGGTCATTCAGTATGAGATCAGGTTTATCGATCTAGCTCGCCATGCTCTTGTCATACTTCCTACAGAGATGGAGAGGGTGAAGAGGTTTTTTGACTGTTTGATTCTGCCGATTCGTCTCCAGATGGCTAGGGAGACTGGTAGTGAGATCAACTTTCAGGAGGAAGCAAATGTGGCCCACAAAGTCGAGATGGTTCTGTCACAAGGGAGTGGTCATAGGGCAGATAAGAGACCCCGTCAGTCAGGGCGATTTAGTGGTGCTTCATCTGGGGGCAGAGATTCATACGATAGGGGTCATCCTCCTAGACCCTTCCAGTCAGCACTCCAGGTTTCTCAGGGTACTTCAGGTGGTCGTGGTTCTCAGCCACATTATTATGATCAGCAGCCTTATAGTGCACCATCAGCACCTATTAGTGCACCACCACTTTAGAGTTTCCAAGTTCGCCAGTCCCAGAAGCCGAGAGCTTGTTTTACTTGTGGAGACACGAGGCACATTGCCAGGTATTGTCCTCGAGCTTGGAGAAATTCTTCACAGGAGGGTTCCCGTGCCATGGTACAGGCACCAGATGTTGCACGACCATCCCAGCCGGCTAGAGGTGGGGGTAGAGTTGCTAAACGTGGAGGTAGAGGTCAAAGAGGTGGAGCTCATACCGCCAAGGGCAGAGGCTAACTAGCAGCAGATCGACCTATGGATTTAGTTCAGGGTGGTGGGGCTCAGCCCTGTTGTTATGCTCTTCCAGTCAGGCCAGAGGCTGAGTCTTCAGATGCAGTCATCACAGGTACTATTCTGGTTTGTGACCGAGATGCTTCAGTACTTTTTGATCCAGGGTCTACATATTCATATGTTTCATCTTATTTCGCACCATGCTTAGTTATACCGAGTGATGCATTGGGTGTCCCTGTATATATGTCTACACCAGTGGGTGACTCTAGCGTGGTCGATCGAGTCCATAGTTCGTGTGTTATAGTGATTAAGGGTCTTGAGACCTATGTAGACTTGTTGCTCTTAGATATGGTGGACTTTGATATCGTTTTGGGTATGGACTGGATATCACTCTATCACGCTATTTTGGACTACCATGTTAAGATTGTGACCTTAGCTTTGCCGGATATGCCTCGTTTAGAGTGGAAAGGCACTCCAGGTCACTCTACCCGCAATGTCATTTCGTACATGAAGGCTCGATCCATGGTCGAGAAGGGGTGTCTGGCCTATTTGGCCCATGTTCGTGATTCCAGTGCTGAGGTCCCTCCTATAGAATTTGCGCCCATTGTATGGGCGTTTCTCAAGGTTTTCTCTTCAGACGTGCCAGGTATGCCGCCCGACAGGGATATCAACTTTTGTATCAATCTGGCTCCGGGCACTCAGCCCATTTCTATTCTGCCGTATCGCATGGCCCTCCAGAGTTGAAGGAGTTAAAGGACCGATTGCAGGATTTGCTGGAGAAGGGTTTCATTAGACCCAGTGTTTCGCCGTGGGGCACGCTAGTGTTAATCGTCAAGATTAAGGACGGATCGATGAGGATGTGCATAGATTACAGGCAATTGAACAAGGTAACGATCAAGAATAAGTATCCATTATCGAGGATTGACGATTTGTTCGACCAGCCTCAGGGTGCAAAGGACCAATTTTTGCCTTTAGCAGAGTTCGCTTACAACAACAGCTACTAGTCCAGCATTTAGATGGCTCCTTATGATGCGTTGTATGGTAGGCGATGTCGGTCTCCAGTCGGATTGTTTTATCCAGGAGAGGCTCGGTTATCGGGTACAGATTTAGTTTAGGAGGCCTTAGATTAGGTCAAGATTGTTCAGGATGGGCTTCGGACGGCTCAGTCTAGGCAGAAGAGTTATGCTGATCACAAGGTTCGAGATGTGGCTTTCATGGTTGGTGAACGAGTATTGCTTCGAGTGTCGCCTATGAATGGCATAATGATATTTGGGAAGAATGGTAAGCTTAGTCCTAGATTTATTGGTCCATTTGAGATTCTTGATCGTGAGGGAGAGGTATCTTATAGACTTGCCTTGCCTCCTAGCTTGTCAGTTGTGCATCCAGTGTTTCATGTTTCTATGCTTTGGAAGTATCACGGCGATCCATCCCACGTGTTGGATTTCAGCACTGTCCAGTTGGACAAGGACCTGTCTTATGATGAGCCGGTGGCTATTTAGGACTGCCAGGTTCGACATTTGAGGTCGAAAGGTTTTCCATCCATGCGTATTCAGTGGAGAGGTCAGCCTCCTGAGGCATCGACCTGGGAGTCCGACTTCAGGTACTTCTTTCTTCTGTCCGTTCGAGGACGAAACATTGTTATAGAGGTGGAGGATGTGACGATCCAAAGGGGTCATCACCTGTTTCCTTACTCATCATGTGTCTCCGAGGCCTTGAAAACCTCATTGAGGGTTGCCTCGATCTGCATGCGTAGTCCGGGTGCGTAACCGAAAAGCTTAAGTACGAATTTTGTGAGAAAATAATGAATTTTAATATTTATATAACTAATATTGACTTTGGTCAACATTTTGGGTAAACGAACCTGGACCTGTAAATTGATGGCACTGTAAGGTCTATAGAAAAATATGAGACTTGGGCGTATGCCCGGAATCGAATTCCGAGGCCCCAAGTCTGAGAAATAAATTTTTATTTAAAATTATTTCCTGAAAATGACTAAAAATTTTGGAAAACGAAATTGATTAAAAGACTGTGGTATTGGGCTCGTATTTTGATTCTGACGCTCGGTACAAATCTCATATGTGATTTAAGCACTTTCTGTAAAGTTTGGTTGAAAATAGAAGTCATTTGACGTATTTCACACTTAAAATGGAAAAATTGGTGTTTCATGAAAGAACTGGAAGAAAATCTTAAGCTTTGGGGCTTGATTCTATGTATATTATGTTATTTTGGCGATTTGATCGCACGAGTAAGTCCGTTGGATGTTTTTGAGGTGGTGTGTATGTTTGGTTTGGAGCCCCGAGGGCTCGAGTGAGTTTTGAATATGTTTCGGGAGGTTTTGGACTTAAAAATATCAGTGCCGCAGGTTAGCCAGCGGGGCCGCACTCCCTATCAGTGCAGTCTGCGCTGGAAGAATCAGAGAGTGATAATAATTGCTTGTCTCGGAACCCTCTGGTGCAGCCCTTGTGAAAACGTGTGCGGGCGCGGAGGGTCCAGCACGGCCGCAGAACATTTTGCAGTCCACGGTGGAAGCTGCGGGACTGCGATAGTCCATGCGCGGTTCGCGTAGGCAGTCTCAGAGGACTAGCAACCTCCAGATCTACCTGTGCAGCCGCGGTCCTCTTTGCGCGATCTGCACTGGGACTTCTGGGAGGTTATAAAAGACAAGATCTTTCAATTATTTCTCACTTTTTAAAAACCCAAAACATAAGAGGCGACTTTCTATACAGTTCTTCTTCTTCAAAACGATTGGTTAGTGATATATAAATTATTTTCTTCATTCCTTAACATCTTTGGGAATTTTGGGTAGAACCTAGGTTTTCTAAAATTGGGGGTGGTTTTGGCCATCAATTCGAGGTCTGATTCCAAAATGAATCATATATTTGAGTTCATGGTGGAATGGGTAATCGGGTTTTGGTTCGAACCTCGGGTTTTGACCACGCGAGCCTGGGGGCATTTTTGGAATTTTGGGCAAAACTTTTGGAAACCCATTTTTATGCATCAAATTGTTTCACTTAGCATTTGTTGATGTATATAAGTAGTTGTGACTATATTAGAGCATATTGGTGGAGTAATCGAGGGGTAAAGCTATAATTGAGTCTTGAGTGAGTTCAAAACATCGAGGTAAGTGTTCGCTTTACCCTAGCTTGAGTGATTAGGAGTTGAGTCGTATTTGTTGCGTGTTTGTGTTGGGTATGACGTATGGGCATGGTGACGAGTATCCTTATGTTGGTGTCGAGCATGACCTTGGGTCTTAAATTGATAGTTGTGAATTCTTAATTAATCCTACAAAAGCCCTGATTAATGATCCTTGATACTAAGTATTAGTTTTAACTGTGCCGAGTAGAAATTGAATAGAATTGGTTATAGCTGACTCTCCCTTGCCAGAACATTTGAATTGTGTTATTGTATTCCCTTGTGGGGAAGCCATTACATTGTCTTGTTCCCTGCCGGGATTATTTTGTGTATTGTATTGATGAAATGGGATTGGATGGTACGCCTACCACAAGATATTGATGAAATGGGATCGGGTGGTACGCCTACCACAAGATATTGATGAAATTGGATCGGGTGGTACGCCTGCCATAAGATATTGATGAAATGGGATCGGGTGGTACGTCTATCACAAGATATTGATTAAAATGGGATCGGGTGGTACACCTACCACGCGATATTGATTGAAATGGGATCGGGTGGTATGCCTACCACGAGATATTGATTGAAATGGGATCGGGTGGTACGCCTACCATGAGATATTGATTGAAATGGGATCGGGTGGTACGCCTACCACGAGATATTGATTGAAATGGGATCAAGTGGTATGCCTACCACGAGTTATGATGAAATGGGAGCGGGTGGTACGCCTACCACGAAAGATTGAGAAATGGGATCGGGTTGCACGCCTGCAATGAGTTGTGCATTTAAATTAGAGTTGTATTATATATTCTTATTCATGTTAATAGTTTTATAGTGGGTTCTTTGTCAGTTCTGAGAATTTTGTTCATTTTTATATCCCCCGAGCATGTTTCCCCTCCCTAGTTTTACTTGTTGTTTCCTTTTATTTCTTCGTCGTATATTATATAACTACATAGGTTTATCTGGAGTCCGATATTAGTCTCGTCACTACTTCGTTGGGGTTAGGCCAGGCACTTACTAGCACATGGGGTCGGTTGTGCTGATGCTACACTCTGCACTTATGTGCAGATACTGGAGCAGCTTTTGAGTAGCAGCAATAGCTTGAGTGCGAGCCTTCATTCCAGTGAGACACTGAGGTAGCCTTGTAGGCGTTCACAGGCATCGGCATCTCCTCTATCTTTATTTCCGTATGTATCTCATGTATTTTGAGATAAACAATTTACACTTTCTTTCAGACGTTGTATTTATTGAATATTAGTAGTACGTAAGATATGTGACACCAGATTTTGGGTAGAGGCTATGTTGAACTTCTGTATTGTTATTCGTTTTCATTAATATTCAGTCTTCCGCTTGTTTAGTTGTATCATTTGTTTCCATATTATTGTTGATAAATATTAAAAAGGATTATGTGGTTAAGGAGTTTAATTAATAATTGGCTTGCCTAGCTCCCATTAGTAGGCGCCATCATGATCCCCAAAGGTTGGGAAATCCGGGTTGTAACAAATTTACCTTTATTCAATCATTTATTTGCCACATAAAATATATGTGCTTTATTTTACATCACAAGTTCAAAAGTCTTTTCTCTTTTCTTAAGCTCTGTGCCCAATCAAATGGGTTCACATATATTTAAACGGAGGGAGTATAATCATAAGAATCAAACAACCATACAAGTGTATGTTGAAGCACAATCAAAATTAAATTTTTAACAAGAACAAGCTTTCAAGACTATATTATAAAGAGTCAGCTCTTATAGCGGGATTATCCTTTGTAGATGCCTCCGGCGGAATCAAAAATATTTCTATGACATGCATTACTTGCAAATGTCAAATCAAGAGGCATGATAGTATTAACAATAATATCAACAATAATTTTATTATGAGGCCACTCGCTTTAGATTTGATATACTCTTTAAACAACTGAAATAACCATCAAAAAATACATCAAAGCAAGCAAGAACACTAAACTTATAAGGAAAGCAAAATTGATAATCTGTGATGAAACGCTTATGGCTAAGTTTTAAATAATCAAAACAATTGTCTCTAGAGATATATTAAATACGAGTGAACCATTTGGTGGAAAAACTAATGGCTTGGAAGGTGATTTCTGCCATATACTATGAATAGTTACAAAATCGACGAAATCAGAGACTGTAAAACTTAGCTTTACAAAATTATACTTATGGCGTCAAATAAAAAAATTTAATTGACAAGGATAATTTTCAGTATGTTTATATTTTTCAATTATAATAAATAAAGCAATAGAATAAACTTTCTAAATATCATACTATATATATATATCACAATATGTTTTCTTGCACAAAAAATTATATGTTATATTTTCAAGAGGAATGAATATCAATATCGACAAAAAGAGTTCTGAGTATAGCAAAGCAACCAACACATTAGAAGAAAACATATACACACAAAAAAACCATCTACAAAGAAGTGTTCGGTAAGATACACCAAATTAAATACTTTTAAATTATAATACATAATTATCTAACGAACATGACTAAATTGGTCATTTGTATAAGTTCTAATGATGCCCTTTTATTTTGAATTCACTTATCATGCTAATGTAATACTCTTTTTCAGCTTTAAGATGATTTAAATGGTTAAACCATCGCGTGCCATTATTAAAATGCAATGCACGTTCATAGATACTAGTTTATATATAATAGAAGAAGCAAAGAAATATTATGATTACAAGTGGCATAATATTCAATTGACACATATACATTTTTGGACAATTCTCCAACTTTATTGGACTTTCAAATTTATTTAAAAAAATCTACACGTCTTTACACAATTTAATATTTCAAAATATTTTTATATAATAGGAGAAGCAAAGAAATATTATGATGACAAGTGACATAGACACATATAAATTTTTTGGACAATTCTACAATTTTGTTGGAGTTTCAAATTTATTTTAGAAAATGTACACGTTTTTCACACAATTTAAAACTTCAAAATATTAAGAAAACAACTGAATTTGCATGAAATATTTTATTGGAGTTTCAAATTTATATTTAAAGGAAACCTTTTTTTTAGAAAAATTTAAAATTTAAGAATGGCGTTTCAAATTTATTTTTAAACTGTACAGATTTTTTATACAGTTTAAAATTTCAGGATTTTCAAAATTTTAAAAAACAACTGAATTTTCATGGAACAATTTGTTGGAGTCAAATTTATTTAAAAAAATGTAAAAGACGCTTTTCTTTTTGAAAATTTAAAATTTTAGAATTTTCAAATTTTTTTAAAAAATAACTGAATTTGCATGGAAAAATTAAATGACATGTTTTTTTCTCTCTAAAAAGGAAAATTAATTTTAGATTATTATTTATAAATTTTATATTTAGATATGTGTAATGTATTACCTACAAGAATAACAACAACAACACAATAAAATCCCAATAATAACTTTGAGGAGGATAGTGTGTATGTTGACCTTAACTTTTTAACAATAAATACCTACATTAAAATATATTCTTTTTGTTAATATTAGAGTAGCTTTCAACTCTATTAGAATTTAAAATGGTTGATTACCACTTAATTTATTTTCGTTTATTTTTCTGTAATCATCAGTAAATTGATAATAATAACAATAATAACGATTATATAATAATTATAATCTATTTATATAATTGGAGAAGCAAAGAAATATTATGATGATAAGTGGCATAATATTCAATAGACGCGTGTAAAGATTTTGGATAATTCTCCAACTTTATTGGAGTTTCAATTTTTTTTTTTTAAATGTTAACATTTTTTTTTACACAATTTAAGATTTCCAAATTTTAAGAAAATAAGTGAATGCATGGAACAATTTATTTTAGTTTCAAATAAATTTAAAAAAAAGTAAAGGGCACTTCTTCTTCTTTTTTTTTTTGGAAAAATTTAAAATTCCAGAATTTGGAGTTTTAAATTTATTTTTAAAAAAATGTACATGTTTTTTACACAATGTAAAAATTTCAGAATTTTCAAATTGTAAGAAAATAACAGAATTTGCATGGAAAAATTTGTTGGAGTTTCAGATTTTTTTTTAAAAAAAAAGTAAAGGACACTTTTTTTTGTTGCAAAATTTAAATTGCAGAATTTGGTGTTTCAAGTTTATTTGAAAATAATGTACACATTTTACACAATTTAACATTTCAGAATTTTCAAAGTTTTAAGAAAATAATTGAATTCGCATGGAACAATTTGTTGGAGTTTCAAATTTATTTTTAGAAAATTGTAAAGGACACACTTTTTTTTTAAATATAAAGTTTTAGATTTTTCAAAATTTTATAAAAATAACTGAATTTGCATGGAACAATTAAAGGATACGTTTTTTTCTCTCTAAAAAAGAAAATTTATTTCAGATTATTATTTATAAGTTGTATATTTAAATATATTTGACTTATTATCTAATTAACTATTAACTAATTCAACCATATGGCGGTAACCTTTGCTACCTTAAGAACCCTTTACGTGCTTGTATGAGAGGTTGAGAGGTGTCTTGTGGACGGTTCGGTCACTATGTGGGGGCGATTTTAAGCTGAACTTTGAAGGTGTTTCCGATAGTATTTTTGTGGGTTTAAAGGTGCGTTTTCGAGGTTGGAAATTGGACCTTTTTGGCTGGTGTTTGGGCTGGTCTTCGGGTCGTTTTAGTCACCCAGTACTGAGTAGGGCTAATTCAATCCATGGAGAAGATCTCCAGGTATATAATATATCGGACAAGATTTATGTCTAGGGAAGATCCATTCCTCAATATAATTAACCGCGTTCACTGGGGGTGTGTGTAAACTTCGAAGGGGCTCATTCAGCCCAAGCGCTATCATAAATCAGTATAACTGTTGCAGCATGTTTTTCGATCCCATAAATATCACTCATAATCAAGCTCTCATTCTCACTCAGTCATAAATCTCTCCAATCTTACTCACGAGCTTACAATGTCATGAAACTAGCCTGAGCATGATAATATGAAGTATCAATAAATAATAATAGAGACTGAGATATGATATGAAATGAATGAATGCTACTGAGTACGAAATATCAATAAAATCAGTAAATCAACAGGAAAAAATGACCACTATGGGTCCCAACAATACTGACATATAGACTAAAGATGATCTTTAACATGAATGATAGCTTAATTATTTTATCGCGTGATGAAAACATGGATATCTACAAGTTAGAACCACTTTATGGTGCCATGGAATCGATCAGGTCACAATTGTCATAGTGCACGCCCGCACGCCCGTCACTTGGCATGTGCGTCACCTCAACACCAATCACATAACACATAATTCGGCATTTCGAACCCTTAAAACTAAGTTTTAAAGTGTTACCTCAATTCGAGCAAAATTCTACTCCAACACGCCTTTTCCTCTCAAAGCATCTCGAATCTAGTCATAAGCAGTACAATACAATCAATACGGGCTAAATGACTCAATTCTATAAGAAATTACGAAGTTATAACTCAAAAATCCGAAATCGGCTCAAAGCCGGCCGCCGGACTCACATCTCAAAATCCAAAAAAAGTCACAAAACTCGAAAGCTGATTGAACCACGAGTCTAACCATACCAAATTTATCAAAATCTGACATTAAATCGCCACTCAAACCTCCAAAATCAACTCTCTAAATTCCTAGCTTCAAATCCCCAAATTTTACCTCTAAACCACACAATCTAGGTGGAAAATTAATGGGAAAACAAGATTATTGAATAAAAATGAACACAAGGAACTTACCTCAAGAATCCCATCGTAAATCCTCTCAAAAAGTGAACCCGTTTGAGGGTCTCTACTTTACGGAAATAATATTATTTCTAGTGCCATTATTCCTACTTCTGCAGCTATAGGTTTACATTTTTACTCAATGTGAGAAGCAGCAATCCGAGCTTAAAATGTTAGAAATAATGAAAATCTCGGAACCCTCACTTAAATAGGTTTCGTTAGGCTTTACGCACCAGCGAAAACTTAGCCGCTTATGCGGACTCGCAGGAGATATAGAATGCTCGCTTTTGTGGCTTCCCCGTATCTACGACTCCCACTTCTGCTCTTACGGACAATCACCCGCTTCTGCGGAGCCCAGTTACAAAGGACAATTCCGCTTTTGCGACCCTCCTGCTACATCTACGGTCACACAGGTGCGGGAAAAACTTGGCACTAGCGACCATCTTCTTCCTCTCCTAAAACTACGCATCCGCACTTCCCTCTCCACGTATGTGAGCTCGCACCTGCCATTCCCTCTCTGCAGTGCGATTATACCAGCAGTCCTCAAACTTCAGCAGTCCTAAACTTCAAACCTTGATCTGTTAACCACCTGAATTCAACCTGAGGTCCTCAGGACCTCATCCAAACATACCAACAAGTCCTAAATCATGACACAAACTTAGCCAAGCCTTTAAATCACCTCAAACTATATCAAAAATACAAATCGCACCCCAATTCAAGCCTAATGAACTTGAAATTCTAAATTCTACAAACGGTAACAAAAATCTATAAAATCACATCCGATGGACCCCAAATTTTGCACTTAAGTCACAAATGACACAAAAAAACTACTTCAGCTTTCGAAAATCTAATTCGACCCCGATATAAAAAAATCTATTCTTGATCAAACTTTCTGAAATTTTAATTTTTGCCATTTCAAGCCTAATTCCACTACGGACCTCCAAATCACAATCCGGACATGCTCCTAAATCCAAAATCACTCAACGGTGCTAACATACCATCAAAACTCAAATATGGAGTTGTTTACACGTAAGTCAACATTCGGTTAACTTTTCCAACTTAAGCTTTCGATTATGAGACTAAGTGTCTCAATTTATTCCGAAATCTCTCCGAACCCGAACTAACCGACCCGGTATCGCACCTCTTTTTTACCACCCGAGGGGGGATATAAGGGAATTTTTCTCATTTAAGTAACATTATTCGAAATGAGATTATTTTATTTATTTTATAGAGTCGCCACTTGGAATAATCTATTTGGTGTCCCAAGTCAGCTGTTTTATTTTAAATCCCAAATCGAGGAGAATCAACTTTATCTAAAAGTATGCGAAACGAGAAATTCCAGGTAAGGAATGTTGTTAACCCGGGAGAAGGTGTTAGGCATTCCCGGGTTCCGCGGTTTATGTACGGTCACTTAATTATTAATAATTGGCCTAATTATCTGATTTATTATATATTTTAAAACTAGTGTACATTTTTAACTTTATAACTGCTTTTAATTATTTTAAACACTTTTAGGATTAGTGAAATTATTTCTTGAACAAGTTATAATTATTGTACATTTGTAGTTTGGGACACACCGAAATTACGCTACATGAAGTGCACCCGTAATTTGTGATATGTTTATTTTATTATCGTCGAAGTAGTAGTCGGGTCACATAAAATGCACGCCCGAATTAAAAATTATGTATTACAAATATATCATGGAAATCAAACCTATAACTATGATGATTTAATATTGAATGCGCCTAAAGCAAACTACGATGTTCATGATTATTTTCCGAAACTAGTTTTAAGATTGTTCTGAGGACACATGCGTTATGGAAAAAAAATTCTAGAGTTGATATTATGGGTTCTTCTCATTTGGGTTAAATCATTGATACATGCAATTCGAATACAAAGCATTGAGACAAATTCAGTTCGTTGGCTCATACACAAAAATCCTATGGCCGTCGTTCATAGCTAATCACTAAATTATTGAAAAGATAAAAATTAACAAGTTAAAATAAAGAGATTTTTACATTCTTATGCTACACAAGAAACCTTATTACCCTCAATGTTTAAAGTTTAATAATATATCAAATTATCAATTTTATACCATAATTAATTAAGGGTATAATTAATTGTACATTTTTAATCCTTAATTAAAGGAATCTGCACGTTTCTCTCTCCTAACCCCTCAGTCTCACCCAGGTTTTACTCATATCCAAGTTATTTTTACCATTTTCTGTCGTCTGAAACTAAATTCTCCCTCTAAATTCACAAAAAAGTAAAGAAACCCTTCAACAAAGTTGGTTGCCCATTTTACTCCAGTTGAAGTTAATCAATGAAGAACAACAAACTTCATCAAAATTGAAGTCAAATATTCAAAGTTCATACGCACATTTACCTTCATCTTCAAATTTTTTCAATGAAGAAGAACAAACCTTCAAAGAGACAAGAGAGCAGCAATTCTACCATTGACATCCATTAAAAAGATTTGAATTCAAATTTAATTTTTAAATATTATTATTTATTTTGGTTGGGTGTTGTTGAAAATAATTGAGAATATGTTTTGGAATTTATATCTCAATTTTAAGGGATTTTGGTGAAGATTAGACTTGGTTTTGACTGAAATTCATATTGAAACTCGAAGAGAAGAATAAGACATATTGCAGAGAAAAAAATGGAAGAGAGAGAAGCTCTGCCTTCTCTCTAAACTTCTCATCATCTTCTTCCCGGTTTCATCACCTTCTTCTCCATTGCATCTGCTTAGATAAGTAAATTTAAGCAGAGATTGTTATGGCAAGGAGGAGAGGTCGCCCAAGAAAAGAATTAGTCCCAATTTATGCGAGTGATGTAGTCCCAAAAGCTGTTACCACTCTACAGATGGTCGCCCCTACTGTTCCATCAAATCCTACTGTGATTGCTGTTCCATTGCCTCAAGCAACAACAGATCCACAACCAACTGGAGTTCCGGTGATACCAAAAGCTGTTACCACTGTACCGATAATAGGAACTACTGTTCCATTGAATCCTGCTGCGAGCACTGTTCCATTGCTTCAAGTAACACCAGATCCACAACCATCTGGAGTCTCAGTGATACCAGTAGCAAATGTTAAGAGTACAGAGCCTCCAATTAAGTCTGTAACTGGTCCGATGGAGCCTGAGAATGGAGTCCAGATCTGCATGCAACAAGCAACACCAGCTGATGATACAAAATCTGCTACAAAGGAAGGGTTAGATCCTCCTAAACAGTGGACTAATCTCTTCCAGAGTAACAGACTTGCCGCAAATGGTATGTCCTTAGAATATATTCCCCCTGCACTTGTTAATGGCAAACCAGTTGGTCAACTGGTGAAGGAAGAAGTGGAGGAGGAAGAAGTGAAATGGAAATGTGCTCTTGTTGTATTTGTGTTAGGTAATAGCCCAGGGTATAATGGAATGAAGAGATTTATTAATCTTCACTGGTCACACGTTCCTGAGCCTGAACTGTTTTATCATGATGAGGGTTATTATATTGTTAAATTTAGTTGCATTGAAGATGCTAAGGAAATCCTGTGTGGAGGGCCTTATACTATTGCCAACAGACCTATGATTGTGAAGCAATGGTCTGTGGATTTTGATTTCAAGGCAGCTTTCCCTTCAGAAATTCCTCTATGGGTGAAGTTTCCTAACTTACCTATGTCTTGTTGGGGCAGCAAGTCTTTAAGTAGAATTGCCAGTGTCCTCGGTAAACCTATATTTGCTGATGAGTGTACTGCTAAACAATCCAGAATCTCTTATGCTCGTATGCTCATTGAGGTAAATGTGTCAAAAAAGTTACCTAGTGAAATAGAGATTCTAGATCCAAATGGAAAGAGTTTCATACAGGATGTGATCTATGAGTGGAAAGCTTTGTACTGTGAGAAGTGTTTGGAGGTTAGACACAATTGTTTAACTAAAGCTGCTCAACCTACACAAAAAGGTAAGGTGACACAAGAATGGAGAGTGAAAGCACCAGTTGCAACAGTCCAAAACAACCAGATGCATCACATCCAGTGTCAAGAGGTAATTAAGGAGACAAGCACTAAAGCTACAGCTGATGTTGGGGACAAACAGAAGCAAGCTGTTCAAGACTCTCCAGTCTTTAACATAACCAATTTCCCTCCCTTATCCCCTCTTGTTATGTCTAACAGATTTGAAGTTGGGACAGTTAGGTGGGCTGATCATCCCCTAGATGAAGGGGGAACAAGTAAAACTCAATGAAGTGGGTCTTTTGGAATATCAGAGGTGTAAATAAAAGGTTTAAACAAAAAAAAGCTCAAAATTACTTTAGAAATAATAAGTTTGACCTGGTAGGACTAGTAGAGACTAAGGTTAAACAACACAATGCTAGTAGAAGCTAGTTTTTTATTGCCTAACTGGAACATGATAACTAATTATAGTGGTGCAGTAAATGGGAGAATTTGGATTCTGTGGGATCCTACAAAAGTAGTGGTTACAGGATATCTTGAGGAGGCTCAGATCATTCATTGTCAAGTTCAACATAACACTGGTGGTGTTATCTGCTGGCTCTCAGTAGTTTATGGATTTAATGATTGTGATCAAAGGAGGATGCTGTGGAATTCTATCTTGAACTTATCAGCTGGTATTACTGATCCTTGGATTATTGCAGGGGATTTCAATGCAATTCTATCCAGCAAAGAGAGACAATCCTGCCAACAAGTGAAGCAAAGGGATCTTGTTGATTTCAATAATTGCATTCAGCAATCAGGACTGGTTGAGCTACCTTGGGAGGGAAATTATTTTACATGGTCTAATCAACAAAGTGGTAACGACAGAGTATGTAGTAGACTGGATAGAGTGTTTGGTAATTTTGAATGGCAGATGAAGTGGAACCATGTGCATACTGTATATGGTCATCCTCTCATATCTGATCATAATCCTATGGTACTAACTCTTACAACTGATACAGCCACAAGGAAAACACCATTCAGATTCTTTAATGTTTGGATCCAGCATAAGGAATTTCATGTTATTCTTTTAAATTACTGGAATGGCAAGGAGCAGAATACTCTTCAAGGAGTATGGAATAATCTGAAGTCTCTCAAACCTCACTTAAAATCTCTTAATGTTAGAGATTTTAAGAATATTTCTCAGAAGATTGAAAGCAGCAGGAAAGAACTGGAAGAAGTGCAGCATCAAATGGCTATTTCTTATTCAGACACACTTCAGCAAAGAGCAAAATCTATGGTACAACAGCTAGAGAAATGGTCATTAATTGAAGAGTCAGCGTTGCAGCAAAAGTCAAGAGCTAAATGGATCAAACTAGGGGATTCCAACAATAAATACTTTTCAGCAGTCATGAAGGAGAGGAGCCAACATAAGAAGATTATTGAACTCTCCACAGAAGGAGGCTTGAAGATAAATGATCCTGCAGATTTGAAGAAGGAGATTAGGGATTTCTATCAAGCTCTAATGGGAACTTCAGCCAACTCACTTCCAGCAGTGATTAAGTTATATATGAGGAATGGACCAAAATTATCTCAAGTACAAAGGATGGATCTTGTAGCTGATGTAACTGATATAGAGATAATTGACAGCTTGAAGGGTATTGGAAATGATAAAGCTCCAGGGATTGATGGTTTTAATGCCATGCTCTTCAAACAATCTTGGCATATCATTGGTAATCAGGTTATCCAAGCTGTCAGAAATTTCTTTCATACCTCCACAATGTACAGACCTGCTAATTGTGCAACTCTCACTTTGCTACCTAAAGTACCTAATCCTCAAACAGTGAAAGAGTTTAGGCCTATAGCTTGTTGCTCAGTCTTGTATAAGATTATTTCCAAGCTGTTGACTAATAGACTCCAAAAAGTTATGAGTAGTATTATATGCAATTCACAGGCTGGATTTATACCAGGAAGAAGAGTAGCAGACAATGTGATATTAGCTCATGAGCTAATAAAACAGTATCCCAGATCACATATCTCTCCCAGATGTATGATCAAGATTCATCTCCAAAAAGCTTATGATTCAGTGGAATGGTGCAGTTTACATCAGATTATGGAAGAACTAGATTTCCCTAACAGATTTATTAGATGGATCATGGTATGTGTTCAAACTGTTAGTTATACTGTTGTGGTTAATGGTGAAACAACAAAGCCTTTTCAAGCTGCCAAAGGATTGAGACAAGGAGATCCAATATCTCCATTTCTGTTTGCTATTATTATGGAATATCTTAGTAGATCTTTGGCAGAATTGAAACATACTAAAAGCTTCACATATTATCCAGGCTGTAAGAAGTTGGGAATTACTCATTTGAGTTTTGCAGATGACTTGTTATTATTTGTCAAAGGGGAGCCTCAATCAGTAAGTTCCATGTTCTTATTCTTTTCTCAATTCCTTGCTGCTACTGGTCTTAAGGCTAATTTACACAAAAGTGCTGTGTATTTTGGTGGGGTGTCAATTGAGATTCAGCAACAAATTCTTGATCTTCTTGGTTATGTTAAAGGGGACCTTCCTTTCAAATATTTGGGAGTCCCTTTAACTACCAAAAAGTTATCAGTTGCTCAATGGCAACCTCTGGTTGATAAGATTGCTGCAAGAATTACTTCCTGGACAGCAAGATACTTGTCATATGCAGGCAGATGTCAGTTAGTTCAGTCAGTTATTTTTGGAGTTCAAGCTTATTGGGCTCAATTGTTTATCATACCAGCAAAAGTTGTTAAACTGCTGGAGACTATATGCAGAACCTATATTTGGTCAGGGTCTGTGAATGTCACAAAGAAAGCATATGTGGCTTGGGAGAAAGTTTGTATGCCTAAATCTGTTGGAGGTCTGAATTTAACAAATATCTCAATGTGGAATAGAGCTGCAATAGCTAAACTAGGTTGGGACTTAGCTCATAAAAAAGATTTGCTGTGGGTGAAGTGGATTCACACTGTGTATGTCAAACAGCATCAGTTGGAGAACCTTAAAATCCCAGCTAATGCTAGCTGGATGGTAAGGAAAATTGTGGAAGGTGTTAAACTTCTACAACAGCATCAACTGTTAGAGGATAGTGATTGCACTATAAGGAAAGTATATTTGCAGCTTCTTGGAGAATCAACTAGAGTTACATGGAAGAATCTGGTAATGCAAAATGCAGCTAGACCTAAAGCTATTTTCAACTTATGGTTATTACTGCAGGATCGACTTCCCACCAAAAACAGACTATTACAATGGAATTTGAACATATCAGGTGTCTGTGTGATGTGTCAACAAGAACTGGAGACTAGAGATCACTTATTTTTGCATTGCTCCTTTGCTTCCCAGTTGAGATATCAAACAATGCAATGGCTGAGAACTGATGACTTTACTGGACAAGATTGGATACAATTCTGTCAATGGATCATTATGCAGTCCAAAGGGAAATCTGTCCGAGCTCTCTCATTCAAGATGACTATTACAGAAATGCTGTATAGTGTATGGTTAGAAAGAAATGCGAGAATTTTTGAAAACATCTATTGTAATTGTGATAAACTCCTAAGTAGTATAGCCTATATCTGTAATGTTCGAGCTCCCCCTAGGCTTAGTTTATATATTCAGCATTTCATGGTATAAATGCTGAAATTAGAGTAGCATAGATACATCATGTTCCAGTTTTTGATAGGCAGTTGAGATTAAACTGTCCTATGATTTTGTAAGGCATCCTTTTGGTGATTAATAAAAATTTTAATTACCAAAAAAAAAAGACATATTGCAGAAATTATAGTTAAATTATAAAAAAATTATAGATAAATTGTAAACTGTTTTTTGCAGAAGTTTTATTCGTTTTGGATTTGTGAAAACAGAAAACAATGCATCTACAATTAGAATAAATATAATCTATAATTTATCTACAAAATATCTACAAACTGGATATATTAAATTTTAATATCCCAATTCTCATTCGATTGTAGTTTAATTGAGATTTTTGACATAATTGTATTTTTTGCAGAAAATTTGTAGAAGTATTAATTGTTTTTGATTTGTGAAAACAGAAAACAAAGCATCTACAATTAGAATACAAATAATCTACAATTTATCTATAAAAGATCTACAAACTGAGTACATTGCATTTTTATATTTCAATTCCCATTCAATTATAGCATAATAGTAATTTTGACATAATTGCATTTTTCAGAAAATTTGTAGAAGTTTTAGCCATTTTTTATTTGTGAAAACAGAATATAAAGTATCTACAATCAAAATACAAATTATTTATAATTTATCTACAATTCTGCAATATGTCTTCTTCTTCTTCGAGTTTTAATCTAAATTTCAGTCAAAACCAAGTCTAATATTCACCAAAACCCCTCAAAATTGAGATATAAACTTCAAACCATATTCCCGATTATTTTCAACAACACCCAATCCAAACGAATAATGATTTTTGAAAACCCAAATTTGAATTCAAAGATTTCAAGCTTTGTAATGGCTATCAATGGTGGAAATGTGTGAAAGAATATTTACTTCCGTAATTGTAGCGCGCCTAAATAGAAATATCTAAAAGAATATGATTTGATCTGATTTACGCCAAATCTTTTTAGAATATTCTGTTTCTCAATTTTAGCTCGACAAATTAGGAAGATTCAAGTACTATTAATTAATATTTAATGATTGATATAATAATTGTAGAAAAAGTATGGACAGAACGGATAAATTAAAAACTATATATACTTTTTTAATAAAATTTCATATATGGTATAGGAAAGAAATAATCTTTAAAATGAAAGCTTATCTACACCAATAAGTGATTTTCACCGTGGGCTAAGGAATATGCTTTACTAGGCCCAAAGCCCCTCATAACAAGAATTCAATACATATGCATAATTTAAAAATACAAAGAAAAAGGAAAATACCAAGACCAAATGAAAAATGAAACCTATCACATAGAGTAACGAAAAATAAAACTATTCTGCTGAAACCCATGAATCTACCAAAATGCATTTCTATAGCTACTTGGATTTAACACTTCATTTGAATTTATATGAAATCACACGTAAAAATGCATCTGACTAGAAATGTATTTTTAACCAATTTTGGCTCAATTAGATCTAACAAACAGTGGTTTATTTCATTAAATATTTAGAATCCATAACCCAACTATACTTCACAATTTTTCAACCACTGTAAACATCTGAAAATTTATCAGTAGTGGAAATCGTACCTTTACAAGTAAAAAAGAAAACAGAAGTTCGCTCAGCAATTTGAAAACAACTTTCATGCCATCTTCTGTTGCATTCTAGTGGCCGATAGATATGGGCATAATACAATGTGTGTTGTCACCGTGTACAGCATTGCCATATAGTACTAAGCGTGGCTGATTCAAGCACGGAACCAAAAAGGTTAAAAAGATCTAGTGATAATATTAGTCTAAGAATACATGTGAACTCACACAGGCATATGGCAACAACAATGGGATGGAGTGTAATGAGTAGTGTGTAAAGAGAGAGAAGAGAGAACGCTTGGTGGTGATTTTTGTTGGTTTACCGGAGTTTAGCCTTTAGCGTTATGCTGAGCTTGAGTTGGCGTTCTTGGTAATTGTAAAATGGAGAAGAAGCCCCTTTCAAGATGCGCCATTTTTTGATTTTTCAAGTGGGGAACTTCTCATTATTCTTATGTGAGGGATATGATGGTTCCCCCACTCTTATCTAGGTCTAGATTAGGTATATAGAATTAGGGAATGAGTTGGGCCTGAACGGATTGTATTAATTGGGGCCAATTTAAGGATTGACCCAATTTTAAATAAACAAGACCAAATTTTTTCGTATTTTCTTTAATTTGTTTCTCTTTTTTTCTTTTTCTTTAATTAATTAAAGTATTAAATTAATATTTTTGTAGAAATTAATTTTTTTTATTTTTAATATTAAAATAACTAATTAACTTAAAACTAAAGAAAAATGCTAGTTTTGAAGACAAAAATCTAAATATACAAAAATGACTAACATTTATGATTTTTACTTAATAAAATTAATTCCTACATGCAAATTGAACCTAAGATGACATGAAATTAAAACATGACAATTTTTTATAACTTTTCTATGATGTTAAAATATTAAAAAATGCATGGAATGCAAGTAAATAAAGAAAACCTCCTAAAAAGCAATTAAAATTATTTTTGATATGTTTTTTTAGGATTTATTTTCATATAAGGCAAAAATTAGGTGCTCACAGCTGCCCCTCTTTGTTCGGAAACATGAAAATATTTTAGGCAAAAGATAAAGTGAGCAATTACGAGCAATTTTTGCCCGTTTGAAACTCTATTTGGAAGCATTTTGAAAAAGTTTGACCGAACCTTGCTTCGGAGGTTGCCTACATATCTTTGGCAATAAAGGAATCAGGTCAGTGTAGTTTTGGGAGTTTTCGTACCGAAAAACTATGATTTCACTTTTGTTGCTGTTGTTTCTGCTTGCTAAGCTCCTTATTACACCAAAATAAAATATAAAAAGCTAAACTAGCTAAGCCTTTTAACTACGAGTTACAAGAATCCTATCTATAAACCTTCTAAAGCTTGATCTTGAGTCTTGGATGGTTCTTCCTGCAGACTCTGACCTGAATCTTGATGTTTGTTAGCGGCAACCGCTGATTCATTCTTCGTCAGCTTTATGGATCAAGGCGGGACATACAAAGCTCGTGACTTCAATCATATTTTGAGCAGTCCACATCTTTTCTCTGCTTCTACACTTAGAGTTCAACTTCTTTTCTTGTTTTTATTTTCTTTTCTTAGGACTGGGACTTTTTCTTTTGGTCATCTCAAACCTTGTGTCTTATAGTAAAACATGTTCAGGCACCAAAACAAACAAACGAACAAAATATTTCTGACCCAGTTTTCACTAGGAAAATTTTGTGAGTTATTGCAATAAAAATCTAAACTATTTCTTTATCGAAAGGAATAAAATTAGGATAGTGTATCCTTGGGAAAAAGAGATTAGGGAGTGGAGACTCTATATAAAAATACAATTAACTGGGGATTGGAGGCCCTAAGTTGGAAAGATTACCAGGTTATGCTGGAATCAACTAAGAAATGAGACCCTAATGTTGGAAAAGATTAATAGGTTATGCTGACAAAGTCATCGAGTTATGCCAGAAAAGTCCTTGAGTTATGCCGGGAGAGTTATCGAATTATGCCGGAAAGGTCCCGGGGTTATGCTAGGGAAGTCATCAGGTTATGCCAGAAAAGGTCTAGAGGTTAATTCCGGGAAAGTCATCGGGTTATGCCGAAAAAGGTCCTCGAGTTATGTCGTGGAGGTCCACAGGTAATGCCGGGGAGAATCATCGGGTTTTACCAAAAAAGGTCCTCGGGTTATACTGGAAAGGTCATTGAGTTATGGCGAAAAAGGTCAATGGGTTATGCTGGAAAAGTCATCAGGTTATGCTGGAAAAATTCCTCGGGTTATGCTGGCAAGGTCCAAAGGTTACGCCGGGAAAGTCATCGGGTTATGCTAGAAAAGGTCCTCGGGTTATGCCTGGGAGAGTCATCGGGTTATGTCGCAAAAGGTCCTCGGGTTATGCCGAGGAGATTATTGGGTTATGCCGGAAAAGGTCCATGAATTATGCCATTACGTAGGAAAGGTCCTCGCGTTATGTCAGGGAAGTCATCGGGTTATGTAGGAAAGGGTCCACATATTATGCTGAGAAAGTCATTGGGTTATACTGGAAAGTGTCCTCGGGTTATGTGGGGGAGGTCCACGGGTTATGCCGGGGAGAGTCATCGGGTTATGCCAGAAATGTTCCTCAGATTATATCGGGAAGGTTGTCAGGTTATGCTAGAAAAGGTCCACGAGTTATGCCGAAAAAGTCATCGAGTCATGCCGAGAAAGATCCATGGGTTATGCCGGAAAAGTCACCAGGATATGCCGAAAAAGGTCCTCGGGTTATGACGGAGAATTCTACAAGTTATGTCGGGAAAGTCATCGGGTTATAATGGGGAGAGTCATCGAGTTATGTTGGAAAAGGTTCTCGGGTTATATTGGGGAGGTCATCAGGTTATACCGGAAAAGATCCTCGGTTTATGCCGGGAAGGTCATCGGGTTATGTTAGAAAAGATCCATGGGTTATGCCGGGAAAGTAACAGGGTTATGCTAAAAATGTCCTCGGGTTATGCTGGGGAAGTCATCGATTTATGCTGGAAGAGGTCCTCGGATTATGCCGGAGAGGTCATCGGGTTATGCCTGAAAAGGTCCTCGAGTTATGCCGGGGAGGTCATCTAGTTATGATGGAAAAGGTTCTCGGGTTATGCCAGGAAGGTCATCGGGTTATGCCGAAAAGGTCCACGAGTAAATCCAGGAAAGTCATCGGGTTAATACCGGAAAGATCCTCGGGTTATGCCGGGGATCAACTAAGGAGTGATACGTATACTAAAAAAAACTACCAGGTTATGCTGGCATTGACTAGGGAATGGGACCCTATGTTGGAAAAATGTAGCTAGAGATTGGGAACCCTAGGCTACCATGATTTTGAATTTTTCTTCTTTTTCTTCTTCCCTTTTTTAGGAGAATGAATGGAGAGTTTATAAAGGGACTTCCTTTTTCGGGTCAACTTTTGCTGCAGAGCTATTTTGGTTTTTGCATGTCTTGCTTTTATTGCACCTGCATTCTTATAAAGTTATTTTGGACTGCACATGTTTTTACTGTTTTTCAAAAAAAGAATAATTTGTTAGTTTGAAGCGTAGTTGGTTTTGCGGCTTGAGCGTTTCATTCACTTGATCTCAGGTCGACCCTTTTTATGAAGATTTCATTGCTTGTTCCTTGAGGACAGATTTCATTTTAGGCCCTGGAGAACCTCTGGCTTTTCCAGACATTGCCGTGACGGTTGGTCGGTGTAATTCAACCTTATCGACTTTGTTTTGCCTTCGTAGGCCTTTCCTTTTTTGACTTGTTTTTTTCTTTTCTTTTTCCAAGGCATTGGGGAACTTTTGGCTCCTCAAACTTTGTCACAACGGCTAGTCGTGTGGGGCTTAACTTTTTCCAACTTTATTTCGCCTTCGTAAGCCTTTCTTTTCTGGCTTCTTTCTTCTAACTTCGATTTTAGAGCATTTGGGGTACATAAGTTTTTTTCAAATCTTTGCCGAGACAGCTAACCAAGTGGGACTAACCTTTCAACTTCCAAGAGTTTTCAATTTCAAAATGTTAACCACCATGGCTGGTCGAAGTCGACTTGATGCCCCTGACAAGGCTGGGTGCCTTATTGAACATTAGCTCGTGTCAAATGAGAACCCTGTAAATCAGTCTTGCCATCCCTTCTTTGTCTCAGTTTCAGAATAGAGTTAGAACGAAAGGGATTCAAAGGAATTGGTAAACGAATTTAGACAAGAGGTATCCCTTTCGGGAAAAAGAAAGAAGGACTTATCTTGAGTACATGCGGACTTCAATGAACATGACATGCCCTTTGGACTGGATGCTTGATCTATGTAAATGGTTCGACTCTAAGAAATTTATCACAACTTTGCCTTGAAGTCGAGGAACCTTGCCAGGACTCTATGAATGCCGATGGCTGTGAGGATCCTCTTTTTGATCAATGGTAACTTTTATGAGTTTTCACTAGCTGGACACTCCCATTTCTCTTCTCACTGTCGCCTTATAGTGATCTTGGCAAGTTCTCACTAACAAGACTCTCTCATTTTGGATTTATCTGCTTAACATCGCCTTATGGTGCCCATGTAGGTTTCACCAATAAGACTCTCTCATTTCATTTGTCTCATTTGGTTGTGTCAGATCCAAGTTACTGTATCCTTTCATTTCGAACCTCTTTGCCGATTGATCATAAGAACTTGAACATAGTTTTGGGGTAAAACGCATTCAGATTGAATTACAACTTTGGAACCTTTCTGGCGAAACCATCGCCGAACCATTATAACTTCTGCCCCAGTTTCGACTTTTCGGGGAATGTGGATTTTTATTTTGGTGTGACTGAACCCAGAGAGAGGTCGCTTATGTATCCTTTCAGAATCAAGTCGAGCTAGTTCAGGGAAACTTTATTTTTTTTGTTTTCCTTTTCTTTCTATTTTTTTCTCTTTCTTTTTCCTTTTCGTTTTCACTTCTTTTTTTCATTTCATTTTCTTTGTCATTCTTTTCCCCTTTTTTGTATCTTTCTTTTCTTCTCTTTTTCATTTTCATTCATCATCTTTCAGTAATAACTTCCAGGTTCTAAAGAGGGTAATCAAAGAATGGGAGTTGGCTCAAAGGGTTTGCAAATAGTGAGAAAGAAAGCCTTCTTCATCTCAATTGGAGAACATTAACGTTGTATAGAGGATCCAACAGAGTAACTTTGTCTACAGTTGCATTGATAGTTGTTTTAGGACATTTCCTTCGATGCTTTCCAGGTACACTGCTCTCTTTGACAGTACCCTTGTTACCATATATGGCCCTTTCCAATTCGAAACTAATTTTCCTACAGTTTTTCCAACTCTTTGTTTTATTTCCTTAAACTTATCTTCATTGTAATCTAATTATTGATTTATTATTTCGAAGTCTGACATCGTTTTAGGATCTGGGCATGAAGTCCGCACGCATGTCGTGTTATTGAAATCTGCTTAATAAAACTGAATAGAGAATAAGAAAAATGACAATAAGAAAAGAGACATTCCTATGATATGAAATGTGTTTTTTGTTTTCTTTTTTTATATGAATTTTAAAGATAGAAGGATTTACATCGAAATGTAAGACAATAAAGTAAAACATCTAGATCACTCTCTGAGATAATCCGGACACAGAAAGAATAGCAAGACTGGCTACCGAGACTCCCGTATGATGGGGAACTTTCAGGCTTGGCGACCTTTTTTTGGCTTTTCTTTTGTCTCGGTAATGGCTGCAATGGCCTTCAACACCGATCAAATTCCTCATCTTCACAAATCATTCCGACTATTGGCCCAGTGTTTTAAGCAGCCAACATATTATTCATCACGTTAGGACGCCGTTCATCCCGAAGGATGATTCTTTCAGCTTCAATCAAATCTTCAACTGCCCTTTTGAGCATCCAACAATCATCTGTATTGTATCCCACTGCTCCAGATTGGTAGTCAAATCTAGCATCAGCTTGGTGCGAGGTGGCCTCGGGTTCGACCGGTTTGAGTCCACTAGATGCAATAGATCTATTCCGATTAGCTTTTGGAACAAGCTTGAATACGACTCACCAATAGGGGTGAACTGATTCTTTCTGAAAGGGTCTCTTAGGTGAGGATTGTATTGAGGATAATTTGGTTTAGGATTATTTGGAGCTGGGCAACGATGGGCATTTCTGGGAGGTGGAGCTCGGTTTTGTGTATAATGTTAAGGTTGCGGGTAAGGTTGCGCGTTCATCACCGCATAGGGAGGCAGTTCCACGGCATAAACAACATCTTGAAGGGTATAATAGTGTGGTGGGCCCATATGAGGCACATATGATTGGCTGAATGATCTAGGGTCCCCCTCGAGCTTGAAGCCATCGTGGCCCCTCTTGACTTCCATTGTTGTTCATCAAACCCTCCGAACCATTCTGTGCAGCGTGTGATGTGGTCTTAAAAGCAACATGACTCAAGATTCGACCTGTTTTTAAATCGTTTTAAATCATTTCCCCAATTTTAATAGCTTCGGCGAATGGATTACCCATAGCGGACATCATATTCTGGAAGTAGTCCACCTCTTGGGCCTATAGAAAGACCGTGACCGTTTCAATTTCGTCCATTGGAGGCTTTACCCTGGCAGCTTGTCACGCTATTTGACAGCACATCTGCGGAAGCTTTCCGCAGTTTTCTTTTTCAAAGTGGACAAATAGTTTCTTCCAGGAGCGATGTCCACATTATATTGGAACTGGCAGACAAAATCTCGAGCCATATCGTCCCACACATGCCAATGGGTAATTTCTTGATCCATATACCACTTAGAAGCAATTTCGGAGACGCTTTCCCCAAAAAAGGCCATTAGCAGCTCCTCTTTTCCACCAACACCCCTCAGCTGGTTACAATATCATTTCAGATGAGGTACTTTTCAAATTTTGGCATCTTGAGGCCAGCTTACAAGTGGACATGAGGAACACATGTAGAGGTTAGAGTATGAGACTCTCTTTTGGCCACTCAGACCTTGCATGTTTTTCAGGCTTTGTTCTAGGTTCTTCATCTTCTAAGCCATTTCCTCTTGCTCGGAATTTTAACAACCCTTTTTAGCTCAATTGAGAGATCTTATTGTGGAGGTTGAGTTAAAGAGTACATGGTCACATATGTTATTTCTATTGAGGCTGTGGATCCTAAACAGTGAACATTGGAGGCTTAACATAGGGCCGTGGTAAAGTTGGTTGTGTTCTGGTGCAGACTGGTACTGTAGAGAATAATATTAGAGGTGCCTAGGAAAGTGGCACCTGGAGGCGAACCACAGAAGGCATGCTAGGATCATTGAATGACATTGGAGGGTGCCCGCATGGGATGCGCAAGTTGGGCACATGAGCGTTGGTAACCTCACCTGACATGGGGATCAACTCAGGGAACCCAGAGATTGCACTTGGCAGTTCTCTAACATTAGACAAGGCGTCCCACCAATATGCGGAGACGCAACATCATATTCTCTTCAGTAGCTGCCGGTGCTGGGCTATCCTCAGGATTGATGATTTGGAGATGGCTTCCAGAGGCCATAGGAACCTT
This sequence comes from Nicotiana benthamiana, assembly GCA_034376525.1. Classification (NCBI taxonomy): domain Eukaryota; kingdom Viridiplantae; phylum Streptophyta; class Magnoliopsida; order Solanales; family Solanaceae; genus Nicotiana; species Nicotiana benthamiana. The sequence goes on along the minus strand of CM067332.1, from coordinate 37,536,387 downwards.
TCCTTTGGATCTTGTGAAGTAAGGACGAGAAGCCGGATTACCAACAAAACCAACCACCTGAACAAAACCTGGCTAATTTGCACACCCAAAAACCTTGTCAATTTTGAGACATTTAACATATAGGAAATCACATGTTGGGATGCAATGCACCTAACTGTTAAATGCTTCAACCATGTGTTTGAACAGTTGCATGTTTCATCCCGGCCTTAATCAACCCTTTTAGTATGTACCTCTTTTCTTTTATTTCTACCTCTCTTTAATCACTCTTGATTTTTTTCATTTTATTTCTGTCGCTCTTTTGTGTTGGCACTCTTTTTTTCTCTCTTTTTGTTTATGTCACTCTTTTTCATGTTGCTCTATTTTTTTTTAACTTTTCTTTCTTTTTCATTCAATTTTTTTCTTGTTTATTCAATTATTTTTCACTCAGTTACTTTTATAGCTATGATCGAATCCGATGAGGATTGCCTACGTATCACTACACCACATAAATCAGTAGTTCGGAAAGATCAAGAACAAGGTAAATGAGCTAACCCTTCTTTTTTGTTTGTTTACTTTTTATAAAATTCAGACGATAAAAGCTTTAAGAAAAAGAAAAATATTCATTTTGGATATTTTTTTGTTTTTTTTTTTTGTGTTTTTTCTTTTTAGAATTTTGTTAAGAAATGCATTAAAAGAAGAAAAGAAATATTTTTGAATTTTTCATTTTAATTTTTTTGAAAGAAACACTTCTAAAAAATTCTTTTTCTTTTGATTTGAACTTTGGGAATTTCAAAAGTAAAAAGAAAATATTTTTTTGAATTTTTGTTTATTTTCTCTTTTTCTACAGAAGAAAGAAATAAAATATATTTTTTGGATTTCGAATGCTGCCTCTTAATTTTTGAAAGAGGGACTTTTCGGAAAATAATTTGGATTTCTGAGTTATACTTATTTACCAAAGTACTTCTATAGAAAAGCAAAAATACTTTTGGACTCCAATTTTCAAAAAATTTGTGACATTTACGAAAGAAAGACTTTTAAAGAAGGAAAATAATGGATTTTTTGGATTTTTTTGTTTTTTTACAAAAATAGTTTAAAATCAAGAAAACGCATATTTTGAATTTTGATTTTTCTTTTTATTTCGTTTTTCCTACGAAAGACTTCAGAAAGAAGGAAACTTTTTTTGAGTTTTTTTTTTAGGAAAAAATCTTTTTTTGCCCTTTTTTTTTTGAATTTTTCTAAGGGAAGACTTCTAAAGAGGAATTAAAGGAAATTATTTTTAGATTTTTGAAAATTGGAGGCCGGAACCGATTAGGTTTGCCTACGTATCTGACATATGGTGAGAATCAGACTTGCGTAGTTCGATCAGTTTTATAGAACGGGAAAACATGGCACTTGAAGGTTTTGGGTTCCTTTTGAAATGACATTGTCTTTTTCTTTTTACCTTTTTTTTAGAATTTCGATAGAGTTTCGAAAATTTTCAAATACCTATATTTCACTCTTGTTTTTTGGGTTTTGATTTTTTTTGATTTTCTTTCCCTATTCTAGAAGCCAATAAACATGCAAGCCTACACAATCAGATGCACGAGTAGCACGGAAGATGCATCAAGATGATCTTTTTAATTTGGGTACACCTATCCTAGACGGACTCAACCGCTATGTTGAGTCCCAAAGTCAAATGCACTGATGCAAACAAACGTACCTACTAGGGTCCGACATAAAGGTATGTTATTCTAGGTTTAAAAACCAGGGTGTATTGTTCTAGACATGGCTTACCCGAGTGGACAACTCGAGCCGCGAGGGGAGGGGGAGGGGTAACGACCGAGATACAAAAGTTTTATGGATTTACAACTTGTCCGAACCTCATTTTCAAATTGGGATATGACTAATAGAAAAGTAGTCACACGAAGTGCACACTTCTCAGATGATTTAGAAGACTCAGGGAGAAGATGGTATCGTAATAATTTATATACAGTTCACACAATATCAAAGCGGTAAAAAGTGACATTTAGCATGTTAGGCTTGAATATGCAAAAATCAGATAATAAACAAAAGCCAACTATAACAGTTATTCTAAGCTCGAATTCTGAACCCTGAACCAAGAATCTGGGTTCTGATCTCCAACTGAGTCGCCAGGGCTAACACACCTCTCGTTTACCACCTGAGGGGGGATATAAGGGAGCTTTTTCAATTTAAGTGACCTTATTCGAAATTGGATTATTTTATTTATTTTTCAGAGTAGCCACTTGGAATAATTTATTTGGTGTCCCAAGTCACCGGTTTTATTTTAATTCCTAAATGGGGGAGAATCGATTTTATTTAAAAGTTTGCGAAACTAGAAATTCTAGGTTAGGAATTCTATTAACCCGAAAGGTGTTAGCCATTTCCGGGTTTCGTGGTTCGAGCAGATCGCTTAAATATTAATAATTGGCCTAATTATCTGATTATTATATGTTTTAAAACCAGTGTGTATTTTTAAATTTATAACCGCTTTTAATTATTTTAAACGCTTTTAGGATTTATGAAATTATATCTTGAACAAGTTACGAAGTGTGGTACACATGCTATTTGGAACATACCGCAAACCACGCTACATGAAATGCGCCCATCATTCGTGATATATTTATTTTATTATTATCGAAATTATGGCCGGGTCACATAAAATGTACACTCAAATTAGGGATTATGTATTACGATTATGCCACGAGAACTATACCTATAACCGTGATGATTTAACATTGAACGCGCCTAAAGCAATCTACGACGTTCATGATTATTTTCCTAAGCTAGTTTTTAAGGTTGTTGTAAGGACACATGCGTTGCGGAAAAAGAAATGCTAGAGTTGAGATTTTGGGTTCTTTTCATTTGGGTTAAGTCTTTGTTGAGTTGTCCCACATCAGAGGGATTTGAGGTCCTTGGTCTCTTTATATGGCTTGGGCAATCCTCACCTCATAAGCTAGCTTTTGGGGTTGAGTTAGGCCCAATGTCCATTCTTATCATGGTATCAGAGCCAGGCCCATCCCAATTCTTGTTACTGATGTTGGGCCCCCATTTATGTTGTCCACGCTCCAGAGATCTGGGCGTGATGGGGGGTGTTGAGTTGTCCCACATCAGAGGGATTTGAGGTCCTTGGTCTCTTTATATGGCTTGGGCAATCCTCACCTTATAAGCTAGCTTTTGGGGTTAAGTTAGGCCGAATGTCCATTCTTATCAGTCTTTGATACATGCAATTCAAACCCAAAGCTTTGAGACAAATTCAGTTCTTTGACTCATACACACGAATCCTATGGTTGTCGTTCATAGCTAATCACTAAATTATTGAAAAGACAAAAATTAACAAGTTAAAATAAAAGCTTATCTACACCAATAAGCGATTTTCATCGCAGGATGCGGAATATGCTTTACTAGCCCCAAAGCCCCTCATAAAAAGAATTCAATACATAGGCATAATATAAAAATACAATGAAAAAGGAAAACACCAAGCCCAAATGAAAATTGAAACCTATCACATAGAGTAACGAAAAATAGAACTATTCTGCTGAAACCCATGAATCTACTAAAATGCATTTCTGTAGCTAATTGGATTTAACACTTCATTTGAATTGATGTAAAATCACACGTACAAATGCGTCTGACTAGAAAATATATTTTTAATTAATTTTGGCTCAATTAGATCTAACAAACAGTGTTCTATTTCATTAAATATTTAAAATCCATAACCCAACTAAATTTCACAATTTTTCAACCACTATGAGCATCTGAAAATTTATCAGTAGTAGGAATCATACCTTTCCAAGTAAAGAAGAAAACAGAAGTTAGCTCAGCAACTTGAAACTAGCAAACTTCAACAACATCCCGCAACTTTCATGCCATTTTCTGTTGGAATTAGGAAATGGGTTAGACCTGGACGGATTGTATTAATTTGGGCCAATTTAAGAATTGGCTCAATTTTGAATAAACAAGACCAAATTTTTTTCTTATTTTCTTTTATTTGTCCCCCACCTTTTCTTTAATTAATTAAAGTCCTAATTAGTCTATTTTTGTAAAAATTAAAATTCTTTATTTATTTTTAACATTAAACCAACTAACTATCTTAAAACTAAAGAAAAATGCTAATTTTAAAGACTAAAATCTAAATATGCAAAAATGACCCTTTTTGTGATTTTTACTTAATAAAATTAGTTCTTACATGCAAATTAAACCTAAGATGACATGAAATTAAAACATGAATTTTTTTTATGATTTTTCTATGAATTTAAAATATTAGTTTATACATGGAATGCAACGAAATAAAGAAAAACTCCTAAAACCAATTAAAATTATTTTTGGTCTATTTTTAGGAGTTACTTTTATGTAGGAAAAAAATTAGGTGCTCACACCCGGTAAGTCATATAACAACTATAAAGCAGCATTAAATGGGGGAACGAGGTTACTACACTCAAAACAACCAGTCGGGTCGTTACATCCTCCCTCTCTTAAACAAATATTTGTCATCGAACGAGTCTAGAAACATACCTGGAGTCACAAATAGGTGTGGAATTCTGCTCCACATCTACCGTTTGATCTCCCAAGTAGCATCCTTAACCGGTTGACCTCACTACACTTTCACTGAAGCAATATCCTTTGACCTCAACTTTCGAACCTACTGAGCCAAAATGGCCATCAGCTCCACACTATAAGTCAAATCACTATCCAATTGAACCATGTTGAAATTCAAAATATGAGGCTGATCGTCGACATAATTTCAGAGCATAAAAACATTAAATACTAGATGCACACTTGAAAAACTAGGTGGTAAGGCAAACTTATAAGCCATCTCTCCAATCCTGTGTAGTACCTCAACCAGACTAATAAACCAGGGGTTCAACTTGCCTTTCTTCCTAAATCTCGTAATACCCGTCATGGGTGAAGCCTTCAGCAGAACATTCTCCCCAACCATGTAAGCAACATCACATACCTTCATGTCGGCATAACTTTTTTGTCTAGATTGCGTCATGCGAAGCCAATCCGGAATCTATTTAACCTTGCCCAATGCATCCTAAACCAAGTCTTTACCCAATATCTAAGCATCACCTGACTCAAACCAAGCCACTGGAGATCTATTCTACCTCTCATACAAAGCCTCATACGTAACACAAACTTCGCGAGCAGCAAAAACTAATCCGATGAACTCCCGAAATCGATAACACAAGTGCATATCATATCTTCCATTATCTGAATAATGCACTCGGATTGTCCGTCCATCTAAGGGTGAAATGGTGTACTCAACTCAACCTGAGTGCTTAATTCTCACTACATAGCTCTCTAAAACTACGATGTAATCTACGTGCCTCAATCTGAAATGATGGAAAATGGCACACTATGAAGGTAAATAATCTCTCGAATGTAAACCTCAGCCAATTGATCTAAAGAATAAATAGTACCAACTGGAATGAAGTGCGAGGACTTGGTCAACCGATCCACAATCACTCAAATAGCATCGAACTTTCTCGAAGTCCGTGAGAACCCAACTACGAGATCCATGATGATCTGCTCCCACTTCCACTCTGGAAACTCCATTCTCTGATGCAATCCACCTAGTCTCTGATGCTCAATGCTAATAGTTAAGGCACCGAGCTACAAATCCCACTATATCCTTCTTTATTCTCCACACCAATAGTGTTGCCTCAAGTCCTAGTATATCTTTGTGGCTGCCAGATGAATAGAATACCACAAGTTGTAGGACTCTTCAAGGATCAACTCACGTAACCCATCTACATTAGGCACACATATCTCTTACATCCTCAATATCCCATAATCGCCAATAATAACAGCTCTGGCGTCACCATTCTGAACCTTGTCCTTGAGGACAAGCAAATGCGCATCATCATACTGGCGCTCTTTGGCACGATTAAAAAAGAAAGACCGAGAAACCATACTGTCTAGAATCCGATCGGGCTAGGAAATATCTAATCTCACAAACTAGTTGGCTAGGGCCTGAACATCAATTGCAGGAGGTCTCTTACTAACATGAATGAATGCAAGGCTTCACATACTCGTTGCCTTCCTACTCAAGGTATCGGCCACCACATTGGCCTTCCCCAGATGATACAAAATAGTAATATCACAGTTCTTTTGCAGCTCCAACCATCTCCGCTGCCTCAAATTTAGATCCTTATGTTTGAACAAGTGCTGGAGGCTCCGGTGCTTTGTAAATACGGCACAAGACACACCATAGAGATAGTGCCTCCAATTTTCAATACATGAACAATGGTAGCCAACTACAGATCATGAACAGGGTAGTTCTTCTCATGAGGCTTCAATTGGCATAAACCGTAATCAATCACTCTACCCTCCTGAATCAAAACACACCCAATACCAATATGAGAAGCATCATAATATACCGTATAAAAGCCTGAAGTTGAAGGCAAAACTAGAACTAGAGCTGTAGTCAAGGTAGTTTTGATCTTCTGAAAGCTCTCCGCACACTCATCCGACCATATGAAAGAAGCACTCTTTTGGGTTAGTTTGGTCAAGGGAGATGCATAATACGAGAAACTCTACACGAAGCGACGATAATAACCAGCCAAACAAAGAAAGCTTCGAATATATGTAGCTGAGGACGGTCTGGACAAACTTTGAACCGCCTATATCTTCTTCAAATCCACCTTAATACCCTCACCGGATACCACGTTCCCTAAGAACTCCACTAAATTAAAACAAAACTCACACTTGGAGAACTTGGCATAAAACTTCTCCCTCAACCGCCGCAACACATTCCTTAAATGCTGGGCATGCTCCTCCTGGCTACGAGTACACCAAGATATCATCAATGAACACTATAATAAATGAGTTGAGATAAGGCTGAGACACACTATTCATTAGATGAATAAACTATGCTGTAGCGTTTGTCAGCCGAAAATACATCACAAGGAACTCATAATGACTATAACAGGTCAAGAATAGTGTCTTTAAGAATATCCAAGTCCCAAATCTTCAACTGGTGATACCCAGACCTCAAATCAATCTTGGAGAACACCCTCGCTCGCTGAAGGTGGTCAAAAAAATCATCAATATGCAGCAAATGATACTTGTTCTTGATTGTGACTTTGTTTAACTGCTTGTAATCAATGCACATTCTCATAGTACCATCTTTGTTCTTCACAAACAGTACTGGTGCACCCCAATGTGACACACTAGGCCTAATAATCCCTTATCAAGGAGTTCCTAAAGTTGCTCTTTTAACTCCTTAGACTCAACCATTGCCATATAGTACAGATGAATAGAAATAGGCTGAGTTTCCGACACCAAGTCAATACCAAAGTCCATATCCCTGTCGGAGCTTGCCCGACAGCTATGTAAGAAACACATAAAAAATTCTTGGACCACCGGGACATAATCAATAATAGGGGTATCAACACCAATATCAGGCAAAATAAGATAGACAACCCTTCCCAACCATCCGCTGGGTCTTCAAGTATGAAATCATTCTATTACAAACATAGTCTAGAGGATCTCATCACTCAATCCATGGCTACCCTGACATTGCCAACATCATGGTCTTAGCATGACAACACAAAATAGCATGACATAGAGACAACCAATCTATACCTAAGAGCATGTAAAAACTAACCATACTAAGCAACAAGAGATGAACTCTAGTCTCTAATCCCTCAATTGTCACTATACACGACCGGTATACATGGTTCACAATAATAATACTGCTTATTCCATAGATACATAAACAAATTAAGCTAAAGACTTATGGGGCATATCAAAACAATGAGCAAAATATGATGATACACATGAATAGGCGGAACCAAGGTCTAATAATAAGAAGTATCTCGATGACATACTGAGACAATACTTGTGATCACTACGTCTGAAGAAATAACATATGGTCTGGTAGGGAGTACATAGAATTGGGCCTGATTAGAATCTGATCAGCCTCTAATTCTAAGGTGACCCTTAGCTGACTAAGCTTTACCTTGAGCTGGATGGGCGGGCGACGAAGTAATGGGTGCTAAAGTCATAGGCTAACTCATCTGCTAAGCCGGGCCTCCCAAAAGACGGGGAAAATGCCTCTTGATATGACACAAATCTCCATACTCAAAGAAACCTCTCCCTATAAATGGCGATGGAGACTAAAGGGAGCCTTGAGCACCGGGATAACTGCTAGAATGACCCGACACAGATGAACCTGAGCTGATGGTGCATGACATGAACTCTGAGTTAGGAGGGCACTAAAAGATGAGTAACCCTACTAAAGACTATGTGAACCATGGCTAGGTGATGTACTATGGTGAACTAGACGAGCCGTCTGAGCATGCCAATAAGGCCGACCCCTGCTGTGATAGAACTGACCTCTAAAGGGAACACCACCAAAACCACCTGATCCACGAGGCCTCTTGGCCTCCCTCTCAACCCGCTCCAAGCTGCGGCCTATCTCTATTTGCCGAGCAATGTCGACCACCTTGTCAAAAGTAGCACCAAATACCCTCTCCCTAGTCTTAAGAAACCGCAAGTGATATGTGAGGCCATCAGTGAACCTCATGATCCTCTCCCTATCAGTGGGAACCATCCAAAGTGCATGACTTGCCAACTCAGAAAACCTCATCTCGTACTGCATCACAGACATGTCATCCCTACGTAGCTACTCAAACTTTCTGCGCAGCTCCTCTCTGCGAGACTGCGACATAAAATTCTCCAAGAAGAGAATAGAGAACTCCTACTAGGTAATTGGTGTTGTACCAACCGACCCATTCCTCTTATAAGCCTCCCACAATCTGATGGCAGTGTTAGAAAACTGAAAAGTAGTGAATGAGACCTCTCTGGTTTCTAGAATACCTTATGTATGAAGAATCATGTGACACCTGTCCAAGAAACCCTAGGCATCATCCGACTCTGTCCCACTGAAAGATGGAGGCTGGAGTCTCCCAAACCACTATAGTCTTTGCTACTCATCATCATTCATAACAGGAATCACATGAGCCCGAATAACTGCAACTAGCTGGGCTGATAGTGCCCTTACTATCTGGAGTCCCTGCATCACTTGCTCTAGTGTACGGGCAACGGGTGTTGCTACACAATTTTTCCTCAAACTATTTTAATTTGCATATATACCTTCAAAATCATTTTTATAATAATTGGTATTTTTTTCATAATTTTCCATATTATTATCAATTTATTCAGTATTTTATTTCCAATAGTTATTCATAATTTACATTACAAGAAATTTCAAAGTATTTCGTAGCTCAATATATCATTTAAATCCTATTAGGATTTAATTATTTTACAAATTAGCCAATTTTGCAATTTTTGGCTATAATTACAATAATTTTGCAATTATAGCCTAATTGTACACTCTATGCTATTTGAATTCAATAATAAGTAATTTTATATTTTAAATATTAGTTAATTACCTTAATTTCACTATTTAGCGTTAATTTTATTTTATCTAATTATTAGCTATTTTTGTTAATTATTTATTTAATTTCGATGGGTATTTAACAATTAGCCATTTTTATTTTCAATTGTAACCCAATTAAACCAGCCCAAACCCCATGCCCAATCTCTTAAAATCACCCAACCCAATCCCTAAGTCCACCTGGCCCAGACCAGAGTTAATCTTGGTAGTTGATCAATTTTGATCAACGACCTAGATTTATTCCTACAATAATTAATCTAAGACTACCCCCCCAAACCCTCATTCTCTCATTCACTTAACCGACACTCATATCCCTCTCTCTATCTCTGGTTCTCTCTAGAACCTTCTCTTCCCCCATCCTCTCTAATGGACCATGTCCACCTTCTCCGGCCACCCCCTCGCCGGAAACCATGGCCTCTCATCATCTACTGGCCTCTACTTTACCCCACTTCGGTTTGACACTACCCTGAGGTACTCAGGTGAACCTCGAGTGGTTCAACTTTGATCCACGGTATTATATGCCTTTTTCAGGCCATCCATGGCTATTCGAGTAAGATCTATGACTTTTCTGGCTAAAATCGGTTACGTTATAAGGTTTTCTCATCTTCTATGAGTTCTCTGAAATCCTAACTCTTAAGACTCTCCGAATTCTTTTAGATCTGTCTTAGATCTGTGTATATTATGAGCTTTTGTTGTTTTTCTCGAAGGCTTTTCCCGGTTTTTTTTCTAAAGTAACCATTCGTCTTCAAGACTAGCGATTCTTAACCCTTTTTTAAAAAGAATTCTCCTCTGATTTCAGTATTATCATATGATTTTTACTATGTTTAAATGGTTTGTTTAAGTTTTTCCTTTATCTGATTTATTTCGTTGAAAAAAACCTAATCTGTTTGGCTTTAGTTTGTGATTCTGAGTTCGTCTTTACTGCTCGTTCGCTCGTTTGTCTGTATGTGTGATTCTCATGGATATGCTATGATTAGTTAAAGTATTTTTATAATTTTCATCCTAGTGATATCTTATTAAGGTTTCCGATTTGGTTCTTCCTGTTTATACTCTGTTTATTGGTTTATTCATGGAAATCTATACTATCTCCCTTAATATTAGTACTATTTTTTTCGATTCTTGAAATCCTTGATTTACAGTGTTGGTGTTCTTATCTATATTTCTGACTATTTTTCATATCCCTTAAAGTTATTTCTTACCTTATTATGTGGTTGACTATATTATTAATTGATTTCTACTGTCGTTTCCTTAATTAGACCCTTATGCATCTAGCCCTAATTTACATATTCTGCACCTATGTTACTTGTATTCTTTCCTTATCTGTTACTTGCTTTCTATCATTGGTAAATTACTCTCTTAATTAAGGGATACTTGGCTGATTGTCGTTCTTAATTGATTCTATAGTTCTGTAATTGCTGAACAATTGATTCTTGTCTTATTTTTAACCACTTTTCAAACTACTATATAAATGAATATCTTCTACAGTCTTAACACACAAACACAGTTTAGAATACACACACACACACACTCAAACTCTCTCTTCTTTCTCTGCTACTTGTGTTAACTGCTTGTCTAGCCGGTTGAAAGCCAAGGCTAGACTGTGGAACTCTACTTGCTTTACTTTTCTGCACTTTACTTTCTTAACTGGTATGTTCCTAGTTTAATTCTAAAACTCAACTTTATATGCTCCATGTCTGTTAATATATGTCTCCTTCTGCATTAATTTAATGGCTTATGCATTTATTTGCCCACCTTGTTTACTGCTTATTTCAGTATGCTTAAGTTTTGCCCGCTCTTGTTCAAATGTGTAATCAACATGTCTGGGTCTCACTTGTCTTGTATGGTACTTGGCCAGCATGTTTACTTGAATTCTTGAAGTATGTTCATGTGAGTATCATAGACTCCTAATGTACTTGATTAACGTTAAGCGGCATGACTAATTCTGTGTAATAGACCCCTTTCCTCATCATGTCACTCCTATACTATGTTTCTATGTCTTACTGCCTATAACTATTCCAATTTCTAGCATGATTCCCTTGCTAACACTTTAAAGTAGTAGTTTAGGGTTCTGGATGCCAATCAGTTCCTACTTGTTCTTTATACTTGCTGGTCTATATGCTTCTCCTCTTATCCATGCTAACATGTTTCATAATTGGCCCCAGCCCCTTACTTACCTGGTTGTGACTTTTGAAATTGTACTATTCTTTGAACTTGCTCTGTGTGTGCTGTCTTGTTCTAAGTTGTTCTTGCTCCTACTTCCTTCCCCATTCAAAGCTATTTTTCCCTGAAATAACTCTTTTGTTGTTCTGCAAACTTATTCCAAACATGCTGTTTCAAAACTATTTCCACATCAACTCTTTTAAATCTATGCCAAGCACTCTCACATATACTCTTAGACCACTAGGTTCTGCCCCTTTTGTGTGAGCCTTGCCTTGGGACCCTTGAGCTCACTCTAAACTTGGGCACACAAAAGCTGGACTTTCCACACTACATTTAATCTATATTGGCTATAAAATTTGGGTATGTAGCACTGACTGGGATCCCTTGAGATCATTAGAGAACTCTGACATACCTAGATATAAGAAACAGTATGAAGCCATCTTGGCACTTGAGGTGATTTATTACATATCTCGGGGAGGAAGTCCTAATCAGGTGCTGAAAGTTTGGGCCTATTTCAGGCTCTCTATAGTGTAATTTTTACTTTTCTTGTGTAATTCATTTCAGTATTAGTCTATAATAATTATTTGTAAACAAATCTGGGGTTGGATATCGAAAAGGGGTGGGTAATATGCATGTTGTAGTATAATCCAAAGTAGAAATCATGTTCCTAGGTTTACTTTCTCTATGCACACTAGCGGTCATGTTAAGGTACAACATGCCAAGCATGCCATGCATTAGATATCATGCTATTTTGGATTTATATGTATTGTTCAGCATCTCATCCACACTTAGAAATCATGTCTATAGGGTAAATAATAACAATAAAATAAGTTTCTATTATGTGATTCTGCCCATGTAAACATGTTCTGAAATTTTATTTAGAAATCCTGCCTCATGGTAAACGTGTTAACACAATTTGTTATTCATGCACTCACCATATTGTAACCATGCTCCGCACCTAGAAATCCTGCTTTAGGTAAACAACATCAAAAACAATCACTCCTGCTATTTTAAAACTGTGCATAACTTGATGTGCATTTAGAAAATCATGTTTGAGTTATTGTGCATCATGCTGCACTAGAGATCATGTTATAGGATCACACTTATCCAATCACACCTAGTCAAAATAAAGAGGTATAAACAGTCATATTCTAAACAAACTTGTAATTATTCTCTAGATGTTTGTAACATTTAGAATTGTATTCTATTAGGTGTAACAACCTGGAATTATGAAAAAATATGAATAACTGGTACATGTTATTTTACGCCTAGGAAAGCCTTAGGTAACCAACTTTAAAATAAAACCAGAACCATATTTGTGATTAGTGTTTAACTGTCAACGTGTTAAAACCAGTAGTACATGCCTGATCCAGACTTCTTTTCTGAGTCATGTAATTAATCTGGTTCTGTTGTTATCACTTAGATACCATTCTTTAAGGATTCTGAGTTCAAATGTAGACCTTATCTGTGTATGAGTCATGTTGTCTATTGTGCATTACTTATGGAGGTATATTTGAGGATTCTATTTGTTTTCTGTGTTTTCCCTAAATACAGTCCTACGTGTTCTTGTTTGTCGCCTAGTATTTTGCCTTTAAACCTTAGGGTCTGCTTAGAACCCCACCCTTTTTATAGGATAGAGTCCTAAATTCTTCCAGGACTAATAGGAAAGGACGAGTAACATCATGCAATAGGGGTCGAGATCAACCTTTGCTTTAATTACTTTCACGAGGCGAGAAATGGTAGGTATGGATATGATGACTGGTGCATTAATACCACGTGTTGCCCCTCTTTGAGGAGTGTCATACTAGGTATTGCATTGATGTGATCCATATTACAAACAAACCTAGGACACCTCTCTTTACATTCACGAATATGCTTAGATTGTAATTCTTTTCAAAGTCTCACTTTTCACTAATGTTTTTCCAAACACTTGTGCACCTAAACTTAAATCCCCTACTATTTTAGCTATACTTGTTTACTTGCTAAATGTACAAAGTCAGAAAAAACCTTTCTCTTAGGATAATTTCAAGCCCTTGCCTTATCTTTGGTTACCAAATGTAGTTCTAAGTGAACCTTATAGGTGCCCTAACACACCTTAAATAGTTAGGTGACGACTCTTCAAGACTGCAAACCCTTTTTCCAAAAGGAATGAGTTGTCCTATACCAAAATGTCATAAACCTAATTACGTGTTAAAAAATTGGGTGCGACAGTATGGCGACTCTGCTGGGGACTTTTAGGCTTTTACCATTTCATACAGTTTTTTGTGAATTTTTACCCCCCTATGTGCAATTATTTGTTTAATTCCTTTAAGTATTTAATTTCTTTTTCAAATGCAAAACTAACATATCTTTCTTGTCTCCTTCCTTATGACTGCTTGATATTGTAAAAATTGTTGTATATATCACTTTCTTAATGTGCAAATACATGTCAACATGCTTTTAATTATTGAATAATCATGCTCAACTTCATAATCCACTCGTGCCAAACAAATACTATAATAACGCTTGATGAGTGGTTGCGCCCTTCCTATATCATTACCCCCTAAATTCGTAAAGCCTTATTTGCGGTAAAACTAGTAGATCAATGGTGCAGTCGACGGTTCCGTGCCTTCCTCCTTGAGTTGTCTGCTCAAGGGTACTAGTCTAAAACCACATAGAAACCTTTCGCTGTTTAAATTGTGCATGCATCATGGTCAAACCTAGCCGGGTCAGTTATGTTGTCCATATAATGATCCTTTAGGATAGACTTGTCCAAAAGTCCTCTAGGTTTCCCTAAACCTAAACGAACGTCAGTGCATTTATTTGGGGAACTAAATGTTTCATGCTAATTGTTGATGTTAAATAGTCGAGTCTAATGGTGGTAAGGGCCTAACCTTGTTTGCCTTGCAGGAATATGAGGAATAAAGTCTCGAGATTCGGCATGGTCACCAATATCCACCCAAGATTGCTAAGTCGGTAGGAAGATTGACATTGTAGTGAAAAAATCCTCGTCAGAAAATATCTAGGTATTTTACCATCCCTCCTAGAGATCCAGCCTAACAACATGATAATAGAAGCTGCTACCTTATTTTGGCATTGTGAAAGGGCCGTGTTCAACTTTGGGGACATGGAAATGACACCTCGGCTAGATGAGATAGGATGACTGGCCTATCTAGTGTGGGAAAACCCGAGTTTTCTAAGACCTAAGAACCGCAGAAGCAAAGGTTTCCTAAAAATGATGGGTTTGAAGATGAATGCAAAATTGATATGCCTAAAGGAATTTTATATCCCTTTTGACTACCTTTATGAAAGGTACGTTCACAACAAATCATACCGTGCGTACCATGACGAGTTTGCCATTATGTCCTTGGGACATATCCATCGTAGGGTTTTCATCTTCATGTTTTGCTTCCTGGGTTTGATCGTGTTTCTAATGAAGAAAGGGAGAATCCATACTAGGCTGGCTTTGGTAACCAAGACCCTAATAAAGGGGATTGGTGGGCATACATTCAGCATTATACCCATGATCATCGCAGACATATACCGAGCCTTTGAGAAGTGTCAACGAGGAGTGAAACACTTTGAAGGCTGCAATCTACTACTTCAACTTTGGCTCATAGAACATCTCCAAAAGGGCGAATACCGACAAAAAATTCAGCAAAAGGCCTGGGATGATCATATTGCTTTCCACCACCCAAAGGGAATGACTTACATCCCCGATGTGTTCGCTCAGCCTGAGAATGCCAAGGAATGGTTTGAGCTCTTTGATAATCTGACTGAAGAACAGGTTCAATGGATGTTCGAGTGTTTTCCAACAGAGGAGTTCATCACCCGATCTAGAGATACACCTTTCCTGATAATGATTGGTCTAAGAGGAACATACTCTTACATCCCTCTTTGAGTTATGAGGCAAGCAGGTAAGAAGCAAGTCATACCCAGGGTCAACAAGATGAGCCATTTTCGAGCTGACTTCAAAAATGATGACAGTCCCTACAAGTGCCAAGCCCAATACATGTGGCACTGCAAGATAGTGATGGGGAAAGACACCATCGAGCCATACATATATCATACCGATTGTACCCCTTTCTATTAGGGTTGGTTAGAAGATAATTGGGATGGTCTGGGCCAGCCAGGATGCGTTTGAGGTCACAGAATTATAGATGAAAAGGCTGAGGCGCAAGTCAAGTACAACCAGCTATGTAAAAAGGATCCGTGAATGCGAGAGCAAACACCGCAAGATACAAGGGTCCAACCAGAAGATGATTGAGGAATGGAAAGACATGGCTATCAATGCCAACAAAAGGCTAGGATACTTGGAGCGAGGCATGGTAGAACTAGAGGGAAAATTTCTCAAAAGGGTTGAAGACTATCAAAAGGCTGAAGTGACAGAAGATGGACATCTAGACAGAGCATACCCGTTGCTGGGACTTCGTGAATTAGGTAAGCTGTTCGACGGAGCCAAGGATGCTGAATCTGGGGAAGGTCCTTCTGGGAACAAATAGATAGGAATTTACTTTTTTGCTTTATGAATGTAATAAGGCCAATGGCTTTTAGTGACTTTTATTTCTTACTTATTTAGTGTCATTTTAGAATTTTCTATTTTTATCAATAAAATGAGGCATTTAGCATTAACAGTTCTCCAAGTCTATTTGTCGTTAGGCCTACCTCGGCACAAAGAGGCTACTAAATTAGGACACATTTTACATTCCCGCACCATGTGTTTAATTTTGCAACAATTTTTATAATCCTCACTAACTTAATTACCTTTTGTTTTATTATTCCCCTCCCCAAAGTTTAGTTCGTGTACTCTTGCATCATTATCTTATTTCACAAGATCCAAGGGCCCTCCACCCACTCCTCTTAGTCCCGCTAAAGGCAAGTATAGAATGGAAGATCTAAACAACATTAGGAAGGAGAACACATCTAAACGGGTATAGGCTGCTGATGGCCAGGGTATTCAGGTTCCTAATGAGATTTTGTCACTACTCGAACAGAAACTGTTGAAATTCTCGGAAGAACTCGATTAGGTCCGAAATCTGGAAAACCTGTCATTTTTCCTGAACACCTCATATATCAACTTACCAACACTAAAAACCCTGCACCTTCTCAAAATATCCCAAAGCAGCAAAATCATCCCGCGCCTTATCATCACACTGCTCCACCAAAGAACCAATGTAACACCTGCCATACCCCAAATAACTCTCCAATACTCATCCTAGAACCTCAGAACTCCACAAACGACCATTTTTACACCCATACACCAGGCCACCATAACAATCTTATCTACGTGGAGACCATACCACACTATACCCAACCTATCTAATGCACACATGAGTTTGATGAAAAGGATCTGCTTATCAGGAACTTGGACGAATAACTTACGAAACTAACCAGCCAGATTCAGGGCATTGAGGGAAGCAAAAGAATCGATGGGCTAAACTATGAAGACCTTTGCATACAGCCTGATGTCGAACTGCCGTTGGGGTACAAACCTCCTAAGTTCAAAATGTTTGATGGTACGAGTGATCTAAGGGTCTATCTAAGGACATATTGCGATAAGTGGGTTGGAGTAGGGAAGGATGAAAAGATCCGCATGCTATTCATGAGGAGCTTGATAGAAGATGCACTATCTTGGTACATCAGCCAAGATCCCAAGAAGTGGTCAAGCTGGTAAGTATGGCATCAAACTTTATGGACAGATTCAGGTTTAACAGAGAATCTACTAGACGTGTTCTATATCTAAAATTTGAAGAAGAAGTCTACAGATGCGTTTCGCGAGTATGCTACTTGCTAGAGGTCCGAAACTGCTAAGGCCAGGCTCGCCTTAGAAGAGGAGCAAATGAACAAGTTATTTGTCCGAGCTCAGGACCCCCAATACTATGAACGACTGATAATGATTGAGAACCCTATGTTCTCTAACATCATTAAATTAGGTGAAAGAATTGAATAAGGTATTAAAAGTGGTATGGTTAAAAATTTCAAGGCCTTGCAAACTATGAATAAGACTCTACAGTCCGGTGGTATGTCCAAGAAAATGGATGTATGGGCCGTGATGGTTGCACAAAGGACCAAGTCTCCCCTTAAATACCAAGCTTACCAACACCTCCACTCACATACCAGCCAACCCCAAATTACCAAGCACCCTCATACCAAGCTCCGCTACCAACTTATCAATCATCTCTACCTCCTACATATCAACCTACTTCACCCAGATACTCCTAACCCGCTCATGTCTACCAAACAAATATTGATCAACCATACCATTATCAATAACCCCCTGCACGCGAAACATTCCCTAGACCCTGACCTAATTTTGATCGCAAACTTCCAAAATAATATACAACCATAGTTGAACCTATCGACCAACTACATGAGAGGCTCAAAGCTGCTTGTTATGGCACCCTCATACTTGCTGCAACCCCTGAGAATCTTTCTCAGTTGGTTAACCCAAACAAGTCATGTGCATACCACTCCGACATGAAAGGGCACACCATCGATGAATACCGCTCCTTGAAAGACAAGATACCATATCTGATTGATAACGAGATCATTGTGGCAAAGGAACCCACTCCAAATGTCCCCAACAACCCTCTGCCAGACCATAAGGGTGGAGGTATACACATGATTGAAGTAGAAGATAACTAGGATCCCGAGGGATCAGTTGAGTTAATCACAGAAGGTGATGACCCAAAGAAACCAACAAGTACTCTCAATCCAATCATGGTCAAGATCCAACCGTCTGAGGATGCTGAGGTGAATATGTCTATCCCTTTTGAGTTTGAAACAACGCCATCCACAAAAACACCAACACCAGTTGAGGTTGAATTCATGTCTCCGGAAATGCACCCGCATCATTTAAGGTTGCAGTCTCGCCACCCAAGGCACATGTTCCATTTGAAGTGAAGATCGCAAAAACGATCCCAGTGGAAATTTCTACCATTTCGCCTTTCTATACAAATACTATACCTTGGGACTATACAGCTGAGGCGAGAAGGAAAGGCAAAGTCAGGATTGAAGAAACTATCACAACACAGGGTATGACAAGAACTGGTAGAGTCTATACCCCTGAACATCTAGCTGAATCAAGCAAGAAGGCCTCCAATCAACTGCCCCTCATTGAGACAGGTCTATCCGACCTTTGGAGGAAAATACAGGCTAAGGAATATTCTGTCATCAACCAGTTAAACAAGATGCCATCATAAATATCCATTCTCTCTTTGCTGCAAAATTCTAGGACGCACAAGAATGCTTTGTTGAAGGTACTAAATGAAGCATACGTACCAAGTAACATTACTGACGGGTAAGTCTGGACAAAGTCGATCAACTCAGATGGAATCAAACATTACTATGTGTAATCTTTATGCTTTCCATATATGATGTAAATTAAACTACGCTTGATCTGATTCCCCTTTAGGAGGGGATGCATAGGTAGCCCTATGGGTTCGGCCACAATTCAATAAAAAATTTATTTCCCCTGCAATTGGAAATAGAATTTTGAGGAGGACCTTCAAAAATCCAAAGTAATTTCAGCCGATCGCCATACGAGCAATAGTTAGAAACGTTAACCTATCAAACTGGGACAGAATTTTGAGGAGGACCCTCAAAATTCTATAGTAGGAGAGGCAATAGGATTGTGAAATCCTTAAACATATTGTACGCCCAGGGGACAAACATTGTTCAAAAATACGATTCTCAGAACCGTTGCACTTGCCAACTTTTGCTATCAGCACACACTAGTGATGTTCCATATGTCACAGTGCTCCCAGTAATCACTACATGGTAATATGGTATTACCTAAGAAACTCTACTGTCATTAGTTATCTTATTTCTTGCATAAGGTTACCATTCTATCTTTCGAGACTAAATGTTGTCTCCATCTGCATTTGCATTGCATAAGGCTACTTTTCTGCCTTCCAATCTGCATAAGGCTAGCATTCTTCCTTCCAACTTGCATAAGGCTAGCATTCTTCCTTCCGAGGTTAAGCTCTACCTCCATATGCATTTTCACTGCATAAGGCTACTGTTCTGCCTTCCAACTTGCATAAAGCTAGCATTCTGCCTTTCAACTTGAATAATGATACCATTCTACCTTCCAAAGTTAAGCTCTACCTCCATCTGCATCTGCATTGCTTAAGGCTACTATTCTGCCTTCCAATCTGTATAAAGCTGCTATTCTACCTTTTAATCTACATAAGGCTACTATTCTGCCTTCCAATCTGCATAAGGCTACCATTTTGCCTTCCAATCTGCATAAGGCTACCATTCTTCCTTCCGAGATTAAGCTCTACCTTCATCTGCATTTGCATTGCATAATCATTTTGCCTTCCGAGGCTAAGCTTTGCCTTCTTTGAAACTAAGCGTTATCCCAAGAAGTATTTACCTCACTTTTCTTACAGGCTAAGCTAATTTGCAATACTAAACTCTGTCTGCCCACATCATACTACTGCATCCTTCATGGGCTGAAATATCGCTAACTTATCCAAAGGCGTCATCATTCGGAGGCACCATCTTCATAGCTTGAGAACACCATGTCATGGCCCGAGGATCTCTTTTAATCTTTTGCATATCATTATTCAAAGACGTCATGGTTAGGAGGAACCATCCTCATAGCCCGAGAATATCATTTCATGGCCTGCAAATCCCGTATCATATGCTTCATGGCCCAGGACATCATGGTCTAAGGACATCATCCCCACCGTCCAAAGACAACATTCATGCTCCAGTGGGAATTTACATCATGCTTAAGTTTTTGCATAGTGTACGCTTATATTGATTCTATTTGTAGGTAAAACAGTGAGCAACAACTATCCCAGCAGGAGCAATCATGCTCCAGTTCCCTCAAGCAATATCAAACCTAACTATAAAACCGTCCACTCACCCATCCCTAGATGTTGTATCCGTTCTTGAAATAGCTTCATCGGTATATTTTGGCGATGGATCTGAAACTATATACGACCTAATTCATGTGGAACTAGGGATATGTAGGCATCTCAGAAGCCAATGTGCGGTCTTATCTCTCGGAGTATTTCGCTCGGTCAAAATTGGCCATCATATCTTTACCCGACAACTCTTTCATCATTCTCTGGTAAAGAAGGGCAGCCGTGGATACCTAATTTTTCTTCAAACTATTTTAAATTTTGCATATATACCTTCAGAATAACTTTTTATAATAATTGGAATTTTTTCATAATTTTCATATTATTATCAATTTATTTTCTTATTTATTCAGTATTTTATATCCAATAATTATTCATAAATTACATTACAAGTAATTTCAAAGTATTTTTAGCTTAATATATCATTTTAATCCTATTAGATTTTTATTATTTCACAAATTAGCCAATTTGACATTCTTTGGCTATAATTACAATAACTTTGCAATTATAATCTAATTGTACACTCTATGCTATTTTAATTCAACAATCAGTCAACTTATATTTTAAATATTAGTTAATTACCTTAATTTCACCTATTCACCTATCGAGTAAGATCTATGACTTTTCCGGCTAAAATCGATAACGTTCTAAGGTTTTCTCATTTTCTCTGAAACCCTAACTCTTAAGACTCTCAGGTTTCTTTTAGATTTGTGTATATTATGAGCTTTTGTTGTTTTTCTCGAAGATTTTTTCTGATTTTCTTCTAAAGTAACCCTTTATCTTCAAGACTAAGGTTTTTAACCCCTTTCTAAAAAGACTTCTCATTTGATTTTCAGTATTATCATATGATTTTTACTATGTTTAAATGGTTTATTTAAAATATTCCTGTATCTGATTCATTACGTTGAAAAACCCTAATTTTTTTGCTTTAGTTTGTGCTTTTGAGTTCTCTTTACTACTCGTTCGGTCGATTTGTCAGTATATATGATTCTTATGGATATGCTATGATCAGTTAGAGTATTTTTATGATTTTCATCCTAGTGATATCTTTTTAAGGTTTCGGATTTGGTTTTTCTGTTTGTACTTCGTTTATTGGTTTAATCATGGAAGTTTATACTATTTCCCTTAATATTAGTACTATTTTTTTTAAAATTCTTGAAATCCTTATTTACTTTGTTGATGCTCTTATATAGATTTTTGGCTATTTTTCCTGTCGCTTAAAATTATTTCTTACCTTGTTATGTGGTCGACTATATAATTAATTTATTTCTACTGTTATTTCCTTAATTAGACCCTTATGTATCTAGCCCTAATTTACATAGTCTGCACCTATGTTACTTGAATTCTTTCTTTATTTGTTACTTACTTTCTACCGTTGGTAAATTACTCCCTTAATTAAGGCATACTTGGCTGATTTTCGTTCTTAATTGATTATGTAGTTCTGTAATTGCTGAACAATTGATTCTTGCCTTATTTTTAACCAGTTTTCAAACTACTATATAAATGACTCTCTTCTACAATCTTAACACACGAACACAGTTTAAAATAAACACATACACCCACCCACCTCAAACTCTCTTTTCTTTCTCTACTACTTGTGCTAACTGTTTGTCTAGCCGGCTGAAAGCCAAGGCTAGACTGTGAAACTCTACTTGCTTTACTTTTCTGCACGTTACTTCCTTAATTAATATGTTCCTAGTTTAATTTTGAAACTCAAATATATGTGCTCCATGTCTGTTAATCTATGTTTCTTTTTGCATTGATTTAATGGCTTATGAATTTAATTGTCCTCCTTATTTATTGCTTATTTCAGTATTCTTAATTTTTTCCCGCTCTTGTTCAAATGTGTAATCAATATGTCTGGGTCTCACTTTTCTTGTATGATACTTGGCCGTCATGTTTACTTGAATTCTTGTAGTATGTTCATGTGAGTATCATAGACTCCTAATATACTTCATTAACACTAAACGACATGACTAATTCTATGTAATAGACCCCTGTCCTTAGAATGACTACTCCCATACCATGTTTCTATGTCTTATTGACTATTACTATTTGTCGTGCCCCCTTTTTCTCGTGAAACCAGGTTAATGACATTTGGGAAGACAAATCGTTCCCTTTCGGGAATTGGGTTTTGAATTGAAGAGTCGCGACCTAGTGATTTGAGCGCATTAGGACACTAAGAAGGGTTCGATTCAAGTAACCTGAGATTGGGTAAGGGCTTGAAATTATCCCATGGGGAAGGTGTTAGGCACCTCTCAGGATCCACTAGTGTGGTTCCCGGCCAAACTATTGTTTTGACTTAAGTGCAAATAACACATAGGCAAATGAAACTTCAAGTAAGAGGGGATTTTCACATAATGGTTACAAATAAGCAAAGTTAAAAAGAATGAAAGGGAGGCTGATTTTTCTTTGAGAAATAGTTTAAAATTTGGAAAAGAAGCAAGGAATCAATGAAACAAAGGGAAGGGGGTCCTAGGTTTATAACTAATATGGATTACCCCACACAACATCCAATAATCACTCCTCGGTAAGAGGCTACATGTCATGTTATCGCATGGTCATCATATCCATATCTATCCTTTCCCACCCCATTACGTATTAAAGCGCAGAATGGTCTCGTTTACTTACTGCATGCTATTATCCGCCCCAATCCTATCAGTCCCGGGGGCAATTAGGACTGCTAATCCTAAATGGAGGGATTTTAGTTTTATTTTGTAGTTTCAAAAAGCAAAATTCTAAGGCGACATACAAAACATATATAGCAAATTAGGGAAAGCACATAAACTAATAGAACGGCTCAGATAGATCTCCTTTAAGCCAAAGAAAGCGCATAATTTAGCATGACTTACACATACTGATTAAGGTCTGATTAAAACTGAAGTGGTTGAGGCAAACTAATTTATTACATAGTTCAGATAAGAAGCCTCATGATGCAAACTAATTTATTACATAGTTCAGATAAGAAGCCTCAATTAGACCTGCCTGCTGGTTGTAGTCAATAAACAAATTCAGTTTATGATTTTAGACCTAAGGCTTTCCTAGGTGTTGGACAAAGACCTTATAGGAATGATATCTACTGATTTCAGAAATAATGAAGTAAACCAAATACACTGGTTTAAGAAAAGTTGTCAGTTATTAAATAAAGGCAGGTTTTAGCAAATGACTACGAGTTCTACAATTAATGATGCACAGTTGTTACTAGTTTTAGATCTATAAGTGGGTGGAACGATTTAGACTTTATTAATAGCTCATATAGGCGTGCTTTCTACACGTTGTTGATATTAAACACTTGAAAAGATGTTGGAACCCTAAGAACATGATATCTAGATATTGAAATTCATTTAGATCCTATGGACATGATATCTAATTGTAGTTGATTATTTAAGACCTATAAACATGATTGCCTAATGAAGAATGGATATGTAATGTTCGAATGACCTATAGGCATATTTTCTATATGCATATGCAGTATTCAGATTTATAGTCATGGTATCTATATGAGAGAATGTGGGATCCTTAGAGACATGGTATCTATATGAGAGTGCAGAAATTCAGAAACTCCTATAAGCAAGATATCTACATATGAGAGTGCGTAAATTCAGATTTCTAGGCATGGTATCTATATGAAAGAATGCAGGATTCCTAAATACATGGTATCTATATGAAAGAACTTAGGTACTAAGAGAGAATGCAAGTGCAGAACTAGAACTTTGAAAGGGGAAATGGAAAAGGGAAATAGATTAAATCATTACATATAAGGGTATAGGGGAATGGAGAAGTTGCAAGAGGCAAAAAAAAGCAGGATGATGGGCATACCCAATAATTGGAGATGCTGGCACACCTTTAGGCCTGTTTGAACATATTGTTTAGAGGTTAAGACCCCCATGGATCGAACTTAATTCATGGACAACAACTTACATTGCCATGCTTTAAGTCATAACTCAAAACACATATGGGTAATAGGGGAATGGGGTTCATAACAAACAAATAGAAGGAAATCAACCTGGCTCTTTAAGCGATGAGGAATAATGAGCAACTATGGACACACAAGCAGTAAATACACATTGTTGTGGTGCTAGAAATTAAATTCAGACATACCTGTTTCAGAGGAACAAACAAAGAAAAAGTAGTAGGTCTTGTGAATAGGCCACAATGTAGACAAGAAAAGAATATTATTGTGTATGAGTATGAGTGCAGAAGGATTCTGAATTGTGTGTTGTATGTTAAAGAAGCAGGAAGAAATAAGGTAAGAAAATAGTTAAGGAACTGATTGTCAATCAATTTAACAAGACTTCCTAATCTGCAAGGTTTTCAGATTCAAACGAGTAAAAATAATTTAAGGAAATAAATTGAATAAGCACTTTGTGCACAACATATAATTAGGGGCAAATACGCAAAAGGATATTTAAGGACAAGGTTATGAAATACACGGTTGTACAAATAAGGCAAAAAATTAATTAACAACCAGTAAATTAAAAAAAATTAGGGATCTTGTAATTACTGACCCATGAATGAACCAAGTCGCAAATGCTTAGAAGAGTTTTAACATAGAGAAAATCAGAAAATGATGGAAAGAAATTAATTATACCATATTCAGAGGGAAGTATGAACTAACCACAAATTCGAAAGCCACTTTAGAGGGAAGTTCATCATTTATAAGGAGCATACGAACATGTTAAGCATGAAAGAAGATTGTCATGTCATTGTAAAATCGGTAGAAAAATCCAGTGTAGAAGATTTTAGCAAAAGTCGAAATCATTTGAAAGCAAGGATGTCCAAACTCAATTCAGAGACTCAAAGTTGGTCTGATAGAGTTCGGGGCTTTGAACTAAAACCCTAGCTCAAACAAATCACACAACCGGTCTCGGAAGAACCCCCAACTTCTAGAGTCTCCCCCATTAATCGAGTACAACAATGCGAAGGCAAGTGATCGAAACAGGCTCAGAGGTCTCACAGAAGACCTGGAACGTCTTTTATGTTTCTTTCAACAACAGAAACTCATGAAAAAACAATGATAGCAAGTAACACACAAGACATAGTAGGAGGATTAAACAAATAGAGTAGAAGAAGGTAATATGAAAGAACAGTAGAAGAAGCACGCTAAGAAGTTTTAGAAGAAACTTAAATAGAGCTTAGTAAACAGAACTTAATAAGAAACACTTAAAAACACGATAAGGAAAAAATACAGCAGAAGAACAGACAAGAACACCGTGAAGAGGCATACAGTAGAAGAAAGTACAAGAACATAGCAGTAGAAGAAAATACAAGAACACAGTAGAGGCAAATATGTACAAAAACAAAAAGAAAGTCGGAGAACCATTTAAATACTTTCAGAAAACCCTAGATCGGAAAAGATAGATTTTGAAAGTAGTTTTTTGAAAGAAAAGTCAAAAAAATCATTTTAAAACTTAGGGAAAGCATAGATATACAATGGATCATAAAAACCTTGAAAGGTTAGGGTTTTAGTAGAACCCTAACAGTGAGAAAGGCTTTGAAAGGTCACCGATCTAAGTCGGAGAAGTCAAAATCAGGCTCGAGCAATCATGGTAAGCCGGAGTAAAACCGGAGATGGCCGTGGAACTCGAATCAAATGAAGCCTGGACCATACTTCGTCATGTTCAGGCCTTGAATCTTCGAAAACTAGGCATGCAGGAGCAATGTGAGGCCAGTGTAGGGTTCCGATGTCCCTGGAAGCCATAGATTCCAGCAGCTTTTCAGGGTGGAAGTGGTGCGAGGTGGCTAGGGTTCGAGAGAGTTTGAGAGGATGGGAGGGTTTGGAGGCGGCTAGTATATGGAAAATGATTTAGGGTTGGGTAGGGTCGGTAATTTAAAAATGGAAAGTAGGAGATATGGACGTTGATCATTTTGAAACGGCTGAATTAAATAGGGAGCCGGGTAGGTCATTCAAATGGGCTGCGGGTTAGGTAATTTTAGGAATTGGGCTAGGGTTCAATTGCGTTTAGTTGGTGTAGAATTTAGGCTATAAAATTTGGCTAAGTGTTAAATAGCCATTTTTCCCATTTATTTTATAAAAAATAGCAAATTAAATTTTGGAAATAAATTGCAAGTACGAAAATGATTTCAAATATATAATCCCCAAATTAAAAGTATTGGAATTCATTTTATAAATATATTTTCAATAAAATCATAAAAGAGGCTAATAATGCAATTATATGCAATTTACCTTTAAAAATACTAAATAAATTTGTAAAAATATGTAAACATTATTTGAGCTATAGTTTAGCATAAATACGAGAATTCAACAAGTGAATCACCAAAATGATAATTTTGGGAACACTTATTCGTTTTTTTAAAATAAAATAGGGCAATAAAATTGATTTTAAAATCTTTACAAAATTGAGAAAAATAATAAAACCTTGGGACATACTTATATATGAATATATATGCTATTTTGAAAGGTATATTGCACGTGAAAAAAATAGGAGGAAAAATTGGGTATCAACAGCTGCCCATCTATACCCGGGAAGGATGGAAGAGTTGTCCGGTAAAGATATGATGGCTAATTTTAACCGAATGAAATGGTTTGAAGAGGTTGACCGTGCTTTGGTTCCTGATCTGCCTACATATCCCTGGTCTTATTGGAATCAGGCCATATGTAGTTCAAGATCCGTTAGTGGAGTATGCCGATGGAGTTTTTCAAGAACGAACACAATGGGATGAATGGTTATGGTCTAATAGGTCTACGGGAACTAGAGCGGGATTGATCCTGCTGGGACGGCCGTTGCTCATCGGGTTTACCTGCAAATAAGCAATATTGTACGGAAATTTAAACATGATGCAAGTTCCCATCGGACCATTAATGTTGTCCTTGGACGGTTAGGATGACGCCCTCAGACCATGACGTCCTGGGCCATAAAGCGTATAATAAAGGATTCACATGACATGAAATGATGATCTCGGTCTTTGAGAATGAGGCCTCCGAACTATGATGACTTTGAATAATGATATGCAAGAGATAAGAGGGGTCTTCAGGCCATGGAATGGCATTCTCGGGCTATGAAAATAATGCCTCCAAACAATGATGCCTTTGGACAGTTTGGCGATCTTTCATACCATGGGATGCAGAGGGTGGTGACCTTTCAGCCAATGCAAGCATAAATAAAGTGGTGATCTTTCAGACAACGAAATGCAATAAGTGAAGTGGCGATCTTTCAGCTGATGCAAATGTAGATAGGGTGGCGATCTTTCAGCCGATGCAAATGTAGATAGGGTGGCGATCTTTCAGCCGATGCAAATGTAGATAGGGTGTCAATCATTGATCCATGCAAGATGTAGAAGGAAGTGGCGATATTTTAGCCATGCAAGTTTAAAATAAAGTGGCGATATTTCAGCCATGCAAGTGTAAAATAAAATGGCGATAATTCAGCAGATGAAATGCAGTAAATGCAGTGGCGATCTTTCAGCCATGCAATGTGCATATGGAGATGATGTTAAACCTTGGAAGGTAGAACGGTAGCCTTATGCAATGAAAAAATGTAGATGGAGGTAGAGCTTAACCTAGCAAGGCAGAATGGTAGCATTATGCTATGCAAAAATGTAGATGGAGGTAAAGCTTAACCTCGGAAGGTAGAATGGTAGCCTTATGTAATGCAAAATGCAGTTGGATGTAGAGCTTAACCTCGGAAGGCAGAATGGTAGCTTTATGCAAGAAGTAAAGGGTCATATGATAATAGAATTTCTTAGTTGATAGTGGAGAGCGATATTTCCACTGCTGGGGATACTATGTCTGCTAGGGATTCTGCGTGCGGATAACAGCTGTGAGTAAGTGCAACAGTTTTGAGAGTTGTATTTATGAGCAATGTGAGTCTCGTGAGTGTATATATACTTGATGATTTTTCAATTCGAGTGCATGCATCCAAAGAAAAATTTTGAGTTTGTAGAGGGGGAAGGTTAGTTCATGTTCCCGCTGGCTTCGTTGTACGTATCATTAGGATAGCGTTACTAAACAAGCAATTTCGGAAATAGACATGATTATTTAGCAAAATATAACATACATGCATAATTAAGAATATCTTTTAGATGAACTAACGATCGTGACGTGGTTCAAGACATTGCAACCTTTCTTGCTACGGAATTTTGAGGGTTCCCTCAAAATTCTGTCCCAGTTTAATAGGTTGATGCTTTTGATGGATGCTTGCAATGATTGGATGAAATTACTTCAGAATTTTGAGGGTCCTCCTCAAAATTCTGCCCCAGTTTTCAATAAAATTTTGATTGAATTGTGAAGAACCCATAAGGCTGCATAAGTATCCCCTCTTAAACGGGAATCAGGTCAGACGTAGTTCAAATTGCATCATTTAGACAAGCATAAGATTACACATAGTAGCACTTGACTGCATCTGAATTGATTGGTTTTGGCTAAACTTCTCTGTCCATTTCTACAAGTATAAAGGCTTCTCTTGTTAGAACACGGTGTACCATGTATGGACGCTTCCAATTGGGAGAGAATTGCTTTCATCTTGACGAGGGAAAATTTTCTTTAACACCATCTGCCCCGGTGTGAACGATCTCGGCTTGACTCTCTAGTTGAAGGCTCTGGACATTCTGTTCAGATAAAGCTGACCGTGACAAACTACATTCATTCTCTTTCAATCTATAAGAGCTAGCTGCTCGTAACGACTTTTCACCCACTCTACATCATCGAGATCAGCTTCTTGTATGATCCTTAAGGTGGGAATTTATACCTCAGTGGGAATGACCGCTTATGTACCATATACCAACATGTAAGGGGTTTCCCCCGTTGACGTGTGAACTGTGGTGCGGTACCCTAATAAAGCAAATGACAGTTTCTCGTGCCATTGTCTATGCTTCTCTATCATTTTCCTCAATATCTTCTTAATATTCTTATTGGCGGCTTTCCGTTCATCTGAGGCATGTAGGATGTAGAATTCTTGTGTTTTATCTTGAAGGTTTCATACATAGATTTCATTAAGTCACTATGAAGTTTGGATCCATTATTAGTGATGATTGACTCTGGAATCCGGAATCACAAATGATACGATCGTGGACGAAATTTTCTACAACTTTCTTAGCCACTACTCTGTAATATGTTGCTTCAACCCATTTGGTGAAATAATCAATTGCTACGAGGATAAACCTGTGCCCGTTAGATGCGGCAGGTTTAATTGGTCCGATAACGTCCATTCCCCAAGCGGGAACGACCATGGTGAGCTTGTTGCATTAAGCTCATTTGGAGGCACCTTTATCATGTCTGCATATATCTGACAGCCATGGCACTTTCAGACATACTGTATACAATCTATTTCCATAGTCATCCAAGATTTACCAGCCCAGAGTATTTTCTTTGCTAAGACAAAACCATTCATATGTGGACTGCAGGTCCCAGCATGGATTTCTTCTAGCAGCTTAGACGCTTCCTTTGCATCGACACACCTTTGTAATTCCAGATCCGGAGTCCTACTATACAGGATTCCTCCACTGTGAAATAAACTGTTAGATAATCTTCGAGGTGTGCGCTTCTGAGTAGGATTTGCAAATTCCAGATATTCTCCTTTTGTCAAGTATTCTTTGATATCATGAAACCAAGGCTTTCCGTCTGCTTCTTCTTCGACATAAGCACAGTAAGCCTGCTGATCTTGGATATTTACTGGAATGAGATCAATGAAGTTTTTGTCTGAATGTTGTATCATGGATGATAAGGTAGCCAATTCTTTGATTCTTTTATAAATAAAAGAATCAAGATTTCCAGAAAAGTGTCATTTTGCGGTCCGGAATGCGGTTGCAAATCTAGTATGCGGACCGCATTCCTACCCATAATGAGTTAGTGGTTTGGTTGAAATTGAGGCCTGGGATGCGGTCCATTATGCGACCGTATAACTAATATGCGAATCGCATTTTGCACCGCTAAGTGAGTCAATGAGTCAGTCAATTTGAGGTAAAAAATACGGTCCATTCTGCAACCGCAAACCATGTATACGGATCGCATTTCCCGCTATATACCCAAACAATGGAGACATGTTTTTGGAATACTTTTCGCGATCCATTATGCAGACCGCATTTCGTGTCTGCGATCGCAAATTGCGACCGCAAACCAGACTCGGAATCCAGATTTTCTAAATTTTAACCCAACCCCGTTTTAGTAAAACACCCCAACCGCTCTGTTTAATAACTTTACGGGAAAAAATAAGAGAGAGGGAGGAGGATTCTTGAGAGAGAAAGTCATCTTCTTCAAATTAATCCCTTAAGACGATCCGGATCGGGAAATTTCAAGTGAGTATCTCCATCCCTATCCTTGTAGGTAAGATTCCTAAGGGATTGGGTAGAAGTAAAGCATTTTTCAAAGGAGGGTTCATAACTTAAATGTGTTCGAGTAGTGAATGCGAATTTTGATTCTAAGAAATATGTGTTAATTTGTACACTAGATCGACGTTCCTAGACAGTTTGGTGAATTGAAAGTAGAAGTTAAAAGGGAATTCGACTCCAGGTTTGTATGGCTAACTCTGACCTTTGTAAAATCACCTTGTTTGGAGTACGAATATTTGGTATGTGATATCTACGTGGATTATTTGTGAAATTCTTGTGATTGGAATGATTTTACTGTTCGTGAATAAGTCTCCCGATATAATGGTGTAAGTAATTGGCAATAAGTCGAATGTGTGGTTGTGAATGTCTTATGTGGTAAGAGTTGAAAAACAAATGATGGAAAGAAATCGTAATTGATGCGATCGAAACAACTGAGGTAATAACATGTTTTGCCTGTTGTGGGCAATTATTTTGGTGACTAAATTGCATATGAACTTTTGAATATGATGGAAGAAGTATTGATGGTTGTGGAAATCATTTGTGAATTGTTGTGGTTGTCCTTGAGGATTGGTGTTGTTGTTCCTTGTGAATTGTTGTTGCTATTGTGTTGTTTGTGAATTGTGATTGTTTCAGTGGGATCGGGTTGCGCTCCGCGGCACGAAGTAATAAGGTATGGGTTGTAATGATAAGGGTGGCCGAGGTAATACAGTTGGCCGAGGTAATAAGGGTGGAAAGTGATCGAAATCACTGCTGAAATGAAAACATGAAAAAGTTGTGAAATCATTGATGTGAAAATGTTGAAGGGGAAATGGAGAGTTTGTAACCTTGTTGAGCTTGATCATTTCCTTTCATGTGTATTTGATTGTTGATTCCATTATCACTTGCTACTTGTGTATGGTTCGAGTTTACTTAGGGCAAGGTTTGTTCAAACATACCAGTACAATTCAAATGTACTGACGTCTTTTTCACCGGGGGTGCTACATTCGTGTTATGATTGTAGGTGGATCTGTAGAAGGTACTCCAGTCCACCGGCCGTAGCTCCCCTTCACCTTCCGTCAGCTTCATTGGTGAGCCCATTTCCTCTCGGGGCCCTGTGTGGTTCATGCCACTTATTATTTTGGAGTCTTGTTCTGGTTTTTGGTGTAAGATATAGTCGAAGACTTATTACCGGCAAGTATATCATCATTTTGTATCCTTAGAGGCTCCGTGTACAGTAAATTAGGTTGCAAATTTATGTAAATATGTACTTTGTATATTGGGCGATATAAGCTGTAAACTTTAAGTAACCATGTGTGTTTATAAAATGGTGTTTTAATTATAAATGGCTAATTCCTTTTATTAATGAGCAATGAAAAAATGGGCTAACACGTGGGATAGGAAAGGCACACAGGTCCGCTCGACTAAGGCTACCCGATCGGGCGCCGGTCGTGCCCCTCATTTTTGGGGCGTGACACCAATGCATCAGCAAACTCATTCTGGGCTCTGGGAATATGCTGGAACTATGTCGCTCGACATAGTGTATAAGCAAGTTCGAATCTCCGATCACTAACAATTCTTAAATGTTCATGTCAATGACCATCTTGATCCCTAAGATGCAGGCTTCATATTCGGCCATGTTGTTGGTGAACGGGAACCTATGTTTGGCCGACACTGGATAATGCTGATTGGTTTCTAATACTGGGGCTGCTCCTATGCCAATTCCTTTGAAATTTGCTACTCTGTCGAAAAACATTCTCCAACTATCATAGGATTCTGCAATATCATCTCCTAAAAATGATACCTCTTCATCAGGAAAATACCTCTTTAGTGGTTCGTATTCTCCATCTACAGGATTCTTGGTAAGGTGATCTGCCAATGCTTGTCCTTTGATTGCTTTCTGAGTCACGTAAATGATGTCAAACTCACTCAATAGGATTAGCCACTTGGCTAACTTTCCAGTGGGCATTGACTTATGAAAGATGTACTCTAAGGGATCTATCCTCGATATGAGATATGTAGTATAGGCACAAAAATAGTGCCTTAGCTTCTGGGCTACCCAAGTCAAAGCACAACAAGTATGTTCTATCAAAGAATACCGAGTCTTGTATTGAGTGAACTTCTTGCTGAGATAATAGATGGCTTATTCTTCCTTTCCTGTTTCATCATGCTGACCTAGAACGCAACCGAACGCTCCGTCCAATACTACAAGGTGGAGTAATAGAGGTCTACCTAGCTCGGGCGAGACAAAAATTGGCAGTGTTAACAGGTACTCCTTGATTATGTCGAAGGCCTTTTAGCAGTCATCAGACCATTTGGAGGTAGCGACATCCATCTTCAACATCTTGAAGATTGGCTCATAGATAACTGTAGATTGTTTATGAACCGACTGATATAGTTGAGTCTTCCCAAGAAACTAATCACGCCCTTCTTGTAGTTTAGCCCCCTCGATTCATTTACTACCTTCGATGCCTTGCATTCTGCTAGTCAACCTTTTATGCTCTTCGGCCAGATTTTTGATGAGCAAGTCCTTATCCTCGGAGTCGGGTGTGGTGGAGTGCGGCACTGTCTCCACGTAGATAGGAGTATTCTGTTGGGTGTGGCAGTGGTCATTTTGTGGAGTTCTGGAGTTCAGGGATGAGCAGTGCGGTGTTATTTGAGGTATGGCCAGTATTGCAATGGTGGTGATGAGTGGGATGGATTTGTCGCCTTGGGATGTTTTGCGGAGGTACATGTTTCTAAGTATTTAGCAAAGTAACCTCTAGATTGGTGAGGGAAAAGACAGATTTGCCAGATTCCGGCCTTGATCAAGTTCTTCTTGAAATTTCAACAGCTTTTGTTCCAATTGGGATGTATTCTCTTTTGAAACCTGAATACCATGGGTGTAGGCGCCCTCTATCCATTTTGTTGAATTTCCTTTCTGGTGTTGCTCAAATCTTCCATCTTTCCTTTGTTCCTATTTCTGACGAGACTAGGAGGTGGAGTGGGTGAAGGGCCCTTGGATCTGGTAGAGTATGATGATGATGCCAGAGTGCACAAACTAACCTTTGGGGAGGGTAATAAATATAAAAATAAAACAAAAAGGCAACAAGTCAGTGAGGATTATAAGAAAAATGTTGCGATATATAAACATATAGTGCAAGAATACAACTCGTGTCCTAATTTAGGGAACCTCTTTGTGCCCGAGGTAGGCCTAGCGACAACTTTATTTGAAGAACTTATAATGTTAAATGCCTTATTTTATTGATAAACAATAGACGAATCCCAAAGCAACACTAAATAATAGGAAATAAAATGTCACTAATGGCCATTGGCCTTATTACATTCACAAAATGAAAGAGTAAATTCCTATCTACTTGGTCCCAGAAGAACCCTCCCCAAACTTGGCATCTTTGGATCTATCGAACAGCTTCAATAGCTCGCGAGGTCCCAGCGACAAGTAAGCTCTTGTTAGGTGTCCGCCTCGTTTCCTTCAACATTCTGGCAATCCCGATCTTTTGAGAAGTTTTATTTCCAGCTCCACTAAACCATGTTCCAAGTATCCCAACCGTTTGTTGGCACTAACATCCATGTATTTCTACTCTTCAATCAACCTTTGGTTGGCTTCTTGTATTTCATGGTGCTCACACTCACATTCCGAAATCCTCTTGTGCAGTTGGTTGTAGTTGACCTATGCTTCAGCCTTTTCATCAATGATCCTATGACCCCGAACAAACCCGGGTTGACCCAGACCATTGTGATTATCCTCCAACCAGCCCGAATAATAGGGAGCACAACATGCATGGTATCTGTCTGGTTCAATGGTGTCCCTTTCCATGACAATCTTGAAATGCCACATATGTAGAGCCTGGCACCTGTAAAGGCTATCGTCATTCTAGAAATCAGCCCATAAGTGACTTATCTTGTTGACCCTTGGTATAACCTGCTTCCTACTTGCTTGTCTCATAACCCGAAGAGGTACGTAAGGGTACATTCCTCTTAAGCCGATTAGTATCAGGAAAGGTGCATCCCTGGATCGGATGATAACTCCTCGGTTGGGAACCACTCGAACATCCATTGTACTTGGTCCTCAATCATATTTTTGAAGAGTTCGACCTATTCTTTAGCATTTTTCGGTTAGGCGAACTTGTTGGGCATGTAATTCATTCTCTTTGGTTAATAAAAAGCGATATGATCATCACAGTCCCTTTGATTGATTTCCTGTCGATACTCACCCTTTTGGAGATGTTCCATGAGCCAAAGTTGAAGTAGCAGATTACAACCCTCGAAGTGTTTCACACCTTGTTGACACCTTTCTAGGACTCGGTACATTTCTGGAATGATCATTGGTACGAGACTGAATGGTTATCCGTCGATCCCATCCATTAGAGTTTTGGTGACCATAGCTAGTCTGGTGTGGATCCTTGTTTTCTTTTGGAAATACTATCATCTCCAAGAAGCAGAACGTAAAGACAAAGACCCTTCGGTGGATATGCCCCAATGATGTAATGGCGAACTTATCAGGATACGTACGGTTAGATTTTTTGTGACCGTACCTTTCATAATAGTCAAAGGGAATGTACGACTCTTTCAAACATGTCAAGTACGGATTCTTCTTTAACCCCATCATTTTGAGAAAACCTCTACCCTTGTGGTTTTTCGGCATTAACAAACCCGGAGTTTCCCACGGTATACCAGCCAGTCCTCATATTTTCTCGAGCAGGGTGCCATCTCAATATCTCCGAAGCGGAACACAGATCTATCACAATCCCTGAATATAGTAGTACTTTTATGATTTTGTTGTTGGGTTGGATTTCCAGGAGAGAATGTAGATTTCCTTGGTATTTCCGGACAAGGGTCTAATCACTAGAATGAAGATATTCCCACCAGCTTAGCAATTTTGGGCAGATGTTAGTGACCATGCCGAATTTGGGGACTTCATGCCTCATATTTCTGCAAGACAAAAGGGTTTGGCCTTTACCCTCACCCGACTCGACTATTAAATATCAATATTTGGCATAAAAGCAATTAGTTCTCCAAATAAATGCACTAAACGTGATAGTGTCCGTTTAGGTTTTAGGGAAACCCAGTGGACTTACAAGGCTATCTTAAAGAGTCATTATGCGGATAACATAACTGACTTGGCTATGTTTGAACCATGATGCATGCACAATTAAACAGAGTATGGTTTCTATAGGGTTTTAGACTGGTACCTTTGAGCGGACAACTCAAGAGGGAAAGTCACATAACCGTCGACTACACCGTTGATCGACTGGTTTTACCACAAACACACCTTTACCGAATTTAAAGGGTGATAATATTGGAAGAGCGCAACCACTTGTCACACCTCCTTTTTACCTACACCCCGCGAAGGGCGTAGAAAGAGAGTTTTTCCAATTAATGGACAATCAAAATAGGATTATTTAATTAAAATTCAGAGTCGGCACTTGGAATATTTTTATGGTGTCCCAAGTCACTGGTTCAAATCCCGAATCGAGGAAAAGATTGACTCTATATTACAGTCCGCGAACCAGAAATCTGGCTAAGGAATTCTATTAACCCGGAAGAAGGTGTTAGGCATTCCTAAGTTCTGTGGTTTTAGCACGGTCGCTCATCTATTATGTTTGGCTTAATTATCTAATTTTAAAACATTTTGACCCTATGCGCAATTTTTACTTTATAACCTCTTTTATTCATTTTTAAGAGGAAGATTGCAATGTTATTTAAAACAAGTTTTGAACCACGTCACATAAATGCATCCGCAGTCCGCAACACATTTTATCTAACGATGGGATTTGGATTTAGGTCACATAAATATGCACCCAAGTTTAGGAAGGTAGATTATTAAACAACATGCCTAAAGCAACTACGCATTTTTAATCTTGGTGAGGGCCATGAAATTTGCTAAATGGCACGCCTCGAATTCTAGGAATTAAATCAAAATTAATTAAGTGAGGTCTATGCAATTGTCATTTTTTTTGGCATGACACACCTCAGTTCTAAAATTAAAGGTGTTCAAACTAAACTTCGGTAGGCCATAAGCTATTTTGAATTATTCAATATGGGTCGCCTCCGATAAAGATATACTAGTTAAAATAAGGCTTAAGGAAATTATGACTATTTCACCTAGAGATGGATCCATTATTTATCTAAACGACACCAGACCTGACTATAGGCCAACTGCTTGTCAAGATCTCTATTTAGAGATAAGGAATCATGAGTCTACCCAGAGGTAATAGGCTTCCTTTAAAATTGAAAAAGGCTCGATATTCAGGCCCAAGAGGAGCCCAAATATTAGCTAGCACATGCTGCAGGCGTGGGACTCAAAATTGAACCCCAGTAAAAGCAAACGTGTATGCAAGTCAATCAGTGCTTTAAGCACTATTATGATCACCAATAAAATGGGCCTGTGCAATCATCAATTAGTGCAAAAATATAACATGCAACACTTTAAACATATATCCATAATTGATTGACCTTGTACATAAAAAGAATTTAGTATCAAACTCACAGGCTTTCAAATTTGATTGTAAACATACAGTTACACCTACAACCCTTTAAACATATTTATAGAAAAACTTACGTATAAAAAAGGACACCACTAAGCTAAAACACCCCTGAAATCAATAAATCGAATCCCAGGCTTGTGTGCAAGTGGATCTGAATATGGATGCATAAAACCAAACCCAGTATGGGCTTGAGAGCCCAAGTATGTCCAAGCTCAAAATTAGAAGATCAGACTCAAAATCGAGTCCAGACCAGTAGCAAATATGATATGTTCAACATGCTGAGTTTTCATAATCCCACCTCACTTACATGTTCAATGTTAACTAAAACAACGTAACAACATAATCTTCCAATTTAACGGCACATCACAAATCTAGAACTAACTGATATGTCTATCAATATATATGAATCCATGAATCATTCGCTCTAACACATGGTAACCATTAACTCTAACAGTAGCCTAACTACAATTCCAATCTAAAACTCGAAGTCTTTCAACACAAGTTCACATTAAACATGCTGAGAAAAGCAATTGATACTACAAGCTATGAAATAAACTAAGCAGGAAGAACATCTGGCAGCAGGAAAACAATATCTCATTCCCTCTTCAATAAAACAACCCATGAACTATTTCTACATGCTCAGATCAAGGATAAGTACCTGGAATTTGAAAAAGACAAAACAGAAAATGAAGTATCAGCAGAGCAGTGTCAGCAATCAACAGCAAAAGTCAGTGATAAACATCCAGCCAAAACAGCTTACAAACCCAAGAATGATATATAACCAACTCCAAGTAATAAATGTCAAACAACCCACGACCCAGCCAGACATAAATCAATCTTTTGATGACTAAACTCTAACCATCTCCCACTTGGATGAATTAAAATAGTTTCACAAGTTGAGAAGGACTTGAAAAATCACTAAAATTCAATGAAACAAAGAATTTCTAAAACTTTGCATTTGCTGGATTTTATCCCTTAATTCTCTAGAAATTAAACCTTTCAGCTCTAAACTAAATCAACACTCATTTCAGGAGCTGATAATCTCAGAAATCACAAAGGAAACAATCAATGAAACAATGAATTTAATGGAGTTTTTAGCAATTTCAGGAACCCTTTTTGTCTATCTCTAGAATGGGGGTTCAGGGGTGTTGATTTGGTGAGGATTAGTGGTGGCGCCGCCACCGGCGGCGAGTGGAGATAAGGGCGGATGCTAGGGTTTTGTGGGAGTAGCCTCTGAGAGAGAACTGGGGACGACGAGATGGGGGGTAGGTGGGGAATTTCAAACATATACGTATAAAGGGTTACCTACTTCTGAGCCGTTGTATCAATCCAACCTCGACAGCTCAGATTCGTTTCAATGGGGTCGTTTGATTTTGGAGGGGGTGGACCTGGTGATGGGAACGGGTATGGGCTGGACAGGCGGGTTTTGAGGAGAAAAATATTGGGCTGGGTGAATTAACACAAAATAGCCCAAAACCAGCTTTCTTCTTCTTTTTTTCAATTCTTTTTCTATTTCCTATTTTTAAATCAATTTTCTAACAATTATTTTCCTTCTTCCTTTTTCCACAAATAAAAATAATATCTCAAATTAAGTTATAAAATCAAACTAATTAATCATAAATAATTACCACAATTAATAAATAAAAACTAGTCAAAAATAAAAAAATTTAAATTAAAAGGTGTAAATTTAAAAATTTTGTGATTTTCCATTTTATAAAAATAACTCAATTACTAATTAATTCTAAAAATGCAAAGTTAAATCCTAAATGAATATGTAACATACTATTTTGTATTTTTCATAAGTTAAAATTCCCAAACAAAATGCAACCAATTAACGAAAAATGCCACAAAAATCTACAAAATTGTAAATAAGGAAAAGGAATTTATTTTTTTGAATTTATGGGAGTAATTCATATAGGGAATAAAATCACGTGCTCACAGCTGCCCTTTTTTCCTCGAAAACACAAAGAGTTTTCGTGCAAAGATAAGGTGAGCCGATACGAGCGATTTTTGCCCGTTTGAATACTCCGTGGGAAGAATTTTTACTGATTTGACCGCACCCTGCTTCTGAGGTTGCCTACATATCCTTGGCTAAAAAAGAATCAAATCAGTGTAGTTCGGGAAGGTTTGGTAGCTGGGACTACCATGAAGCTGTGATTTCACTGCTGCTGTTGTTGTTGTTGTTGTTGCTACTACTGCTGCTTATTGAACCCCTTATTACACCATGTCAACATAAAAAGAAGCTAGACTAGACTATGATCTATGAGTTACAAGAAATCCTATATATATCTTCAAACCTACTCTTGTGATCCTTGTTGCCTCGTTGACTTGTATTCTCCCTGTGAAATTCCTTTGTTGCCGAATTGAATGGTAATCTGAGATGTTTTCCCTTTCTCCAGGGGGATGCCTGATTGCTAAATTTGAACTACATTCTGAGATGCTTTCCTCTTCTCTAGGTGGACTCCTGATTGCTGAACTTGAACTATATTTGGGGATGCTTTCATTTTCTCCAGGTGGACACCTGATTGCTGAGCTTGAATTGTGTTCCCGTGCTCTCCAAGTGGGCTCCTGACTGCTGAACTTGAAATGTATTCCCGTGCTCTCCAGACGGGCTCCTGATTGTTGAACTCAAAATGTATTCCCATGCTCTCCAGGCGGGCTCCTGATTGCTAAACTTGAATTGTATTCCCTTATTATCTAGATAGGGGCCTGATTGCCAAAAAACTGAACTCTAATGCCTTGTTCTCCAGGTAGGTGCATGATTGTCAAAAACTTGAACTGTGTTCCCTTGTTCTCCAGGTGGGTACTGATTGTCAAAAACTTGAATCGTGTTCCCTTGTTCTCCAGGTGGATGCCTGATTGCCAAAAACTTGGACTGTGTTCCCTTGTTCTCCAGATGGGCGCCTGATTGCCAAAAACTTGAACTGTGTTTCCTTGTTCTCTAGGCGGGCGCCTGATTGCCGAAACTTTGAATTGTATTCCCTTTTTCTCTAGGCGGGCTCCTGATTACCAAAACTTGAACTGTATTCCCTTGTTCTCCAGGTGGACTCCTAATTGCCGAAACTCAAAACTTGAATTGTATTCCCTCATTCTCTAGGTGGGATCCTGATTGCCAAAACTTTGAACTATGTTCCGTTGTTCTCTAGGTGGGCTCCTAATTGCCAAAACTCAAAACTTGAATTGTATTCCCTCGGACTCCAAGTGGACTCCTGATTGCCGAAACTTTGAACTGTGTTCCCTTGTTCTCCAAGTGGGCTCCTAATTGCCAAAACTTGAGTCGTATTCCCTTGTTCTCCACGTGGGCTCCTGATTGCCAAAACTTGAAATGTATTCCCTTGTTCTCCAGGTAGGCACCTGATTGCCAAAACATTAGTTGTATTCTCTTGTTCTTTAGGTGGGTGCCTGATTACCAAATTTGAACTATATTCCCTTGTTCTCCAGGTGGGTGCCTGATTGCAAATACTTGAATCGTATTCCCTTGTTCTCCAAGTAGGTGTCTGATTGCCAAAACTTTGAATTGTGTTCCCTTGTTCTTCTGGTGGGCGCAATGATTACCAAAACCTTAATTGTATTCCTTGTTCTCCAGGTAAGCGCTTGATTACCAAAACCTTGAGCTGTATTCCCTCGTTCTCCAGGTGGGTGCCTGATTTCAACAAAATAGACAAAACAAAGAAAATTTCGCCCCAGTTTGGTACTTGAGCACCTATGAACATTAACAAAATCATGCTACCAAATATTCTAAGAATTTGAAAATCAGATCCCATTATCCAGGAGGGTCCTGACTGCTCCTAATTAAATGACAGTTCTTAAATCTAACTTATTTTCCAAAGGTATTACTTCCACTGTATCTTGTTATCTACGAAAGTATTAAAGCTATATCCCATTATCCAGGAGGGTCCTGACGACTCTTAACTAACGACAATTTTGAAACTAAACTACATCTTCTAAAGATATAACTTTCACTATTCCTTGTTACTTAAGCAGACCTTAAAGCTACGTCCACTATCCAGGAGGGTCCTGACAATCCAATGTCAAATTTCATCCTAAGAGTGACAATTCCTTACGGCTGAATTATACTACCCTATAGCAGAATTTACACTAAATATTGTTATCTGATGGAGATTTTAAACTATGTCCTATTATTCAGGAGGGTGCTGAAAGTCCATAATTGGATTCTATCTCAAACATGCAAACTTTGAAACCAACTAGTATTCCTTTGGGGTACACTTATGCTATATTTTGCTACTCATTTTTAAAAACTAGGTCCCATTTTCTAGGAGGGTCCTGAAAACTCCTAACTAAATTCTATCTCCAGAACAAAAATTTTGAAACCGACTTACGTTCTTTTAGGGTACATTTATGTTAGATCGTGCTACTTATGATTGTTTTGCATTTTAAACTAGGTCCCCTTTTCCAGGAGGGTCCTGAAAATGAAAAATCAAGTCTTATCTTAAGAGTGACAATTTGAAGGCTGAATTATACTAATCTACAATAGAACTTATGCTACATCTTGTTATCTAATAGAAATCTTAAAGTTGAGTCCCATTATTCATGTGGGTTCTGAAAATTCCTGATTGAATTCTATCCTAAAATGAAAACTTTGAAGACAACTTATATTTATTTGGGGTAAGACCTATGTTGGATCTTGTTACTCATGAATGCTTTGAATTATAAACTAGGTCCCATTGTCCATGAGGGTCTTGGAAACTCCTAATCGGATTCTATCTCAACATGCAGACTTCTAAGCCAACTTATGCTCCTTTTTGTTATTCATGATTATTTTGAATTTTAACTAGGTCTCATTTTCCAGGAAGGTCCTGAAAATTTATGGTCATACCTGTCTGGTGATTGCTTTTCCCCTACCGAGGGTTTCCTTGAGACAACCGGAACTTTCTGCCTCTATTTCAATAAAAGAAAATTCTTGTCAGTTTGAAATGTGGTGGTTAGTTTGTGGCATTCTTGTTGAGAGTGGCCTCCCGACTGTTATGCTTTGTTTTGACTAACTTTTTCGAACCGGTTATGAATCGCCTGACCTTCTGATTGAATTTTCAAAACCCCATGAACTTGGATGGACTGATTGTTGTGTAACCAAACCATTGTATTACATCCCTGACCATTTTATCGGAATCTTCGCATCGCTCCTAAAATTGCCAAATCATTCCACTGATGAAGCTTCCGGTGATTCTTTACATCCCATTTTACATCATGCTATCCTTTATTACTTGCTCACACCAGATTGACCTTGAAACATCTTGGAGAAATAAAAATCCAAAGAAAATAAAATGCAATGACTGTTAGTGTTAAGGATAAGAAGAATCCAAAACTGGATGACTGCTAAAAGGGAAAAAGAACAAACTTATCTGCGTGGAACAACTAGTACCAATGATCATGACATGCATTTTGGATTAGTCGGCCCAGTCTGTCCAACCAATCAACTCTCAGTTGCCATGCTTTGTTGCCCCGGAATTCCATAACCTGATTTCTTCACCCAAACCTTGACCTTGTTCATCCTACAGTGTCCTGAAAGGTTTTCACCAACATACCTCTCTCATTTGTTCATCTCTCAACTTACTTTTGCCTTAAGATTCCCGTGAGGGTTTTCACCGATAAGACTCTCTCATTTTTCATTTCTCTCAGCTCCGTCGCCTTGTGGTTCCCGTGAGGGTTTTCAGCGATAAGACTCTCTCATTTTTAATTTTTCTCAGCTCCTGTCGCCTTACGATGCCCCTGAGGGTTTTCACCAATAAGACTCTCTCACTTTCATCTTCCATGTTCGGACCAGAGTGTTGCCCTTGACAGGAATCATCTCTACTTACTTGACTTGGCATTTGATGACTGATCAGAAGTTTTTCTTTGGACGGTAACATGGGCTTTTGGGCAGGGTTAGAAAGAAAGGGTATCAAAGTCTCAAAACAATTCAAATGGGTTCAAAATTACAACTTTCGTAATTAGATTTCTTAATACCAACACAACTTCTGCCTCGGTTTCTTGCTTGGGGACTTTTGGATTTTTATTTCGATGGGACCGAATCGTGAGGCTGCCTACATATCCTTATAAAGAATCAGGTCGAACCTGTTTCACGGAAGAAATTGCATTGTTGTTGTATTTTTTTCTTTTTCTTTTCTTCTTTTCTTTTCTTTCTTCCTTTTCTTTTTTTTGTTGTTTTGCTATTTTTTTTCTTTCTATTTCCTCTTTCTCTTCACATTCTTTTTCTTTACTTATTTTTCACGCTTGCGCTTCTGATTTTGCTACTGATTCCGAAAGAGGGATATGAAAGAAACAAATAAAACTAATATGGGCCAACAAAAGATAAAGTGTTTAGCTAGCAGAACAAAATGCCTTTGTCATTCCAATCTTCCAAATATGCCAAGTACAAACAAATACAATTTAACCAAAGAAAATCATACATAGTATCTCTTGGATGCATCGGAATTGATGGCCATTTCTACACACTTGCATTCTACATCTATTAGATACAAAGCCCTATTGGACAACACTCTCGTCACGATGAACGACCCCTGCCAATTTGGGGCAAACTTGCTCTTTGCCTCTGCCTAAGAAGGGAGGAAACGTTTCAATACCAACTAACCCACTTCAAACCTCTGTGGGCGCACTTTCTTGTTCTATGCTCTGGCCATTCGCTATTGATACAACTAGCCGCGACACAATGCTGCTAATCTTTTCTCGTCAGTCAAACTCAATTACTCCAGGCGGGTTTTGACCCACTCATCATCAGTTTCGGCCTCAGTGACAATCCGAAAGGATGGGATTTCAATCTCGGCAGGTATCACTACTTCTGTGCCATACACCAACAAATAAGGAGTTGCCCTACTGAAGCGCGAACAGTGGTACGATAACCCAACAATGCAAAGGGCAGCTTCTCATGCCACTGCCTAGAACCCTCCACCATTTTCTGAAGTATTTTCTTCATGTTCTTGTTGGATGCCTCGACTGCTCCATTTTCCTTGGGGCGATATAGAGTGGAATGGAGATGCATAATATTAAACTGCCGACATACCTCTTTCATCAAATGACTATTAAGATTTGCACCATTATCCGTGATGATTACCTTTGGGATCCTGAACCAGAAAATGATATTCCCATTTCCTACAAAGAATTAACTTCTCGATTTATCCACGATCTTCAATTTTGTTCCGCCATTCAACACCACTAAACCCACCAAAATCAGCTTCAGCCGGCAACCCAAAGAAGTAGCCCACCACCTGAATACACCAGATGAATCACACTTTCTACCCCCACCGTTATTTTACTGCCAAACACTCTGTTGCCTTCAAAGAAAATGGACACCACGAGAGACTTTATAAAAGAAAAATGAAAAAATTGCACGGGGAATTTTATTTGGTCACCACCATTTAACCTATGC
The DNA here is from genome assembly GCA_034376525.1 of Nicotiana benthamiana. Lineage (NCBI taxonomy): Eukaryota > Viridiplantae > Streptophyta > Magnoliopsida > Solanales > Solanaceae > Nicotiana > Nicotiana benthamiana. Next base: position 37,491,855 of record CM067332.1, on the reverse strand, counting down.
CCATTTGTTTTTAAAACTTTTAACTTGTACTAACTTTTTAAATAACTTCAGCTCCTTTCTCCTCCTCCTCCTGCTTCGTTTTCTTCTTCTTCTTCTTTCTTCTGTTGTTGTTTATGCTGCTATGGAACTTCAATTCATGGAATGATTGTCATAAATATGTTTATTAGATTATTTTAAAAAAATTATAAATAAATACGTAAGTTAGTAGATAATAATTTATGAATATTTCCACGTACGCAAGTTATTAGACAATGATAATTCTGTACTTTTCACATGTAAATTTATGATTTAGATACTGTTAGCAATCTAATTATTTATCTAGTATGTTAGAATGCTTTTTCAAAAACTTCAGCTTATATAGTACTGAAGTTTGTACAAATAAACTAAACAAGTTCAGCTCTAGAACTGAAATTCGACAGTTACAAAACAGAAATATCAGCTCTAGAGCTGAATTCATCAGTTACAAAACAAAAACATCAGCTCTAGAGCTGAAGTTCGCCAGCTACAAAACAAAAGAGCTGAAGTTCGCCAGTTACAAAAACAAAAACTTCAGCTCTAGAGCTGAAGTTCGCCAGTTACAAAACAAAAACTTCAGCTTTAAAGCTGAAGTTTTCCAGTTACAAAAACAAAAACTTCAGCTCTAGAGCTGAAGTTCGCCAGTTACAAAAATAAAAACTTCAGCTCTAGCCAGTTATAAAAGCAAAAACTTCAGCTCTTGCCAGCTACAAAACAAAAACTTCAGCTCTAGAGCTGAAGTTCGCCAGCTACAATTACAAACAAAAACTTCAACCAATAGACATCAAAACTTCATCTACTATGCTTAAGCTCAGGAATTACAAACAAAAACTTCAGCACACTTGCTAATTCAGGCTCGTCTACTAGAATGCTAAAGTTTTGCGTGATTACCTTTGCTACTTCAATCCTATATGCTAAAATTATGCAAAAAAGCAGGTACGCTTGCAATTTTTTTGCAAACTGGATACAAGTTAAAATGTGACACAAAAAGCAAACATAGATGCAAATTCCCCAAGAAAAATATGATGTCGAGCATAATTTACGACACTGATGGATTGTCTTTGTGAAAGTATACTATATATTGGTACACCAAATGGATATCACAAACTCCGTTAAAATAGCACGAGCTAGTCAGTTTTCGGCATGGTCATTTAAAAATAGCCAACATTTTCAAAGTCATTGAAAAATAGCCATTATTTTGCTATAACACGGAAAGTTCCAGCATAATATACTGAAGATCGGTACACCCGTGTATGAACTTCCAGCATATTATATTGAAATTCCAACACGCGAAAAGTTCATGTATAATATACTGGAGTTTGTAGCACAGGTGCTCTAATCTCCAGCATATTATGCTGGACTGGTATAGTATACTAGAACTCCAGCATATTATACTGGTTTTCCATATTTTGAATAGTGTTTTCGTTCAGATTTATCTTTACATGAAAAGTGGCTAAATTTCGATTACTTTTGAAACTATGGCTATTTTTAAATGACCACTTGTAAATTTGGCTATTTTTTAATTTCCCCCCAAAACTCCATGAGCTTTTACTTCTTCAATACTTTGAGCCCGTTTGGATTAGCTATTGTAAATAGCTAATAAGCTTGAAGTGTTGAAAGGCATTTTTAAGTGCTGAAACTAATCTTTTTAAATAAGCATTTACGTGTTTGGATAGACCTGCTAAAACCTACAATAAGCAATTGGTATGTTTGGTAGAAAGGTGCTGATAAGTTGTTCTCTTGTTAAAAGACTAAAATACCCTTAAAGTTTTTACAAAAGATTATGAATTAAAAAGTTTCTTTGTACAGAAAATGATAAACAACGAATATAGAATGAAGAGAAATTTTAAAATATTATATAAATTAAAGAATGTTATTAAGGAAAAACAAGTAAAAGTCTTGGTCAAACTAAAAATGTTTATAAGTTGAAAAGTCATAAGTTGGGGATGACCAACTTATAACTTATGGCTACTTTTAACTTTAGATATTTACCAAATGCGTAGAAAAGCCAAAACGTTCCTATAAACCAGTTTGACCAACTTATAAGCTTAGCCAAACACCCTTTGTCGAAATCCAAAAGGATGTTATATATATATATATATATATATATATATATATATATATAACTAGAAAAGAAATAAGGACTCAAAACTAAACTCTTATCAGTTTTGCGTGTAAGAATTGGAACCTAAATCTTTCAAACTCTAATTAAAGGAAATGGAAGAGGTATTAAATTCAAAACAAAATTAGTGGACCGAAAGAAAATACAAGCTTACCATGGTTTTTAAACTTTATAAATTATCTTTTTCGATAAAACCCAGTGAAAGTTATAAACGTTCGTCAAGTAACTTGTTACAAACTTGCTACAACAAGAACCGGATGTATTGCTAACTCTCTTTGTCTCAATTTATGTGTCATACTTTCCTTTTTAGTCTGTCATAAAAAGAATGTCATACTTCCTTATCTAGAAACAATTTAACTTAAAACTTCCTACTTTATCCTTTATGACATGATTTATAGCCACAAATATCTATGCTTATTTTATACCATAAGTTTCTCCATAGTTTTTCTTACTTTTTTAATTTTCATCCCGAGTCAAATACCGTCATATAAATTGAAATGGAGAGAATAATAAACAAAGCTCAAAGAGTTCATTCAATAGGCAAAGGTCCATATGTAAAACCGGAGTTCTGAGATTGTGAAAAGCTTAACATTTCACTCCAAAAAAAATGTCTCAATACATATATACTACAGAAACTACTGAACAGAGTTAAAATGTTTCCAAAAATTACTATGCTATATCCACCAAAAGAGGTGATACATTCACATCCTACTTAGAAGAGACCAACAATTAGAGTGACGAACCACACATAATGGTACCATAAAAAGAATGAATCTAATTCTGCGAGTTAAGATTGGCCTATTCAATGCAAAAACATCTTTAATGCAAGAGAATTCAAAATTCATCAACCACGACGTGGACAGACATTAGCAAAGTGACCTGGATCACCGCAGATGAAACATCTCCCAGTTATTGGTTCACCTGTTGCTGACACAAATGACACGCCACTGGTATTTGGACCACCTTGGCCACGGCCACCTCTTCTGCTGCTAGTGGACGCAGAATTATTTGTACGCTCACCTCCATTGAGGGTATCTTCCCAACTGCAATGCAGGCAAAAAAGGTGTATCAACTAGCAAACTACTCTAATGTTATCAAGAGCTCTGAGTCATACAGATAAATCTAAGCAATTATAACGAAGTTCCAGTGTCAGCAATTCAATCTCGTCGTCTCTAGGACAGTAATTACTCCAATATACAAATGATTTTCCAGCAGAATAATGCTATGATTTCTATTTGCAAATGAGCGTCAGCTATAAGTGTTGCAGCAGTTTTTTACAGGTTGGCTGAACAGAATATCAACTATGACAGGTCTGAGGTAATATTTTGGTGAGCTATATAATTAGTTGTTAAGGTTTACAGAGCTATATCTTTCCAGATCATGGTGTTTTTAGTTTTATAATCAAGACCCCGAGAGAGAAGGCATAACGAGATAGAAAAGATCACATATAGTAAGTTTTCAGGGGGAAACTATTTCCAAAAATAAAATATTATGTTGAAATATAGTTTTCCCTACACGAAAAAATTGCACTCCCTTGATTGACATGAAAAGAACTTTCTTCCCCTGTTGTTGGCAGTATTGGCAGTGCGCAAATTGCAAGGTGATCCACATGAATTACAAGGAATTGAAGGTTCTCCTGCATTGTTAGAAAGGATTAGCTATAAAGTTTGTAATTAACAATAGAGCAGGATGTGTCCTATATCACATCACATACCAATAAACTTTTTTCCCATTTTGAATTCTGTCCTCAAAATATCACTTCATGTACTCTTTAGTTGCTTTAACAATATTCTATTTAACAGGGTGAGAATTGGAAAGGATAGAGAGTAAAAGTAACTGGAAAACATCCTCAGGTTAGTAAGGGAAGTAAATAGCGGGATTCCGTGGATATCGGGTGTCCATGGTTCAGTATGGGTCGGTTTTCTCCTAAAAAGAAACCAAACCAATTAAGTCAGTTTTTTATCAGGTCGATTTTTGTCGATTTTTCAATTTTTTTATCAGTTTTTTCATAAATATGAGACATACACTGGCAAACGAATTCAAACGACTACATTCCAGCATAACATTCAAACCAATAACTCTTTGAGAAATTCTCTGTTTACCAAAATATTTTGATGATAATTGAATTAAATAGTGATGAAAATTTTAAGGGCTCAATTAAAGATAGTAATTATAACACGAAACAAATTTTTGAACTTCGCATAACAAAACTACCAATCAAACTAGAATGTAAAGGCAAAGAAATACATTTTTGTAAAGCAAAGAACTACAATACCAACTAAGAGTGCAAACAATTAATATGTATACCATAAAATTTAAAAAATAATAATAAAATATAAATATATATATATATATATATATATATATTTATATATATATATAGTGTGTGTGTATAATAATAAATTTTAAATAGGTATTTCTATAGTCAGTTTGGTTCAGTTTTTTTGGTTATTTTTTGCTTAAAACCAAAACCAAAACAAAACGAAATTTGATTGGTTCTTAAAATTCAAAACCAAAACCAGCAAAAAAGTTATCGGTTTCTTTATTGGTTTGGTTTGGTTTTTCAATTTTTCATGACCATCCGTGATATCATATACTCGGACCAATTTGGTGGGCCAAAGGATAACTTTTGTCATTCCAAAACTGAACCATGGAAGCAATAGAAGAAAACCATTGACTTACTAAGTTTCAAATTTTGTCATAGAAATGGCGAAGTTGCAATACCATTGTGTTTAATTTCAAAAATCGGCACCATTGCAGTCCCCCAATTTATGTGACATTCTTATCTATCTGTTTAGTAACAATTCAACTCAATATTTTCCTTTTCACCCTTAATGTGATGATATCTAACCACACAAATTTATATGCTTTGAGTTTCTGAAATCTTTTCTCTATTTCTTATTTTTTGTGCCCAGCCAAACACCTTCACATAAAATTAGTATCGAGGGAGTACTAAGTAACACTTACTACTGCCAATATTTGTATAAGAAATAAACTTCTATCTAACTCAACCCAAAAACTAGCTCATGAGGTGAGGATTACCATTACCAACCAATATGAGACTACATCCCCGCATGCCTAGCTTTAGACATTTCTAGCATCGACAACATAACATGGGGCCAAAAATTGGGTAAAACCAAGAAAAAGATGGGTTTGGCTCTGAGACAATGTAAGAAAAAAAGAGTTTGGGCTTAACTCATGTGAAGATTGTCCAAGACACACAAAGAAACATCAATAGATTTGCCCAACTAATGTGGGAATCTTAACAATATTTTTTAACAACGGATGTTAGTCTCCTCAACATCACATCAAGTCAACCAGTGGACAAACATTACCTCTATGTCATTATCTTTTCATTGGGGACCACAAGGAAGGTGAAAAAATTGCAGGGGTGTTGGTCATTGTACACAAGATATACAGATAAGGTAACAGAAGAGCACCAAACCATTTTGCAAGTCAACTTCCTGAGACCGAGCAGTGCGACTACGAGAAGCCTGTGAAGGACAATCATTTGACAAATGCCCTGTTTGCCTGCAGTATGCACAAGAACCTTGTGCTCTGGAATTGCCTCTCTGTGCACTGCTGGATGCTGTAGGGTTTCCTCGTCCTCTGCCTGGCAAAAAAACCCAGCTACAGTCAGTCCTAAGGATGACAAGTGTATAACTCAGGAAATTAAGTCCCTATAGCAACAAATAAATCATGACATTCATAACAAAGGTATCAGATGTTTGATGGCATTATGCACTAATCTTTCCTAACTAAATCATCAAGCGAAAAACTAAAGAGTAATCAAAATTGAACTTTCCTGGGTTGGCTATGGCAGCCGAAATCGTCAACAGACGATTTCTAAATGAAAGTCAAATGATTAATGTTGGGGAGGGGACTCTGACTGGTTTCGTAGTTTTACTGCCTTAATGCAATGACTCAAATAACTATGAGTGCTCCCAAGACGATGAGGTGCAGGTGGTGTAGTGTGGAGTACTGCTTTCCATTTCAACTATGGGTTTCTCGTTTTACTTCTTGAAAGCATTAGTAGTTTGAAAGTCATGTACTGAAGCTGTGTAAGAGAGAACCTACGAAAGCTTGTACACAAAAGTTGTAAAGAAAGCTTAAAAGAATTGCAATGAAATGAAAATAAGTTGTATGAATTGTTGTGATGATCGGATATGTCCTCTATACAAAAATTCCTATGCATAAAACCGGCATCTAAGGGCATAAACAACTTTTGATCATGTGTCAATTCTATCTCTAATATTTGGGCACGGTCTTGCTAGTGCCATAGTGATCAATGCACGTTTGGTTGTCCCTGTTGCACCTCAACTGACCACCTTCCCACGTTCAACTGTAGCTCTCTTGTGACATATTCTAGGGAATACTTGACATGAGTCATGAAGCAGTAAAAACCCTGCACGACTTGGTCATCTAGAAAGAGGATTATAGGCTTGACTCCTGAAATTCTACGCTGAAGTTGTAGCTGGTTGAGCTCTATGGCTTTGCACATTTATCCAGCTTGCTTCCATATCCGGCCACTAGCTGGAGATGAAACTCAAATTATTTTGGCCCAATTTCATGTGCAAATTTTCATGCTGACATAACCAAAAAGTACTTTCTGTGACAAAGTTTCTAGCAAAAGAAGAATATGATTATAGATGATAAAGGTTAATTTTTACTCTTGTCGCATCTAACAGACCAAGTAGGCTTTTGGATTTGTAGGGACTTCTCACCAGTAACAGATGAGTAATGCTCAGACTCTAAACTAGATACAAACATTTAAATTGAAGAGTGAGAGCATCATCGAGCAAAGTAAAAGCAGAAATATTTGCAAGTCATAATCGCTACCACTATTCAAACTTGAACCATATGAAAATCAGAGTTTGAAGTGTTTGAACATCTCATCTAAAAGCTTAAGCTGTTAGAGTGAGAACACACTTTTAATTGCTTAATTGTATTGTATCTCAACACGGCCCCTCACATGTGGATCTGATTCTTTTCATGAGCCCTACATGTGGACAACAGGAACTCCAACTTCAGCATTTTTCATGTCACAGAAGTTCCTCACACAGTACAATGAACAGCGTAATTTGAAATTAAACCAAATTATAGTAAGAAGAAGGACCTGCACATGGTGCTTATCGACTTGGAGAAGGCTTATGACAAGGTCCCAAGGGAGGTGCTTGGAGGCGAAGATCGTGCCGGAAGCCTACATCAGAGTAATCAAGGACAAGTACGATGGAGCTAAGACTAGGGTTAGGACGGTTGGCGGTGACTCAGACCATTTTCCAGTGGTTATGGGGCTCCATCAAGGATCGGCGCTTAGCCCTCTCTTGTTTGCCTTGGTGATGGATGCTCTAACCCGGCATATTCAAGGGGATGTGCCTTGGTGTATGTTATTTGCTGATGACATAGTCTTGATAGACGAGACGAGGGTCGGTGTTATTGAGAGGCTAGAGGTATGGAGACAGACTCTCGAGTCTAAGGGTTTCAAAATAAGCAGATATAAGACAGAATACCTGGAGTGCAAGTTTAGCGACGAGCCGAGCGAAGTAGGCAGGGACGTGATGATTGGATCTCAGGTCATCGCCAAGAGGGACAGTGTCAGATATCTTGGGTCGGTGATTCAGGGGGACGGAGAAATTGACGGGGAGGTCACTCATCGTATAGAAGCGGGGTGGTCAAAGTGGAGGCTTGCATCAGGAGTCATGTGTGACAAGAAAGTTTCACAGAAACTCAAGGGAAAATTTCATAGAGCTGTGGTTAGACCTGCCATGCTGTATGGGGCAGAGTGCTGGCCAGTGAAGAACTCTCATGTTCAGAGAATGAACGTTGCAGAGATGAGGATGCTCAAGTGGATGTGCGGGCCCACCAGGTTGGATAAGATTAAGAATGAAGTTGTTCGAGAGAAGGTGGGGGTGGCCCCGGTGGATAAAAAGATGCGAGAAGCGAGGCTGAGGTGGTTCGGGCATGTGCGGAGGAGAAGTCCTGATGCCCCGGTGAGGAGTTGTGAGCGGCTGGCGATGGTCGGCGTACGGCGAGGCAAAGGGAGGCCTAAGAGGTATTGGGGAGAGGTGATTAGGCATGACATGGCTAGAATGCGGGTTTCCGAGGACATGGCCCTTGATAGGAAAGTCTGGAGGTCTAGTATCAGGGTTGTAGGATAGGGGCTCCTAGAGTTCTTCGTACTCCTCATCCGGGGTTGGGTGAGGCTTGATAGGGCTATCCATAGATGATGTGTGTATTGGATTGTGTCTCCCTTATAGTAGTTATTTGGTAGTTATTTATGGTAGTTACTGTCTGATATTATTGCATGCTATTTTAGTTATGATTCTTATGTTTGGATAGTTACTTATGGTGGATTTACTAATGCTTCTTTGTTCTTGTTCTTGTTCTTGTTTTTCCTTTCCTTCACTGAGCCGAGGGTCGATTGGAAATTGTCTCTCTGCCCTTTCGGGTAGGGGTAAGGCCCGTCTACATATTACCCTCCCCAGACCCCACTTTGTGTGACTATACTGGGTAGTTGTTGTTGTTGTTGTATAGTAAGAACTGCATTCAATCATATTTCAAATTGAATTCTGATGAATGAAACTATCAAAACATCAAAAGAAAAAGTTCATAGTATTAATTTGACTGTAAGTCAAAGGTATCTAACTTAGGGCATTTGATACAGACAATGGTTGGTTTTGTACCCTAAAACACTAAAGCATTTTTTTAGAACTTTCATATGGGTGAAATTAATTAGATTAAAACTGAGTAAACAACTGCATATGCTACTAATCATATTTCCAAGTAAATCATTTTTCATTTCAAGGGGAAAGATCAAATCCGGACAAAACAATTCTTTTTGAGCAAGAGATCAAAGGCATTTCAGCCTAATAAATGGACCTTAGGCCTAACTCAACCCCAAAAGCTAGCTTATGAGGTGAGGATTTCCATGACCATATAAGGATACCGAAGACCACAAATCCCAGATATGTTGGACAACTCGACACCCCTCCTCACGCTTAGGCCTGCAAACTTGAGTGTGGACAACAAAAATGGGGGCCCAACATCAGTAAAAATATTTGGTACGGACCTGCCTTTGATACCATCTGTAACAGCCCAATCCGTTAGTGATATTTTCCACTCTAGGCCTAGGTCCTAACGGGTTTAAAACGCGTTACTAGGGTCTAAGGCTTGTTAACTAATAAGCTTTGCTGACGTGGGACTTTGTCTAAAGTCTTGGGTGTTACATACACCCCCTCTTTATGGGATTCGCCTAGACCCAGCACTGAGGTTTGCCTACCGGAATTTGCCTAAACTCAGTCGAACTCTGACCCACTATCGGCAAGGCTGCACAAGACTGGCTCTCATACCATAATAAATGAACTTTGGGCCTAACTCAACCCCAAAAGCTAGTTTATGAGGTGAGGGTTGCCCAAGACCATATAAGAAGACCGAGGACCTCAACTCCCACCGATGTGGGACAACTCAACACAGACTTCGCACAGAGTGGTCCCACAGGGGGCCTACTGTTTTCCAAAAAAAGAACACGAGAATGGATATTTCATTTTCCGTTAGAAAAAATAAAAGGAAGCTTTTTTTTCCTGTTTTGCTTTGCAAATGTTTTTTCTGGAAGAAAAAGAAAGCATGTTCTGTTTTAGAAAAACAAACAATCGTTTTATGCGCCATAAGATACCTTAAAAATGAAAGCAATAATCAGAATTGCAAATAAAAGCACATCGAAACAAAAGCTCTAGACGGGTGTTCCTTATGTACCAAAAGTGTTTGAACTACTGCGAGAACCAGTTCCGCAAATTTCCACCAGCTGCCTTAGAATATCATCACAACCACCAATGCAACCTGAGAAGATTATAGAACTATCACTGTTATATAGCTGCACTAGAAGCAACATTAACATTGTGCATGCAATTCATAAGTTCCATGACTTTATAATGCATATATACTTTTTGAGACATTTTTGTATTTTATGCTAAAAGATAATTCCTTGCAGATTGTGACAGTTTAATCTTTTGTCAGACTCTCCTTATTTTTAATTTATGATCCCCTGTGCCACTGAAAAGAAAACACAATCATATATCATAGCACCAAAATATTTCTCTTTCTGTTTGATTGGTGAAAATAATATTCTCCAACTCAACCAACCGCACCATGACTGTTGCTGTCAGCAATGACACCTCAGTGATCTCATTCGCTTTTGTGCCGCTCTTGGAATCTTTAACACAACTAGTTCAATTCGGTATGCCTCACACGTCTCTCTCTTGCTGTCACTACCAAATGTGAAGTCCCGCCATCAACACTCACCAAACTGTAAAGTATCAAACTTGCAAAGATTTGTTTAACTTTAACCATCTATAGCAAATATTGCACCTAGAAAAGAAGAGGTGGATTGTAAACAATTTAATATGAGCATGCACATTCTCATGCTTAATAATTCAAAATAGAATGATTTTGAATTCCTTTCAGTACATTATCATGTAGCACATTCATCATTCAGACTTCTCCATTTCAGCATTTGAGAACCCACAACAAATACGTTCAACAAAAAGATAATTAGTTTTATTAAATAATTGGAAATAAAGTAAGAAGATAGAAAATTAAAGAGGAGAATTTAAAAGGAGCCAGCAAGCCTTGTAATTTTTTATACACATCTGTTCAAGGAAGAAAATATTTTCAACTATTTAACATTCCATTGAACAATAAAAAGGGATAGGGTCTCTTAGGAGGACTTAGACGAGATCGACTTTCATAAAACAGTCCCAGTGTCCATCTTACCTATATGTTGAGCACTATAATTTGGCGGTATTTCCAGCTGGCGAAATCTAAACTGAATCTTGTATACTGGTCCTGAATGTCATCTTTGGAAATCAGGAAACCAAACATAGAAAAAGATGTATAGGATAAGGTTATCCAATCCAGTACAAGAAAAGGAAAACTCCAAGAAGCAACCTGGACCGCAGCTGGTGCACGTATTCTCCATAACAGAAGCTTCTGATAGAGATCCAGGTAGCCAGACAACATTTCTGCACTGTATGAACAAGATAAAGCAGCAACATGTCAGTAGCAATAATTTCACTAGGATTCTTAACTATATAAGTGATATAACGCTACTCAACAAACCATATATCAACCAAAGCAAATCACAATACGCGATCATTAACATTTTGCAATTTTACGTTGGTAATAATCGGAGATTTGAAATTGAAGAAAAGTGAGACTTGATGTCAATCTCCTAATATATAGCTGATTTACAACAACTAACTCAATCAAAACAAATCAAACAAAACCAAATTAATAAAAATTACTAGACAATTTCAGAAAATCATGTGTATAGAATCTTGATACTTAGAATGGAAAGGAACTGAAGGAAAGAAAAGGAGTGAACAATACTGTACAACAACAACTACCCAGTATAGTCCCACAAAGTGCGGTCTGGGGAAGGTAATATGTAGACGAGTCTTACCCCTACCGAAAGGGCAGAGAGGCTGTTTCCAATGAGTGAACAATATTGTATTTCTCAAAACAAACTTAGGACAATAAATTGTTCCATCTCCTTCCCTTCCCTTCCCTTCCAAATCCTTCCATTTAAAAGTAACATTACTCGTGGCAGTTGCTAGAATAGTTATAGTATTTTGCTGTAATTATTTGTGCTACTGAACAAATGGATAACTACTCAATTTTGACACCTTTTGAAATAAAACCCGAAGTGAAAGATGGTACGAGATTTCTTAATTACATAAATGGCATATAACTGAAGATTTCAAGAAGAAGAATGAAACTTCTTGTGTTTCAATATGTTTTTACATCCAACACGCACTAGTGTTTATATAGAGGTTCCTATGGCTAAATTAGGAGAGCAAACCAATTACAGTTACTACACAAATTAATCAGAATAAAATATCCTAGACTAGAATCAGATCTCCTAAAATTAAGTTTCTTATAATCAAGCAAGTCAACATAATCAAATCTCCTAAAATTAAGTTTCCTACAATCAAGCTAGTCAATACTCTCCCTCAAATTGGTGCAAATGTTACACATGCCCCACTGGCAAACCAAAGTGTGGAAGGATCGTATGTTGAGGACCTTTTGTAAACACATCAGCTAGTTGTTTCTCTGATGATACATGAATTAAAGTCAAAAAAACCAACTGTAATCTTCTCTTTGATGAAGTGTCGATCAAGTTCAACATGTTTCGAATGGTCGTGCTGGACAGGATTATGAGTTATACTGATTGCAGTCTTGTTGTCACAATACAAGGAAAGTTTCCCTTTTTTAGACAATTTCAGTTCCTCCAGTAGCTTTTGTAACCACAAAAGTTCACAAAAACACTAGGCCATAGTCCTATATTATGCCTCGGCACTTGATCTAGCAACTACACTTTGCTTCTTGCTTCTCCAAGTAACCAAGTTCCCTCCTACGAGTGTAGAATAACCGGATGTAGATCTTCCGTCATCTAGAGATCCAGCCCAATCTGCATCTGTATAAGCTTCTATACACCATGTTTGGATAGAAGGATACCTTAGCCTAGAGCAGACTTTAGATATCGCAACATGTGGAAGATAGCTTGCATATGAGAATCCTAAGGACCATGCATGAACTAACTTACCAGGCTAACTGAGTAAGTTATATCTGGTCTAGTGTGGGAGAGATAAATGAGTCTTCCAACCAACCTCTTATATCTCTCCTTATCAACAAACTCTCAAACTCCTGTTTGTAACTTGTGATTGCTTTTAATAAGCGATTCTGCTGGTTTGCATCATGTCATACCAATTTCTTTTGATCTAAACTATACTTTCTTTGAGAAGTAAAGATTCCCCTTTTCGCTCTGGCAACCTCAATTCCCAACAACTATTGCAATTTTCCAAGATCATTGATCTAGAATTCCTGTGCGAACAACTTCTTCAACCGAACAATCTACTCTTTGCATCTCTTGTCATTAGAATTCCTGTGCGAACAACTTCTTCAACCGAACAACCGAACAACTATTGAAATTTTCCAAGATCATTGATCTAGAATTCCTGTGCGAACAACTTCTTCAACCGAACAATCTACTCTTTGTCATCTCTTGTCATTACTCTATCACCAACATAAACTATGAGAAGAGTGATTTTACCATTTTGATGTCTTATGAAGGGAGTAAGATCGGCATTGCTCTATTGGTAACCAAACGAGATTATTACTTTGCAAAATCTGTCAAACCAAGCTCTAGCAGATTGCTTCAATCCGTACAGGGCTTTCTTCAATCTGCACACATTCCCTCGGTTCTGTTAAGTATCAAATCCAGGAGGAATCTCCATATTCACTTCCATGTCTCCATTAAGAAAAGCATTCTTCACATCAAACTGTTGTAAGTCTCAATCAAGATTAGCTGCACAAGATAAAATTATTCTAGTAGTGTTCATTTTAGCAACATGAGCAAATGTTTCTTGACAGTCCACTCCATAAGTTTGAGTGAATCCCTTAGCCACCAATCTTGCTTTGAATCTTTCAACCTAGCCATCAGTTTTATGTTTCACCGTGAAGACACATTTGAAACCAACCAATTTCTTGTTTGGTGTTGACGTGACAAGCTCCCAAGTGTTTTTTTTACAAGGCCTTCATTTCTTCAATCAAAGCTTGCTTCCATTTAGGATAGGCAAAAGCTTCCCTCCAATTCTAGGGAATAGACAGAAGAAATAAACAAAGCAAAGGATCTACAAGAAGGAGACAAATAATTATAGAAGACAAAATCAGATAAAGGGTATTTGGTGGTGCAAGTTCTTACTCTTTTTCTGCGAGCAATAGGCAAATCTAACTCATTAGGAAATTTAAATAACTCACCAGTAGAAAAGAGTTCAGCAGAAAAGGATTCATCTTCGGTCGGTTGCACTGATGGTTTTTTTTTTTTTGCTCTATTTCTTCAATCAGGTCTGTCCAAAAGCCCAATAGTCTCCCCCTAAATTCTTTCTCCAATTCACTTTCCTTCGTGGTTGTGCTAGTGGTATCAATAGTGGCTCTAGGGAGAATAACCTATTCCTAAGAATAGCTTCTCCCCCAGAATCGGTGATGGTGTAATACCGAAATAAGGCTCACATTCTTGAAAGATAAAATCCATGCTGACAAAGGATCTCCTGGAAGGAGGATGATAGCATTTGTACGCTATTTGTATTGGAGAACACATGATAAAGACACATTTAATAGCTCTAGGATCAAGTTTCCCAGAGTTTCTAGTGTTAACAAAGCAAATATACCCAAGCATCTTCGGAGGAACAACATAGTCATTTTACCTTTTACACCAGAGGACTCTAAAAGTTGAGGGTTTTAAGCGGCAGTGTGTTGATGAGATAGACAGCTACTAGAATGGCATCCCCTAGTAAGGCTTTGGTGGACTCATGGTAAACATAAGAGATCTTGCCACTTCTAACAAATACCTATCCTTCCTTTCAGCAACCCCATTTTGTGCACTAGTATAAAGAAATTTGTTGTGGCAGATAGTCCCATAAGACTCCAAATAAGCACCAAAATTTTTATCCATGTATTATGCGCCATTGTCAGTTTGCAAAATTTTTATCTTACTCTCAAATTGAGCACAAATTATTCTTATGAAATGACTGAATCATGAGAAAATTTCACTTTTGGCCTTTAACAAAAATACCCAAGTCATCCTAGTACAACAATCCATAAAACAACAACAACAACTACCCAGTATACTCCCACCAGGTAGGGTCTGGGGAGGGTAATATGTAGACGAGCCTTACCCCTACCCGAAAGGGCAGAGACAACAATCTATAAAAGTAACTATTAAACATTTTAGTAATATAATGCCCCACATTGGAAAGTAGATACCGATTACTATGTAACCACGGAATATAAATAGACATTGTACAGCAGTGCAGAAATAACTAATAAATATCCGTGCTATACCTCTCACATAATATAAGAGCGTTGGTGAGGAACATCCGAAAAAGATAACTCCACCAGACAGTCGCCCGCGAGCCACTTTCCGGCGACTTCTTGTGATGTTATTGCGTCACCTATGTTTCCCTTAGTGTTGTGCTAAAACCAACACCATCACAGGGTTCTACACCTTCCAGCGATCAAACCCCAGCAAACCCTGCAAGAAAACCCCCAACGCGCCAACCAGAAGAAGAAAAATTCCGGTGACATCTCCTCACGCGTTGGCGGGTGAGTTTCCCTCTGGCCATCTCCTGACAAAACTTCTTTTGGACAGCTTACTCGCGAGGTTATTCAGAGAAAATTCCGACGCCATTTTTATTTACCGGCGAGATATTTAGCGACTGTTCAGTTTTGGCGAGTGTGTGTTTTTTCTTTAGTGTTCCTGTGAGCTTTTTACTGTTCTTAATTATCTATGCTATTTGGTCCAACTGTCTTTGGGACTTGATATTTTTGGTTCTAAAAGCACGCGTTTTGGAAATTCAAGTTTGATGATTACTTCGGAACCCTTAATGGGAAATTGAAACTACTTAGCGTAGGCTTCTTCTATTGAGTTCTGGTGCAAAGGTTAAGATGTTCAAGATCACCTAGTCAAGAAGACTTATGATGGAGATGAAAGGCCAAGGCACTATGGGAGAATGTTGATGCTCAAATATATAGTTTGTTGTGGCGATCGATTGATTCCAAGATAATGCCTGTGTTTTGTCCATTTTAGACATGTTATTCAATTTGGGAGAAGGTTCAAACTATACACTAATGACATATCTCGGATAAAAAAAGTACAACCCAGTATAATCCCACTTAGTGGGGCATGGGGAGGGTAGTATGTACGCAGACCTTACCCCTACCCTGGGGTAGAGAGGCTGTTTCCAAATAGACCCCCGGCATCCTTCCCTCCAAGAACTACCCACCTTTGCTCTTGGGGAGACTCGAACTCACAACCTCTCGGTTGGAAGTGGGGGTTGCTTACCATCAGAGATAATGATATATCTCGGATGACAAACTTAAAGAAACAGGATTTGGATATGTCTACCTACTTAGGACAGGTGCAGAAAGTTATGGAGGAATTTGAGAAATTGATGACACTCACGTCAAAAGCAACGACAAAAGATGTTTCTAGTTCTTACACTTGCTAGACTGCTTAATGACCTTGACTCGGTGAGAGACCAAATTATGCTAGTCCTTCGATCCCTACAATTGATGAGCTATTCTCTCCATTGCTTCATCTTGATGCGCCACCCAGTTACACAATATCTCGCCACAAAACAATGGAAAATCAGACATCTCAGGCTATGGAAAAATCAACATGGAGGAGGTCGTTTTGGGAGATTTCGACCCAAGTGTTCTTATTGTAATAAAACTTGGACACACTTGTGAAATGCGTTATTCTTTACATGGTCAACAACCCAGAAACGCCATGTTGCTCAGACCGAGACTACAGGTAATCAGGGATTTTCTTTAACTGAAGAGGAATATAATGAGTTCCTTTCGTATTGAGCAAGTAAGCAGGCATCTACACAAGTAGTCTCGGCTGCTCATAGTGATACTCGTGTTACGAGTAATTCTTTTGCTTGTGTTTCTCAATCTAGTACTCTTCGACCGAGGGTCATGGACTCAAGAGCTTTCGATCATATATTTGGTAATAAATCACTTCTGTCGAAAATTATGTATTCACAAACAATCTCGTCCTACTATTACCTTAGCCAATGGGTTCCAAACTAAAGCAAAAGGAGTTCGACAAGTTAATCCCTCATCATCTATCACTCTAGATTCCGTTCTTTATGTTTGTGGTTGTCCTTTTAGTCTTGCATTTGTTAGTCATTTGACTTGTGCCCTCCACTATGGTATACATTTAATTGATGATTCTTTATTATGCGGGACCGCAGTACGGGGCAGACGATTGGCACAGGACATGAATCACAAGGCATTTACTACCTTAACTCACTCAATCCCTCCACAGCATGTCCAGTTACTGATCCTCCAGACCTAATTTACAAACGCTTACGACATGTGAGTTTATCTAAGCTTCAAATAATGGTGCCTAGTTTGTCTACATTAGATCGTGAGTTGTGGCAGCTTAGGAAACATAGTCAGGCCACCTTTCTGCGTAGTGCTAAGAGTTGTTATTGTCTATTTTTTCGTTAGTTCATTCTGGGTCCTAGTAGAGTTAGTTCAACCTAAGGATTTCATTATTTTGTTAGTTTCATTGATGATTACTCAAGATGCACTTGGATTTTTCCTAATGAAATATCATTCTGAGTTGTTTTCTATCTCCAAGAAATTTTGTGCTGAGATTAAAAATCAATTTGGTATTTCTATTCGCACTTTTCGTAGTGATAATGCTTCAAAACACTTATCCTCTCAGTTTCAACAGTTTATGACCTCTCAAGCAACTATATACATCGAGCATCTTGTCTTTATACCCCTTGGCAGAATGGAGTAGAAGAGAGAGAATAGGCATCTCATTGAAACTACTCGCACACTTCTCATCCAGTCCCATGTTCCGCGCGTTTTTTAGGCGATGCAATTCTTACAGCTTGTTACTTGATTAATCGGATGCCTTCATCTACCATTCAGAATTAGATTCCACATTCAGTATTGTTCCCTAAGTCACCTTTATACTATCTTTCTTTTCGTGTTTTTGGGAGTACATTTTTTGTTCACACCTTAGCTCCTCGTGCTCCTTGAGTGTCTTTCTTAGTGATCCTCGGGTTCAAAAGGGGTATTGCTGCTACTCACCTGGCCTTCGTATGTATCTTACGCCAGCCAATGTCACATTTATTGAGTACCAACCTTACTTTACTCCTTTCAATCATCCTAATGTATCTAGGGTCTTACCTGTACCTACTTGTGAGGAATCAACACCCACAATATCACGACAACTACGTTGCAGACTTTTAAAGAGTCTATCGTTGCTCCTCCTACATCCCCAGCCACAAGGCCACCACTCTTGACTTATCATTACCGTCTGTGTCCAGCATCAGGCCTAGATAAGTCACATCCTACATCAGATTCTACACCTAATGCGCACTTGTCTCCTCCTAGTCCACCAAGTGTACTCCGTAAAGGTGTATAATCCATACTTAATCCTAATCCACAGTGTCAATTTAAGTTATCATCGCCTGTCATCACCTCATTATGCTTTGGTATCATCTTTGTCCATTGTTTCCATCCCTAAGTCTACAGGTGAAGCACTATCTCATCCAGGATGGCGACAGACTATGGTTCACAAGATGTCTTCTTTACAGTGGCAATTAGGAGCTTGTTCATCTTTCTTCGGGCAAGTCTCCTGTTGGTTGTTGTTGGGTTTATGCAGTTACAGTCGGCCGAATGGCCATGTTGATTGGCTTAAGGCTCGTCTTGTTGCAAAAGGACACTCATATATTTGGGCTGGATTATAGTGACACTTTCTCTCCCATGGTAAACTAGCATATGTTTGCCTCTTTTTGTCTATAGTTGTTGTTCGTCATTGGCCTCTTTATCAGTTAGACATTAGGAATGCTTTTCTCCACGGTGATCTTGAGTAAGAAGTTTATATGGAGCAACCACCTAGTTTTGTTGCTCAAGGAGAGTCTAGTGATCTTGTATGCCGATTGTGGAGGTCACTCTATGGTTTGAAACAATCTCCTAGAGCTTGGTTTGGTAAGTTCAGCACAGTTATTGAGTTCAGAATGATCTGTAGTGAAGTTGATCGCTCTGTGTTTTATCACCATTCTGCTTCTAATTTTTGTATTTATCTGGTGGATTATATTGATAATATTATTATTATAAGCAATGATCAGGATGGTATTACTAATCTAAAGCAACATTTCTTTTAGCACTTTCAAACTAAGGATCTACGCAGATTGAAGTATTTTCTAGGTATTTAGGTCGCTCAGTCTAGCTCATATATTGTTACTTTACAGCGGAAGTATGCCTTAGACATTCTTGAGGAGACAAGAATGATAGGTTGCAGACTCATTGACACTTCTATGGATCCGAAGGTCAAGTTTCTGCCAGGACATGTGAGCCTCTTAGCGATCCTCCAAAATAAAGGAGGTTGGTTGGCAAACTGAATTATTTCACAGTGACTATACCTAACATTTATTTTCATGTGACTGTGGTAAGGTAGTTTATGGAATCTCCCTGTGATAGTCATTGGGATGCAGTTGTTCGCATTCTTCCGTATGTAAAGTCAGCTCCAGGCAAGGAATTGCTATTTAGGGATCAAGGCCACGAGCAGATTGTTGGGTACACCGATGCTGATCGGGCAAGATCACCTTTTGATATATGTTGCACATATGAATATTGTGTTCTAGTATAATTTGATCTCTTGGAAGAGCAAGAAACATAATGTAGTTGGTCGATCTAGCGTCGAAGCAGAATATCGGGTCATGGCTATGGCAGCGTGTGAGCTAGGTTGGGTCAAGCAATTGCTCAAGGAGTTGAAGTTTGGAGAAGTCAACAAGATGAAATTGGTGTGTGATAATCAAGCTACTTTTCATATTGCATCAAATATGATATTCTATGAGAGGACTAAACACATTAAGATCAACTGTCACTTTATCAGAGAAAAGATACTCTTAGGAGATATTGCTATAAAGTTTAGAAAGTCGAATGATCGGCTTGCATATATCTTCATTAAGTCTCTTACTGGTTCTCGTATTAGTTACATATGTAACAAGCTCAGACATATAACATATATACCGGCTTGAGGGGACTATTAAATAGTTAGTAATGTATAGTGTCCCACATCGGGAAATAGATACCTATTATTATGTAATCATTGTATATAAAAAGGCATTGTACAACACTCTAGAGATAACTAATGGAACTTTTTGATGCTACACTTATCACGGTAACCAACCATCGACTATCAGACAAAGAAACTATTTGAGTAGAACCACATACATCATAATGAATAGTCGAAAAAGGAGTTGTACTTTTATTATCACTTAAAGAAAGTGTTTAGTATGCTTGGAAAATTCAGAAGCATCACAAAACAAAGATTCAAGCACAGTTCTCGAAAACAAACTAGGATATAGCTTCTTTAAAGCAAAAAATGATAGGTGCCCCAGCTGTCTATGCCACTGCATTATTTCTGGGTTGACCTCCTTATTTCCTCCAAAAAAGACCCGACAAAGGTTTGAGTTCCATCAATCCAATATAAATCATCGTGCATGTTAATGCTCTTCCTTGTTTGAAGATCTTGAAAAACACAATGATCAGGGAAGAACACAACACCACAGCTTACTTTTGTGGTGATAGCGCTAACAGATAACAGGTTAACAAGAAACACGGGTATATGGAGAATGTATGATAATGTAATAAGACAACAGGACTTGTTCCAGAGACAATAGGTAGGGAGCCATTGCCTATTTTGACATAATCCCATCAGGGACTAGGAGAATAATTTCGAAAGCATTTAGAGCAGCATGTCATGTGTCTATTCACACCGGAATCGATAATCAAAGAATTAAGGTGCGCATTAAAGGCATCGCTAACTACACATAGTTGGAACTATAACATTAGAATGGTTAAATTTGTTCAGGAGACGGCAAAGATGTTGAACCTCGTCTAGAAAGATTCTCCGGAGGCAGTTTCTCAGGATGTTTCCACATTTTCTGCAATATTAGTACCCTTAATGGACCTGCACGCTTTCCTTCACAACCTCTAGTTGGTCTACCGAGTAGTTTCCACCATGTCTCTTTTGTCTACCTTGGCTTTCCACAATAATCACATTGCATGTGATCTTTATCGGACATGATTGCCCTAGGTTGCTCAAGATACCCAGTTGACCCGGATTTCTCCGTTGGTGCTGAATAAAGCATGACCCCTCGTCGGCTCTCTTCTTGTTGAAGATAAGAGTATGCATCCTTAAGAGAAGGAAAGGAACTTTACCGAGAACTTAAACCCGGATTTGATCATATTCTTTGTTCAAACCGACAAAAAGATCATAGACCTTTCCTTTCCAACCAATTGTAGAAAGAGAATTGCATTCTTGGTACATTTTGCTTGGACATCCTGATAGTAACTAATCTCTTGCCATAACCCACTTAACTCGGAATAATAATCTATGGTAGTTGTGAGAAGGCACGGGAGAAGAATATATAATTGATATGTAAACATGATACAATGAGCCCTATATATAATACACATAACCTAGCCTACTCCTAATACAGTTTAGACTAGACTTCTAATACAGTTAGACTTCTAAAACTCCCCCTCAAGCTGGTGCATATAAATCATATGTACCGAGCTTGTTACATATGTAGTTAATACGAGGACCAGTGAGGGACTTGGTGAAAATGTCTGCAAGCTGATCATTTGACTTTACAAACTTTGTAGCAATATCTCCCGAGAGTATCTTTTCTCTGATAAAGTGACAGTCAATCTCAATGTGCTTAGTTCTCTCATGGAACACTGGATTTGACGCAATATGAAGAGCTGCTTGATTATCACACACAAGTCCCATCTGACTAACATCACCAAATTTCAGCTCTTTGAGCAACTGTTTGACCCAAACAAGCTCACATGTCGCCATAGCCATTGCTCGATATTCTGCTTCTGCACTAGACCGAGCAACCACATTTTGTTTCTTGCTTTTCCAAGATACCAAATTTCCTCCTACTAAGACACAATATCCAGAAGTAGAACGTCTGTCAGAAGGCGATCCTGCCCAATCAGCATCGGGGTATCCAACAATCTGCTCATGGCCTCGATCCTCAAACAATAAACCTTTACCTGGAGTTGATTTTATATACCGAAGAATGCGAACAACTGCATCCCAATGACTATCACATGGCGAACCCATAAACTGGCTCACAACACTCACAGGAAAGGAAATGTCAGGTCTTGTCACTGTAAGATAATTTAGTTTACCAACTAACCGCCTATATCTTTCAGGATCGTTAAGAGGCTCCCCCTGTCCTGGAAGAAGTTTAGAATTCGGATCCATTGGAGTGTCAACAGGTTTACAACCTGTCATTCCTGTCTCCTCAAGAATATCTAAGGCATACTTCCGTTGTGAGATCACAATACCAGAGCTAGACTGTGCGACCTCAATACCCAGAAAATACTTTAGTGTGCCCAGATCCTTAGTCTGAAAGTATTGAAAGAGATGTTGCTTCAATTTAGTAATACCATCCTGGTCATTGCCGGTAATAACGATGTCGTCAACATAGACCACTAGATAAATACAGAGACGTGAATCAGAATGCCGATAGAATACAGAGTGATCAGCTTCACTCCGAGTCATGCCAAAGTCCTGGATAACAGTGCTAAACTTACCAAACCAGGCTCGAGGAGACTGCTTTAGACCATAAAGTGACCGACGCAAACGACATACAAGGCCACGAGACTCCCCCTGAGCAACAAACCCAGGTGGTTGCTCCATATAAACTTCATCCTCAAGGTCACCGTGTAAAAATGCATTTTTAATGTCCAGCTGATACAGGGGCCAATGGCGAACAGCAGCCATAGAGAGAAAAAGGCGGACTGATGCTATCTTAGCCACTGGAGAGAAGGTATCACTGTAATCAAGCCCAAATATCTGAGTATACCCCTTGGCCACAAGACGAGCCTTAAGACGATCAACCTTACCATCTGGACCAACCTTGACTGCATACACCCAACGACAACCAACAGTAGATTTATCCGAAGGAAGAGGGACGAGCTCCCAAGTACCACTCGCATGTAAAGCAGACATCTCGTCAGTCATAGCCTGTCGCCACCCTGGATGAGACAATGCTTCACCTGTAGACTTAGGGAGGGCAACAGAGGACAAAGAAGATAGAAAAGCATAATAGGGTGATGACAAACGAGGCACCATCTTCTGAAGTTTGGACAAGCTAGGATGTCCTAAACGACTGTGAAGTAGGTCTGGAGGATCTGCAGCTAGACAGGCCTTAGAGGATGTTAGGGAGTTAAGGTAGTAGAGTCCGTCTGATTCAAGTCCTGTTCTAATCGTCTGTCCCGTACTGCGGTCCTGCATAATAAAAGAGTCATCAATAAAGTATATTCCACAATGGAGGGCACGAGTCAAACGACTCACAGATGCAAGATTAAAAGGACAGCCAGGGACATAAAGGACGGAATCTAGAGTGACAGAGGGTAGAGGAGTTGCTTGTCCAACTCCTTTTGCTTTAGTTTGAGACCCATTAGCTAAGGTAACGTTGGGAAGAAACTGTGAATACGTAATATCTGACAAAAGGGATTTATTAAGATATGATCAGAAGCAGCTGAGTCCACCACCCATTGTTCAAGAGGACTAGACTGGGAAACACAAGCAAAAGAATTACCAGCAACAGAAGTATCAGGCTGAGCAACAGTGGCTACTTGTGGAGACGTCTGCTTACTTGCTCGATATTTAAGGAACTCATTATACTCCCTTTCAGATACAGAAAATCCCTGGTTACCTGTAGGCTCGGTCTGAGCAACATAAGCATTTTTTGTTGGTCGACCATGTAAAGAATGGCACACATCACGAGTGTGACCAAGTTTATAACAATAAGAACACTTGGGTCTAGATCTTCCAAAACGACCTCCTCCTCGTCTATACTCCATAGTATGAGAAGCCCGATTGTCCACGGATTGGGAGACGAGGATAGATGAATCAAGTGTCTGTGATGAGCTCACTGGGTGACTTGGTGCTGCAGCAAGGCGAAGTAAGCGAGAAAATAATTCATCAACTGTGGGGACAGTCGGACTAGCCAAAATCTGATCGCGTACTGAGTCAAGATCATTAGGAAGCCCAGCAAGAGTAAGAACTAGAAACAGCTTTTGTCGTTGCTCTTGCTGCTTTGCAACGCTAGCAGAAACTGGCATCAATGTCTCAAATTCCTCCATAACTGCCTGCACTTGACCCAAGTAAGTAGACATATCCAATTCCTGTTTCTTCAAATTTGTCATCCACGATATCACGTCATAGAAACGAGATATGTCATTAGTGTATAAAGTACGAGCCTTTTCCCAAACCAAATAACATTTTTGGAATGGACGAAACAAGGGCATCAACTTGGAATCAATAGATCGCCACAAAATACTACATAACTGAGCATCAATCTTCTCCCAATGTGCTTTGGCTTTTGCATCTCCGTCACTAGACTCTTTGGTTAGATGATCCTGAACACCTTGGCCTTTACACCACAACTCGACAGACGAAGCCCAAGCTAGGTAGTTTGAACCTCCCATTAAAGGTTCTGAGGTAATCATAATACCGGAACTGCCAGAACCCTGGTTTTTAGGCCCGAAAGCATCTAGTCCCAAAGACATCGTTGGATTATCAACTGAAAACTCGCTGAAACTGAACAGAGGACTGAAAACTGGTGCTACCGGAAAACAGGAACACTGTAGCTGCCGGAAAAGCACTGTAGCTGCCGGAAAAATTCAAAGTTGTCGGAATTGAAAAGTAAAAATATGGATAGGCTCGGATACCATGTGAGAAGGCACGGGAGAAGAATATATAATTGATATGTAAACATGATACAATGAGCCCTATATATAATACACATAACCTAGCCTACTCCTAATACAGTTTAGACTAGACTTCTAATACAGTTAGACTTCTAACAATAGTCAACTCACCATAGTTAGTCACATGGATTTTATTTCGAACCTTAAAGATCTGAGCATCATTTCCCTTATGAGAGTAAGTGCACCTAGCTGAATTCCAGGTCTTTTCCGCAAGTATCAAGTAATAAATATTGCTTAGAGATTCGAGGGTGCACAGTATTCAAAAGCTATGTCAAAACAAGGGAATTATAAGAATTCATTAACCATAGTTAAGGTCGGTCACCACAAGTGCTTTCTTAACCAGGCAACGTTCTAGACTTAATAATAATTAGACAAGATCTTGACCAAACAAGATATATACTAGCCACATCTAATTTAACAACACTAATTTGAGACATAGAATTATTATTTGTTTTCGTATTACCAATAGTTTGAAAAAGTAATAATCCTTAAAGTCAAAAATCTAAGAGGGATATTCAGAAAGGAAAAAAAATAACCTTTCAGAGATAGAATCTGCTTGATCTCGCCCGGAAAACTCACTGGAAAAATTCTATCCGGTCGAAATATGCCAGAACTAGAACTTGGATGAAGGGTTGGAATAGGCTTGCGACCTGAGATCTGGAATAAAATTCCGAAAAAAATTCACCAAAAAGATGTAGATCTCGCCGGAAAAGTAGTTGCCACACCGGAAACTCGTAAGGAGTGTGTTGCGGGTAGCCACTAAGAGAGAGAGAAAACTCGACCTCTTGGATAAAAACGGAACTCCTGTGCTGCGAAGGAGATCATTTACCTCAAGAAGGCATCAATGCCTCTAGTACCATGAAGATTTCAAGAAGAAAAATGAAACTTCTTGTATCTCGGTATGTTTTTACATCCAATGAGCAAAAGTATTCATACAGAGGTTCCTATGGTTAATTGATAAGAATGGACCTTGGGCCTAACTCAACCCCAAAAGCTAGCTTATGAGGCGAGGATTGTCCAAGCCATATAAGGAGACCAAGGACCTCAATTCCCTCCGATGTGGGACAACTCAATACCCCCCCTCACGCCCAGATCTCTGGAGCGTGGACAACATAAATGGGGGCCCAACATCGGTAACAATAATTGGGATGGGCCTAGCTCTGATACCAAGATAAGAATGGACCTTGGGCCTAACTCAACCCCAAAAGCTAGCTTATGAGACGAGGATTGTCCAAGCCATATAAGGAGACCAAGGACCTCAATTCCCTCCGATGTGGGACAACTCAACAGTTAATTTAAAGGAAATCAATTACATTTATTATACAAATCAATTAGAATAGAATCTCCTAAAATTAAGTTTACTACGGTCAAGCTAGTCAACAATAACATTTGGTTTGCAGTTGCATTTGCCGGACAGATATAGCTATGCGTATTTATGAAGGCTGACCTAGTGCTTACAAAAATTATGAGAGTTTAGTTGACATGAAGGCTTTTCACACTTATACTCAATTGACTTCATAACAATGTAGTCAAAGGCTCATTTAAGGCGCACTTAAGCCGTGAAGCTTAGACAAGTTCAAGGAGTTGGCTGCACCTCACTTAAGCTACACATTAGGACCCGTTTGGCCATAAATTTTGCCTACATTTTGGCAAAATCCCAAATACTAAAACCAGCTCATTAGCTGGTTTTGGGCCAAAATATCACTAATACATTTTTCCAAAATTGTCCCAAACTTTTGTATTTGATAAAAGAGCTCACCATTTATTATTTTGTAATAATGCTGCTTCGTCTTCACGGTCATCTGATAGTGTATCATGTAGTTCACTATAAAAATGATAATTTTCTACCAACTTTATTTATGTTTAGGATTATGGTATCATGTAAAATCCCAATTATATTTTTCTCCCGTGCTTTCTCACATGGTATCAGAGCTATGGTCAGATAATTATCGTTGTGCGTCATTCCAACGACATCCGGGAAGAAATAACTCAGTCACCGTGCAATTTTCCGGTGACCGAAGTGACTAATTGCGTCAAAGTCACTAATTATCAGTGTTGTGCAAAAACCAACACCACCACAAGGTTCCCAAGAGAGATCCGACCAAACCCCAGCAAACCCCATCGGAAAATTGCCCTTCACGCGCCCTCACGCGCCAGATTTATCAAGGCAGGTGCGACTCACGCGCCCCACGCGCCGGCGCGTGAGCACTGTTCCGGTGAGATTTTGACGAAGGTCCTTCAGGGCAGTTGGATCACCCTCAAATTCCGAGCCTACCCATATTTTTACTTTTCAATTCCGACCACTTTGAAGTTTTTCCGGCATCTACAGTAATTTTCCGGCAAAAACAGTATTTCCTTCATTTATTTCAGCAAGTTTTCAACGATCTCTTTGGGACTCGATGCTTTCGGGTCTAGAAACCCGGGTTCGATGTTAACTACATATGTAACAAGCTTGGTACATATGATTTATATGCACCAGCTTGAGGGGAAGTGTTAGAATATGTAATAGTAGAACCCTAATCCAATGTGTATTAGGAGTAGCCTAATCCAATGTTTATTAGGAGTAGGTTAGGTTATGTGTATTATATATAGGGCTCATTGTATCATGTAAAAAACTAGTTATATTTTTCTCCCGTGCTTTCTCATAGCGATAGTATAATGAATATTATTGATAATGGTACTGTTGGGTATCTGTAATAGTTTTTAGAACTTGTGGGTATAAGTCATGTTTCATGTCTTTTCAAAATAAATTTGGAAAATATGTTTTGAAAACTGGTGTCCAAGCACATTTTCATCTTCAAACCAAACTTCACCTAAATCAGATTTTTCAAAACAAATTTGAGAAATCTATGGTCCAAATGCTAGCATAGTGTAGGCAAGGTACCAAGGCGTGCCCCTTATTGCCCATGAGTTCTCACTCGAATGGAGCAATGCTAGACTATAAATGTAATCGGCAAATAAATATATTAGTTGTTAAGGAAAACAATATGAATGAATTTGTTACTTTTCTTTTTAATTACATATGCTCCATCCTTTTCAATTTATGTGAATCTATCTCCTTTTTAGTCAATGCCAAAAAGAATGACTCGTTTTCATATTTGGAAACAATTTACCTCTATGCAATGATTTATAGCCACACAAAATATATGTGCCTCATTTTACACCACAAGTTCAAAAGTCTTCTCTCTTTTCTTAAACTCTGTGTCCAATCAAATGGATTCACATAAACTAAAAACAGAGGGAGTATATGTTTATTTTTTTCTTGCATTGTGCCTTTGTTAACTAAAGCCCACACTTAAATTGCACTTTGCGCTTAAAGCCCCAACTGACC
This sequence comes from Nicotiana benthamiana, assembly GCA_034376525.1. NCBI lineage: Eukaryota > Viridiplantae > Streptophyta > Magnoliopsida > Solanales > Solanaceae > Nicotiana > Nicotiana benthamiana. The sequence goes on along the minus strand of CM067332.1, from coordinate 37,464,007 downwards.
TAGAACACCTTTTAGAGATCTTCGCCTTTGAAAACATTGCTTCATACTAAAGTTTCAATCTTAATGTCTCATAGATTTGATAGATTGCCTTCCAAGAATTGCAAGGAAAGTACCAGCAGTTCAGGCAGAGAATCAGCTAGACCGTAGCAGCTAGAATTCATCAAACAATGAATGATGATTACAATCTACATTTGCAGGTTTTATCTATTTTGGAAATAAAGGATCTCAAGAAACTGTGCAAGATTTCTTCATTTTTTAACAGAAGTACAGGAAAAGCACCTACTTGTGGGTAACCCAAGCAGCCAACCATAAAATTACCATCCTGCATCAAGGTAAAATTTTATCAGAAAACCTTGCATAAAAATAGGAAAAATCCAATCAGAAAATGGAAAATACTTGATTATAGAAATGCAAAACGGACATTGTTAAGCATGTCACCATCTCATATATCTCACTTTTACCAATAGATGATTTCACACAACAGACAGGCTCTTTATGTAGTGATATCTACACTAACATGCTGGTCTTCAAAGGGAAAATTTTAGGCCTGGTGCTTTAGTGATGGCCCTCGGGGGCAGATTTAGCGTAACTTCTACGGGTTCAACTGAACCCATAACTTTTTGACGCGGTGCATAAATATATGTATGAAAATTTACTAAAATTGCAACAACATGTGGATATGAACTCATAACTTTAAAAATATAACGGGTTCAATATTAAGAATCTTAAAGGCAGAACTCATAGAGTTTAAGTCTTGGATCCGCCTCTAATGGCTCTTATGAAAAGAATGCTGATGGACTCAAGATAATGGTATCCTAGTTCTATGAATAATCATCAAACTTCTTCTCAGCAATTAATCTCTAGTCTCCCATTAAAGTCCACATGCTGAACGAAAGAGGCACCATGGAGCTGGAGGTGGAGAAGAGACCCCAAAAAATAAGAAAGAAAGTAATTGTAAGCATTACCGGTTTTTGTCTGAGTACCATATCTGACTCTAGACAAAGTCCACATCTCCGCACGACATCTCCAACTACTTGTTGCTCGCGACTGCTGGATCTATTTGATCTGCAGAGCCACAATTCTCAAGCGATGAAAAGGATGATACAAGCGTCAGCAAAGAAAGCAAAAGATGTACCTTTCAAAGAAGATAGCCATGGCTTCAAAGAGTTTTCCTTTGTTTGCCCTGGCCTGCAAAAAACTTTCTCTGAGTACATAGAAAGTAAAATGAAGTACCTTGAACCTAAGTTACATGAAGCACTGTGTCTCATTTTGATTATTATCTTAGCATAGGCATCCCTTTGTCCTGTAACAAATAAGTGGTGGAACCTCTTTTCGAGCAAAAGTCTAGCTATAATTATTTTTAAGATCTAAGCACTTCTGCCTTATGCCAAAATTCTTTTGGTAGGACCACCAGCAGGAGATGCTGAAGATTCTAGTAAACAGTATGATCACCATTACTAACAACATAATCTTTGGAAATCAGATAAAGACACAACTTGATGAGATCTTGGATTCAGGCCTTGCTGTATTAGCAATAAGTACCTCACATCCTTGAGGAAAGATGGTAGTAAACTAGGTTAGAGGCCATAGTTGTCAACAGAACTCCCCCTTCTCTAACAGCTTGAGCTACTTAAGTGACATATATAATAAAACTAGAGAAATAACATGCAGGGACCAATTTAATGGCAAGTTAGCAAACAAGTAATTTCTATAACTCATGAAATATTCAGCCATTTTATTTTGCTAGGGGGGTGGAAACAAGGACTCAGTATTCTGCAAATTCACTTATACAACAGCAACTGACAGCATTTATCCAACGTGTAAGACAGCAACTTGACACCAAATAGTGTAAAATGGAAATAATCGCTGCCTCAAGCATAAATCGACATGCTTGTAATTCTTTGTGTCATGCCACTTTTAGCTAGGGCTGGAAAGCCTACAAACACCCAAACCATTAGCTTTTTGAAGAATCTTTGGACTGGAGAGACTTGAAGAGCAAGTTCTATACCAAAGAACTTGGATTAATACACAAGATAAGAAGATTGGATAGTCTTCTACCTAAACTTCCTTAAGATTATTGAAGCGCATGAAATTGTAATGCTTATTTCTTTGGTTTTGTTTAAGCTTAACCATGATTCTTGGCTAAGCTCTAAACAAAGATTGTTATAAATCCTCATGTCTACATAAATATATTCTTGATTTCTTGCACCTTTAATCTTGAGTTTTTATGTTATTTGTTTGGTTTGATTGCATATACAAGGTTAGGACGAGGCCAATTTCAGCCCATATAACCAAATTCGCATGAGCCTTACTGCATTTTAGCGCAACAGGAAAGGTCAATTAAGTTAAGCTCGTTAGATGGTGGGAAGAATTGAGATTCATGGCTAATAAAAGTTGTGGAGATGAGGATGCTGAGATGGATGTGTGGTCATATTAGGAAGGATAGGATTAGGAATGAAGATATTCGAGATAATGTGAAAGAGGCATGTGTGGTGGACAAGATGACGGAAGCTTAAAAGACAGGTAAATTGGGCCTTGATGCAGATCATCTTTATTACTCGAAAGGCCCAAAAAACAAAGGTCCAAAGAAGCCCAAAATAGTGCAGCAGTGGAGATTTTGTAGGCTTATTTCAGACCCACTTCTAAATGAGCCAAACAGAATTATCTCGGAGAACAAATTTGACCCTCTGTCAATTGAGATAGATGCAGATATTCCAGAGACATCTCATACAAAACCACCACCACCTGAAGTGAGAGGCGACTCTTTGTCTGAGGCTGACGACAAAGCAGAACCGGCGACTAACATCCTCAGATCTCTCCGTATATCTACACCCTTATCAGAACAGTCAATGGTAAGTTTCTCTGATAACGAGTTTTCTTCATCCTCGAATCTTCTCTCTCTTCCCTGGCATGGTGCGGGTGCTGCCAATTCTCAAATTATCCAAAGCCCAGCAGTAATAGAGACATCGAGGTGGACCAAAACAGTTATGTCAAAGGCATGTAAAGCATTTGGGATTAATGTGACCGGCTATGAGCATGAAATCTTTGACATGATACTCCGTATGGAGGAAAGGAGACAATTGCAGTTGCAAAGGCAAAACTCATCAGACAGTGCAAAAAAAGGTGTAAGAAGAAACAGGAGGCTGAATTGGAAAGATTGAAGTGTGGACTCGATTATGATTACAGGAGCAAAGGAGATAGGGACAAGTATTCCAAGTCCTTCTCACCATGAAACTCAAAATTCTCAGCTGGAACGTGCGGGGGTTGAATGACGGGGACAAAAAAAGTACAATAAAGTCTTTAATACAGAAGTGAAGGATAGATATTCTATGTATGCAGGAAACAAAAATTGAACATTGGTCCAACACATTGGTCAGGCAATTATGGGGTAGTCGTTGGGTTGAATATGCTGAACTAAAATCAAACAGTGCAAGTGGGGGTATTTTAGTGATTTGGGATAAGAGACTATGGAACAATCTGGGGGTACATCAAGGAAATTATACTCTATCAGTTATGCTGGAAAGTACACAAGAAGATTTCAGGTGGTGTTTTTCGGGGGTATATGGTCCTCACTCAAATCCAGAAAGAGAGGTCATTAGGTATGAGTTGGCATCAATCAGGGGCATATGGGATGAACAATGGGTGATTAAGGGGGATTTCAATGTATGCAGGTACTACAACAACAACAACAACCCAGTATAATTCCACTTAGTGGGGTCTGTGGAGGTTAGTGTATACGCAGACCTTACCCCTACCCTTGGGTAGAGAGGCTGTTTCTAAATAGACCCCCGGCATCCTTCCCTCCAAGAACTTCCCACCTTGCTCTTGGGGGGACTCGAACTCACAACCTCTCGGTTGGAAGTGGGGGTTGCTTACCATCAGAGCAACCCCTCTTGTCTACATATGCAGGTACAAATGTGAAAAATACAATTGCATAAGAAGATCCAGGGCAATGAAATCTTTCTCGAATGTCATCGAAGATCTTGACATCACTGATCTTCCACTCCAAGGGGCTTTCTAGGATTGATAGATTCCTAATTTCTCCTGATTGGGATGACAGTTTCAAAGCTATAAAGCAAATTGCTCTCCCAAGTGGAGTTTCTGATCACAAACCTCTTCTTTTAGAGTGTGGTGACTGGGAGGCCACCTCATCCTATTTCAAATTTGAAAACATGTGGCTTCAGGTTGAAGAATTTACTGATAAGGTCAAAGAGTGGTGGCAGAGTTATGACATAGAGGGGAGGCCAGATTTCATCTTGATGCAGAAACTCAGAAGATTGAAAACAGACATCACTTATTGGAATAAGGGGGAATTTGGTAGACTCGAGGCTAGGAAAAACAAGGCCTTGGAAGAACTATCTATGCTGGAACAGTTCACTGAAGGTAGAATTCCAACACAAACGGAAAGAGTGAAAATGCTAGGGTTAAAACTGGAGCCACAACAAGTGGCAAAGGAGGAAGAGATATCTTGGAGGCAGAAGTCTAGGTGTCTTTGGCTCAAAGAAGGTGATAAGAATACCAAGTACTTCCAAAGAATGGCAAATTCCAATAGGAGATCCAACTTTATAGACAAATTGTTGATTGGTGATGCAGTGATAGAAGACAAAGATGCAATCAAGGAAGAAATACTCACTTTCTACCAGGGTCTATACACGGAAGAGGAGCAATGGAGGCCTACTGCAGATTTTGTAATCTGGGATCTATCTCCAGTGATGAAAGGGACTGGCTAGAAAGGCCATTTGAAGAAGAGGAAGTTCTAGCTAGTAACAAATCATGTGCACCAGACAAAGCTCCTGGACCTGATGGATACACTATGGCATTCTTCCAAGGTACCTGGGACATGATCAAGTATGACATAATGGGGGCCTTAAACCATTTCCATCAAAATTGCTACATGTCAGATCCTACAATGCCTCTTTCATAGCTCTAGTTCCTAAAGGAAAGGAGCCTTGAACTCAAAGACTTCAGGCCTATAAGTCTTATAGGCAGTGTCTACAAGATAGCAGCCAAGTTACTAGCAGAAAGGATCAAATCAGTGATAGGGAAACTCATATCAGGAGTGCAAAATGCATTCATTAAACACAGGCAAATGTGATGCAGCCTTAATAGCCAATGAGATGCTGGATGCCAGATTGAAGAGTGGAATTCCAGGAATACTATGTAAGTTGGATATAGAGAAGGCCTTGACAAAGTCAGCTGGTCTTATCTACTATCAATGCTTAGAAAAATGGGGTTTGGGCACAGATGGATCAAGTGGATAAAATACTGCATAACAACCGTCAAATTCTCAGTTCTTATTAACAGAAACCCCGTTAGCTTTTTCTCTCCACAAAAAGGGTTAAGACAAGGAGATCCCTTATCTCCATTCCTCTTCATTCTAGCCATGGAAGGACTCAGTCAGATGCTAGATAAAGCAAAGCAGCTACAATGGATAGAAGGGTTCAGTGTTGGAAATTCTTCAACAGATTCTATCTCAGTTTCACACCTATTATATGCAGATGACACAATAATCTTTTGTGGTGCTGAAAGGTCTCAGGTACAATACCTCAATCTCACTCTACTCATATTTGAAGCACTCTCAGGGCTACATATCAATATGTTAAAGAGTGTAATATACCCCGTCAATGAAGTCCCTGATTTGGAAGCTTTGGCTGATATATTATGCTGTGATACTGGTACCTTTCCAACGACTTACTTGGGCCTCCCCTAGGGGGCTAGATACAAATCAGTCGATGTGTGGAATGGAGTCATTGAAAAGGTAGAAAAAAGACTGGCAACATGGCAGCTACAATACATCTCAATGGGTGGCAGATTGACCTTGATAAATAGTGTCTTGGACAGCATTCCATCATATTGCATGTCACTCTTTCCTATGCCTAGTAAGGTCCTAAAACAACTGGAAAAAGTTAGAAGAACCTTTCTATGGAAAGGTAACTCTGAAGATCATAAGTTCCACCTTGTCAAATGGTCCAGGGTAATACAACCAAAATTCCAAGGTGGACCCGGAATCAGAGACCTAGCAAAGTACAACAAGAGCACGCAAATGAAATGGCTAGGGAGATTTGGAGATGAAAGCTGTAGCTTATGGAAGGAGGTGGTTGCTGCTAAACATGGACAACAGTCCCACTGGTGCACTAAACACAACAGAGCACCCATGGAGTAGGCCCTTGGAAGCACAGCAGCAGCCTGTGGGAGGAATTCTCCCAGAACATATCATTCAAGACTGGAAATGGGTTACATGTCAAGTTCTGGAAGGATAAATGGTTAGACACAAGCACCCTGAAAGACTCAACAATAGCTCAAAACAAATCAGAAGGAACCTGGGACCTCCTATTTAGAAGGAACATGCAGGATTGGGAACTAGAAAGTCTTCTGGAACTGTATGGAAGACTTGGGAACTTCTCCATGAATGAACAAGCATCAGACAGACTCAGGTGGGGTAACTCTGAATCAGGCTCTTACAATGTGAAGGCAGGCTACAAACACCTCTGTGAGCAGAGTGAAATCATTGATTTCTGGCCCTGGAAACTGATTAGGAAGACAAAAGCGCCCACAAAAGTCATCTGCTACTCATGGACAGATCTAAAGGAGCTTGTCTCACACAAGATAACCTCTGTAGAAGGAGTTTTCAAGTAGCTAATAGATGCTACATGTGCCAACAAAACTCATAGTCTATTACCCACCTCTTCTTCACTTCCCAGTAGCCACTTCCATCTGGTCTATGTTTTTTCCATTATGGGAATAAGCTGGACCCTACCTCAGGGCATTAAGGAAGCAGTTCAAGGGTGGAACAAGTGGAAAGTTGACAGAGCCATCAGGCAAATCTGGAAGATGATTCCTCCTTGCATCTTTTGGGTTCTTTGGACAAAGAGGAATCACAGATATTTTGATGGAGTTTCAACTCCTCCCCATTTTTTGAAAGCTAAAGGTCTAGTGTACCTTTTTAGTTGGAGCAACCTAACCCCTGTAAATAATGTTGCCTCCTATTTAGATTATATCAGTTCACTTACTTTGACTTAGGCCATACTTTTGTTCTTTTGTTTTTTTGTTAGCTCTCTGGCGGGAAACACATTGTAATGGAGCTAACAACGGCCTATTTTGTATTTCTGCATCTTCTAGATGCCATCAATGAAAGATCTTACTTCATCAAAAAACAAAAGATGACGGAAGCGAGATTGAGATGGTTCGGGTACGTGAAGAGAAGAGGCACAGATACTCTAGTGAGGAGGTGCGAGAGGTTCGATATGGTGAGTCCTAGGAGAGGTAAAGGTTGGCCGAAGAAGTAACGGGAGAGGTGATCAGACAGGACATGGCACACCTTCAGCTTACCGAGGACATGACCCTTAATAGCGGGATGTGGCGATCGAGGATTAGGATTGTAGGTTAGTAAGTAGTCGGGCGTATTTCCTTTCCAAACATGTGCTTCCTTTAATAGATGTAGTACTAGTGTTATCCTCGTGTTCCCTATTTTTATATCGATATTGTTATCTGATGTTTCCTTTTCTTTGATTTCTTTTTTTTTTCCAACTGTTGTTACTATTTCGCTTACCATAAAATTTTTGCCATAACTGCTATGTTTTTGCTTTATTGAGCCGAGTGTCTTCGAAAAACAGCCTCTCTACCTTCACAAGGTAGGGGTAAGGCTTGCATACATAATACCCTCCCCAAACTCCACTTGTGAGAATACACTAGGTATGTTATTATCGTTGAGATTCATGGCTAATAATACTAGCACAAGCAGAATTAAGCAAGGAATTAGGCAAGGATTAGATTTGGCATAAGGGGAAGTTACAACCTTAGGTCTCTAACTTTTATCACTTATTCTCTCGAGACTTCTTTTGTTTATCTTTACTTGTTTCTTCATTAAGTAACTTAAAGTTGAAAGTAGTGACTAGTTTACATATGCATTTTTAGCAATTCTTTGGCTTAGTCAGCTGGTCATAATTTCATTAGCAATCGCAGCTCCACTTTTTAGTGGGATCGATATTGGACGCACCTCTACATTGTATTTGTTTCTTACTCCTTATAGAGTATTCGCTGGGCATTACTAATTTGTCAAAAGTTAGCTTTAATACCTTGTGAAAGAATATGAGCATCCAACCAAAATCTTAAACAATGGGAGGAGGACTTCAAGAACACTACAAACCATTTTGGATAACTTTCGTACTCCCTAACACCATTTTGATTCTTGGACTTCCCCTGACCGTGATTTTGAGTGACAAAGGGCACAGAGGGAAAGCACGTAAACCAGTGCTCTCAACAAAATGTTGCAATTCAGGGTGTTAAATTTAGCCCATATCAATATATCCTGCCCAACCCAAGTCTAGGTGTGGCTAGGCATATATTTATTGGCAGGTCAATTTCGGCATAAGCCAAATTAACCCATCTAAAAGCTTGGGCCAATTTGGGTTAACCTATCATGCCCGAATTGAACCATAAGAGAACTTATCAAAACATTGAAAATAAAATTATCAATGAGAACTCAAAAAGCTTTTGGTACTTTGATTTGAAAATTAAACAAATTATAAAAGAACAAACAAAGAAATAAAACAAATTGGATTATGATCCATCCTTTAGCCTGAATAAACTCGCCCTTCTTAACCCAAGCAAATTTTGGGTGTGTTGTTAACACAATGCATTAATAAACTCAACTTGCTTCAACCTGGCAAATTTAGCCCAACCTGCTCATTTGGAACCCCTAGTAGCAATAATTTATGATCCCTACAACTATGGGAAACAACCTTAGCCAACGCAACAGGTCCATATACCACACATGCTAGCATCAAAGAAAAGATAATGTTACTACCTTTTCATAGAGTAACAAGATCATACCCTAAGACAAGTAAATGCACTCAAAGAGGAAAACCTATACTTTAGGCTCTATCATTTATTAATGCATTTCAAGTAAAATATGGAATAAAAGAATTCATTCAAAGGGAAGTCGAGAACTTCTAAAATGCTAGTTTTCGACATCGCTACGTTGTGCCACGGTATCAACAAAGTCCCATTGTCTTAAGAGATGAAGCTTGACAAAGTAGCATGCTCTTTTCAAAAGGAGACACAATTCCATTGCTCCGAACAAACCTTAAAGATAAGTATCGAAAGAAAATCTTGAAAATCATTTGTGTTGCAGAATTTTGTTATTTACTTACATCTAAAAAACAAGCTTTCATCTGCTGCAAGCAAGTTTCTAGAACCTCTGTCTTTCTCTTGGTTCCCATGCTAACAGCTTTCATATCACATTCCATCATAGCACGGAGATATGGTTTCCATAGTTCATAACTGTAATAGAAAAACAAAAGAATAAAAGGCTGTAAGTGACTTAAATGTTGTAAGCCAGTAATGTACCATAAAATGTTAGCACATATGCAACAACAGAATCACGCTTAAAAAGAAAATGTGAAGATTTCTAAAATGAACAAATGGTTAATCAAACATAAAGCTAATATAGTGGGAAATGTACCATCGATTTGATAGTTCAGATAACATTTTTGAAAAGAAATATGCTCATTGAATAGCTTGTGCAATAATGTGTTGAGGTTTTAACAGTCTAATAAATGATTTTCTAGAAAGCTCTCTACTTCCTCTAACACTGAGGCTAAAGGTGACCTTGCTCTTTGTTTTTTTATGGATCATAAGTAGGAAGTTGTGTTCTGTAGGTCTTTCTGCCTCAACAAATATGAGAATAAAACAGTGGTTCTTATCTAAAAAATGGGGCTAAGAGAACAATTCCATATAGTTTTAACTCATAGTAAGACATAGAGCTAGTGAAATCTCTTTGCTTTTTGCCAAGGATGTTTGACCATCAATTCTTTAAGTCCGCATAATGCTGCTACTATTCAAGTTGGAAAGGAAGCTGAAAAACCTTGACAGATATAAAAGAGCTCACCAAACCACAAACTGAAATACGCTCACCCGACCATATATCAATTCGATTATGGGTTTTTAACACTTCTAGTGTTGTGGTTCTAATTCAAAAGCCTAACGAATGAAACATTTAGATAACTTGCGAAGTTTTCCTCCAGATCACATAAAAAAGTTTGGGGAAGGAAAGGGAGAATGTCCTAATCAATTGAATCAAGTTTTTATCGCCACATGCATCATCTCAACCAATCAATGCCTAAGGTATTTGAGAGCATCAAGCGGAAAAGAAAACAATAAGGGCAATTAAATTAACAACTGAAAAAAGAAATAGAATAACATAAAATTCATTCAAATTAACTAAGGGAAGAAAAACAGAGCACCTAGAAAAAAAATAAAGCACATGCAAAAAATACCAAGAGAAGGAGACAAATAAGTAAATAAATTCAATTAATTAAAAAACTGAAAAAGGGGAATAGAAATAATTTAAAATTTCAATTACTAAATTAACAAAGTAAAAGAAACAAGACACATTGATGCACACATCATCACCAGAAGAAGAAGAAGAACAAGAGGGGGAGCATAAAGGCACAACCCTAGCTGCAGTCACACAAGAAAGTCACTTGAGAAATCTTTTGGTACAAATTTAGACTTTTTGTTCTTAAAAAGTCCAGTGTTTTCTTCCTCGATGCACAGGCTTCTTGCTTCTTAGGCAGAAGCGGGTGCTTTACTAAACCTGATTCACCTCAACTCTCTTAAGCACAACATAGGCCACATTGCTTCGCTTCACGCTTAAAGCGCTCAATATCTGCACCAATGTTAATGCCTACCTTAATTGTTACCTTACATATGATGAAATACAATCTGCATTAGCATACCACAAGTCAGCAGATTGGGATTAGTCAGAATTAGTTAGATTGATCTTTCCGGTAATTAGGTGGTCGGAATATTTTCTTTCCTATTTTATCACTTGTACGTTCACTGTTAAACCCAATAGCTTGAGCGAATAATCAAGCTGAGTTTCATTAAATTTTCTCTTCCTTGTCTTATTTTACATGGTATCAAAGTCCTTCTGTAAAAACTCTTATTGCACAATCACCGGTAACATTAGGAAGGAGGAAAAGTTCATGGTGATTGTGAGAAAGAACGGGAGAAAAATATAATTGATATTAAACATGATACAATGAGCCCTATATATACACGCATAACCTATCTTACTCCTAATAAATATTGGATTAGGCTACTCCTAATACATATTGGATTAGGGTTCTACTATTACATATTCTAACACTCCACCTCAAGCTGGTGCATATAAATCATATGTACCGAACTTGTTACATATATAGTTAATATCGAACCCGGGTTTCTAGACCCGAAAGCATCGTGTCCCAAAGACATCGTTGAAAACTTGCTGAAGTAGATGAAGGAAATACTGTTTTTGCCGGAAAAGTACTGTAGATCCCGGAATATATCACTGTAGATGCCGAAAAACTTCAAAGTGGTCGGAATTGAAAAGTAAAAATATGGGTAGGCTCGGAATTTGAGGGCGATCCAACTGCCCTGAAGGACCTTCGTCAGAATCTCACCGGAACAGTGCTCACGCCCCGGCGCGTGGGGCGCGTGAGTCTGATCTGCCTTGATAAATCTGGCGCGTGAGGGCTCGTGAAGGGCAGTTTTCCGGTGGGGTTTGCTGGGGTTTGGTCGGGTCTCTCTTGGGAACCTTGTGGTGGTGTTGGTTTTTGCACAACACTGATAATTAGTGATTTTGACGCAATTAGTCACTTAGGTCACCGGAAAATTGCAAGGTGACTGAGTTATTTCTTCCCGGATGTCGTTGGAATGATGCACAACGATAATTATCTCACCAAAGCTCTGATACCATGTGAGAAAGCACGGGAGAAAAATATAATTGATATTAAACATGATACAATGAGCCCTATATATACACACATAACATATCCTACTCCTAATACATATTGGATTAGGGTTCTACTATTACATATTCTAACAGTCATGTTGTTTTTAGTGACCAGAGAAGTTGTCCAACTCAACTTTAATTTTTGGCAATGTTGTGTTAAAAGTGTTGAGTTGTCCCACATCGGAGGTATTTGAGGTCCTTGGTCTCCTTATATAGCTTGGGCAATCCTCACCTCATAAGCTAGCTTTTGGGGTTGAGATAGGCCCAAGGTCCATTCTTATCATTGTATCAGAGCCAGGCCCATCCCAATTATTGTTACCGATGTTGGGCCCCCATTTATGTTGTCCATGCTCCAGAGATCTGGGTGTGAGGGGGGTGTTGAGTTGACCCACATCGGAGGGATTTGAGGTCCTTGGTCTCCTTATATGGCTTGGGCAATCCTCACCTCATAAGCTAGCTTTTGGGGTTGAGTTAGGCCCAAAGTCCATTCTTATTAAAAAGCAAAACTACCACTAGGCTCATAGCTATTGTCATTTATGCCTCCACGCACCGTCAAAATCTAGAGTTTTTTCGCTGTCGCATCAGCACAAGTCTCTTGCGTGTGCGATTGTCTCCAAAAAGATCTCCTTGAACTTCTTTTGTTGCTTCATCTCCTCATTCGCCCCTACCGTCCAGGTTTATGAAGATTTCGAGACTAGGGTTCCAACGAGGCTTAAATAACTTTTTCTGTTCATTTTTCACTTTTCCGACAACTTTCCAAAGGCTGATGTCTAATCCTTGGGGTTGCCTAGACATTACATGGTCAACCACTCTATGTTTGGCCACTTTCAATAACTTTTCAGTGCTTTTACACAATTTTTGTCACCAGAACTCTATTTTGGTATTGTTAGACCATTTTTTAGCCAAATTTGCACAAAACAGATCTATGTCACTTTTAGCCAAAAGCTCGACTAGGATTTTGGATTTCCTTACCAGTTTCTAAGAATATCCCTACGACGTTTCCAGCAAGTTCAAATTCAACAACAGTGACCATGATCTTTTGGCAACAATATTCAAATATTTTATAATTTGAGTTGATTTGGCACTTACCAAGGATTTGAGAAATTTGGTTGCGCCAAAATCAAATATATGTTGAATGGTCGGATGGTTTCTTTGCCTAACTATATTGAAATCCTTCAGCAAAAAATACGTAAGGAGACATCCTCTAAGTTCCTATCATTCTTATAAGAAATAGTGCGACAGATGTCTCTCAGTCTTCGGGTAACCGTGCCCATATCCGCAAAATTACAATATGCAACCACAAAACCTCCACAAACATCTCCAATTGTTCTATAGAGCTCATAGCATCAGAAGTGTGCCAGCAGGCCACATTCACGACTGACGTTTCTTCTCTTCTAGACTGAAATTGGAAAACTAAAAATAATTTTCTCCCATCCGTATTGTTCCATCGCCCAAGACACGCAAGGCTTCCTCTTCAGTGACAAATCTAAAGAGAAAAGAAGAGTCACCCATAGCTAATACTTTCAACCCCGTCAACACTTCCTGAGCCTCAGTTGCCCGATTAGTGACTAGCCCCATCGAGCCCAACATAGTTTCAAATTTACCAACCAAGTGGATCTGAAGAAACTCCTTTTTGCCACAACGTGTGATCTCGAAACAATCTTAAAGTGGGTTCGTGCCCATTCCCCTACCTTCTACAAGTCAGCTGTGGCCACACTAAAGTCTTTTTGTACAATTGGGGTTTATGTTTCCTTGCCTCTAAAGAGAAGTAGGAGTCTCTCTCTCTAGCCATCCCGATGAATTTGAGTTGTCAAGAAAAATTCAATTGTAGGCGAGAAAAAATCATCTGACTTTCGAGAACATGAGACGCTTTCAGAGTTGGTTGACCTTTTCTCATCAAAGTTAGGGTCTATCGAAGTCCTCTGTTTTGTGTTTTGGGAGACCAATGGAGGCAGCATTAATTCTAACATCTATTTTGAGTGACCGTTAGGTAGGGCTTTAGACCATATGTGTCACTTCTTTTCCAAACATTAAGGAATATCCTCATGGATACTATTCTATCAATGGGATACATTAAGGACCAAAATGATTCAACCCTCATACATTAAGGGCCATTTTGGTCATTTTCTCTAATATGACGACCAACTGCACAATCATCATAAAAGAATAAGAAAGACAACATAAAGATGACATCAAGATAAGAGTACAAGATAAACAAGTTAAATTTGAATACTCACCCCATATCATCATATCCCATAACTAGCGCCTCCCCCTGGATTTAAGAAAACTCCTTGTGAATAGATTAATTAAAACGTGAAGAAGATACAAAGGAAACTGCATATGAAATAAGTGAGAATAGAACAAATCAAGGCTATAATGGAAATAAGATTACAAACATATTGAAAGCTCAAAATAACAATTTTATTTTCTCACGAGGAAAAGAAAAGGGACAAGGAAAGAGGCAACATTCTTGATAAGGAAAAAGTTTTTTTTCCATTATTTGTAATAAGAACCACTGCTGAATCGAAAGCCTTCACATCGTGCTGTTGGTTTATTTGAGAGATTGGAAAGAAAGTTTTATCCGTGCATCATAGAGCAACATAACATTTTGAGCATCAGCGTCAAACCAGAAACAACTTTTTCCAGCCATCACGCCTACTTCCAGTAACTTCCCCATTTTGAGAAACCAGAGTGATAATGTGGCAGAGAACAAAGTTAAACCAACATTCTACAAATATACAGAAACAGCAGCGCGTGAGAAAAGGAGAAACAACTCGAGAGGAACTTCTTGTTACATATGATGTAACATTCAAAGTCGAAGAATCTCTCCCGTTATGTGGGCGCCAACTCCAAGTTCCTTCTCTTCTTTCTTTTTTCAAGTCACGAAATCAATTGTTGATGATACCTTCTTCTCGGTTCCTTCTTCCATAACAGAGCTCGGAGAAAGAAGAGATAAGAGGGCCCTATGGAGAATGTGGTCAGAAATCCATAATAGAGTCCGACCACAACGACCGAATTGATTATCTTCATGCATAAGGATCCTAGATTACCTAGTAGAAAAGATTGAAAAATCATCACAAATCTCCATTATTTCTTTTCTATTGCAATTTCTGTGGATTATTATATGATGATTTTAGAACTTTCCATATATAGAAAAGAAATAGAATCTAGACCCATACTGCGAGTTCTCTCATGTCATAAATAAACTCGGACACTCAAGAAATCTGTTGGACAGGCGGATTCACATCTCTTACAACCAAAGTCTGCTAACTACAAGTTATAAATGATGAAAAGTGCATATTTTTTAGTATATTTGCAGATTAATTCTTGTATGAGTCGCGAGAGATAAGGAGATTGCATGGTTTTGAAGTGAAATATGCTCATTATGTGTTTCTTATGTGTAGGAACGAGTTTGAATGATAAATGATCAAAGGATGACAATTTGACACAAAAAGAAAGAGATGGAAAAAATTGAGAGCTCGTCCAATCTCGTGCGTGGCACGAAAACAAATGCGAAAAAGGAGAAAACTGAAGGCACATAACAACTAATTGAACTGAAGGCATGCATTGCTTTGCGAACTGGAAAAATTGTAAAAGTTGAGTCCGCATCCATGGGCGCCCAACGCGCAAAGACAGACGCGGATTCCAGCTCTCCTATTCGAGATTGGATTGTAATGGGTCGCCCTCCACCCTAGATGGGTCATATAAATACACCCTAAACTGAACTTTAGAGAAGTAGACACTACTGTAGGGTTACGCAACACCTTTGGAGGCAAGAATACACTAGGAGCAAGGAGGAAGATTCAACCACAAGTTTTTCCTTTCTTCCTCCTGTTTTCTATTGTTGGTTATGAATTTTAGTATTGTATTTTCACATACGACCATGAGTAGCTAGTGTATTATTTAGGGTTTTGATGGAACCTTTTGGAGGATGAATTATTGTTAAGTTTGAATATAATTTAGCCTTTGAATTTCTTTACTTGTTCAACTATGTGCTTATTTTTGTTGATTGAATGGCCATCAATTGACTGTGCCTATTTATTATGTATTGCTTGAAGAAGGATACATATTTAGGTAGTTGTTGAACAATGTCAATCCTAACGTATATGTGGAATCAATATGGCAGGTTTAAAGGTGGAATTAGGAATAACAAAGTCTTGGCATGGTCATAGTGAGCGGTAAGATAGAGCCATCGAGCGTAGTTCGGGAAAATATTTCTAGTAATTTATTGTAATTATTCGGGAGATAACTACGACACCTGAAGTGTTCACGATCAGTAGAGAATCAGGCGAAATAATAGGAGACATAGCGGGAAGGATTCCGTAATTGGGGAAATCATAACTTTAGACCTCCTTAATCTTGTCTCTAACCCTTAGTATCTTTAGTTGTTAATTTATTATTTTAATTTGTTAGTTAATTAGTTAGACATAAGAATATTAATATTTATAACTTAGGAATTGTTCGAGCTTGTTTTCTTGGTGATAGTGACCAATTATAGCTAAATCTTAGTTCTATGTGGGATTCGACTCCAGACTTTTAGACCGGATTATATTTGCAGCGACCACTTATCCTTTTTAGGACTAGAGTTGGGCATGATCAACAAGTATTGTGTTTAACCATGAAGCAGCAAATAGGTGAATGCCTTCATCTCTCAAGCAATTCCACCTTCAATAAAGATACTAGGGAAGATGTATAATTCGTGTTGGTAAAAATGAGGCTTCCAGAAAATGAAAAGATTTAAGTAAAGACCAAGCAGATCTAATGGTAAATTACCACGAATGGAAACAGGTCAGCTTGTAGAGGAAGAAGCATTTGGTGGTCACCAGACTAACAATTGATTAGAAAGAATTCCAATAAAATGTATACCACAAAACTTGGATGGTCACGGGAGAAGAATATATAATTGATATGGAAACATAATACAATGAGCCCTATATATAATACACATAACCTAGCCTACTCCTAATACAGTTTAGACTAGACTTCTAATACAGTTAGACTTCTAACACTCCCCCTCAAGCTGGTGCATATAAATCATATGTACCGAGCTTGTTACATATGTAGTTAATACGAGGACCAGTGAGGGACTTGGTAAAAATGTCTGCAAGCTGATCATTTGACTTTACAAACTTTGTAGCAATATCTCCCGAGAGTATCTTTTCTCTGATAAAGTGACAGTCAATCTCAATGTGCTTAGTTTTAGTTACGGACAGCCTCTTAAGTCGCCGGAAAATTGCACGGCGACGAGGTCTTTCTTCCCGGAAGTAGCTGGAATGACGCACAGCTATAATATTCTCACCAAGGCTCTGATACCATGTGAGAAGGCACGGGAGAAGAATATATAATTGATATGGAAACATAATACAATGAGCCCTATATATAATACACATAACCTAGCCTACTCCTAATACAGTTTAGACTAGACTTCTAATACAGTTAGACTTCTAACAACATGCACATGAATATAGTTTGTGAAACTCCAGTTATGCTTTGTAATAGCATGCTATTTTGTATTTCAAATGGGCAAAGAATAATGTCGTCGTGTACCACATTGCACTGAGAACAGGCACCTGCAGCACGTAATTCAAACCTCTGATGCAAAACCAGTAAGGGGGTGATCATTTCTTTACAAGTGCAATTTAAGGAGGAGTGGTACCAGTAAAAGTAGGAACATAATGGCACAAACTGAATACATGATTGCTGCTGAATGAGAGAGCTGAATATCCAAAATTTGACACTCTTCTACTATGGACACTAAAATTTCATCTACTTCCACCAATTGATACTTCTATAGAAGCTCTCATAAAAGGAACGGCAAAGTTCTTCAAGAAAACACTGAAGGGGAAACATGTAATTACCCTATTTAATGTATCCATTGTCCGATGTAAATCACACTATGTTTATACCAAGTTTTCATTTCCTAGCAAAGCAATATACGCAAATGTGAAAAAAGGAAATGGAAGAAGGAATAAAGGAAAAGAAGAAATACGCATAAGATAATAAATAATCTGACTGAGCAAAGATATTACTAGTTTAGTTGGGGAGAACCGAGTGCTCGAGTCTTTAATTGCATAAAATCGATCAAGTAGTTTCTTTATATGGTCGTGCATTGTTGCATCAGTTCCAATGCCAGCCTATTAGAAAAAACCAATAAGGAAATAGATGAAAATCCCTGTGATCATGACCTGGGAGACCTATAAAACTGAAGGTCAGACACATGAGGAGACACTGTTTATCACGAACATATGGTTAGAGCTTTTTGAACAAGAAAAAGAAAAAAACTAGCATCATAGAACCCATACCTTGTCCATACAACCCAATAGATCAGCCTCACTTAAAAGGGGAGGAGGTCTAGTAACTCCTGAATCAAGGGTCAAACTTGTTGGTAAAAACTGCAGTTTACAACAGCAAACAGGAATGTGTTAACGCATCTTGCAGGAAGACAACAAAAGATAATCCACAAAACAAAATAAGTCAAGTCTTCACATATCCTCTTCTTTTTCTAGAATACATGTTTATTATCTGACGCAAGTAGGGAAATTTTCTAATATGATCTCTCAACAAGGAAGGTTGTATTTGCAAATATGATCGAAACATAGAGCATTATGATGCTGGCATAAATGGATTGTCACAATGAAATCAAAGATAGAAAAGGAAATGACGAACAATTGATCTACCACAGAAGATCTAGAGATGAAATGTCCAGAAATAAAAAAAGGAAAAGCTACACGCCCATCTTATCAAGAACTATAGTAAATCAATGCATCCACCAGAAACTGATTCCACATGTAGCATCTGTCCTAGCTAATTGACCATCATGACCCCGTTAATTGGTGAAAGAAACAGCCACGAAGCTTTTGGTTGTTTCAGCTGGTTGAATAATCAAGCATGCAAACTGTGAGCTGTAACACTACGAGAATTCCAGGATGCACGATATATACACAACAGAGTTTGAAAGAGAGAAAAATATACTCCCTCCGTTTCAATTTATGTGACGCACTTTTCTTATTAGCCTATTCCAAAAAGAATGAGACAATTCTACATTTAAAATTAACATTTATATTTTCTGTTATACCTATTTTACCCTTAATAAGAAATTTGTACAGCCACACAAATTATTTGACCCACAAAGTTTTTACCCTATAACCTTTTAAGACCACAAGTTACAAAAGTTCTCTTTTTTTCTTAAACTCTGTGCCGAGTCAAGCTACATCCGAGGGAGTAATTCTTAGGAAATATGAGATCAATTCATTCTAGCATTCAAGCTCTGTAGAAATGTTCCCTTACAAGAAAGAGCTATACGGCAAATTAAAGATAAAATTCAGCAAGCTGCAATACCAATAATGGATAGTCAGTACCTAGATAAAATATTTCGGGGGTCATTCCCACAGCTTTCACAATATCAATTGTTGACTGGCTTAATTATTAGGAAAGATTTAATTTTGATTGATTGTAATTTATCTTCCTTCCTAAAATAGTCATAGGTATAGATACATTTGCATAGGCATGTACGAAACATACAGAATACAAGAAACTTTTTCTTCCTCTCAAAAGCTACATGGTATCTGTTAGAATAATAGTGTAAATAGGAGTGAATCACCCTAATCTTATATGAATTAGGATTAGGATATGCGGTATATATATATATATATATATATATATATATATATATATAGGGATCATTGTAGTATTGAAATAATAATATCTTACTAATATTTTTCTCCCGTGCATTCTCACATGGTATCAGAGCACCGTGACAAATTCATCGTTGTGCGTCATACCAACGATATCCGGGAAGGAATAACTAAGCCACCGTGCAATTATCCGGTGACATAAGTGACTAATCGCGTCAAAGTCAATAATTATTAGTATTGTGCAAAATCCGAGACCACCACAAGGTTTGGAAGAGAATTCCGACCAACCCCAGAAAAAATCACCAGAAAAGCACCCCCCACGCGATGCCACGCACCTCCCGGAGCTCTGCCGCCGCCGGCGCGTCTGTCCCACGTGCCGGCGCGTGAGCCACCTTCCGGCCAGAATTTCAAAAAACAAAATTCAGGACAGTCTGATCGTATTCAAATTCCGAGCCTACCCATATTTTTATTTTTCAATTCCGACAACCTTTGAATATTCTCCGGTAGCTACAGTGATTTTCTGGCAGCTACAGTGTTTCCTTCATCTGTTTCAGCAGTTTTCAGTTGATTCTTTCTGATTATTTGGTGATAATCCAACGATGTCTTTGGGACTCGATGCTTTCGGGTCTAGAATCCCGGGTTTTGGCAATTCCGGTGTTATGATTACCTCAGAACCCTTAATGGTAGGTTCAGACTACCTAGCTTTGGCTTCATCTGTCGAGTTGTGGTGTAAAGGTCAAGGAGTTCACGATCATTTAACAAAAAGGGCTATCGAAGGTGATGAAAAGGCCAAAACACAGTGGGAAAAGGTCGATGCTCAGCTATGTAGTATCATGTGGCGATCTATTGATTCCAAGTTGATGCCCTTGTTCCGTCCATTCCACACATGTTATTTAGTTTGGGAAAAGGCTCGTACTTTATACACTAATGACATATCTCGTTTCTATGATGTAATATCGCATATGACAAGCTTGAAGAAACAGGATTTCGATATGTCTACTTACTTGGGACAAGTACAGGCAGTCATGGAAGAATTTGAGACGCTGATGCCAGTTTCTGCTAGTATTGAAAAGCAACAAGAGCAACGACAAAAGATATTTCTAGTTCTTACACTAGTTGGACTCCCTAATGACCTTGATTCAGTACGTGACCCAATTTTGGCTAGTCCGGCTGTCCCCATAGTTGATAAACTATTCTCTCGATTACTTCGCCTTGCTGTAGCACCAAGTCACCTAGTGAGCTCATCACAGACACTTGATTCATCTGTCCTTGTATCCCAGTCAGTGGACAATCGGGCATCTCATAGTATGTAGAATAGACAAGGAGGAGGTCGTTTTGGAAGATCTAGACCCAAGTGCTCTTATTGTCATAAACTTGCACACACTCATGACGTGTGCTATTCTTTACATGGCTGCCCACCCAAAAATGCATATGTTGCTCAGAGTGAGACTACAGGTAACCCGAGATTTTTTTTATCTGAAAGGGAGTATAATGAGTTCTTTCAGTATCAAGCAAGTAAGCAGACATCTCCACAAGTAGCCTCTATTGCTCAGATTGATATTTATGTTGCTGGTAATAATTTTGCTTGTGTTTCCCAGTCTAGTACTCTTGGACAATGGGTTGTGGACTCAGCCGTTTCTGACCATATCTCTGGTAATAAATCACTTTTGTCAAATATTGCGTATTCACAGTCTCTTCCCACTGTTACTTTAGCCAATGGGTCTCAAACCAAAGCAAAAGGAGTTGGACAAGCGAATCCCCTACCCTCTGTCACCCTAGATTCCTGGCTGTCCTTTTAATCTTGCATCTGTCAGTCGTTTGACTCGTGCCCTCCATTTGATGATTCCTTTATTATGCAGGACCGCAGTACGGGGCAGACGATTGGAACATGACTTGAATCAGAAGGCCTTTACCTTAACTCGCTAAAATCCCATAAGGCATGTCTAGTTACGGATCCTCCGGACCTAATTCACAGACGTTTAGGACACCCAAGCTTATCCAAGCTTCAAAAGATGGTACCTAGTTTGTCTAGTTTATCCACATTAGAGTGTGAGTCATGTCAGCTCGGAAAACATACCCGAACCTCCTTTCCCCATCGTATTGAGAGTCATGCAGAGTCTGTTTTTTCTTTAGTTCATTCTGATATATGGGGTCCTTGTAGAGTCAGTTCAACCTTGGGGTTTCGTTATTTTGTTAGTTTCATTGATAATCATTCAAGATGTACTTGAATTTTCTTAATGAAAGATCGTTCTGAGTTGTTTTCTATTTTCTGAATTTTGTGCGGAAATTAAAAATCAATTCGGTGTTTCTATTCGTACTTTTCGCAGTGATAATGCCTTAGAATGTTTATACTCATCATTTCAGCAGTTTATGACTTCTCAAGGAATTATTCATGAGACCTCTTGTCCTTATAGCCCTCAACAAAATGGGGTTGCCGAGAGAAAGAATAGGCACATCATCGAAACTGCTCGCACGCTTCTCATTGAGTCTCATGCTCCGCTGCGTTTTTGGGGCGATGTAGTTCTCACAGCTTGTTATTTAGTTAATCAGATGCCTTCCTCTCCCATACAGAATCAGATACCGTATGCCATATTGTTTCTCCAATCACCTTTATACTCTGTTGCCCCTCGTGTTTCTAGAGCACTTGTTTTGTTCATAACTTAGCCCTGGGAAAGATAAGTTAGCCCCCCGTGCTCTCAAGTGTGTCTTCCTTGATTATTCCCTTGTTCAGAAGGGATATCGTTGTTACTCACCTGATCTTCGTAGGTACTTTATGTCCTCTCGTGTAACATTTTTTGAGTCTAAACCTTTCTTTACTCCTTCTGACCATTCTGACCTCTCTGATATATCTGCGATCTTACCTATACCGACCTTTACGGAGCCCACTATAGGTTCTCCTTTACCTTCCACTACTGAAGTCTTACCCATTCCCTCGGTTGAGTAATCTAGTATGGCATACCCCATAGTTGATAAACTATTCTCTCGATTACTTCGGCTTGCTGTAGCACCAACTCACCTAGTGAGCTCATCACAGACACTTGATTCATCTGTCCTTGTATCCCAGTCAGTGGACAATCGGGCATCTCATAGTATGGAGAATAGACGAGGAGGAGATTGTTTTGGAAGATCTAGACCCAAGTGCTCTTATTGTCATAAACTTGCACACACCCATGACGTGTGCTATTCTTTACATGGCTGCCCACCCAAAAATGCTTATGTTGCTCAGACTGAGACTACAGGTAACCAGGGATTTTTTTTATCTGAAAGGGAGTATAATGAGTTCCTTCAGTATCAAGCAAGTAAGCAGACATCTCCACAAGTAGCCTCTGTTGCTCAGATTGATATTTCCGTTGCTAATAATCCTTTTGCTTGTGTTTCCCAGTCTAGTACTCTTGGACAATGGGTTGTGGACTCAGTCGTTTCTGACCATATCTCTGGTAATAAATCACTTTTGTCAAATATTGTGTATTCACAGTCTCTTCCGACTGTTACTTTAGCCAATGGGTCTCAAACCAAAGCAAAAGGAGTTGTACAAACGAATCCCCTACCTCTGTCACTCTAGATTCCTAGCTGTCCTTTTAATCTTGCATATGTTAGTCGTTTGACTCGTGCCCTCCATTGTGGTATATATTTTATTGATGATTCCTTTATTATGAGGACCGCAGTACGGGGCAGACGATTGGAACAGGACTTGAATCAGAAGGCTTTTACTACCTTAACTCGCTAAAATCCCCCAAGGCATGTCTAGTTACGGATCCTCCGGACCTAATTCACATACGTTTAGGACACCCAAGCTTATCCAAGTTTCAGAAGATGGTACCTAGTTAGTCTAGTTTATCCACATTAGAGTGTGAGTTATGTCATCTCGGGAAACATACCCGAACCTCCTTTCCTCATAGTATTGAGAGTCATGCAGAGTCTATTTTTCCTTTAGTTCATTCTGATATATGGGGTCCTTGTAGAGTCAGTTCAACCTTGAGGTTTCGTTATTTTGTTAGTTTCATTGATAATCATTCAAGATGTACTTGAATTTTCTTAATGAAAGATCGTTCTGATTTGTTTTCTTTTTTCTGAATTTTGTGCTGAAATTAAAAATCAATTCGGTGTTTCTATTCGTACTTTTCCCAGTGATAATGCCTTAGAACATTTATACTTATCAATTCAGCAGTTTATGACTTCTCAAGGAATTATTCATGAGACCTCTTGTCCTTATAGCCCTCAACAAAATGGGGTTGCCGAGAGAAAGAATAGGCACATCATCGAGACTGCTCGCACGCTTCTCATTGAGTCTCATGCTCCGCTGCGTTTTTGGGGCGATGTAGTTCTCACAGCTTGTTATTTAGTTAATCGGATGCCTTCCTCTCCCATACAGAATCAGATACCGTATGCCATATTGCTTCCCCAATCACCTTTATACTCTGTTCCCCCTTTTGTTTTTGGGAGCACTTGTTTTGTTCATAACTTAGCCCATGGGAAAGATAAGTTAGCCCCTCGTGCTCTCAACTGTGTCTTCCTTGGTTATCCCGTGTTCAGAAGGGATATCGTTGTTACTCACATGATCTTCGTAGGTACTTTATGTCCTCTCATGTAACATTTTTTAAGTCTAAACCTTTCTTTACCCCTTCTGACCACTCTGACCTCCCTGATATATTTGCGATCTTACCTATACCGACCTTTACGGAGCCCACTATAGGTTCTCCTTTACCTTCCACTACTGAAGTCTTACCCATTCCCTCGGTTGAGTAATCTAGTATGGCTCCTCCTAGACTCCCTGTCACAGGGACACCGCTTTTGACAGATCATCGTCATCGGCACCCAGCATCAGGCCCAGTTGATTCACGTCCTGACCCTGCTCCTACTGTGGATTTGTCTCTTCCTAGTCCACCGATTGCACTTCGGAATGGTAAACGGACCACACTTAATCCTAATCCCCATTATGTCGGTCTGAGTTATCATCTTTTGTCATCAACTTATTATGTTTTTCTATCTTCTTTGTCCTCTATTTCCATTCCTAAGTCTATAGGTGATGCATTGTCTCATCTAGGATGGCGACAGGCTATGATCGACGAGATGTCTGCTTTACACACGAGTGGTACTTGGGAGCTTGTCCCTCTTCCTTCAAGTAAATCTACTGTTGGTTGTCGTTGGGTGTATGCAGTCAAGGCTGGTCTGGATGGTAAGGTTGATCGTCTTAAGGCTCGTCTTGTTGCCAAGGGATACTCAGATATTTGGGCTAGATTACAGTGATACCTTCTCTCCCGTGGCTAAGGTAGCTTCAGTCCGCTTTTTTCTCTCAATGGCTGCTATTCGCCATTGGCCCCTCTATCAGCTGGACATTAAGAATGCCTTTTTACACAGTGACCTTGCGGATGAAGTTTATATGGAGCAACCACCTGGGTTTGTTGCTCAGGGGGAGTCTCGTGGTCTTGTATGTCGCTTGCGCCGGTCACTTTATGGTCTAAAGCAGTCTCCTCGAGCCTGGTTTGGTAAGTTCAGCACAGTTATCAGGAATTTGGCATGATTCGGAGTGAAGCTGATCACTCTGTATTCTATCGGCATTCTGCTTCAAGTCTCTGTATTTATCTGGTGGTTTATGTTAACGACATTGTTATTACCGGCAATGACCAGGATGGTATTGCTAAATTGAAGCAACATCTCTTTCAACATTTTCAGACTAAGGATCTGGGCAAACTAAAATATTTTCTGGGTATTAAGGTCGATGAGTCTAGCTCAGGTATTGTGGTCCCATATGCCTTAAATATTCTTGAGGAGACAGGAATGACAGGTTGTACACCTGTTGACAATCCGATGGATCCGAATTCTAAACTTCTGCCAGGACATGGGGAGCTGCTTAGCGATCCTGCAAGATATAGACGGTTGGTTGGTAAATTAAATTATCTTATAGTGACAAGACCTGACATTTCCTTTTCTGTGAGTGTTGTGAGTCAGTTTATGGGTTATCCGTGTGATAGTCATTGGGATGCAGTTGTTCGCATTCTTCGGTACATAAAATCAGCTATAGGCAAAGGGTTATTTTTTGAGGATCACGGCCATGAGCGAATCGTTGGATACTCAGATGCTGATTGGGCAGGATCACCGTCTGATAGACGTTCTACGTCCGGATATTGTGTGTTAGTAGGAGGAAATTTGGTGTCCTGGAAAAGCAAGAAACAGAAGCAGTTGAAATTCGGTGAGATTAGTCAGATGGGACTTGTGTGTGATAATCAAGCTGCTCTTCATATTGCATCAAATCCAGTGTTCCATGAGAGAACTAAATATATTGAGATTGACTGTCACTTTGTTAGAGAAAAGATACTCTCGGGAGATATTGCTACAAAGTTTGTGAAGTTGAATGATAAGCTTGCAGATATTTTTACCAAGTCCCTCACTGGTCCTCGTATTAACTACATATGTAACAAGCTCGGTACATATGATTTGTATGCACCAGCTTGAGGGGGAGTATTAGAATAATAGTGTAAATAGGATTGAATCACCCTAATCCTATATGAATTAGGATTAGGATATGTAATGTGTGTATATATATATATATATAGGGATCATTGTAGTATTGAAATAATAATATCTCAATAATATTTTTCTCCCGTGCATTCTCACAGTATCAAAGCCGTTGTTGCCTTTTTAAGGTGAGTTATCTCCCTCGCAGCACTAGCATTTCGTTTTTATCAAAGAGGCCGAGTTTTCTCTCGCTTGGTGACTATCCGCAACACAAACTCCTTGTGGTCAGTTTTTTTTGGAATTTTCTTTTCTGTTGGGGTCGCTGGAACATTCAAAGCTCATCCCTACTAGTTTTTATTTTTTCCGTTCACCGGAGTTAGGTTTCGTCAAGACAGATTTGGTGTTGGCATGGCAGATTATTTTTTGAGCAATTTTCTTTTTTTTAATTGGGCAG
This sequence comes from Nicotiana benthamiana, assembly GCA_034376525.1. Classification (NCBI taxonomy): domain Eukaryota; kingdom Viridiplantae; phylum Streptophyta; class Magnoliopsida; order Solanales; family Solanaceae; genus Nicotiana; species Nicotiana benthamiana. The sequence continues at coordinate 37,437,684 of CM067332.1, read as the reverse complement.
AAAATATGAACATATTCAAGGAGATGGTTTCTGGGAAAATCTTGTACTCGGATGAAATTCAGCTACTGCATCGCCTGCTAGCCAAACTTGACTCCATTAATGTTGCCACAATCAGGTACTACCTTTGCTGCTCACTTTAATTCTTGGATTGTTGATTCTGCTGCAAATAGACACCTTCTAAAAGCATTCAAAACTATTCTCTATGTCTCAAAGGAGATAATGTTAAAATAGCCAATGGTTATGTTATCTGTCTTCATACTCCTAATATTAAACAATCATTCATGCTCCATGTCTCTGAGTTCCTTGTCAATCTTTAATCCATTAGTGCCATCAGCAAAGCTCTAAAGTGTAAAATCAAGTTCTTTCCCGATCATTGTATTTTTCAGGGTCTTTAAATAAGTAAAAGTATTGGCAGTGATAGATTGTATGATGACTTGTATATATTAGATGGAATACAAAACTCTAGGCAAGCCTTTTTTGGGGAAAGTAAGGATTTCACTCAAGAAATAATACAGTCGCAGAGGCGGTTTGGACACTCATTTTTTTCTTTTTTATTGAACACATTCATGGTCACATTGATTGATATATGTTACAAAATTACAACTTAATTTTGCAGTTCAGATTACAACATAAACTAAGCATCTACAAATAAAATGTACGGAACTGAATCCCCAACCCCCACCCTCTACCTTCCTCTCCCGGCCGAGCCTTTTCCGTGATCTTCAATATCTAAATAAATAATCCCTTTGATTGGAAGACGTGAATGTGCACAAGAAGCTTGTTTTCAGCTCGTACTCATCAAACAAATGAAGAAATTATCTATCCACTGATTATTTTGCTTATTGTCACTTGGAGATGGCATCTTCCATACGAGTTATTCAACTAGGACAATCGCATGATTCAGCGACATAAGAATAGTACAACTCTGCCTCTTCCTATACCTTAACCTGAATACAGTTTACACTTGAAAAGTGTCATTTGGCATCACGATTCCAATTCTCTTCTGTCCCCATCCTCTCCGCAATTTGACATGGCATTTAACCGCTGTTGCAACTGCTAGTAATTTAATTTTTCTGCAGTTCGGACACTCATCATTCTTTATTTGGATGAAATTATATCCTGATTTGTTTTCAACAGCTCAATTTGAATCTTTGCGCTGTGATGCGTGAGAATATGCCAAGCATAGTAGAAACTTTTATCTTGTGAGTGATAATAGAAGCACAACTCCGTTTATGAATATTCATTATGATGTATGGGGTCCTACCCAAACTATTTCTTTGTCTGGTAATCGATGGTTTGTTAATTTCATTGATTGTTGCACCAGAATGAATTGGGTATATTTGTCAAAAGCCAAAAGTGAAGTTTTCTCTTGTTTTCAGTCATTTCATAAGATGATTTACTCACTTTGATTCCAAAATGAAAACCTTGAGAACAGACAATGGATACGAATACATGGATAAAAGATTTGGTGTTTATCGGGAGTCCAATGGGATAGCCCATCAAACTAGTTGTCGTGGCAGTAGTGCACAAAATGGGTTTCTGAAGGAAAAAATAGGCATTTGTTAGAAGTAGCAAGATCTCTTATGTTTACCATGCATCTACCAAAACCTTATTGGGGTGATGCTATCTAGTAGTTGCTTATCTTATCAACAGAATGCCACGTAAAACCCTCAATTTTCAAAGCATTCTGGAAGCTTTAAAGGATAAGAATGAATATGTTGTTCCTCCAAAGGTGTTTGGGTGTGTTTGCTTTGTCTACGCTAGGAATTCTAGAAAAATTGATCCTAGAGCTATAAAGTGTGTTTTTATTTGGTATTCTCTAACAAAAAGGTTACAAATGTTTTCATTCTTCATGTGTGTTTTTATTGGGTATTCTCTAACAAAAAGGTTACAAATGTTATCATCCTTCCTCTAGATCTTTTATTAGCAAGAATGTTACCTTTCGAGAATCTGAACCCCATTTCAGTATTACCCCATTACCTTTTCAGGGGAGAGCAATAAGGAGGAAGAGGTGAGTCTAGCTAATTCCATTACTAAACCTCTTGATGACATTGTCACAGGCAAAAGGGAAATTGGAAAAAGAATTCAGGGGAAGACTATTGGGCATTTGGATAGGCCTGATTTGAAAACTTACTCAAGAAGAAACAATGTAGAAGAAGCCACCATGCAATCTACCAAATCTGAACCTTGTTCTACTGGTGAGTTATCTACATTTCCTAATGAATTAGATGTGCCTATTGCTCACAGAAAAGGAGTCACATCTTGCACCACCAAACACCCTTTTATCTAATTTTGTCTCCTATAATTCTCTGTCTCCTTCCTATAGAGCATTTGCCTATTTCTTCTGTGTCTATTCCCTAGAGTTGGAGAGAAGCTTATGCAGATCCTATATCGAAGTAAGTTATGATTGAAGAAATGAAGGCCCTGTCAAAAAATAAGACTTGGGAACTTGTCACTTCACCACCCGACAATACTGTAAATGGGTCTTCATTGTGAAGCACAAAGCTGATGGCTCAATTAAAAAATTTAATGCAAGATTGGTGGCTAAGGAATTTGTAGAGGTTAAAGAAAAAGATAAAAGATTCTGATTTTACCATATTTGTATGATCTTTAGGAGATATAGATGTAGATATTTTAGGAAAATGTTTAAACAGAAAATCCCTTGAAATCAGGAATCTCCTTGAGTCAAGGGATTGTTATAATCTTTTGTAGAACTCTTCTTTGTATAAATTCATGACTCTTGTACAGATTTGATTATTGAATAGAAAAATAATTTTCTACTCAAACGTTCATGGTATCAGAGCCACCAGTGAAAGAGACTGCGGCTGCAGATTCAACTCGTGCCATCATGAGCCTAAGTAGAGATACATCAAATTACTCATTCCAGTTAATTGTCCACAAGCTGAATGGACGGAATTATCTGGAATGAGCTCAGTCCATTAAATTGGCCATAGATGGAAGAGGAAAACTGCGGTATTTGACTGGAGAAACTCAAAGGCCAAAACCCGAAGACTCAAAAGCCAGCACATGGAAGTTTGAAAATTCACTCATCAACGCATGGTTCATTAATTCCATGGAGCCATCTGTAGGTAAACCTTACCTTTTCCTTCCCACAGCAAAAGATATTTGGGAGGGTGTGAGAGAAACTTACTCAGATTTAGAGAATTTCTCACAAATCTTTGAGGTAAAAACAAAACTGTGGAAGTCTAGACAAAGGGAGCGTGAAGTTACTGATTTTTATAATGAGATGATGTCTCTTTGGCAAGGGTTAGATCAATGCTATAATGATGAGTGGGACTATCCAACTGATAGTGTTAGGTTTATGAAAAAAGAAGAAAATGATCGTCTGTATTTATTTTTGGCTGGGTTAAATAAGGAGTATGATGAGGTTAGATCCCGAATTTTTGGAAAGAAACCATTGCCAACTCTTAGGGAAGCTTATTCGGAGATAAGGAGAGAAGAGAGTAGGCGGAAGGTGATGCTAAAACCAAATTTAGATTCAGATTTCAAAATGCTAGAGAACTCTGCACTAGCTGCCGTAAGAAATGAAACTGAAGGGGATAAAACGAAAAAACCTTTGTGTGAGCATTGCAGGAAGCCATGGCACACAAAAGAGACATGTTGGAAAATACATGGGAAACCTCCAAATTGGAAGAAAAGAGGGAATGATGGTCGATTTGGCCAGCCACATGACAATCGAGCATTGCAGGTTTTCGGGGATGACAAGGACCAACAGACTACTTCAGATTTACCTCAGTTCACAAAGGAACAGTTAGAGTTTCTGCATAATCTTTTGCAATCTCCACAAATTTGAGGTGGAAACACTCCAAGCCAACCATCTTGCTCACTTGTCCAAAGAGGTCTCCTACCCTTGGTCTTTCTTAGTAGTAGTACCCCGCAAAAATTCCCTTGAATTGTTGATACCGGAGCAACTTATCATATGACAAGTTGTTCCCAATCCTTTTCCACATATGTCCCATCTGCAGGAAATAAAAAGATTCCGGTGGCAGATGGTTCACTCTCGGCAGTAGCTGGGATGGGAACAGTTAAAATTTCACCCCGTCTTGTCCTACATGATGTTCTTCATGTTCCTAAGTTATCATGTAATTTATTATCAGTAAGTAAACTTGTTTGTGCCCTTCGTTGTCGTGCCATTTTTGAGCCTTTCGTTGTGAATTTTAGGAACTAATCTCGGGGAGGACGATTGGCAGTGCTAGAGAAAGTGAATGTCTTTATGCCTTCGAGGATGGATCTAGTTTTAGTTTTCAATCTCCTAGTACCTGTTTGAACTCTAATTTATTTGTAATAATGTTATGCTTTGGCATTACAGGTTGGGACATCCTAGTTTTTTCTATTTAAAACATCTGTTTCCGAGTTTATTTAATAATAAAAGTCCATACTCTTTTCAATTGTGAAGTTTGTGAAATTGAGAAGCATCACCGAACCTCCTTCCCATCTAAGCCATACAAAGCTATGAAACCTTTTCTCCTAATTCACAGTGATGTTTCGGGACCATATAGGATTCCTAACATGTCAGGGAAAAAATGGTTTGTAAGCTTTATTGATGATCATACGAGACTTAGTCGGGTATACTTATTGAAAGACAAATCTGAAGTCAAAGAGATCTTTAAAATGTTTTATACTATGATTGAAACATAATTTCAGGTGAAGATACAAATATTTAGGAGTGACAATGGAAGAGACTACCTTAACGAAGCATTAGGGGATTTTTTCTTAGAAAAAGGCATAGTACATCAAAGATCATGTCCAGATTCTCCCCAACAAAATGGGGTTGCAGAGAGGAAAAAAAAAGACATCTCGTAGAGGTTACTAGGGCTTTATTATTTACTAGTAGTGTTCCTAAGTATCTCCGGGGGAAGCTCTTCTAACTGCCATTTTTTTTATCAACAAAATGCCTTCAAAAGTTTAACATTTCAAGACACCTTTAAGTGTTTTTCAGGAGACTTTTCGTTCATCTAGGTTGATGAATGATTTACCTTTGAAAGTTTTTGGATGCGCAGCTTTTATTCATAACCGAACTCAAGGAAAATTAGATCCTAGAGCCAAAAAATGTGTGTTTGTGGGATATGCACCAAATCAGAAGGGGTACAAGTGTTATGATCCACATAAGAGAAAGATATTCACTACGATGGATATAACCTTCTTTGAGTCTGAACCATATTTTAAGTCTCATCTCCGGGGGGAGAAACTAAGAGAAGATTCGCTTCAATTTCTTGATCTTTCTGAACCTAGGAAAGAATCGGATTCTAGAATTTATTCAGATAAGGACTTTAGTGTTTTATCACCGGAATTAGGTGTTTTAAATAGTGAAAATCTGGAATTTGAATCTTTAAGAAAAAATCATGACATTAGTACAAATAAAGAAAATGACCAAGCAGGTACAAAGGAGCTTATTGTCTACTCAAGAAGGAGCAAATAAATCTGGAACTACTTGACACTGTCAAGAATCTCAACCCCGATATTCTACTAATCCTCAAGGTAACTCCCCTATAAGCTTATCTGAGTCTAGTCCTGTCCAGTCTGATTCTAGTGATCTTGAACTTCACATTGCCTTGAGGAAAGGTGTCAGACATTGTGCAAAGTATCCCATATCCAATTTTGTGTCTTTTAAAAATCTTTCCCAAAAGTTCTCTGCTTTCTCCTCACAATTATCTAGTGTGGAAATTCCAAGAAATGTGCAGGATGCTCTAAAAGTTCCCGAGTTGAAAGAAGCAATTCTTGAGGAAATGATGGCTCTTGAAAAAAATAAAACGTGGGAGGTAATAGATTTCCCAAAGGAAAAGAAGACTGTTAGTTGCAAATGGGTATTCACAGTAAAGTTTAGATCAGATGGGTCCTTAGAGAGATATAAGGCACGTCTGGTGGCCAAAGGTTTCACACAAACCTACGGGATTGACTATCTCGAGACATTTGTGCCGGTGGCAAAACTAAATACTATTCAAGTTATTCTGAGTATTACAGTGAACTTGGACTGGCCTCTTCAACAACTTGATGTAAGAATGCATTTCTTAATGGAGACTTGTTGGAAGAAGTTTACATGGACCCACTTCCAGGATTTGAAAACAGGTATGGCTTGAAATTTTGTAAATTAGAAAATCTTTATATGGGCTAAAGCAGTCCCCGAGAGCATGGTTTGACAGATTCACCGAGTTTGTAAGGAAGCAAGGATATGCTCAGGGACAAGCAGATCATACAATGTTCACAAAGTACTCAAAAGAAGGGAAGGTAGCACTTTTAATAGTGTATGTGGACAACATAATTCTAACAGGAGATGACTCAACAGAAATGGAAGCCTTGAAGAAGAAACTTGCCTCAGGATTTGAAATCAAAGATCTCGGACTATTGAAATACTTCTTGGGTAGGGAGGTAGCTAAATCAAAAGAAGGACTTGCTGTTTCTCAACGTAAGTATGTGCTTGACTTACTTGACGAAACTGGGATGAGCGGATGTCGCCCAGCAGAAACTCCAATAGATCCCAATAAAAAATTTGGAATGAAGGAGGGAAAACCGGTGGACATAGGACAATGTCAAAGACTAGTTGGAAAGCTTATCTATTTATCAAGACAAGATACAGCTTTCGCAGTAAGTTTGGTAAGCCAATTTATGCATTCTCCTCGTGAAGAACAATTGGAGGCAGTTCATAGGATATTAAGATACCTTAAAGGTTCACCAGTGAAAGGATTATTCTTTGGAAAAGTGAAAATCAAAGGATTGAAGCTTATACAAATGCTGATTGAGCAGGCTCGATCTCAGACAGAAGGTCCACCTCTGGATATTGTACCTATATATGGGGTAATCTTGTAACCTGGAGGAGCAAAAAACAGAATGTGGCGGCCAGGAACAGTGCAGAAGCAAATTTTCCTGCTATAGCAAATGGAGTATGTGAGATAATTTGGCTCAGGAGAATTTAGAGGAGCTGAGAAGACCTGTTACAATGCCTACGAGACTATATTGTGACAACAAAGCAGCAATCAGCATTGCTCACAATCCAGTGCAACATAATAGAACAAAACATGTTGAGATAGATAGACATTTCATCAAAGAAAAAGTTGAAGATGGAGTAGTCTGCATGCCCTTTGTTCAGACTTCTCAACAAATAGCTAATATTCTCACTAAGGGGCTATTCAAGCCACAGTTTGAATCTCTAGTTAGCAAGTTAGGCATGATTATCTATGCACCAACTTGAGGGGAGTATAGAGATTAAAGGAAAAAGATAAAAGATTCTAATTTTATCGGATTTGTATGATCTTTGGGAGATATAGATGTAGATATTTTAGGAAAATGTTTTGTGAGAAAGCACGGGAGAAAATATTATTGATATTATTGACAAACATTAAACACCATACAATGAGTCTTATATATATAAATAACATGTCTTACTCTTAATACATAAGGGATTAGGGATATTTACTCCTATTTACATAACTATTCTAACACTCCCCCTCAGGCTGGTGCATATAAATCATATGTACCAAGCTTGTTACATATGTAATTAATACGAGGACCAGTAAGGGGCTTGGTGAAAATATATGCAGGCTGATCATTCGACTTCACAAATTTTGTAGCAATATCTCCTGAGAGTATCTTTTCTCTGATAAAGTGAGAGTCAACCTCAATGTGTTTAGTTCTCTCATGGGACACTGGATTTGACGCAATATGAATAGCAGTTTGATTATCACGCACAAGCCCCGTCTGACTAATCTCACCAAATTTCAACTCCTTGAGCAACTGTCCGATCCAAACTAGCTCACATGTCACCATAGCCATCGCTCGATATTTTGCTTCTGCACTAGACCGAGCAACCACATTATGTTTCTTGCTCTTCCCGGATACCAAATTTCCTCCTACTAAGACACAGTATCCAGACATAGAACATCTATCAGAAGGTGATCATGTCCGATCAGCATCTGAGTATCCAACGATCTGCTCATTGCCTCGATCCTCAAACAATAAACCTTTGCCTGGAGCTAATTTTATATACCGAAGAATGCGAGCAACTGCATCCCAATGACTATCACACGGAGAATCCATAAATTGACTCACAACACTCACAGAAAAGGACATGTCAGGTCTTGTCACTGTAAGGTAATTTAATTTACCAACCAACCGTCTATATCTTGCAGGATCGCTAAGAGGCTCCCCCTATCCTGGCAGAAGTTTAGAATCCGGATCCATCGGAGTGTCAACAGGTCAAAAACCTGGCATTCCTGTCTCCTCAAGAATATCTAAAGCATACTTTCGTTGTGAGATCACAATACCTGAGCTAGACTGAGTGACCTCAATACCCAGAAAATACTTTAGTTTGCTCAGATCCTTAGTCTGAAAGTGTTGAAAGAGATGTTGCTACAATTTAGTAATATCATCTGGTCATTGCCGGTAATAACAATGTCGTCAACATAGACCACCAGATAAATACAGAGACTCGAAGTAGAATGCCGATAGAATACAGAGTGATCAGTTTCACTCCGAATCATGCCAAATTCCTGGATAACTGTGCTGAACTTACCAAACCAGGCTTGAGGAGACTGCTTTAGACCATAAAGTGACCGGCGCAAGCGACATTTAAGGCCACGAGACTCCCCCTGAGCAACAAACCCAGGTGGTTGCTCCATATAAACTTCATCCTCAAGATCACCGTGTAAAAAAGCATTCTTAATGTCCAGCTGATGGAGGGGCCAATGGCGAACAGGAGCCATAGATAGAAAAAGACGGATTGATGTTATCTTAGCCACGGGAGAGAAGGTATCTGTTGAGTTGTCCCACATCGGAGGTATTTGAGGTCCTTGGTCTCCTTATATGGCTTGGGCAATCCTCACCTCATAAGCTAGCTTTTGGGGTTGAGTTAGGCCCAAGGTCCATTCTTATCATGGTATCAGAGCCAGGCCCGTCCCAATTGTTGTTACCGATGTTGGGCCCCCATTTATGTTGTCCACGCTCCAAAGATCTGGGCGTGAAGGGGGGTGTTGAGTTGTCCCACATCAGAGGGATTTGAGGTCCTTGGTCTCCTTATATGGCTTGGGCAATCCTCACCTCATAAGCTAGCTTTTGGGGTTGAGTTAGGCCCAAGGTCCATTCTTATCAGTATCATTGTAACCGAGCCCAAAGATCTGAGTATATCTCTTGGCAACAAGACGAGCCTTAAGACGATCAACCATACCATCTGACCAACCTTGACTGCATACACCCAACGACAACCAACAGTAGATTTACCTAAAAGAAGGGGGACGAGCTCCCAAGTACCACTCGTATGTAAAGCAGACATCTCGTCAATCATAGCTTGTCGCCACCCTGGATGAGACAATGCTTCACCTGTAGACTTGGGAAAGGAAACAGAGGACAAGAAGATAGAAAAGCATAATAGGGTGATGACAAACGATGATAACTCAAACCGACATAATGGGGATTAGGATTAAGGGTGGTCTGTATACCTTTCCGAAGTGCAATCGGTGTAGGAAGAGACAAATCCACAGTAGGAGCAGGGCCAGGTGCAGGACGTGAATCAGCTGGACCTGATGCTGGGTGCGGACGGCGATGATATGTCAAGAGTGGTGTTCCTGTGGCTGGGAGTCTAGGAGGAGCCTACTAGGCTGCCCAACAATTAGAATGGGTAAGACTTCCGTAGCGGAAGGTAAAGGAGGAACTACAGTAGACTCGGGTAAGACTTCTATGGCGGAAGGTGAAGGAGCAGCTATAGTAGACTCCTTAAAGGTCGGTATAGGTAAGACCTCAGATATATCAAGGTGGCCAGAATGGTCAGAAGAGGTAAAGAAAGGTTTAGACTCAAAAATTGTGACGCCAGAGGACATAAAGTACCTACAAAGATCAGGTGAGTAACAATGATATCCCTTTTGAACACGAGAATAACCAAGGAAGACACATTTGAGAGCACGAAGAGCTAACTTATCTTTCCCAGGGGCTAAGTTATGAACGAAATAAGTACTCCCAAAAACACGAGGGGGAACAGAGAATAAGGGTGATTGGGAGACAATACTGCATACAGTATCTGATTCTGGACGGGAGAGGAAGGCATCCGATTAACTAAATAACAAGTTGTGAGAACTGCAACCCTTTGCTGAGGGGCATAAGGACAAGAAGGCTGATGAATAATTCCTTGAGAAGTAATAAACTGCTGAAATTGAGAGGATAAATATTCTAAGGCATAATCACTGCGAAAAGTGCGAATAGAAACACCAAATTGAATTTTAATTTCAGCACAAAAATTCTGGAATATAGAAAACAACTCAGAACGGTCTTTCATTAAGAAAATCCAAGTACATCTTGAATGATCATCGATGAAACTAATAAAATAACGAAATCCCAAGGTTGAACTAACTCTACTCGGACCCCATATATCAGAATGAACTAAAGAAAAAACAGACTCTGCATGACTCTCGATACTACGAGGAATGGAGGCCCGGGTATGTTTCCCGAGCTGACATGACTCACACTCTAATGTAGATAAACTAGACAAACTAGGCACCATCTTCTGAAGCTTGGATAAGCTTGGATGTCCTAAACTTTTGTGAATTAGTTCCGGAGTATCTGTAACTAGACATGCCTTGGAGGAATTGAGTGAGTTAAGGTAGTAAAGACCTTCTGATTCAAGTCATGTTCCAATCGTCTGCCCCGTATTGCGTTCCTGGATAATAAAGGAATCATCAATAAAATATACACCACAATGGAGGGCCAGTATCAAACGACTAACAGATGCAAGATTAAAAGGACAGCCAGGGACATAGAGAACAGAATCTAGAGTGGCAGAGGGTAGGGGATTCGCTTGTCCAACTCTTTTTGCTTTGGTTTGAGACCAATTGGCTAAAGTACCAGTGGGAAGAGACTGTGAATACGCAATATTTGACAAAAGTGATTTATTACCAGAGATATGATCAAAAACGGCCGAGTCCACAACCCATTGTCCAAGAGTACTAGACTGGGAAACACAAGCAAAAGGATTACCAGCAACAGAAATATCAATCTGAGCAACAGAGGCTACTTGTTGAGATGTCTGCTTACTTGCTTGATACTGAAGGAACTCATTATACACCCTTTCAGATAAAAAAAATCTCGGGTTACCTGTAGTCTCAGTCTGAGCAACATAAGCATTTTTGGGTGGGCAGCCATGTAAAGAATAGCACACGTCATGAGTGTGTGCAAGTTTATGACAATAAGAGCACTTGGATCTAGATCTTCCAAAACGACCTCCTCCTCGTCTATTCTCCATACTATGAGATGCCCGATTGTCCACTGACTAGGATATGAAAACAGATGAGTCAAGTGTCTGTGATGAACTCATTAGGTGACTTGGTGCTGTAGCAAGCGAAGTAATCGAGAGAATAATTCATCAACTGTAGGGACAGCCGGACTAGTTAAAATCTAGTCACGTACTGAATCAAGGTCATTAGGGAGTCCAGCTAATGTAAGAACTAGAAACATTTTCTGTCGTTGCTCTTGTTGCTTTTCAATACAAGCAGAAACTGGCATCAGCGTCTCAAAATCTTCCATGACTGCCTGTACTTGTCCCAAGAAAGTAGATATCCAATTCCTGTTTCTTAAAGCTTGTCATTCGCGATATTACATCATAGAAATGAGATATGTCATTAGTATATAAATTACAAGCATTTTCCCAAACTAAATAACATGTTTGGAATGGACGGAACAAGGGCATCAACTTGGAATCAATATATCGCCACAGGATACTACTTAACTGAACATCGACCTTCACTCACAGTGTTTTGGCCTTTTCATCACCTTCGTTAGCCTTTTTTGTTAAATGATCTTGAACTCCTTGACCTTTACACCACAACTCGATAGACGAAGTCCAGCTAAGCAGTTTGAATCTCGCATTAAAGGTTCTGAGCTAATCATAACACAGGAATTGCCAGAACACGGGTTTTTAGACCCGAAAGCATCAACTCCCAAAGACATTGTTGGATTATCACCAAATAACAAAAAGAATCAACTGACAATTCGCTAAAACAGACGAAGGAAACACTGTGTTTGCTAGAAAAGTAATGTAGCTGCCGGAAAAAATCAGTGTAGTCGCCGAAATAAACTCAAAGTGGTCGTAAACAAACGAAAACATGATAGGTAGGGTCGGAATTAGTTGGCGACCCAACTGACAATTCGCTGAAACAGACGAAGGAAACACTGTGTTTGACAGAAAAGTACTGTAGCTGCCGGGAAAAATCAGTGTAGTCAGTGAAATAAACTCAAAGTGGTCGGAAACAAACGAAAACATGATAGGTAGGGTCAGAATTAGTAGGCGACCCAACTGTTCTGAAGAACCGTTGTCAAAAATGGCCAGAAGTGGGCGTAGGCGCTGGCGCATGGCTCTCACGCGCTCGCCGGAAAATTTCTTTTGCCGGCGCGTGGCAGCTTTTCTGCCGGAGAAATTTAGAGAGTTGGTCGCTGATGAGTGATCTACCTCATGATGGTGTTGGTATTTGCACAACACCGATAGAAAGTGACTTGATTACGATCAGCCTTCTAAGTCACCGGAAAATTGCACGACGACGAGGCATTTCTTCCCGGAAGTCGCTGGAATGATGCACAGCGATAGGTTTCTCACTAATTCTCCGATACCATGTGAAAAAGCATGGGAAAAAATATTATTGATATTATTGACATACATTAAACATGATACAATGAGCTCTATATATATATATAACATGTCATATTCCTAATACATATGGGATTACGGTTATTTACTCCTATTTACATAACTATTCTAACATGTTTAAATAGAAAATCCCTTGAAATCAGGAATCTCCTTGAGTCAAGGGATTGTTACCATCTTTTTTAGAACTCTTCTTTGTATAAATTCATGACTCTTGTACAGATTTAATTATTGAATAGAAGAATATTTTTCTACTCAAACTTTCAGAATTCACTCAGACAAAGTGGATTATCAAGAGACATGTGCCCCCTGTTACTAAGATGAACAGTGTTTCTATTCTTTTGTTTTGTGCAACTAATCTTGATTGGGGCTTGCAACAGTTTAATGTGAAGAATGTGTTTCTTCATGGAGACTTAGAAGAATAGCTGTATACCAAGATTCCTCCTGGATTTGATACTCCACAAAGTCAAGGAAAGGTATACAAATTGAAGAAAGCCTTGTACGGACTGAAGCGATCCCTCAAAGCTTGGTTTGACAGATACTACAAAGCAATAATCTCCTTTGCACACCAAGAAAGCAATGTTGATCACACCCTCTTCATAAGACATCAAACGGGTAAACTCACTTTTCTCATAGATGATACAGTAATGACAGGAGATAACAAAGAGGAGATGGCCCGATTGAAAAAGTTGTTGGCACACGAATTTAAGATCAAGGATCTAGGAAAACTACGGTACTTCTTGGGAATTGAGATTGCTAGATCAAAATGAGGAATCGCTATTTGGGTATGACAAGTTACAAACCAGCGGAATCGCCCATTGAAAATAACAACAAGTTACAAACAAGAGATGGAGAACCAGTTAATAAGAAAAGATATCAGAGGTTGGTTAGAAGATACATTTCTCTCTCATACTAGACCTAAAATAGCATATTCAGTCAGCTTCGTGAGTTAGTTCATGTATGATCCTCGAGATCTTCACATGCAAGTTGTCTTTCACACTTTGCGATATCTAAAGTCTGCTCCGGGCAATGGTCTGCTTTTCTCTAAACATGGTCACCTTCAAGGAGAAGCCTATACAGATGCGGATTGAGCTAGATCTTTAGATGATAGAAGATCTATATTTGGTTGCTGTACACTAGTAGGAGGGAATTTGGTTACTCAGAAAAGTAAGAAGCAAATTATAGTTGCTACATTAAGTGTGGAAGCAGAATATAGAACTATGGCTTAAGGTGTCCGTGAACTTCTTTGGTTACTAAAATTACTAAAGGGATGGAGACTGTCGGGAAAGTGGAAAGTTTTCTTATATTGTGAAAACAAGGCTGCCATCAACATAACTTATAATCCAGTCCAGCATGACCAAGGCATGTTGAAATTGATCGATACTTCATCAAAGAAAAAGTTACGAGTGGTGTGTTGAGCTTGTGTCATATGTCACCAGAAAAACAACTAGGTGATGTGTTTACCAAGGGCCTCAACAGATTTACTTTTCATACACTAGTTTGCAAGTTGGGCATGTGTGACATCTTTGCACCAACTTAAGGGGAGTGCTGATTGGCTTAATTATTAGGAAAGATTTGATTTTGATTGAGAAAGATTTGATTCTGATTGAGATTTGATTTTTATTCTGATTGATTGTAATTTATCTACCTTACTAAAATAGCCATACGACCTAGTATATAAATACATATGTTTGGGATTTAAGTAACATACAGAAATACAAAAAGTCTTTTCTTCTTCTCAAAATCCACACAAAAATCATTAACATTTTCAACATAAAGGCAAAAAGTTTTGCTTTTTGAAGCAGGTTTATTGAAAGTACAGACTGTCCTAACAGAAAAACAAGAAAATGAAATGAACCATGTAAAATTGGGCCATTCGGCAAATCAGAAAGTGCATTCTTTTGCTTACGAAGAAGAAAGCTAAAAGTGGTCCTCAATGCTACAAAAACTCTGAAGCTATCTTACTGGACTCTGGACTTATAAATTACAGAATTTATCGTTCAAGCTAAAGCTACAAGTTAGCACTGATCTTCAAACTCTTATTGCATCTCAAACTAAAATATTTGACCTTAAATGGATACTCAGTCAACTAAAAGTACAATGAAGAGAATTTTTAATTTCAGTAGCACACACATGATGTAATTAACTTTTGAGAGGTAAGATGGGAATTAGAAGGGAACCCCAAGAAAAAGATGTAAAAGATAAAAAGATACAACCAAGCTCCAAGTGGACAGGCTGATGTAATTATTTTTGGCTCTTTTCGAGCACATTTTCATGCACTTGTATAGACTATCTAATGCATTTAGTAGCAGGAACCCCCTATAGCTGGTGCATACTCTTATATAATTAATAAATACTGGGCTATAACCTCTTTGCCAACAAACGCCTGATAATCGAAGAAGGAACTGCTGATAGGCCTTTGCTAACCCCACCATTGCCTCCACTTTCATTTTCCCACACTATTCCCCCTCTACCACCTAAATATCCGCCTTGAGCTACCTTTTATCCTCCTCAGCGACCAACCTCAGTCAACTCAAAGTTGAAGGCAGAGCCGCTGAATCTGTTAACTTATTGACCTTTCCCCTCTTCAAGTCCTGGCAGATTCAACCTGCCCAGTCTAGACTTACATCATCAAATTTAAATTTTCTGCATAAACTAGATGAGCAATTTAATCTCAAGATAGTCAAGAGATAACTTCAGAGATAATGGTAGCAACAATGTTTTTTTCAAGAGGCTGCATTGAAAACCTTGAAAAGTAAATCAGAAAAAAAGTAACTAGATAACAGTAGCTGGGGCGCCCTCTTTGTTTGGATTAGCTTTCACAGTTTTGGTAATGTTTCCGAATATGTCGAATCCTCCAAAAGTTATTCGTTTTCAGAGGATCTAACGTGGGTTTGGCGGCATTTTTGGAAGATCCGAATAACATAGGATTTGGTGGCTTCCTAAATCGTGCCTTCATAATAGCCCACTTTCATTGTTAAAGATATTCTTAGAAAAAAAGGAAGGGGTAAGATAAGGGATCTAGAGGAGGGAAGAGGATGTAAGAAGTTGTTTAAGAAAATTTTGTAACATCTAGCAACCAACCATTGCCAGAAGTAATAAAGGGAAGAAGACTGCCATAGGACTCGTGCATCTTAAGAGGAATCTGAATTCTCGAATCTGAATATGAAAAGGCATATCAAGATTTCATGTGAAATCAGTTGTCAGCCCCACGACCACAGGCTCATTCTCTAATTTTTAGTTCATGAACTTGAAGTTTCCTAATATATACTTAGAAATGGGTTGAAACAATAAAGCTTATCACCATAGCGCAGGTGATAATCAAAATAGTGCAAAGAAAATCACCAAAAAGTGCATGCTTAGCCTCACCATTGCATAATTGCAATCAGTAACAAAATTATTACTTGGTGATAAGATAGAAACAAAGAGTACGAACGAACCTGTTGACCAGAAGTGTACGTGGGGATCACTGAGCCTCCCCATGATTCAAATCGGTACACGTCAAGGTAGTTTTTCTGTGAACATAGGAAAAATGACAATTCATTACAAATAGCCAAACTACGCTCGTAGTTGCACAAGTCCTCTACATATTTCTCACTTTCTTGTTTGAGAGAAGAAATTACATGCTTGAGTTAAGGAGCCAAAAGAATTTTATAAAGAAGAAGAGGTAAGTAACATCCACCAGGTATTGGTATCTAAGTAGATGTTTCAAGTATATCCTCGTAGTAAAAATTGGTCCAGTTTAAGAAAACTGAAGAAATTATGAAAAGAAAAAGGCTAAAGAAGAGAATGAATGGAAAGCATTCAAAAATCAAATAAAAACAATATTAGCAGTTGGAGGTTTCTTCTTCCTCCATTATGGATAAATCAAACATGTATCCTGAAACAAAATCCTTTTCCTCAAGACCCAATTAAATAGAAATAGAGAACGAAATAACTAGAAAGGATATTGGAATCCCGCTCTTCTAGAAGGATCATCTACAAATCTATTCATTTTACGTGTATTCAACCAAAAATTGATATAGATGTTATGGGTAAAAATATTTTTTACTGAATTTTGCTCACATCTTAGATCTATAAATTGACTCATCTCCCTAAAGGAGGCAAATGAAACCAAGGTTTCATGTTCGGTTTTGAATCAGCAACATTAACACTAATGGATATATATGAGCAAAGCTAACCTCAGAGGTTGAAGCAACACATTAAATGTCCTTTTGATCAACTATCATTAAAAAAAACCCTAAGCTATAGCACCAAAACAGCCTCTCCAGCCTACCGCCAGGAGCATAAAATAGGGATCTCACAGTTTTTTTGAAAAATTGCAATAGTGAGGAAAACACCAGCAGGGTGGCAAAAAAGGGCAAATGTCCATAGGGGAAAGAAAGCTTTCATCAAGAGCAAACTGTCAATATATCGACTTACTAAACCGTCAAGTGTAACTGAAAAATTGTAGACTTCAAATAAACATCTCATAGGGCCCATATAATGGGATAAAAAGTTTAATACACACCTTATCCACCAAACTTGCACGGAAATCCTTTTTACACAGCTTTTTCGTTGTAGGCATCGTTTTACTCATTTTATTTATCCATTTTTATAGAAAAAAACTCAACTAAAAGCCCAACGGCTTTGCTGCAACAGTTTGTACTTAAAAAGGAAGACCTAATTCCAAACAACCCAAGGTTGTGGCCTAGTGGTCAATGAAATAGGTTGAGAACCTTGAGGTCTCAGGTTCAAATCCCAGCAGAGACAAAAACACTAGGTGATTTCTTCCCATGTGTCCAAGCTTTAGCAGATAGAGTTACCTCGTACCTGTGCTAGTGAGTAGCCGAGGTGTGCGCAAGCTAGCTAGCACACCATGGTTATAAAAAAATCAAAAATGATCCACAATTAACTTGTATCCCTAAAAGACTAGCTTTATCTGAAGAAGCATAAAGCACTAAAAGAATATACTTGTTTAGGTTTTAAATCTTTTTTTGACAAGTGCTTTTATGTTTTGAATCTTAGCTTGAGACTTTAATCACTTTAAACAAAATTAGAACTAAGAAAGCAATTTAGAAGCAGTATCATGCTGTAAGTTCACTTTATTCTGCTCATGGCAGCACACGGTCAACCTCATCACAGAACAAAAATGGCACGCTGTCAGAGCATGCTCCAGCAGTCGGACAGAATGCATACAGAAGCTATTATTGCAATAGGAAACTTACTGCAAGTATCACTCTCCCACATGCAAAAAAGGATTCACCAGCAATATCAATCTCAACTGTAGTTTCAGCCCCAACAGCAGGTTTAGAAACACAGGCCAAGAAATGGCGAACAACCAACTCATACACTCTCTGCGCAAGAACAAATGTCAGTGGTAGAAAAGGAGTTCAACATAGGCCTCAAAGGGAAGACATTTCCCCTTGAGTTGGATGAATAGTGTCAACATAGGCCTCAAGGGGAAGTCTTATCTAAATTGATACCAACTAAGAATCAGTCTCAGGTCCAGTACTAACATGGTGGTCCTGGCTCCACCTAGATTCTCCAGCAGAAAATTTAGTTGGATGAATGGGTGGATGGGCTTTGTCATCATGCCCACCTCCGCTAGGGTTTCTCCATAGTCCTGATTGAGGGTCTAGTAGGCGCTGCGCATATGAACCCCATACAGGATGACCACCTTGTTCTTGCACCATTGTCTGTGTATATAGAAAGAATCAACTGTGTAATTTCATTAATGATACCTAAAAGACTGCATTCTAACAATCAAGCAACTCAGTCAAAACAGATCACAGAACCTTAGTAACCATTCTGGTTGCCTGAATATTACAATTAAGCAGCATGGGCATTCTGGTCAGCTGTCACAGCTGAATTCCACGCTTTAATTGTTACTAAGCTCAATTGTTACCAGCGATTTAATTTTATATCATATAACAACTTCCTACCTTTTGCTGAATTTCCTGAGCTATTCTCGGCTATGTCATGGGTACGGGCAATAAGGTCAATATGGCTTGGCTAAGTTGTTACTTGTTACTCCCTCTTTTCCACTTTGTTTGACACTATTTCTAATTAGTCTGTTCCAAAAAGAAGGGAACATTTTATATCTCTGTAATGAGAAGCTTTTATAGTCAAACAAATGATATGACATGTTTAAGACCACAACTTTCAAAAGTCTTATAGCCACACAAATAATATGGCATATGTAAGACAACAAGTTTTAAATGTCTTCCTTTCTTTCTTAAATTTCGTGCTAAGTCAAATTATGCCAAACAAATTGAAACAGAGGGAGCAATTGTTTTGAGAACTTCTCCTTATATGTTACAAGTTATGTACGAGTTATTAAGCTTAGAGATTTAAGAGCCCAAGTACCTTAATACTTGTCCCTCTCTACAAGTCCAGTTACTATCTTTGGAACTGTATGTCTTGAAAAACAATAGTTTGTTGGAACGAAAATTGTTCTGATTTTCAAAACAAAACGGGTTTTGCTGTAAAAAACAGTTTTCTTTTTGGAAAAAGAAAAAGAAAAAACAAAGCCAATTCTCAGCACACACCCAGAAACCATTCTCACATACAAAATCTGAACACATTCTGGAAAAAAAATGCAGAACAAAAACAGAAGAAAATTATTTTCTAAATCAAATTCATAGTAAATTTGGCTTCTAAGAGCTATTTAAAAAGTCCTGGTGTTTTAGTTAGCAGGCCTCAATGAGCTTTCCTCAACTTAACCCTACCAAGTGGCCTAATTTAACTATCTTAGTTTCATTTTTGGTTAATTATGTCTAGTTTACTAGTTAGGTTTTTGCACAACACCAAATGCTTTTGTATTACTCCATTGGAGAAAAATTAGATTTTTTAGGGAACTCATATATGCTCTTTCATTACACAAACTGAAACCGGAGCATGGGACTTATTTGTCTTCAGCAAGTACTTCCTCAATCTAAAAGGAAAGTTATTATTTGTGGAGTTTCTTTGACTGCATTTTGTTGAAACATTTTTACTTAGTTTTACTTATAATAGATTGTTATACAGTGCGTTTACGTACTTCCTGGACAAGCAAATTTATTCCAAAAAATTAAAAAATCAAAAATTAGATGCATTGGCCCTCGTTCTCAGAACCTTGCCATTCTTCTTACAATAGAGAGAGTACTAAGTTTGTCAAAAAGATTATCGTTATCTCATGTTTTAACACAACTGAATTTCAACAATTGAACTTCAACTCATATTCCTACTAATACTTGTCGCGAGTATGAGTATTGGGTTGGATGCTTTCAGCTTGTTCAGGTTAATCCAATTTGTCAAAATATTTGAAAGCACAAATCTATTGACAAATCAGAAAATTTGGTTTTACTCAGTCTTTTGCAGTCCAGTTTTTTATTCTGAGCATCCTGTTGGCGTGGCCCTTGTGGATAATAAGATGTGGGAGGCAAGACTTAGATGGTTCGGGCATGTAAAGAGGAAAGGCACTGATGCTCCGGTGAGGAGGTGTGAGAGGCTGGCGTTGGAGGGCCAATGGAGAGGTAAAGGCAAGCCGAAGAAGTATTAGAGGCGAGATATGGCGTTGCTCCAGCTGACCGAGGACATGACCATAGATAAGGTGTGGAGGTTGAATAAAGGTAAAGGGTTAGGTAGCCGATTGTTGTCCTTGTTTGTCATAGTAGGTTTAATACAATTCTTAGTGTGCTTCGGGTACTTTTTTTTATCCCTAAACTATTGTTATTAATTATTGCTGTCCTGTTTCAGTTTTCTGTAGGCATTACTTAGTGTTAGTTTTGTATTTTCGCTTTGTTTTGTCAGATTTGTTATTAATTATTGCTGCCCTGTTTCAATTTTCTGCAGGCATTACTTAGTATTAGTTTTGTATTTTCGCTTTGTTTTGTCAGATTCGTTTGCTTGTTATTGCCTCTTCCCTTTTTCCTCCCTGAGCCGAGGGTCTTCCGGAAACTTACTCTCTACCTTGTTAAAGGCAGGGGTAAGGTCTACGTACACTCTACCCTCCCTAGAACAAAAATAAAAGGTAAAATGGTCACTTA
Source organism: Nicotiana benthamiana (assembly GCA_034376525.1). Taxonomy (NCBI): domain Eukaryota; kingdom Viridiplantae; phylum Streptophyta; class Magnoliopsida; order Solanales; family Solanaceae; genus Nicotiana; species Nicotiana benthamiana. The sequence continues at coordinate 37,417,038 of CM067332.1, read as the reverse complement.
TTGGGGACTGGAGGGAGTATAAGATAAAACTAGTAGAATATAAAGCAAGCAAACGATAATATGTGAAAAATACAAGTATATAAGAAATATTACACATTATTTACAACTAGGTATTTAAACTATATATTTTTCTTTAAGATAGAAGTATTACATAATTATCAACATAATAAACCCCCCACTCCCACCCCCAATCCCCCGAACTTAACAAATTTGATAGTCTCAAAGCTTGGCAAATGATGCTACAGTATTATCAGACACTACATACTGAAGAAGGAAGCCTAGAGACGAGGCATGGATGCTGTTACTTTCTCGAGTATAAGCCATGAGAATAAGAAGGAGCTTGAGAAACCTTTCAAGAAGAGGTGGTTAAACAAGTTGTTTTGCCATTTCTTAGGTATTGAGGCACCAAGGTTTGGTGGTTTGCACTCTAACCCTAACATTCTTCAACATTGTAGGGAAATGGTTTTTAAGAAAAGACGTGTTGGAATTTATAGATATTTCCATTTTGGTGGATCATTTTGGGATAAGTTTCAGTTCATGATTTAATAGTTTTGATGCCCAAGAGAAGAGGGGCATCCGATATGGAGCATGCACAAAATCATGGCAAAAATAGAATGAATACGATATAGCATAGTAATGGATTAGAATATTTTACTTAAGAGTGCCTTTCTGAGTGGAAGACAAATCTTGGATGCAAGTTTTATTTCTAATGAGATAGGGTAGTCGAGGCTCAGAACGGAAGATCATGGTTTACGTGCTAAGCAGATACGAGAAAGCTTATGACTGTGTAAAAAGGAAGCTCTTAAATAAATACTACTGCAGAATGGGCTTTTGGGGACAAAAGTTGATACATTATCACATATCCACCGTAAAGTTCTCCATAATGATTAAGGGGACTCCTATGGCTTTTCCAGTAATAATAGAGGCATTAGACAAGGAAACTCGCCATCTCTGGCGATCGAGGGAATGAATGAAAAGATCCATATTCCACATCTTTTATTCCTAGGATGATAAATTGATATTGTGCGAATTAACACATAAGACATTCAAAAATATTGATATGGTTTCAGGTTAATCCAGATAATGTATAGATATAATTAATTGAGATTATATTCCCAAAGGAGAAGCAAAGACCATACAAGAATTAACATCATCATATGGATATAAGGTGGCTAATCTCCTGAGAACTCTCTTTCTATTATTCATCTACTCCTCCATCTCAAACTAGTTGAGATAGGCTATTTGAATCCTCTATACTCCATCCACTCTACTTGAGCCCATTTATCTGACCCTACCTTAAGGTGGTGACCAGTGATGCGAAAAATTTAAAGGAGATTGGAGAATAAAAAAAGCAATTCCAATAGGGGTGTAAAAACTCTTGTAGAAGCGACACTTTCAAGCCAGTAGTTCACAACTCATGTTATTGGTCACCATTCTGCTTCTCTTAGCTTGAGTAAGAAATTAATAAGGGAGTTTTTGTGGTGTGAAGCAACAGTAGAGAGGAGATATTTGCCGGTAGAATGCAACAAGGTCATGGCCTCAATTAGAGCAAAAGGTTCGGGGGTCTGTAAAAACCCATGTAAGTGAGGCACACGCACCGTCACATGGATTTTTTGTCAATGTGGCATTTTTTAGAATAAAACATAGTATATTTTTTTAATCTTTCTAAGTCCAATTATTATGATCATTTTTTTGGAGCCAAATCTCTACAAAAAACTTACAAACGTTATTTTGGCTACAGCTTCATTATTTTGGCTAAAGATAATGATACCCTAGTAAAGTTGTTTAAGCAAATGATACTGTTATAATACATAATCATTCATGTAAGAAGAAATAAATATGCAGTTGGAACTTCATTAATTTGGCTAAAAACGCGAAAAAAAATAAAAAAATTCCAACCAAATGCCTAACGAATTTGACCCGAAAAGGAATTAGTACATAGTTAAGCAAATTGTCATTGCAGAGAAGAAGAAATACACAGTTCTTTTCACTCTTGAAAATACATCACTTGAACTCAATTACTTTTGTTAAAACACCTTTTTAATTGGCTAAAATAATGGAGTTTCAGAGAATGAAGGTTGCGGAGATGAGAATGCTCGGGTGGATGTGCGGGCTCACCAGGTTAGATAAGATTAAGAAAATGAAGTTAATCGAGAGAAGGTGGGGGTGGCCCCGGTGGATGAGAAGATGCGAGAAGCGAGGCTGCGGTGGTTCGGGCATGTGCGGGGAAGAAGTCCTGATGCCCCGGTGAGGAGTTGTGAACGGCTGGCGATGGTCAGTGTTCGGCGAGGCAGAGGGAGGCCTAAGAGGTATTGGGGGGAGGTGATTAGGCATGACATGGCTAGAATGCAGGTTTCCGAGGACATGACCCTTGATAGGAAAGTCTGGAGGTCTAGTATCAGGGTTGTAGGATAGGGGCCCCTAGAGTTTTTCGTACCACTCACCCGGGATTGGGTGAGGCTTGGTAGGGATATCCATAAACGAGTTGTGTTTTGAATTGTGTCTCCCATATGGTAGTTATTTATGGTAGTTACTTTATGATATTATTGCATGCTATTCTATTTATGGTCCTTATGTTTAGATAATTATTTACGCTATTTCTGCTGGACTTACTAATGCTCTTTTGTTTTTGTTTTTGTTTTTGTTTTTCCTTTCCTTCACTGAACCGAGGGTCGATTGGAAACAGCCTCTCTGCCCTTTCGGGTAGGGGTAAGGCTCGTCTACATATTCCAGACCCCACTTTGTGGGATTATACTGGGTAGTTGTTGTTGTTGTTGTTGTTGTTGTAATAGAGTTTCAAAGATTTTGCTCGAAAAAAGAAGAGAAATACAATTGAGATAAAATATCAAATGTATAGTAAGACGAAACAAGGAGATACAAAGTTGGAACAAACAAATTATTGTATTTGATTATGTGGCATAAAAGTTGAAAAATATCCCATTTGGAATCTGATTTTTTTATTTTTTCTCCCTCCCACGTACAAACAGATAGCATATTCACGCTCTTTGTCACATCAGTGTCAAGAGAGTTGAGGCTATCAGATTGCCAAGTTTAGGGGAAAATTAGGCTACCCTAAAGTTCAAGTGTGTATTGAATTAAATTCGTCACATTCAGGGGGAGTCCCAATATATTCTGCCTAAATTAAAGAATAATCGATATCTTGACTATCTTTCAAATAAATAATATCTTAACTTAAATAATCAATACAAATTTTAACTATGAAATTAAGTCTTTTACCTGCTCATATGAATATTATAGGAAATATTTTATTTTTTGCACTTTTAAATAAGGCTGGAAGTTGGGCGGTTCAGGAACCGGAACCGGACCGGAACCGCGGTTCTGGCGGTTCCGGCGGTTCCGGTTCCGCGGTTCCGGGCCTAGCGATTCCCCGGAACCGTGATGTCGCGGTTCCCCCCATTAGAACCGTGGAGCCGGAGCCGCCAGAACAAATTTTTTTTTAAATTCGGACCGTTAACGGAACCGTTTGGAACCGGATGGAACCGCCTGAACCGGTCCGGTTCCGGTTCCAGTTCTATCTGGTTCCCAACGGGCTGATTTTTAAAAAAAAAAAAAATTTTAAGAACGGCTCTCTTGCAGAAATAGCCGTTTGGCATTTTTAAAATTTAGCCATTTGACCCCTCAAATTTAATTTAACCCCAAACTTTATATAATTACACAATTTCCCATTTCTCAACTATAAATACCCCCTCATTCTTTCATTTTAATTCACCAATTCATCAATCTCTCTCAATCTCTCTCAAGCTCTCTTTCAATCTTTCTAGTGCAAGTGCTTAAATTTTTATTGCAGATTCGTGAAACATTGTGAAGTTGTTGAATTGAAGTTTTCAAGTGTTCAATTACAACGATTTTCAATTTTCAAGAAGTTGTTCGTCAATCCGGTAAACTCGTTTCAACTCTTACGTGCTAAGAATATTTGTTGTGTGTTGTTATTTTGCTTAATTATAATTATTATGGCATTTTCATTGAAAAACATGTTCGAAAAAGGTAAATCTAAATCCGGTGAAAGTAGTCGCCAAAATCCTACCCCTCCCCCGGCTCCCCGACCTAGAAAAGATAAACAAGTTGAAACTAGTAGCCAACCTAGAAATACTAATGAAAATTTCGGAATACTTGATAGTAATCACCCATGTTTTCAATTTAGCGATGTTGATTTTCTACATGATGTAGCAGTAGGTGATACAATAGACGATGATATTATGAATATGCTTTATCCTAATGCACCTATAATAGAGGGAAATGAGGATGATGATGATGACGAAACCCAAGCTCCCGTAGATTTAGATGATACACCTACTAGTCCTGCTACTAATGAACCGGAACACCCACCCGTACAAACTCCCACTTTTAGTAGACAACCTCCTAAACGTTCAGAAACTTCATTAGTTTGGCAATTTTTTATTCAAGTAAGAGATCAAGATAAGGCTAAATGAAAAACTTGTGGTAAATTACTTGTTCATAGGTATACTGGTGATCGTAGCGGAACAGGTAGTTTAGTTAAACATATAAAATTACATCCTAGCGATAAGGCTAGATTTTTTCAAATGAAAGCACAACAAGAGGGGAGGGAAAGTCCTGATACTACAATTAACCAAAGTACTGGTTCTAACATGCTTCAACCAGGAAGACTGGACCATGCAAAAACGCATTATAGTATAGAAATTGAAAAAGTTAAATTTGCTCTTAATTGGCTTTTTTATTCAAACCGTAGAAGTAGACTTAGAGAATATTATAAAAAATGTGACGAATATGGCCTTAGAGAAAGAAAGGTTCCTAAACCTTGCCCCACTAGGTGGAACTACATGTATGAAAGCTTAGTAGTGGCGTACGAATATAGAAACCCAATAAACGCTACTTATAATTCTAGGGATTGTGAGGATGAAGATAATGACATGCTAACTAATCAAGATTGGAATAACGTTAAGATTCTTTTAGATTTTTTAGAACATTTTAGTGTGGCTACAACTGCTTTATCTGGCCAATATTATCCTACAATTTCAAACTGTTTAGTATATATTGCCGCACTTGCTAATTTATTTGCTGATTTAAACGAGGGAGGGGAAATTTATGAAAATGCAATATTTGAAATGAAAAAGAAATTTAAAAAATATTTTTTTCCAATCCCTCCTATTTTTGGTGTGGCTGCTATGTTAAATCCTACTATGAAAGCAGGAGGTCCTAACTTTTGGTATAATAGTATTTATCAATCTTTAGATCTTTCACCAGAAGAAATGGCTACACTATCTGATGCGAAAGCATCAATTACAGTGAATGCTCAAACTGTTTATAATGCTTATAAACAGGCGTTAGAGCATGCTAGGCCTACTATTCCAACCCCTACTTCGTCCACATCACAAGCGTCTAAAAGAGTTGCTGGCTTAACAGCTCTTAAATCGTGGACGGAGTTCAGGGGTACTCAAGGTGAGAATTTAGATGATATTTCCCATCTAAACAAACTTCAAGTTTATTTGCCGCAGGGGCTAGAGAATGATAATCCAGACGGATCTTTCGACCTTTTGGATTGGTGGAAGACAAGGGAAAAGCATTTTCCCGTTCTTGCAAGGATGGCTCGGGATGTTCTATCCATTCAAGCGTCAACTGTTGCATCGGAGAGCGTATTTAGTCAAGCCAGACTACAAATAGGAGATCATAGAGCGTCGATGCGGGACAGCTTGGAAAAATCAGTGCTCTTCCGAGATTGGATCCGCTCTGAAAGAATTGGGCTAGCTGAATCACAACCCGAAATAGATGAGTGCTATGAAGAAATGCTAGCAGAACTTGCTCAGGAAGCAACTTCACCCGGAAGTGGTGATGAACAAGCTTCATTTCCACCACCGCCAACACAACCACCTCCAAACCTTGAAGGTTTTATGAGATTTGTTAGAAATAATACATAAATTATCATGTAACTTGTACATTGGCATGTCTTCTTTTAGTTTTTTTTCCTTTTAATGGTGGTATTAGTACCATGTTGTGCTCATTCCATTGGGGGAAGGAAGACTAAGAAAGATATGCCATTTTGGTCAATAAATACGCTTTTTATCATATCCTTGAATATATTTGTCTCAATATTTATTTGTCTTTACTTCTATATCAATCCTTGAATATTTATATAACATATAATATATAACATACAACACATAATACTAACGACAACACTCTTTTATCAATATGTACTACTTATATAAAATTTATACTAATTACTAACTACTACACAATATACAAAATATACACTACTTATACACAATATATACTAATTTCCAAACACAATATATACTATACTAAGAACATAGTACACCATATAAAAATATATTGTACAATATACTAATCACTACTATACAAGATATTGATTTAAAAAAAAAAAAAAAAAAATTTAAGTCGGAACCGCCTGGAACCGCCAGACCCGCGGTTCCGGAACCGCCAGAACCGGAATCGGGCGGTTCCGGAATCGTATGGTAGCGGTTCCGGCTCCGGAACCGCCAGAACCGGAACCGCCAGAACCGCGGAACCGGAACAGCCAGAACCGGAACAGCCAGAACCGGAACCGGTAGAACCGGAACCGGCAGACCCAAATAGACCCAGAACCGGAACCGGATACAGCCTTACTTTTAAATAACAAAAAAAAAAAAAAAAAATATATATATATATATATATATATGAGTTTAAATGGTATTTTTTCTTAATACATATTTATACTAATGAATGGAAGTAAAGCTAGTAAAATACGAAATTGTTTTTAACAACTAAGAAAAATAAAATGAAAAACATGCAAGTTGCAAAATTATATGGAAGCACACCATAAGCAATACGTTCGAAGGTTGAAAAATGAGAATAAGAGAAATGGAAGAAACATAGTGTAAAAAATAGCACTAAAATCTTTGGGGAAAAAAAAGAAAAATAAAAGAGAATTAGAAAAGCTATATAAGCTTATAATTACACGTGTAATTACCACCAACTCTTACTTACCCCTTGAGAATTGGAGATTGCAATTGCAACCCCCCCCCCCCTATTACACTTAATTCTATGTTGATCGTGTAATTATTTGGCCAAATAAACATCTTAACCCCATGGTGGCTTTTCAAAGAGGCTTTTATATACTTCGCAATATGCATTTACTGGTTTTAACTTAACACACATACACATACTCCTATCCTAATCCCCGAATCCTAAAATTTAGGTGACTCACTTCTCTCTTCACATACTAATCATGATTTAACAAGTGGCAGGGCTTGAATAACATTACCTACAACATGACTTACATTTAGCTTATAAGTGAAAAAAAATATTTACTCACACGCAAGTCAGTCTTCTCCGAGAAACAATCAGTTTCTGTGCGAGGATAACTGATAAAACCATTTTGATATAGATCTTCTGCCACCTGTCAAAAACTCGAAAAGGAACAGAGGAAGTTAATCTAATAATCCTGAACCAGAAGCATGTCAAGCATTTAAACATATTCATCAGAAAATATTAAAGGGCATACCACATCAATGAGGCAAATAATGTAAAATTCTGAACACTAGATCATCAACTCACTGACTGATAGAAAAGACACCAGAAGAAGATACATAATACTCCTATGCTAGTTTATGTTATTCACTTTGCATCCTGGGCTCCCAAAATTCGTCTGGCTGCTAGTATTAATTTTCTTGAGAACTTGTTTTCAAAATTCCAAATTTGAAGTCTGACAAAATATTTTTCCATATAAACAAATTTTCAACTATCATTTTGTTCTATTTCAACAAAAGTATACAATTCAAATTAAACTGTAGAATTCGCAAGTTGAACAACATCACATTAAGATGGGGACAAAGCCCAAGGAAGTAGGACCTCTCACCAGCAACAGGTACCAGGTAACTCTATCCATCAAGACTTGGATAGATGAGAGAAAAACACCTAGTATTTTTTGCCTCTGCTAGGATTTGAACATAAGACCTCATGGTTCTCATCCACTTCATTGACCACCACTTCGCCACACCCTTGGGTGCTAGCTTTATTCTTATTCTAGTTTAATTAGAAATAGTTTTCCTAAACCTTATTAATTTTACTCATTGTAAAGCTAATTTAAAGAGCTCAATATGCTAAAAAAGACATTGGTGATTAGTTTTTTTAGGCTCTTGATTCAAAAACGTGATTTCTCTTTTGTTTATTTCTTCTTCCTTTATTCAACGTTTCTTGCAATCATGCGGGATTGAAGAACGTTGATAAGGTTCTTTTTATCTTAAATTCTTCCCACGTAAGTTTGAAGAACACTTCGCTAGTCTTGTGAAAAACTTTAGCACGGTGCTTTTGTTTCTCTCTTCTTTGCGCTTGAGAGGTGCAAAACCTTGAAAGAAGATTAATGGTATCAAAGCACTAGTTATAGGTCCGAATAAATTGTTGTCTTGTTCATTGTGAAAAAGCACGGGAGAAAAATATAACTGATATTAAATATGATACAATGAGCCCTATATATATACACATAACCTATCATATTCATAATAAACATTGGATTAGGCTACTCCTAATACACATTGGATTAGGATTCTACTATTACATATTCTAACACTCCCCCTCAAGCTGGTGCATATAAATCATATGTACCGAGCTTGTTACATATGTAGTTAACATCGAACCCGGGTTTCTAGACCCGAAAGCATCGAGTCCCAAAGACATCGTTGGATTATCACCAAATAATCAGAAAGAATCAACTGAAAACTGGAAACTGGAAATACTGTAGCTGCTAGCTACCGGAGAAAATTCAAGGTTGTCGGAATTGAAAAGTAAAAAATATGGGTAGGCTCGGAATTTGAGCGCGATCCAACTACCCTGAAGGACCTTCGTTAAAATCTCACCGGAACAGTGCTCATGCGCCGGCGCGTGGGACAGACGCGCCGGCGGCGGCAGAACTCCGGCGGGCGCGTGGAGGCGCGTGGGAGGTTCGTTTCCGGTGATTTTTTCTGGGGTTGGTCGGAATTCTTTTCCGAACCTCTTGGTGGTCTCGGATTTTGCACAACACCAACAAAAAGGTGGTTTAGTTACGGACAGCCGCTTAAGTCGCCGAAAATTACACAGCGACGAGGTCTTTCTTCCCGGAAGTAGCTGGAATGACGCACAGCTATAATATACTCACTGTAGATGTGATGGTGTTGGTTTTTTTGCACAACACTGATAATTAGTGACTTTGACGCAATTAGACACTTCGGTCACCGGAAAATTGCACGGTTACTGAGTTATTTCTTCCCGGATGTCGTTGGAATGACGCACAACGATAATTATCTCACCAAAGCTCTGATACCATGTGAGAAAGCACGGGAGAAGAATATAACTGATATTAAATATGATACAATGAGCCCTATATATATACACATAACATATCCTACTCCTAATAAACATTGGATTAGGCTACTATTAATACACATTGGATTAGGATTCTACTATTACATATTCTAACATTCATCATCTCGCCAGACAAAAAAATAACAAGCTTGGGATCATTTTCAACTGATAAACAACTCCAAATTGAGAGATTAAGAATTAAAATCCCTGAACGAGACAAAGAAAGAATTAAAGTCCAGCTAGATGGCTTAAAAAAATTAATGCAAAATTGGTTGAAGGTTTGGCGATTCAAAATAAGCCCCCAAATCCGCCACAATGCCTACAACCTCCATCGCCACCAAGAAGTTGAATGATGCAAAGTTAAATATTCTACTTATGACAAGGAGTTCTATGCTATTGTCAGAGCTCGTTCTCATTGGAGTCGCTATCTTTTACCTCGAGAATTTGTGCTTTATTCTGATCATGAGGCCTCGAAGTATGTGAATAACCTTAATAACTCAACATTAGGCATGCCAAGTGAGTAGAATTTTTGTAAGCCTTTCACTTTGTTATTAAACACAAGGTTGGGAAGGTCAATCAAGTAACAAATACATTAAGTCAACCTTGTTTGTTTCTGCTATGCAATAAACTATTTCGGATTTGAGCACATAAAGGAATTATATGCAACAGATTCGGACTTTGGAACTATCTGGAGTCAATGTCGGGAGGGTCCTCAACATATGTTTGTGCTTAGGGATGGCTATCTTTATTACGGTAAGCAGCTTTGTATTACACAAAAGAGTTAGTGTGAATTTATAATTCGTAGGTCCCATGAGGGAGGATTAGCGGGCCACTTTGGGCAAACAAAGACTCTACACCTAGTTCAAGAAAAATTCTATCGGCCTAAGATGGTTCGAGATGTCAATAAGCTGGTTGAAAGATGTGAAACTTGTATAAAGGCAAAAATGCATAAAAGCAATTCGGGTCTTTAATTTCCTCCGCCAATTCCTACTCAACATTGGGAAGACAATAGCATGGACTTTATGTTGGGCCTTCCAAGGACTCAAAGGGGTAAGGATCCCATTTTCGTTGTTGTTGATCGATTTTCAAAGATGGCTCACTTTATACCTTGCGATAAGACTTCAAATGCAACAAACATTGTTGATCTCTTCTTTGATCATATTTGTCAAAATATTGCATGGAATTCCGAGAACTATTGTCTTAAATAGGGATTCGATGTTCTTAGGTCATTTTGGAGGACTTTATGGGCTAAACTTGGTACTAAGCTAACACCTAGCACTTCTCATCATCCCCAAACTGATGGGCAACCCGAAGTTGTCAACCGAAGTTTAGGTGCTTTGTTGTGTGGGTTAATAAAGAAGAACCTCAAAGAGTGGGAATCGTTACTGTTAGAATATGTAAATAGCAGAACCCTAATCCAAAGTGTATTAGGAGTAGGCTAGGTTATGTGTATCATATATATAGGCTCATTGTATCATGTTTAATATCAATTATATATTTTTCTCCCGTGCTTTCTCACATGGTATCAGAGTCAGGCCCATCCCAATTATTGTTACCGATGTTGGGCCCCCATTTATGTTGTCCACGCTCCAGAGGTCTGGGCGTGAGGGAGGTGTTGAGTTGTACCACATCGGAGGGATTTGAGGTCCTTGGTCTCCTTATATGGCTTGGGCAATCCTCACCTCATAAGCTAGCTTTTGGGGTTGAGTTAGGCCCAAGGTCCATTCTTTTCATGGTATCAGAGCCAAGGCTCGTCTTGTTGCCAAGGGATATACGAAGATATTTGGGCTTGATTACAGTGATACCTTCGCTCCCGTGGCTAAGATAGCATCAGTCCGCCTTTTTCTCTCTATGGCTGCTATTCCCCATTGGCCCCTGTATCAGCTGGACATTAAAAATGCATTTTTACACGGTGACCTTGAGGATGAAGTTTATATGGAGCAACCACCTGGGTTTGTTGCTCAGGGGGAGTCTCGTGGCCTTGTATGTCGCTTGCGCCGGTCACTTTATGGTCTAAAGCAGTCTCCTCGAGCCTGGTTTGGTAAGTTTAGCACTGTTATCTAGGACTTTGGCAAAACTCGGAGTGAAGCTGATCACTCTGTATTCTATCGGCATTCTGATTCACGTCTCTGTATTTATCTAGTGGTCTATGTTGACGACATTGTTATTACCGGCAATGACCAGGATGGTATTACTAAATTGAAGCAACATCTCTTTCAACACTTTTAGACTAAGGATCTGGGCACACTAAAGTATTTTTTGGGTATTGAGGTCGCACAGTCTAGCTCAGGTATTGTGATCTCACAACGGAAGTATGCCTTAGATATTCTTGAGGAGACAGGAATGACAGGTTGTAAACCTGTTGACACTCCAATGGATCCGAATTCTAAACTTCTTCCAGGACAGGGGGAGCCTCTTAACGATCCTGAAAGATATAGGCGGTTAGTTGGTAAATTAAATTATCTTACAGTGACAAGACCTGACATTTCCTTTCCTGTGAGTGTTGTGAGCCAGTTTATGGGTTCGCCATGTGATAGTCATTGGGATGCAGTTGTTCGCATTCTTCGGTATATAAAATCAACTCCAGGTAAAGGTTTATTGTTTGAGGATCGAGGCCATGAGCAGATTGTTGGATACTCCGATGCTGATTGGGCAGGATCGCCTTCTGACAGACGTTCTACTTCTGGATATTGTGTCTTAGTAGGAGGAAATTTGGTATCTTGGAAAAGCAAGAAACAGAATGTGGTTGCTCAGTCTAGTGCAGAAGCAGAATATCGAGCAATGGTTATGGCGACATGTGAGCTAGTTTGGATCAAACAGTTGCTCAAAGAGCTGAAATTTGGTGATGTTAGTCAGATGGGACTTGTGTATGATAATCAAGCTGCTCTTCATATTGCGTCAAATCCAGTGTTCCATGAGAGAACTAAGCACACTGAGATTGACTGTCACTTTGTCAGAGAAAAGATGCTCTCGGGAGATATTGCTACAAAGTTTGTAAAGGCAAATGATCAGCTTGCAGACATTTTCACCAAGTCTCTCACTGGTCCTCGTATTAACTACATATGTAACAAGCTCGGTACATATTATTTATATGCACCAGCTTGAGGGGGAGTGGTAGAATATGTAAATAGTAGAACCCTAATCCAAAGTGTATTAGGAGTAGGTTAGGTTATGTGTATTATATATAGGGCTCATTGTATCATGTTTAATATCAATTATATATTTTTCTCCCGTGCTTTCTCACAGTTACTTCCTACGGATGAGTTTGCTTTCAACAAGTCAACCAACCGCACTACAGAAAAGAGTCTATTCGATGTCGTATATGGGAAGAATCCTCTTAGACCACTTGATGTTTCCCCTCTTGTAGTTACTCATTCTTTTAGTGAGATGTTGCCGATAGAGTGAAGCAACTCAAGAAACTACATGAGAAAGTTTGAGCACATATCGAGAAGCAAAATGCTAAATACAAAGAAAAGGTTTGATACGCATAGGAAACATATGGCGTTCAAGGAAGGCGACCTGGTTTGGGTTCATTTATGCAAGGATAGTGCCCAAATCGCAAGTTTTTGAAATTTTAAAAGTGTGCTAATGGACCTTTTAAGGTGCATCAAAAGATTGGTGATAATGCTTATCGCTTGGAACTTCTCAATGACTTTGAGATATCACATATCTTCAATGTAGTAGATAAGGCTGTAAAAATCGCGGTTCTGAACCGGAACCGGACCTGAACCGCGGTTCTGGCGGTTCTGCCGGTTCCGGCGGTTCTGGTTCCGCGGTTCCGGTTCCGGCAGTTCCCCGGAACCGTGATGGGGCGGTTCCACCCGTTGGAACCGCGGAACCGGAACCGGAACCGGCCCGGTTCAAGCGGTTCCATACGGTTCCAGCCGGTTCCGCAACGGTCCGATTTTTAAAAAAAAAAAAAAAAAAATTTCAATTTCCAAACGGCTCTTTTTCAAAATTAGCTGTTTGGAATTTTCAAAAATAGTCATTTGGCCCCCAAACTTTATTTCTCAACTATAAATACCCCCTCATTCTTTCATTTTAATTCACCAATTCATCAATATCTCGCAATCTCTCTCAAGCTCTCTTTTAATCTTTCTAGTGCAAGTGCTTAATTTATTGTTGCAAATTCGTGAAACATTGTGAAGTTGTTGAATTGAAGTTTTCAAGTGTTCAATTTCAACGATTTTCAATTTTCAAGAAGTTGTTCGTCAATCCGGTAAACTCGTTTCAACTCTTACGTGCTAAGAATATTTTTGTGTGTTGTTATTTTGCTTAATTATAATTATTATGGCATTTTCATTGAAAAATATGTTCAGAAAAGGAAAATCTAAAACCGGTGAAAGTAGTCGCCAAAATACTACCCCTCCCCCGGCTCCCCGACCTAGAAAAGATAAACAAGTTCAAAGTAGTAGCCAACCTAGAAATACTAATGAAACCTTCGGAATCCTTGATAGTGATCACCCGTGTTTTCAATTTAGCGATGTTGATTTTCTACATGATGTAGCAGTTGGTAATAGAATAGACGATGATATTATGAATATGCTTTATCCTAATGCACCTATCTTAGAGGGAAATGAGGATGATGATGATGACGAAACCCAAGCTCCGGTAGATTAGATGATACACCTACTAGTCCTGCTACTAATGAACCGGAACACCCACCCGTACAAACTCCCACTTTTAGTAGACAACCTCCTAAACGTTCAGAAACTTCATTAGTTTGGCAATGTTTTATTCAACTAAGAGAACAAAATAAGGCTAAGTGTAAATCTTGTGGGAAATTACTTGTGCATAGGTATACTGGAGATCGTAACGGCACAGGTAGTTTAGTTAAACATATAAAATTACACCCTAGCGATAAGGCTAGATATTTCCAATTGAAAGCGCAACAAAAGGGGAGGACAAGTCCTGAAACAACAGTTAACCCAAGTACTGGTTCAAATCTAGTTCAACTAGGAATAAACACAGTCACCTGAGGTATATTGTATTACGATCCAAATAAGTATCGTGAAGAATTAGCTAAAATGATTACTGTTATGTGTTTGCCTTATTCTTTTGCTTCTAATCCTGTTTGGATTCATTATATTAGAAGAGTATTTAATCCTACGTATAAAGGTTGGCCTCGCGCCACAGTTAAGGCCGACATTTATAAATACAAGCATGAATATGAACAATACTTGCGTTATTTATTTACCCATATAAGTAATCGTATGTCTATTACAACCGATATTGGTAGAAGTGGAAATGATTGTGATTATCTAACCGTAACCAGTCATTGGATAGATGAAGACTGGACAATGCAAAAACGCATTATTGCATATAGAATAATTAATTCACGGCACACGGGTAAGTTTATTGCTAACATTGTTTCAGATGTATGGAGATATTTTTGTTTTAGTGATAAAATAATGTCAATTTTCATGGATAACGCTAGTAGCAACACCAGTGCAATAGGTATGTTAACTAGAACACTTAATCCTGCTTTTACTAATATTTTCCATGTTAGATGTATATGTCATATTTATCATTTAATTGTTAGTGATGGTATGAGAATTTTAAACATAGAAATTGAAAAGGTTAAATTCGCTCTTAATTGGCTTTTTTATTCTAACCGTAGAAGTAGACTTAGAGAATATTTTAAAAAATGTGACGAATATGGCTGTTAGAAGTCTAACTGTATTAGAAGTCTAGTCTAAACTGTATTAGGAGTAGGCTAGGTTATGTATATTATATATAGGGCTCATTGTATCATGTTTACATATCAATTATATATTCTTCTCCCGTGCCTTCTCACATGGTATCAGAGCTTTGGTGAGAATAGTATAGCTGTGCATCATTCCAGCTACTTCCGGGAAGAAGACCTCGTCGCCGTGCAATTTTCCGGCGACTAAACAATCTGTCAGTATACCTAAACTACCTTTTCTGGTGGTGTTGTGCAAAATCCGAGACCACCGCGAGGTTCGGCTCACAATTCCGACCAAACCCCAGAAATTTCTCCGGCAGAATCCCCGTCACGCGCTCCCACGCGCCACCACAGCTGTCGGCGCGTCAGACCACGCGCCGGCGCGTGGGGCTGTTTCCGGCCATTTTTTGGCTTCGCTCCTTCAGAACAGATTGCTCGGAATACAATTCCGACCCTACCCATCCACTTTTTGTTCGACTCCGACAACTTTGATTTTTTCCGGCGACCTACAGTGATTTTTCCGGCAGCTACAGTACTTTCCGGCCAATATTTCTTCAAGACAGTTTGCTCCTACTTGAATTCCGAGCCTATCCATATTTTTACTTTTCAATTCCGACAACTTTGAATTTTTCCGGCAGCTACAGTGCTTTTTTCCGGCAGCACCAGTTTTCAGTCCTCTGTTCAGTTTCAGCGAGTTTTCAATTGACAATCCAACGATGTCTTTGGGACTAGATGCTTTCGAGCCTAAAAACCAGGGTTCTGGCAGTTCCGGTATTATGATTACCTCAGAACCTTTAATGGGAGGTTCAAACTACCTAGCTTGGGCTTCGTCTGTCGAGTTGTGGTGTAAAGGCCAAGGTGTTCAGGATCATCTAACCAAAGAGTCTAGTGACGGAGATGCAAAAGCCAAAGCACATTGGGAGAAGATTGATGCTCAGTTATGCAGTATTTTGTGGCGATCTATTGATTCCAAGTTGATGCCCTTGTTTCGTCCATTCCAAAAATGTTATTTGGTTTGGGAAAAGGCTCGTACTTTATACACTAATGACATATCTCGTTTCTATGATGTGATATCGCGGATGACAAATTTGAAGAAACAGGAATTGGATATGTCTACTTACTTGGGTCAAGTGCAGGCAGTTATGGAGGAATTTGAGACGTTGATGCCAGTTTCTGCTAGCGTTGCAAAGCAGCAAGAGCAACGACAAAAGCTGTTTCTAGTTCTTACTCTTGCTGGGCTTCCTAATGATCTTGACTCAGTACGCGATCAGATTTTGGCTAGTCCGACTGTCCCCACAGTTGATGAATTATTTTCTCGCTTACTTCGCCTTGCTGCAGCACCAAGTCACCCAGTGAGCTCATCACAGACACTTGATTCATCTATCCTCGTCTCCCAATCCGTGGACAATCGGGCTTCTCATACTATGGAGTATAGACGAGGAGGAGGTCGTTTTGGAAGATCTAGACCCAAGTGTTCTTATTGTTTTAAACTTGGTCACACTCGTGATGTGTGCCATTCTTTACTGCTCGCACACTTCTCATTGCATCTCATGTTCCGCTGCGTTTTTGGGGCGATGCAGTTCTCACATCTTGTTATTTGGTTAATCGGATGCCTTCATCTCCCATCCAAAATCAGATTCTGCATGAGGTATTGTTTCCTCAGTCACCCTTATACTCTGTCCCCCCTCGTGTGTTTGGGAGCACTTGTTTCGTTCATAACTTAGCTCCTGGGAAAGATAAGTTAGCTCCTCGTGCTCTCAAGTGTGTCTTCCTTGGTTATTCTCGTGTTCAGAAGGGCTATCGTTGTTATTCACCTGATATTCGTAGGTACCTTATGTCAGCCGATGTCACATTTTTTGAGTCTAAGCCTTTCTTTACCTCTTCTGACCATCTGGCTATATCTGAAGTTTTACCTATACCGGCCTTTAGGGAGTCTATATCTCCTCCTTCACCTTCCGCTACAGAAGTCTTACCCATTCCAAACGTTGGACCACCTACTGTGGCTCCTCCTAGACTCCATGCACAAGACACTCCACTCTTGACATATCATCGTCGTCCTCGCCCAGCATCCGGCCCGGCTGATTCACTTCCTGCACCTGACCCTGCTTCTACTGCGGACTTGTCTCTTCCAATTGCACTTCGGAAAGGTATACGGACCACCCTTAATCCTAATCCCCATTATATTGGTTTAAGTTATCATCGTTTGTCATCACCCTATTATGCTTTTCTATCTTCTTTGTCCTCTGTTGCCCTCCCTAAGTCTACAGGTGAAGCATTGTCTCATCCAGGGTGGCGACAGGCTATGACTGACGAGATGTCTGCTTTACATGCGAGTGGTACTTGGGAGCTCGTCCCTCTTCCTTCGGATAAATCTACTGTTGGTTGTCGTTGGGTGTATGCAGTCAAGGTTGGTCCAGATGGTAAGGTTGATCGTCTTAAGGCTCGTCTTGTGGCCAAGGGGTATACTCAGATATTTGGGCTTGATTACAGTGATACCTTCTCTCCAGTGGCTAAGATAGCATCAGCCCGCCTTTTTCTCTCTATGGCTGCTGTTCGCCATTGGCCCCTGTATCAGCTGGACATTAAAAATGCATTTTTACACGGTGACCTTGAGGATGAAGTTTATATGGAGCAACCACCTGGGTTTGTTGCTCAGGGGGAGTCTCGTGGCCTTGTATGTCGCTTGCGCCGGTCACTTTATGGTCTAAAGCAGTCTCCTCGAGCCTGATTTGGTAAGTTTAGCACTGTTATCCAGGACTTTGGCATGACTCGGAGTGAAGCTGATCACTCTGTATTCTATCGGCATTCTGATTCACGTCTTTGTATTTATCTAGTGGTCTATGTTGACGACATCGTTATTACCGGCAATGACCAGGATGGTATTACTAAATTGAAGCAACATCTCTTTCAACACTTTCAGACTAAGGATCTGGGCACACTAAAGTATTTTCTGGGTATTGAGGTCGCACAGTCTAGCTCAGGTATTGTGATCTCACAACGGAAGTATGCCTTAGATATTCTTGAGGAGACAGGAATGACAGGTTGTAAACCTGTTGACACTCCAATGGATCCGAATTCTAAACTTCTTCCAGGACAGGGGGAGCCTCTTAACGATCCTGAAAGATATAGGCGGTTAGTTGGTAAACTAAATTATCTTACAGTGACAAGACCTGACATTTCCTTTCCTGTGAGTGTTGTGAGCCAGTTTATGGGTTTGCCATGTGATAGTCATTGGGATGCAGTTGTTCGCATTCTTCGGTATATAAAATCAACTCCAGGTAAAGGTTTATTGTTTGAGGATCGAGGCCATGAGCAGATTGTTGGATACTCCGATGCTGATTGGGCAGGATCGCCTTCTGACAGACGTTCTACTTCTGGATATTGTGTCTTAGTAAGAGGAAATTTGGTATCTTGGAAAAGCAAGAAACAGAATGTGGTTGCTCGGTCTAGTGCAGAAGCAGAATATCGAGCAATGGCTATGGCGACATGTGAGCTTGTTTGGGTCAAACAGTTGCTCAAAGAGCTGAAATTTGGTGATGTTAGTCAGATGGGACTTGTGTGTGATAATCAAGCAGCTCTTCATATTGCGTCAAATCCAGTGTTCCATAAGAGAACTAAGCACATTGAGATTGACTGTCACTTTATCAGAGAAAAGATACTCTCGGGAGATATTGCTACAAAGTTTGTAAAGTCAAATGATCAGCTTGCAGACATTTTCACCAAGTCCCTCACTGGTCCTCGTATTAACTACATATGTAACAAGCTCGGTACATATGATTTATATGCACCAGCTTGAGGGGGAGTGTTAGAAGTCTAACTGTATTAGAAGTCTAGTCTAAACTGTATTAGGAGTAGGCTAGGTTATGTGTATTATATATAGGGCTCATTGTATCATGTTTACATATCAATTATATATTCTTCTCCCGTGCCTTCTCACAATGGCCTTAGAGAAAGAAAGGCTCCTAAACCTTGCCCAACTAGGTGGAACTACATGTACGAAAGAATAGTAATAGCGTACGAATATAGAAACCCAATTAACGCTACTTATAATTCTCGGGATTGTGGGGAGGAAGATAATGACATGCTAACTAATCAAGATTGGACTAACGTTAAAATTCTTTTAGATTTTTAAGAACATTTTCATGTGGCTACAACTGCTTTATCTGGCCAATATTATCCAACTATTTCTAACTGTTTAGTTTATATTGCCGCACTTGCTAATTTGTTTGTTGATTTTAACGAGGGAGGGAAAATTTATGAAATTGCAATTACTGAAATGAAAAAGAAGTTTAAAAAATATTTTTTTCCAATCCCTCCTATATTTGGTGTGGCTGCTATGTTAAATCCTACTATGAAAGCAGGAGGTCCTAACTTTTGGTATAATAGTATTTATCAATCTTTAGATCTTTCACCGGAAGAAATGGCTACACTATCTGATGCGAAAGCATCAATTACAGTGAATGCTCAAACTGTTTATAATGCTTATAAACAGGCGTTAGAGCATGCTAGGCCTAATATTCCAACCCCTACTTCGTCCACATCACAGGCGCCTAAAAGAGCTGCTGGCTTAACAGCTCTTAAATCGTGGACGGAGTTCAGGGGTACTCAAGGTGAAAATGTAGATGATTTTTCCCATCTAAATGAGCTTCAAGTTTATTTGTCGCAGGGACTAGAGAATGAGAATCCAGACGGCTCTTTCGACCTTTTGAATTGGTGGAAGGCAAGGGAAAAACATTTTTCCATTCTTGCAAGGATGGCTCGGGATGTTCTGTCGATTCAAGTGTCAACTGTTGCATCGGAGAGCGCCTTTAGTCAAGCAAGACTACAAATAGGTGATCACAGGGCGTCGATACGGGACAGCTTGGAAAAATCAGTGCTTTTTCGAGATTGGATCCGCGCAGAAAATAGGAACTTTGGGCTAGCTGAATCACAACCAGAAGTAGATGAGTGCTATGAAGAAATGCTAGCGGAACTTGCTCAGGAACATCTTCACCCGGAAGTGGTGATGAACAAGCTTCATTTCCACCACCGCCAACACAACCACCTCCAAACCTTGAAGGTTGTATGAGATTTGTTAGAAATAATACATAAACTATAATGTAACTTGTACATTGGCATGTCTTCTTTTAGTTTTTTTTCCTTTTAATGGTGGTATTAGTACCAGGTTGTGCTCATTCCATTGGGGGAAGGAAGAATAAAAAAAGATATGCCATTTTGGTCAATAAATATGCTCTTTATCATATCCTTGAATATCTTTTGTCTCAATATTTCTTTGTCTTTAATTCTATATCAATCCTTGAATATTTATATAACATACAATATATAACATACAACATAATATACTAATGACAATATTCTTTTATCAATATATACTACTTATATACAATTTATAGTAATTACTAACTACAAGTCTACAACACAATATACACTATTTATATACAATATATACTACTTAAATACAATATATACTACTTATATACAAATATACACAATATATACTAATTACCAAACACAATATATATTATACTAATAACATAGTACACCATTTAAAATATATTCTACAATATACTAATGACTACAATACAAGATATTGATTTAAAAAAAAATAAATAAACAGAACCGCTGGGAACCGCCGGGAACCGCCAGATTCGCGGTTCCAGAACCGCCAGAACCGGAACCGTATGGTAGCGGTTCAGGCTCCGAAACCGCCAGAACCGGAACCGCTAGAACCGCAGAACCGGAACCGCTAGAACCGGAACCGCAGACCCAAATAGACCCAGAACCGGAACCGGATACAGCCTTAGTAGCAGATCTTGCTCCCTACTATTTTGATGACTCGAGGGCAAGTCCTTTTCAACCCGGGGAGAATGATGAACATACATTCTCAAATGGTGATGCTAGAGAAGCACAAGTGGAGGCCATATTTTCTACAATAATGGAGGCTTATTAGGCTCACAAAGGTGCCAATGGATTTGGAGAATTGGGTCACAAATTTAAAATAATTACACTAATTAGCTTTAGTCCAATTGAGGCCTAAGATTTTCAAGAAATTGAAGAAGTCCAAGAGTTCATCCAAGATTAGGATTTCTTTTCCTTAAAGATTAGGATTTCTTAATTCTTGTTTTAGTAGGATTAGTTGTATAGTTGTATTACATTCCTACTAGAATTTAGGATAGGTTTTTCTTAGCCTTATTCTTATACTAGTTTAATTAGTATTAGTTTTCCTTAACCTTATCAATTTTACTCATTGTAACGCCTATTTAAAAAGCTCAATATGCTGAAAATAAATATTGGTGATTAGTTTTTCTAAGTTCTTGCTTCAAAAACGTGATTTCTCTTTTGTTTATTTCTTCTTCCTTTATTCATCGCTTCTTGCAATCTTGCAGGATTGAAGAACGTGTGGATAAGGTTCTTTTCATCTTACATTCTTGTCACGTGAGTTTGAAGAACACTTTCGCTAGTTTTGTAAAAAACATTAGCGGGGTGTTTTATAAGATCAAGAAAACAAATGCATAAAACTATTAGCAACATAAAACGACAAGACGATCCTTAACAGCAACAAAGTCCATAACCTTGGGATATGAAGCTTCATCCGCAAAGCCTCAAATAAAGAACTTAGCGCTTGAAGCTGATTATAATCACCTAATATAACGGTTGTGTAAATTTTATTCCTTAGTTTACCTATATCAACTGCAGGCCTCAATTCTACAAAGAAACGAAAGAGGAAAATAAAAGAAAAGAAAAGGAAAACTAACAATACTTCTATAAAATTAAAGAAAAGAATATGTGCAAAACAGCAAAAGAGACATTTCCAGTAAAAAACTTTTGAACAAGGCTAACCTTCATTGTCTGCTCGGAACTCATACGGAAGTATCTGGATGCACGCTTTTCAAGCTCAATTGTACTTAATGGATGAGGGGGATATTTGAGTTTCTCCTGCTGTTTAACTTTGGAAACCTTCCCAAATCAACATAATCAATTAAGCTTCGCAATCTCAATTTCTGGTCTATAAAAAGGTTTAGCTATGAGAATTGGCATTTTAGAGCTCACTGTTGCAGTGGGTTCTTGTATGCACATCTCATAAATTGTTGCTGCACATGTGTAATCAAACAGATGACCACGCCTGCCAAGTCAAAATTAGTATAGGTACGTTAACCTTCTATTTCAGGAATAATCTTATGATGGAACCAAGTGCAACATTACATCCAGTTAAACGTAGCACTGCCTTCATCGAAATTGTGAGTACAATTGATTGTCCAAAACTCTTCAGGCTCATGTGCTTGTATTTCCCAATAACGCTCCACAATAAAGCCAAGTGTAGGGAACTGCAGCAAATACGATGTACACTTCAAAATTTTACACCTCACACTGTAAAATAAAATCAACCCAGTGAAAATGTTATACTATCTGTTACCTGGCAGGGACCATAGCTTAAGACAAGATTTCTATCATCAGTTGCAAAATCAAGGACAAATGCATCTCTCAGAAGCATTGTCTGAAATCTTGTAAAAGAAGCTCCAATACGAAGATCTATCTCCTGCAAATTCAAATAGAAAAAATACAGTATGAGAAACAAAGAACTATATTAGCGCATTCTGTCATACTTGACCAACCAGTAATAAAGATTCCACCTGTAAAATATAAAGATTAGCACTTAATTTATTATTTAAAAAGGTTATTGCAATTTTATTGCCACAGGAAGATGGTCAAGCTCTAGTTGGCTGTCTCGGAAGCTTTTCACTGTCTTAAAATAGAACTTGTGGAACGGAACTCACTTGCCGAACATCTACAGCATCAGAAAATAACTGATTTGGCTGAACAAGGGTCTGCACTGATTGGTGAATTTCCCTGGAGATCTCAGAAGTATTTTTCAGAAAGTAAAATGACAATTCATGAGTAGCACGTACAGCCTTAATATGGAACACAAGATGTCAGGTAGCTGACAGAACCTGTCAATTAAGGCAGAGAAACGAGCTCTCCACACATTAAGGTTATGATTCGCTTGTCTACATACTTCCAACACTTCAAATGCAATATTTTCTCCTTCTCTATCACAATCAAGCCACAATATAATCCACTGACATCTTCTGGCTTCTTCCTCCAGTGTCCTTTTGATATCCAATTTATCCTACAAATGACCAGAAAATATTATAGCCAATATTTTCATATTCTTTTACAAAGGATGTCTCAATTTCAATCACAACAATGTTGGGATAAACCAAAAGAGAAAAATATAAATTACAACATAGCAAGAGGGAGGAAACAAATACAACAACATTTGACATGAATACAAAATATTGAAAAAATTTAAATTGGGGATACATAATTAGGAATGGCAGGTGGTGCGGGGCGGGCGGGGATACTATCTGAACCCGCACAATTTCAACCCGTCCCGCCCCGCATAGGATTTAAACCCGCATTCACCCGCCCCGCACTCCACCCGCATTCAACCTCCCCGCCCCACAAATGTTTTTAATAAAAATTCTCTTGTTTTGTGCTTTTTTTGCCAATAACACAAATAAACTCCCACCCTAATCACATCAGGTGGCTTGGAAATAACATAGATTCCGATCCTTATGTGGGACTTACTTCCTGCTCAAGTTCATGTGAAATCTGAATGCGCTTAAGGATGTTGTATATGCAATGATTTACAAATAATTACTAATGCTTCTTCTGTTAAATTCACAAATTTCATATTCAAATAAGAAGAAAAATTAGTTATGGAAACAGCACTTTACCGAACCTTCAACAGGACACAGCACTAGTTAGTTCAAAAAATTAAATCCCCAACCCGCCACCCGCCCCGCGTGATTTTTTTAATTTAAATTGAACCTGCCCCTCCCAGCAACCGCAAACTCCCAAACCCGCACCTCCCCGCTAACGCTCAAATCCGCACCATCCCACACCCGCACCACCCCATTGCCATCCCTAACATAATTTGCATCTAGAACTTCCCTTTGGGATGCGGGGAAGGATATTTGGAAGGTTACGCCATTGTGTATATTTTGGATAGGCAGGACTAGAAGAATACTTGAAGGGCAAGAAAATGAAGATTAGAAATACCAATCTGCATCTAGAAGATATACCAGTTCTTTTCCAACAAAAAGAAACTGTAGGGAGGAGATGAAAGACGGTACCTGAGGGACATACTTGCGAACAGGGGCATCGTAGAGGTGGAGGGGGTCACAGGAGTGCCATTTGCGGAAACGATCGTCAAACTCAAGCTCCATGAGGTGGCCGGTGACAGAGGTAAAGAGCATCTGGCAAGGCTGGTTCCGAATGGTGTAGTTGAACTCGAAGATTTTGTTGTACCTGGAACGTCCGTCTCTCACTCTCATCCCACCTCCTTGATTCCTCGATAGTATCCCCGACACTGCCTTCGCCACCGATGGCTTTTCTGCCACGTTCAGCACCCTTATCACCCGCCCTCCGCCTCCGCTTCCACCACCCGCCATTCCGCCGCTGCTTAATAGTAGGATTTTCCCGGTTATTTCATTTTGAGAAGTGCTCTTTTAAGTGTTTCTCCAGAGTAAGTAGTTTGTGTTTAGAAAATTACATTAATTAATATTTGGTCAAGTATTTGAAAACTGTTTATTTTTAAAAAAAGTACTTCTTACAAAACTTATTTTTTTATGCTTATTCAAAATGCTTAAAGCCCGTTTGGACATAACAAAAATGACCATAAAATTTTTATTTTTGTTATAAAATAATATAAAGACAAGAACAATAATGCAAGAACAAGAGCAATAGAGAGAAGAGTAGAGAGAGTTCTTCTTATTGATACTTAGAGAATGTTAGGAGTGTTTTACAATGGTAGAAGACCCCTTTATTTATAGGGAGGGGATGATTTAGCTACCAAGAATAGAACTCTAGAATCTCTCTAATTATAGACATTCACCTTAAATAGGAGATTTCATAACACTCCCCCTTGAATGTCTATTCAAGAATGTGCCTCGTTAAAACCTTAAAACCAAAACCCAATGGGAAAAATTAAAGAAAGGAAAAAGAGTACACATGTTTGAATATGCGCCTATTGGTTGCCTCGTTAAAAACCTCGCAAGGAAAACCCGGTGGGACAAAACCTTGTAAGGGAAAAAGAGTGCAACGCGCATTAACTCCCCCTAATGAGTACATCAATTTATATCCTTGAGCATTTGCATTCCAATCTTGTGCATCATCTTCAAAACGATCTTTGGTAGACGTTTGACAAATCAACCATATTGACTTGAATAAATATTCCGCACCTTGAAATCATCATTCTTGATAGATATGAACATCTTCATTAATGTCGTGGAATAACTCTTCAATATCTCCATAGATGCATTCTCAATGCCATCATGCTTATAGTTATAGCAAGATACATATGTACACAAATTGTACTAAGAATTTGGTACTTCAGGACCAAGAATTGCATATGCTTCAAGCAACTTAAATCTTTCAAGTTAAGTCATATAAGCCATATATAATAGACTTTAGATGCATATCAAGTTTTCCATGTCATGCTAGACAAATAAGATATCGAAAACTGATTATACATACCTTTGACTTTATACTTTCAAGCATTTGAACTATAGGTTCAAAACTACATGTCTTTCATATGGAATCAATTCTTCTTGAATTGTATCTCTTCCATTTAGTTACTTTCTTTGGGTCAGCAAATGCGTATAGCATGCTTTGCAATATGTTGCAATTGAATTATCCCTTTTATGAACTTCAGGTTCATATCATGATATTCGGGGATATACATATACAAATGATAATTCATCCCATGTAACCTTTTCTCAAGTGTTTATCATGTCTCCCCCTCATGTTAGAAAAGCTAACTTGTTTCCTCAACTTTGGGAAATCATCTTTGTGCATTATCATGTCAATATACACGGCACATTAATAATAAGATGAAATTATTTGGTTCCTGACCCTGAACCACTTATGAGGGGAGAATATAATATACTCTCGTATACAACGTATATCAAACTGATATATATAACTTTGTTCTCATAAGAAACAGTTTAGCTATTAAGTGGAAGCACTCAATAATTATCTTGCTAAACCAACTTTGATATAAACCAACTTATCAAGATGAACTATCTTGAGTAGAAAATCTGGAAATTATGCTCGAAGTTAGATTACTGAGCAATTTACCTCGCAAGCACCGGCCAGGCTGCGGGTCAATAACAATTGCGCATGTAACCATATCATAGATGCATCATATGTGGTATACATGGCAGGTGAATGGGCCCATATTCACCTTTGATATTTCCAGAATTTATGGGCTTCAACCCGAACTCTTTAGTTGGTCAGTTCATTAATGAGAACAAGTGATACAAGAGAATTCGTAAAGAACTTTCTAGTTCTTTGATATTCACCTATGTGAATTTACACATCACACTTAAAATGAGATGGCTAATACGAATGCTAACTGAACAAATTATCAATATTGGTAAACTTCAAATTTACACCATAACATGTGCACTTATCAATAAACTTCAGGTTTATTATGACATGGGTTTTATACCAATAGATATCCACTTTATTGTGGCATTCTTTCGTTTGTGTAGTACAAACTGGAGAACAAAGCGGGTAGCTTTTCATATGCAAATTACCCCGTTACAAGTTGTAGTAATAGGAGATATCAAAGCCTTCCTTTATTTATAGTCTCAATATAATCAATCGCTTTCTCGTGTACTTTGGAAACTGAATAAGTTTCTTTGAGACTTACTACAGCACAATACTCAATTGTGTTTCTCCAACATAGTAATAATTGGCTCTTCTAGAGCTCTCAATTAATTTTGTACTACCACAGATTCATCAACATCCATGTGGTAAATATCTTTCTTAAAGAGAAAATTATACCATTATGGTCATGTCAAACTTATATGCAAGATATGTTTCTTGCATTATCGTTGTCCTTTAATAGTCATATTTCCAAAATACTTTGGCGTACAATAGGTACGTGACCAACGATCATTCATGCCATATATCATCTCAAACCTCCTTCTAGGGGTGAGTGTGGTATCATCTCAAACCTCCTTCTAGGGGTGAGTGTGGTATATTTAATACCAATTTCATGTTCATATTCTTCCAATAATGAATATGTATTCGTGAATCAGATGTTGTCACATTCACTTCGGGGATATGTGATTTTGTTATCCTTTTCAAATCTATAAATGCGTCAGGCATTTGATTTGTTATTCTTTGCAAATGGATAATCTTTTGTGCCTCTTTCACAAATAGAGGTATGTGGATCAAGATGAGATAATGATGCATTTTTCCACAAAATTTCCCGTTTGGTTTCACCAACTTCTCCCCCTAATTTTGGGAAAAGTGTCTCATCAAATTGACAGTCTGCAAATCGTGCAGTGAACAAATCTCCTGTCAATGTTTCGAGGTAGCGAATAATGGAGGGCGATTCAACCTCAACATATATTCCTAGCCTTCTTTGCAGATGCATTTTGGTGCGGGATGGCGGTGCTACAGGCACATATACTGCGCATCCAAAGATTCTTAAATGGGATATATTGGGTCCATGACCCAAAACCAATTGCAACGGGGAATATTTGTGTCAATTCGTCAGTCAGAGACGAACTAGCATTGCTGTATGCAAAATGGCGTGACCCCAAACCGAAGTGGGCAGCCTCGTTTTCATGAGTAAATGAGGTATTCAAGATTATACTCATGTATTGTCTCAATCTGATATCCATTTTGAATGATATCTTTAAAACTCAACAAGTTTCTCTTGGACTTGGAGGAGAACATTGCATTCTCTATGATAAATATTGTTCCTTTAGGCAGAGTTATAGTTGCTCTTCCGGAGCCTTCAATCAATTTACTTGTAGTAACGTCTGCCTTACACATACTTAAATAAGAGAAATATTTCTTCTTTTTGAATATCGTATGCGTGGTACATGAATCAATTAAACAAATATTTTTACACAAGCCTTTTAATGCAATAAACTGATCTTACCAGAATAACTTGCATAACTTTCATATGAGAGAATAATGATGAACATGGTGACTCAACAAGGATTATGTACAAGTTTTGGTACATTCATTTTAAACTTGATAAAAGACACTAATGTTTCTGCTATCTAACAGTATACTCATGTTGAGAGCATAATACTGCTTCTTACTTAATAACACATTGATACTAACACCTAATATGAACATATCTTTTAAAGTAAGATGTAGGCGAACTATATATGATTTTTATTCAAAATTTTAATAAATAGGTTTCATAGATAAAACATAAGATGAATTCTATTCTGTGAATACAACATATAATACACATATTTAAATATAAAAAATGGAATCCAATAAAGCATTCTTTTGTAAATCATGCGGATGAACTAAACGATTGCACCATACAATAAAACAATTATGGAGTCTACATCAACTAAAAACAAATACCACAACTGGGCATATTTAATAACAGAAGTTTACTATATACAATTCACAATTTTATACCACAAGCGTTATAGAATGAAACATATATAGTTATAATAGTGTAACAACATGTGAAATTTATATTAATAAACAATACCTACCTTGTAGCGCACATATAACAAGAAAACCATTCCACAAGATATGTGGATCTTTGACTAAAATATATTCAATTTTCAAACCTTCATCAAGGTGATGGCGCAAGAAAATCAAGGCCTTAGCATAGTTTTGGGTGGATGCATTATTTCTGTCTTTAATGGCGTCTCCAAGACCCATAGCATCTAAGTGGATTTCAGCATCCAACACCCATGTCATATAGTTCTTGCCCGAAATTTCAAGGGCAACGAACTTTCTTTTCATAATGTCAGACATAAAACAAATTTACATCAAGAGCGTGTTCATACTTACGGGCTCTATTACAATTATCACATTCACTTCAGGGAATGGATCATAATCATGTGCTTTACACAATCTCATGTCAAATATTACTTTCATAAAGTGAAAGATTATTTTGAGAATCTTTATTATTCTCATTATCACAATAATGACGATTATAATTTCGTCTATTGCCACGTCCACATCCATTGATACCTTTACGGTAATAATTTTGTCTTCTTTCAGACTTATCACATACTGCTTCCACATTCTCTAAAGGGAATGGAGCAAATTCAATGGGACGGATTTTCAATTCTTTGCCCACAATCATACATGAATTTAATCATGGCAGGACATAGAGATTTTACCACTTCATGTGGTTATAATTTCTTACAAACTCCATTAGAGTTATAATCAAACTTTGTTGTCTATGTTTGTATATAAAATCAAATTATAGAATTCCAAGAATTTGAAAGGGAAAAGTAAGTTACTTACCTTTAAGGTATACCAATAAATGTTGTGATATCGAATATACCTCTTGAGTTTCCATCCCGCTTTACTTTATGATGATACCATCTCTTCTATTTTTCCGTATAGAAAATCTGCGCGGCTTTGCTTTAGCATCATATGCGGTAATGAGAACTTGCGAAAAACCTCACCATGAAATAAATTAATTGCTTCGCATCCATGCAGAGTAAGCATTGAACTTTGTTTTGTTGCGGCAGCAACAAACAAATTAAGTTGATGAGTGCACCAACCAACCAGGAAACTAAACCCTAGTGGCCATGGAGAATCAAAAATTTTTTTTTTTCGTATAGAAATTGTTGGAGTAAGAAATCAAATTCAATTGGTTAGATACTCGTGCTGATAACGTGTTATAAAATAATATAAAGACAAGAACAATAATGCAAGAACAAGAGCAATAGAGAGAAGAGTAGAGAGAGTTCTTCTTATTGATACTTAGAAAATGTTAGGAGTGTTTTACAATGGTAGAAGACCCCTTTATTTATAGGGAGGGGATGATTTAGCTACCAAGAATAGAACTCTAGAATCTCTCTAATTATAGACATTCACCTTAAATAGGAGATTTCATAACAATTTTTTACTTAATTATGAATTTTAAATTTTTTGAATTTTGAAAAACTCCAAAAAAACTATTTTTCAAAAAATTTGCTCAAATCACTCCAAAAATTTCAAAAACAACCCAAAATTATATTTATATCCAAATACAATCCAAACATAATTTTAATTTTTAAATATCATTTTCACTTGAAAAAATTCACTTCCTTTGTAATTTTACAATTCTTATACCCAAACACCCACTAACCTTTTGAATACCCCAAGTCATTTCTTTCCTCCATTTTGTGTGACCTTCTTTTCTTTTTTCATCTAACTATTATTTTCCCTAAAAATAAGGTTTTGGGTTTTCTTCTTGCTCTTTTGTCTTCAATTCCTCCCATTTAGACATTCTATAAAATCAGTTCTTTTAAAGTTCATCACTGTCTGAATCTTTAGTTTCTTCTCGTTACCCAACTAACCTATATAGATATTGTGACACCTCCTTTTTTACCACTATAAAAAATATATAATGGAGTTTTTTCAATTAAAATGACATTAATTGAAATGGCATTAACTAAATTATTACAGTCACCACTTGAAAATAGTTTATTTGTTGTACCAAGTCACCGGTTTATTTTCAAAATCCCAAATCGAGAAAATCGACTTTATTTTAAAAGTATGCGAAACCAAAAATTCTAGATAAGGAATTCTGTTAACCCGAGAGAAGGTGTTAGGCATTCCCGGATTCCGCGGTTCTAGCATGATCGCTTAAACTATTAAAATTGGTCTATAATCTCATTAACTACATGTTTTAAACCTATTGTTTATTTTTAAATTTTGTAACCGCTTTTAATATAATAAACCGTTTTTAGGAGGATTCAATGCTATTAAAACACGTCTCAAACCACTCTACATAAAATGCATCAGCGGCTCGCGACACGTTCTATTTAACATTGTTGAGAATTGAAATTAGGTCACATGAAATGTACATGCGAATTTATTAATTAAAAATCACAAATACGTCACGGGAACCGTATTCGTAGCTATAATGAATTATTTAAAGAACGTGCCTAAAGCAACTACGAAAGTTCAAATTTAATGACAACATTCGTGAGGGCCATGGATAATTCAATTGATGACACACCTCAAATCTTTTTTACAAGAATTGACTCAATTTATATGAAGGCTATGAGTTAACGGATTGTTTGGCATGGCACACCTCAATTGATTTTTAAATAAGTTTATCTAAATAAAGCTAAGGATCCTAAGTGAAGTTTAAACTAGAAATTTCTTAAAACTCAAAGTTGGGCTTTTGATTTAATATTGGGCAACTATTTTTGACTAGGACGTCCACATTGGATTACCTAGGAAGAAACTCAGCTTTTGAAAAATTGGATTTGAGCTCCAGCCTTGTGCCCAGCAGGACAGGTTCCACGGTCCTGACTTCGTTAGATTTTTAACTAAATTTTTGCCCACATTAGGCTTTAGACAGGCCCAATGGCTATATGTTTTCTAATTGGGGCTATCTACTTTAAGTCCAAATTAACCAAACTTGCATTTTCACAATAGTTATATTCAATTGTTGTTAAGTAAAATCAGCATTCAAAGATCAAACAACAATGCTAATTTTCAAGAAAAATAATCACAGAATTAGCAGGCCATAATAGCATGTGTTTATACTGTAAATCTCAAAGGAAAAACTTCATAATTAATATACACTATTGGGTTTAATACCCAGGCTCAATTGCATTAGAGCCCAATAATATGAGGACTTGAACAAATTAAAAGATGCATTTACCATAAAGTGATGTTATTAATTGCAAAAATACAAGTAGCCATAATTAATCATACAACTTATCAAATTTAAATATAAGTAAAAAGAAAATTATTAATGAAATCAAATCTAAGCATTAATTAACTTACATCAAGAAATGGTCATTCCGGCTCACGTGTTTTGCATCTGCTCATGATGAACTCTCATACCAAGTCCAATAAAATCATGTATCAGATAGACCTTGCTTCACAACATGCTATCGATTTTTACCAAGCTAAGCACTTATCTAAACTCCCAAATGAAAACTTCATTGGCATTATACTCATAGAAGAAAACTGAAACAAAAATCAGTAGCAACGACAAGAGGATCCAATGCGTAAACAACTCAAATAAAATTTCTATCGAAATAAGATGGTCAAGTAAACAAACAGCGGGGTTCTAATTGAAAGACATGTTCATACACTTCATGGCTCTTCGAACAAATTCAAGTTAAGTTGGGGTATGCATTCATTATATGTTGTTCAAACAAGCATTGGCATAATAAAAATATCGTGGATATTAAACACAAACACACAAGAAAGAGCTAATCAACACATGATGAAATAACTGAGATTTCAGGTTAATGTTTACTGATTTGGCCAAATGATTACAGGGTGAATAACAATACCTAAACGTGAGAACAGATAATCTAAATAAACCCAATAATGTTCTGAAATCAGGAGGTAAAGATTCAACAGCAAAAACTAGTAGTATCATAGCTTCAACCTCAAGTTATCTTGCAACTCAGGAAACCCAGAAACTTAGGAAGAAAATTATTCTAATCTTAAGTCGAGATAAAAAAAAATATTAATTCTTATGAGCTGAACTTTTAGTGCTCTTTTAGGGTTCTCAAAATCTAATCTTTGTATGTAATGAGTGAAGAAAGGTACTATATATAAGTATATAAAATTCCATATGCTAAAAGAATAAAAGAATCATTTCATCAACTCAGGGAACCCATAAACATAGAAGAAAAACTATTCTAAGCTTAAGTCGAAATCAGGAAAAGATATTAATTCCTATCGGCTGAGCTTTTAGTGTTTTTTTGAGGTTCTCAAAATATGATCTCTACCTCTAATGAGTGAAGGAAAGGTACTCTATATAGGTATATAAAATGCCATGTGCTGAAAGAATAAAAGTATCATTCCATCAGCCACAAAAGGAATATTTTAACAGAATTGGACAGCTGGTTGTCCCTAATTGGTACCAGTACTTTTGTACTAGCCAAATAGGGGCTGCCCATATTCTAGAATATTCTAGCATGGATCTTATCATATTTCAGAATTATCCACCCCCTGTTATGACCCCTTGAGTTTCATTTTTTTTATTTGACCCCTCAAAGTATCTACTGATTTGCAAACTAGGGAAAACACTAACATGCCAATATCAACGGACAAATCAAATAAGCAAAAATTAGACAGTTGAATGAAGTTGGATACTAAAAACCCTAGAATGAACTAATTTCGTGATGAATCCCTAATTTAAATAATCAAAACCATGATTTAAGCTAATGGCAAACTAATCAAATCAAATTGAACCTAAGAGAGGAAATAGTGAAGTATGAATTGGTATTCAAATCAGACTGATAACAACAACACGGAATAACCTAAATGACCTAAAGCATGCAACTAAACACCAAAAACGAAAAGGAACAAGAAGAACAATGGTATGAAAAGAAAACAATATAAAGAATCTATCCTAACATTTCATAATTTTACTGCTTAAATAACCTAAACAACAACAAAACACAACGAACAAGCAGAGATGAATAAAAACCCTAATCAACACATTTTCATTTCTCTTTTGTTTTCGACAAGTGTGGACCAAAACTAATAAAAAATAAAATGAAAATGAAAACAAGAACACAAGGAGAAGGTAATACCGAACAAGGCACAAGAAGAAGGAACGGACTTTGTTGGCCTCGATATAGCTTAAGATCGACCCCAAATGCTTGTTCTATTCGAGAACAAATATTTGGGGTGAATATCAAGACTAATTGAATCAGATGAAAGACATGCCTTCATGAACCAGTGTTTCTTAGATTTTCAAGAAGTTGTAGGGGGTCATGAGATGTGTGGTGATTTGTGGTGAGGAAGGAAAGGGGGTTGTAAGGTGTGAGTTTGGGGCTTCTTGGGTAATTTAAGGTTTTCATGTTTGATTTTTAGATCTAAAATTGGTGGAATTAGGTGGGGATTTTGGGGAAACTGATGGTGGGGGAGTGTTTAGGAGGGGCTCAGGATCACCTGGTATTAATTTTGTAGGGTTTGGACTACCGGCGCAGCCGTGGGAGATTTTCGGTAGGTGGTCTACGGCGGAGCCGGCGAGGATATACATGTGGCTAGGGTTTCGAAATTTGAGAGTATATAGAGACGAGTGAGGGTACTCAAGTGGGGGGGGGGGGTCTCTAATTCAGACATTTTTATATTTTAGAACGGCAAGTTCCCATCCATTTGATTTGTGATGATCAACGGCTGGGATAAAGGGATATTAAACGGGGTCTTTTGGTTTGAGAGTGGGTTGGACCGGGTGAATTTAGTTTTGGGCTTGGGTTGTGAGTTATTTTGGACAAGTTTTGGAGAAATTTTGGGCTGGTTTGGGTATTAAAAGCAGTCCAATTCCAAAACAAAAATCCAATCCTCATTTATTCCTCTTCTTTTCTCTTTTTTTTTTCTTCTTTTTTTTATATTAAAGATCCTAAAATAAAAACCAAAATTAATCTAAAAATGTGAAGTTATATCAATTAACTAATTATAAAAATTAATTTTATTTTAAATTAATAGATAAAAATCAATAAACTAATAATTAAAAAGACAGAAAATGTAAAAATGAGCTATTTTTTGTGATTTTCAAAATTATTAAAACAAGTAATTATTGATTAATCCTAAAATGTAAAAACAAACTTTAAATGTAATGCATGGTATTTTTGGCATTTTTCATAATTTTAATAAAATTAAACATGCATAAAAATGCAAAAAATTAAATAAA
Source organism: Nicotiana benthamiana (assembly GCA_034376525.1). Taxonomy (NCBI): domain Eukaryota; kingdom Viridiplantae; phylum Streptophyta; class Magnoliopsida; order Solanales; family Solanaceae; genus Nicotiana; species Nicotiana benthamiana. The sequence continues at coordinate 37,382,344 of CM067332.1, read as the reverse complement.
ATTCTACAAAAATTTTTAAATGGAAAATAATTAAGAAAAAAATTATTTTCTTGGAGTTGTATAGGAGTATTTTGTATAGGTCAAAATCACATGCTCACAACTATCCATCTTTGCTCGGAAACACGGCGGGTTTTCGGGAAAAGATAAAATGAGCAACTATGAGGTAGTTTTGCCCATTTGAAACTCCATGAGAAGCATCTTTTGAAAGAGTCTGACCGAACCTTGCTTCAGAGATCGCTTACATATCATTGGATGTAAAGAAATTAGGTCAATGTAGTTCTGGAGGTTTTGGTAGCTCGGACAACCGAAAAATACTGATTTCACTGTTCTTGCTGTTGTTTCTGCTTGGTGAACTCCTTATTACACAAAAATGAAAGATGAAAAGCTAAACTAGCTAATCCTATCAATTATTAGTTACAAGATTCCTATATATAAACCTTCTGAAGCTTGATCTTGAGTCTCAGATGGTTCTTCCTGCAGACCTGAGTTGAATCTTGATGCTCATTAACTACAATCATTGTTTCATTCTTCTTCAACTGTTCGGATCAGGGGGCATGCGAAACTTGCGACATTAGTCACGTCTTGAGCATCTTTTTCTGCTTCTGCACTTTGAGGTTCAACTTATTTTCTTGTTTCTTCTTCTTTTTTTATTTGGGTTGAGACTTCTTCTTTTGGTCATCTCAAACCTTATGCCCCACAGTGAAAACATGTTCAGACACCAACGCAAACAAACGAACAAAATTTTTTGCTCAGTTTTCACTAGGAAAATTTCGTAAGTTATTGTAACCAAATCTAAACTATCTCTTTATTGAAGACAATAAGGTTAGGATTGTATATCCTTGGGAAAAAGAGATTAGGGAGTGGATCCTTATATCTATAATGAAATCAACTAGGGATGGGGGCCCAAAGCTGGAAAGATTAATAGGTTATGCTGGGAAAATGGCCGGGTTACGGCGGGGAAGTTTATGCCAAAAAAGAAATAACTCCTCGGGTTATGCCAGGGAGGTCCACGGGTTATGTCGGGGAAGGTCATCCGGTTATGCTAGAAAAGAAAAAAGGTCCTCGGGTTATGCCAGAAAGGTCCACGGGTTATGCGAGGGAAGGTCATCGGGTTATGCCGGAAAAGAAAAAGGTCACCGGGTTATGCCTGGGAGGTCCACAGGTTATGCCGAGAAAGGTCATCGGGTTATGCCAGGAAAGGTCATCAAATTATGCCGAAAAAGAAAAAGGTCCTCAGGTTATGCCGGAGAGGTCTACGGGTTATGCCGGGAAAGGTCATCGGGCTATGCCGAAAAAGAAAAAAGTTATTGGGTTATGCCGGAAGGTCTGCGGGTTATGCCGGGGAAGGTCATTAGGTTATGCCAAGAAAGAAAAGGGTCCTCAAGTTATGCTGGGGAGGTCCACGGGTTATGTCGGGAAAGTCATTGGGTTATGTCGAAAAAGAAAAAAGTCCTCGGGTTATACAAGGGAGGTCTACGGGTTATACTGGGAAAGTCATCGGGTTTTGCCAGAAAAGAAAAATGTCCTCGGGTTATGCCCGGGAGGTCCACGGGTTATGTCGAGAAAGTCATCGAGTTATGCTGGGGATCAACTTGGGAGTGTGACCTTATCTTGGAAAAGACTACCAGGTTATGCTGGCAGCGATTAGGAATGGGACCCTATATTGGAAAAAACATATCTAGAGATTGGAGACCCTATGCTACCATGGTTTTGGATTTTTTTTCTTTATTTTCATTTTACTTTTATCGCTTTATTCAGGAGGAGGCATGAAGAGTTTGAAAAGGACTTCCCTCTTTTTGGGTTAACTTCCACTGCATGACCATTATGGTCTCCACGCACATTACTTTTATTGTACCTTCTTCTTGCGAGGTTGTTTTGCATTGCACCTGTTTTTCAAATCAAATAAAATGGTGGTTGGTTTTTTGTCTTGAGTGTTTTGATTTCGCCCCAACTCTTTTGATGAAATCCTTTACTACTTGCTGACTTTCTGGAGACCGATCTCCCTTCTAAAACCGCATATCTTGACTTTTTCCAAAATTTCACATGATGGTTAACTCGTGTGGGGCCTTAGCCTTTCTTATTTTTCCTTTATGGCCGTTTGACTTTGGATTTATTTCCTTTTCAAGATTTTTTGACTATGGAGCCATCAAGTCTAGTCGAGATCGACTTGATGCACATGCTGAGGCTAGGCGCCTTTACTTGAACTTGGCTTTTGTTAAACATAACTCTATGAAACCGATCTTGCTATCCTTTCGTTATATTAGTTTTAGGGGAGGATGAAAACAAAAGGCATTCAAAGAAAAGTAAACAAAGGACAGGATAATGAATTTAAAGAGAAGTGTCCCTTTCGGGAGAGGAAAGAAAGACTTATCTAGAGCGCATACAAACTTCAATAGACATGACATTCTTCTTGGACTTGATACCCGATCTGCGCAACTATCCAATCTACCATAAACCCATTATGAGTCGTGTTTAATAATAGAGAAACCTTGCCAGGACCCTTTCAGTGCCATTGGTTGTAAGGAATTCCTTCTTCTCGATCAACGGTGCCCTTTGTGGGTTTTCGCCAATTGACCTCTCTCATTTCTCTTGTTACCGTCGCCTTATAGTGCTCTTTGCAAGATTTCACTAACAAGAGTCTCTCATTTTCAATTACTTTGCTTACCATCACCTTACAGTGCTCGTGTGGGATTTCACTAATAAGATTCTCTCATTTTATTTCTCTGCTTGCCATCGCCTAAATAAATGCATGCTCCAATTCTTGAACACTCTCATCGATTGATCAGAAAGAGTTGAATAGGATTTGGGGTAAAAAGAATTTGGACTGAATTACAACTTTGGAACCTTTGTCACCGAACCATTATAACATCTGCCCCAGTTTCACTTTTGGGGAAATTTTGGATTTTTGTTTTGGTGTGACTGAACCTAGAGAGAGGCTGCCTACGTATCCTTTTGGAATCAAGTCGAATATAGTTCGAGAAAACGTTGTTTTTTATTTTGATTTTCTTTCGAACGTTTTCAGGTTCCAAAAAGAGTAATCAAAGAAAGGTAACCGACTTAAAAGGTTAGCAAATGGTAGAAGTGTTTGGGGTAGCCTTCGTTATCCCAATCGGATAATATCAGTGTTGGAGAAAGATTAAACATAATACCTTTTGAATGCGTCTGCATTTACAGTTGTTTCAGGATCATTTCCTTCAATGTCTCCCAGGTACAACGCCCCTTTCGTTAATTTTTTTTTCTGATAATGTATGGGCCCTTCCAGTTGGGAGCGAACTTTCATTTGCTTCCTTATAATGAGGGAGAATATGTCTCGAATCAAGTTTTTCCACTTCAAAGTTCCTAGGCCGCACTACCTTGTTATAGGCATGAGGCATTCTTTGTTGATACAACTGTCCGTGGCAAATTGCGGCCATTTGTTTTTTGTCAATCAAGGTTAGTTGTGCTAGACGGGTCTTGACCCACTCACTATCATTAACTTCAACCTCAACGATGATTGAAGAGAAGAAATTTCAACTTTTGCAGGTATTACGGCTTCAGTGCCATAAACCAATAGATAAGGTGTTTCCCCAATTGATGTGCGCACAGTTGTGCGATATCCCAACAATTCAAATGACAACTTTTCATGACAATGTCTCGAACTTTGGATCATATTTCTAAGAATCTTCTTGATGTTTTTGTTTGCTATTTTAACAACACCATTAGCTTTGGGCTGATAAGGGGTAGAATTCTGATGCGTGATCTTAAATTGTTCACATATCTCCCTTATCAACCCATTTTGGTGAAGTAATCAATGGCAACCAATATGAATATATGCCCATTTGAAGCTTTCGGCTCAATTGGCCCAATGACATCCATACCCCAGGCAACGAACGACCATTGTGCTGAAATAGGATGCAGTTCTGTATGTGATGCATGAATCAGATCATTGTGTACCTGAACTAATGACATTTCCAGACAAAACTGAAGCAATCTTTTTCCATAGTCATCCAGTATTAGCCTGCTCGAAGGATTTTCTTTGCTAGGATATATTCATTCATATGATGTCCACACACTCCTATGTGTACTTCATGCATGATTCTTCCGGCCTCTTGGGCATCCACATATCTCAAAAGGTTCAGATCTGGAGTCCTTTTGTACAAAACTTCTCTGCTCAATAAGAAGCCATCGATGAGCCTTCTAATGGTTCTCTTTTGATCTCCACTGGCTTACTCGGGATATTCCTTCTTTTCAAAAACATCTTGATATCATGGTACCAAGGCTGAACATTTGGCTCTATCTCAACCGAATTGCAATAACCATGCCTTTCTCGAATCTGGATCTCCAACCGGTCAATGTGGACACTGTCTGGATATGGCAGCATCGAGGCCAGGGTAGCGAGTGCATCGGCTAAATCATTGTGAAACCAAGGAATGCACCTGAACTCAACGGATTTGAATCATTTGCTAAGATCTTTCACATGTTTCCTGTATGGTATAAGCTTGACATCCCGAGTTTCCCATTCTCCCTGAGCCAGTCAGATTATCAGATCTGAATCTCCCAATATTATTATTCTTTCACATCTTGGTCAGCTGCCATATTCATGCCAATAATGTAGGATTCATACTCGGCAATATTGTTTGTGCATAAAAATCAAAGACGGGTTGTGACCGGATAATGCTGACCAGTGGGTGAGATCAAGATTACGCCAAGCCTTACACCTTTTGCGTTCGCCGCTCCATCAAAGAACGTTTTCCAAACATTGGAATCTTCTGAAATTACCTCAACTAAATTTACTTCCTCATCCGGAAAGTAAGTACTCAAAGGCTGATATTCATCATCAATAGGGTTTTCAGCTAGGTGATCTGCTAACGCTTGAGATTTCATGGCGGTACGAGTGATATAGACTATGTCGAACTTAGTGAGCAGGATTTTACATGTTGCCAACCTTCCTATGGCATCGGCTTCTGAAATATGTACTTTAAATGGTCCAATCTGGTGATGAGATACGTGGTGTAGGCCAACAGGTAATGCCTAAGCTTCTAAGTGACCCAAGTTAGGGCGCAACAAGTCCTTTCCAATAGAGGTATTTGGATTTGTAACCAATAAACTTTTTGCTCAAATAGTAGATTGCCTGCTCTTTCTTCCCGGTCATATCATTTTGCCCGAGGACACAGTCGAAGGAATTCTCCAAGACTGTCAGGTACAAAAATAAAGGCTTCTCATGTTTGGGTGGGACCAAGTCTGGCGGATTCGACCAATATTCTTTGATTTTGTCAAAGGCTTCTTGACACTCATTGTCCGTTTAATCGTTGTATCTTTCTTTACTAGCTTAATATGGGCTCACACGTGGATGTCAACTAAGCAATGAACTGGCTGATGTAATTCAACCTTCCCAATAGGCTCATAACCTCTTTCTTGGTTTTCGAAGGAAGAAAATCCCGAATAGACTTTATCTTTGTTAGATCTAGCTCAATGCCCCTCCGACTGACTATAAATCCCAAGATTTTGCTAGACGGAACCCTAAATGCACATTTAGTTGGATTTAGCTTCAAGTTATACTTACACAGTCGCTCAAAGAACTTTCTCAGGTCCCGAACATGGTCGTCCCGTGTTCTGGATTTAATGATAGCATCGTCCACATACACCTCGATTTCTTGGTGCATCATGTCGTGATAGATAATGGTCATAGCCCTCATATAAGTTGCTCCACCATTCTTCAAACCAAAAGGCATGACCCTGTAACAATATGTGCCCTAGGGTGTGGTGAAAGCTGTCTCTTCCACGTCTTCTTCATCCATCAAAACCGTATGATATCCAACATAACAATCCACGAAAGATTGTATCTCATGTTTGGCATAGTTGTCAACAAGGATATGGATGTTTGGCAATTTGTCTTTGGGACTTTCTTTGTTCAGATATTGATAGTCAACACACACTCGAGTCTTCCCATCTTTCTTTGGCACAGGAACCACCTTAGCTAGCCATGTGGTGTATCGAACCACTCAGACCACCCCAGCCTTTAACTACTTTGTGACCTCTTCTTTGATCTTGTCACTGATATCAATTTTGAGCTTGTTTTGTTTTGCTGGACATGGGGGTAATCGGGGTAAGTCGACAACTTATGGACCACCAAATCAACACTTAGTCCTGCTATATCATCATAGGACTAAGCAAACACATCTTTGAATTTGAATAAAAGTTGGATCAATGTATCCGTGGTTCTTTCATTCGTGTAAATGCTTATCGTAGTTTCTTGGACTTCTTCTGAACTACCCGAATTAATCGGCTCGGTTTCATTTAAGTTTGTCTTAGGTTTATTCTCGATTGTTCCACTTCTCGATTTATTTCCCTAAAAGCCTCATCTTCATCATATTCCGATTCTTGATTCATTACATCATAATTAGATGGCGTGCTATGATCTGGGCGTGAAGTCCGAAAGCATGTCGTATTATTTAACTCCACATTATTAGAATTGAAAGGAAGAAATAAGAAAAATAACAAAAATCATAAAGAATAAATAAAGAGATTCATAGACGATGAAATATTGATTTCATTGAATTTTAAGATAGCAGGGTTTACATTGGAATCTTAAAGACAGTAAACTAAAAACAAAACATTCATGTTACACCCTAAAACAACTCGTAATGTAGAAAAGGTGGAAAGACGCACTATCTGGATTCCCGCCTGACTGGGAATAGAGTAGCCTTCCAATTTTGCAGCTTGGCATCGGGCCCCATAAATTGCACCTCAGCACTGCTCAAGCCTTCACGTGGCTGGACCATATGAGCTTTAAATAAAATTTGCCTCTTGGCTCTAAATATGTCCTCAATCTCCTCAGCCATGAAGACCTCATCATCTTCTTCTGCTTCAGTATACTTAGGCTTGACAAATGTTTTATAGAGATACGGGACCGGGTGAGGTAGAACCCGACCATTGATCTTTCGTTCATTAGCCCATCTCACATCAATTTCTGTGGTGTGAAAACCTACACCGAAGAACTTTTCGCGGGCAGCTAAAGTGATAGGTTTTGTAATATCTTGCAATAATGCCCCGAGTTCTTTCCCAGGCTTATAACCATGTTTGATCATTTCAGTAGTGACCCTGATAGACGCATTTGACAGAAAGGGCTAAAGACACGGGCTTCCCTCCTCACATTGATCTGCGACTACAACCTTAAAAGCTTGATAGACTAAATGCTCGCTACCTTCCTAGCTTCGAGACATGGTACCGATGGGAATGATTGCTCGTCTTCTCCATGGGCAACAATTTCCTGATCCTCGTGCTCAAATTTGACCATTTGATTGAGGGTAGAAGGTAGGGTCCCCTCGGCATGGATCCAAGGCCTTCCTAAGAGAAAATTATAAGAGGTATCCATGTCTAGGACATGAAATGTGACCTCAAAATACATAGGACAGATAGTCAAAATCAAATCTATCTTGCCTATGGTGTCTCTCTTGATGGCATCAAAGGCACGCACACAGACATTGTTAGGCCTGATTATCTCTGTCCCAATCTCATCTTTGCAAAGTTGAGAGACGGCAGATATCAACTCCGGATCCTCCATCCAGCATGACTCTTTTCACATAGTACCCCTCACACTTAACTGTCAAATGGAGGGCTTTATTGTGGGCATCCCCTTCCGATGGAAAATCATTCTTGCTAAAGAAAATCCTATTGACTGCGAAGAATCTTTCTGTCATTCTTTCTAGTTGTTCGGCAGTGGTTTCAATTAGAACATAACTTAATTAAGGGTTTTTATCAACACTTTTTGATGCCCATTTGAGCTTATCAGCAAAGACAAACGAGATACCTGAGTGGGAGATTTTCGGAGTTGGTCAATTATCTCGTTGTCCGTAGTTTTCATTTTAGGAAGAACTCCTCTTCTTCTTGGGTACTAACTGGGTTTTTGAGCGGGAAATGGTTTTTGTTGTGCATTGTTTACTTCCTCCTGATTATGGTATCTCCTTGGTTGGTTTCATTTACTTCCCATGCGATTTCTTTCTTTTGTACATTACTACCCCTCTGTTGTTATTCCATGGGACGGTAGTGGGATCCTTCATGGTCTTCTGTTGTGCGCGACTGATAACCATGGGCTTATTCAGCCTTGGTGAAATTACCGCCGCCTCCCCCACATAAGTCCCTCTTTGTATGTACATCTTAGGTCCCTTGTTCAGCTCAACCTCTTAGGAGGACTCAACACTAATTGTTCTTTCCTATGAGGTCGGGGAACATAAAGAATAGTGTCTTTATGGGGTAATGCCCTTGTTTTGGTTTCCACTGTCTTTTCTTCACTTCGTGGAGCGGAGTTACTCTTTTTCTCCCCCTTATCTTGCTTTGCGGCAGCCTTTGGGTTTCTTTCCATAACGCCGATGGTAATGATGGCTTTAGAGCTGGGTCAAATTCTTTATCTTCACAGATCATTCCAATAACTGGCCCGTTATAGTGAGCCGGCAATGGATTGTTGGTCACATTAGTAATTTCTTCATCCTTCAACACTATCCATTTTTGCTTTATGAGATTTTCAACCGCCCTTTTTAAAGTCCAACAGTCTTCAGTTCCATGCCGTTCCACCATACAATGATAAGCATATAGGGTGCCGGGTCGATAGGAAGGTGACTCTGGGTTTTGTCTATTCGGGGGTATGAGTTGCAGCAAACCCATTTGGACTAGTTTAGGGAAAAGTCTAGAGTATGATTCACCTATAGGTATGAATTTTATTCTCTTGGGTGGTTCCCGAGCATGGGCATTGTAGGGGAATTTATTTTGTGGAGGTCGGGGGTTATACTGAGCTTGGTGAGGAGGGCTATTTCTAGGAGGAGGAGCTTTGTTTTGGTTAAATTATCGTTGTGTCCAAGCGTATGGTTGAGCATTCATTCACCGCGTAAGGCTGGGGGGCCATAATATAGGCCACATCTTGGTAGGGATAATAATGTTGCGGTTCGCTTGAAGGGAAGTAGCCTCTGGGTAGATGGGGGTTTCTCATACCTGAAGCTGCAATTGCCACTTCTTCCTTCTTATTTATGTTTGCTACACCTCCGGACTCGCTTAGAATTGCTTGGGATGTAGCTCTTATGGCATATTGGCTCAATATGCACCCTATTTTCAGACCATTCTCGACCATTTCACCAATCTTGAGAGTGTCAGTAAATGGTTTCCCTATTGCAGATATCATATTCTGAGAGTAGTCAGCCTCTTGGTCTTTCAGATATATTCTAACCATTTCCGTCTCATCCATCGGGGGCTTGACCCTGGCCGCTTGTTCATGCCATTTAACATCATATTTTCGAAAACTTTCCGATGACTTCTTCTTGAGATTTGACAGAGAACTCCTTTCCGAAGATATGTCTATGTTATACTGAATTAGCCCGATAAAATCTCGAGCTAGATCATCCCAAATGTGCTAACGAGATATGTCCTGAACCATGTATCACTCGGATGAAATGCCCAATAGACTCTCTCCGAAATAAGCCATGAGAAGCTCCTCTTTTCCACCTTATCCTCTTAATTAATTACAGTATATCTTGAGGTGGGCTATGGGATCCCCATGCCCATCTAACTTCTCGAACTTGGGAGTTTCAAAACCCAGGGGTAGGTGAAAATGTGGGAATATACACAACTCAGTGTAGGATACGCTTTTCTAACCGCTTAAACCTTGTATATTCTTAAGGCTCTCTTCTATACTCCCCATCTTCCGAGTGATTTCTTCTTTCTCGGGGTTCTTTGTGGTTTTCTCCTATTCTATGGTAAACTCGTATCGGGATTGTTAAGGGTAGGAATTGGTAGTGAAACGGGTCATCTCTGGTGGAAAGGATGGTACTTGAAAAGTAAAAGATAAGCTTGTCCTGGGAAAAGTGAGTTGTGTCGTGGCTAAGGAGGGCGGCACAGTGAATAAGTTGGAGGCCGCACCTAAAATTACTACCTGGGGGAAAAACTTAGTAGGTGTTCCTGTAAAGTGGCTGATATGGTAGGATATCTAAGCGGAGTGATTGGATAATTTATTGGGACGTTAGAAGTTCCACTTGCCTTGGGAAGTAGCTCAGGGAAACCAGGTATCGCACTTGGTGGTTCTCTACCATTGGCTCAAGCGTCCCAAATTTCCAACATAATGAGATGCAGAACCCTGTCAGCAGCTATTGACTCTGAAGTTAGGATGGTCGAGAGCGGGCTATCCTCTAGGACAGGAACTATTGGCAAATGACTCTCCGGCGACATTTCAACACTTCCTTTTTATCTTGTAAAGTAAGAATGTGAAGCCAGATTACCACAAAACCAACAACCTTAATATAAAACCTAATTAATAGCAAACATAACAAAACCAGTTAGTTTGAGACTATTAACACATAGGGAATCACATATTGGGGGTGTGATGAACCTATATAGTTAAATGTGTTTCTATATATTTTGCGACGGTTGCGTGCTTCATCCCGGCTTTTGTTTATCTCCCCAATTTCTCCTTTCTTTTGGCGTTCTTCACCATTTTCTCTTCTTTTTGTATTTTGTCAATGTTTTTCCCTCTTATTCCTGTTTTCCTATCTTTTTCTTGTTGTTTTTTTCTCTTTTTCTTGTTTTTCTTTCTATTCTTGCTTTTCTTTCTTTTCTTTTATTCGAATTATTTAAAATCATGATCGCATCCGATTATGTTTGCCTACTGATAACAAGGGATTTTAACGTGTTTCATGCTCCTTCTTGCTTATTCTTTCACTATAAATTGTTAGTAAATAGTCCCAAAAGGCTCATAAGTTGTGTTTGATTGCAGTTTTGATTGACAAAGAGACGAAATGTCAAAGATCGGCTTAGAAGGAGGGAAACCTGCTCAAGTATCACTGACAAGGAAAACTGAGGGTAGACAGGCCTAGTGTGGCCGCATTCGACTTTATGCGGTCCACACTAGGTGATTCAGAGAGTTGGCAAAATGGGCTTCAAGGCAGTGCGGCCGCATTCGATATTGCGCGGTGTGCATCGAAGGTTCCACGGCCGCACTACCATTTTGTGTGGTCCGCAAAAGAGAGATTCAGAGAGGTGAAAATTGCCATGGTTCAAGCTGCACAATCCCTGGTCATATTTGTGTGGACCGCATTAGAGACCTCTGCAGCGACGGTCTATTCTACACGGTCTGCGGAGCCCGAGTACAAAAAGCCAAGATTTGAAGTTCAAGAGCCTAGTGCCGCAGGGGTATTTTATTCCAGTTTTTCTAGCTTAGTATAAATAGAATATTTTTCCATTTCTAGGTCATCTATTAACTCCAGAACATAGTTGTGCTCATGGGAACTTCATCTGTAGCCATTTTTGGCATCTTAGCTTGGTTTTAACGATAGATTCTTGCATTTTACTTTAGTATTTAATTAATATGTCTTGTTCTTCATCTATTTCTCCATTGTTTTCTTCAAGCATAAGTAGTTAAACCCCATTAGCTAGGATTGTGTCTCAACCCTAGTGTGGGTAATTGATGGGTATTGCAATTTAAGGCTAGATTGACTATGGGTGTTTGTTATTTGGGTCAATTTTATGGTTTAATTTATGAATTCGTAGTTGCAAACACTGGTTTGTGCTTAGCTAACTTGGTTCTTCTTGAGAAAGAGAGCCTAAGTCTCCAAAATTGACCCAACAAAGAATTAGGATGGACTCAAAAGAATTGATAGTCCCAATTAAAGGGTTAAACCTTGAGATAGTAATTACCCGCCTTGAACCCTAGTTGCTTGGGCAAATTTGCCTACCCATTTGGTCTTGAGAAAGTCAATTGGGAAAAATCACTCTCTCTGCCGAAAGGTGTGAGAGTGGGTAAAATCGTGCAACGATTATAGTATATTTCCCCAAACAGTTCAAGCATGCCTTAGAAGTAATTACACGTCAATTAGCCACCTAGGTAAAAGTCACTATTCTAGTGCCTTTAAACTATTAGATACAACTCTTTGCAATTTTCATTTAGCACATTAGTTATAATTAGTAGTTGATAATATCATATTGTTATAGAAAACCCAAAAAATGACGAGAAGATCAATTAAGAACATACTCACAATTCTAAGCTCGAAAGATACTTAAATCCAATCCTAGCTCTCTATGGAATCGCTCCTGACCCAAAAGTGTGTAAAAGCTATTGCGACTCTCTCTTACTACTATTTAGTAGTGAGGAGTTGGACCTCGATCACTTTTTGGCGCCGTTGCCGGGGAGCTAACGTTTTTAGCTATCTATTTAGTTTGTTTTGTGTGTTGTTCTTCTTTCCTTCTTTGTTACTTATATGTTTGCATCAATTATTTAGGTACTTTAAATGCTAATGACCCTCTTGGAAATGTGATAGCGGGGGAGGAGGTAGATGATCCTGAGCAAGATGAGGTGCCTCTAGCACCTAAAGGACAACAGAGAGGCTGGAATGCCAATGCAAATGCTATTCCAAATAATAATATTCCAGACCCCCCTCCACCACCTCTAAGAGCGACTCCCGGAGTATTGCCGAATCAAGGCTACGCAAGTGCAATTGTCCCTCCCTGAGTCCAGGCGGAGAATTTTCAAATAACCAATATGATATTGACCTTACTTGAGCAGCGTGGGTACTTCACAAGTGCTGCGGATCAAAATGCCTACAAACATCTAAAAGGGTTCGTAGATACATGCTGGGGGAGCAGACAAACGAATGTGTCCGAGGATGCGTTGAGATTAAGACTTTTCCCGTTCTCACATAGGGAAAGGCATTAGATTGGCTTGAGATACTCCCCAACCATTCCATCACAACTTGGGATGAGTTGGCAGATAAATTTATTGGTAAGTTCTTCTCACCGAGTCATATGGCGGCACTTCAGTATGAAATTTTAGCCTTCAAGAAAGGGCCAACGGAACCATTGCATGAAATTTGGGAACGGTATAGGACCATGGTAAAAGAGGGCCCGAATAACGATATGACCGAGGCGATGATTCAACAAACCTTTTATCGGGGCATCAACACCACAAATCAATGCATTGTGAACCAATTGGATAGGGGAAATTTTATGAAACTTTCTTATGACGAGGCATGTAATATACTTGATGAGATGGCCGATATGTCTTCAACATGGGAAAGTAGAGCAAATGTGCCCCAAGGTGATCCTACGATCATCCATTTGCACAAGGAAGAATTGCATGATCGTGGTGAAGATATTGCCGAGCTCACTACTACTATGAACCAATTGGCAAAGACGCAGTTGCAACAAGTTCAAAATCTACGCCAATTTAACGCCATTGAAGGTGTAAATATGCTTAAAAGAAGATAAAGAGGACAACAATTTCAAGGGAATTGTGAAACAATATGACAATTATGGTTGTGGTTTTTCAAATGATTGTTATGATGACTAAAGCGAGGAGGTCCAATATGTTAACAACTATCAAGGCAATAGAGGCAACTATTCAAACCAACAATGGCGGCCCCATGGAAATTGGGGCAATCAACAACAAGGTGGTGGCAATTGGAACAACAACAATCAACAACAATGTGGTGGCAATTGGAACAACAACAATCAACAACAAGGTGCTGGCAATTGGAACAACAACAACTAAAACAACAATTAGGGTAACCAAAACAACAACCAAGTCAATTGGAATGGAAATTACAATAATTGGAGCAACAATAACAATCAAGGCAGGTGGAATAACAATGGGAACCAATGCAACTAGGGGCAAGGCTTTCAAAGGACCCCAATGTACCAACAAATGAGCAATCCACCCCATTTTCCTTCTCAAGGTCCTAGTTCTTCTGTAAGTAATATGGGTAGAATTGAAAGTATGTTCGAGCAAATGATGAAAAAGAACCAAGATTCGATGCTCAATTGTCTTCACGCAATACCTCCATCCGGAACTTGGAGGTACAATTAGGCCAAATCTCTCAAGCTTTGAACACTCACCCTAATGGTGCTCAACCAAGTGACATGGTAGTGAGCCCAAAGGGTGGGAACAACAATCATATGATCGCGGTTACAACAAGAAGTGGGAGAGGTAGTGATGTGAATGCCTCAAGAGAAAATCAAGTTGTAGATGATGATGTTGAGTTGCGGGATGATGAAGGACCTTTAATGGTTGATGATGTGGTTGAAGAAAACGTGAATAATGATGTGAGGATTGTCATAGATGAAGCTGAGGTAGAAACTTATGATGTTGTGTACCCGTCTAGGGAACACATGATTGACATGCCCAAGCTAGTTGTGCTGTCTTGCGTAGGCCACCTCCCCTTTATCTTCAAAGGCTCGCAAAGCAAAAAAATGATAATCAATTTAATAAGTTCATTGATATGATGAAGAGTTGTACATAAATGTGCCATTGGTGGAGGCAATTGAACAAATGCCGGGCTATGCAAAATTCATGAAGGACTTGGTTATTAAGAATTGTTCTATGGATTGTGAAACAATAAATATGACTCACCAACTGAGTGATATAGTGCATTCAATGGCCTAAAAGTTAGAGGATCCCAGAGATTTTACTATCCCTTTTACTATTGGAAGTGTGGACTTTGCTAGAGCTTTATGCAACTTGGGGGCTAGTGTCAATTTGATGTCGTACTCAATTTTTGAGACTTCGAGTATTAGGCAACCTAGACTAACTTCAATGAGGCTTAAAATGGTGGATTGATCGATGAAGTGACCTTTGGGAATTGTTGATGATGTGCTTGTATGGGTGGACAAATTCATATTGCCGGCCGACATTGTCATTTTGGATTGTGAAGTAGACTATGAGGTTCTGATTATCTTAGGTAGACCTTTCCTTGCAAAGGGGAAGGAATTGGTTGATGTTGAAGCGAGAGCTCACTTTCCAAGTGGGTGATGAAAAGGTCGTCTTTCATATTTGTAAATCCAAAAAGCAACCCAATAGCACCGAGGCATGCTCAATTGTAGATCTTGTCACAACTGTGATTGTGGATGATACCGGTGTTATGATCAACGTGGAGGATCCTCTTGAGGTTGGGCTGTTAAATATGGATGTCAATGATGATGGAAGCAGAGTGGAGTGCATGAATGCCCTACATGGGATGGGATCTTATTCTTATGAGCCGAGAAAATTGTATTTGGATCATGAAAACCGCAAAACTCCACCAACAAAGCCATCAATTGAGGAGCCACCGGTGTTGGAGTTGAAACCACTTCCTCCACACCTCAGGTATGAATTCGTGGGCTCAAATTATACTTTACCAATTATTCTTTCTTCTTGCCTTACTTACATGCATGTTGAGGCTACTTTGGCGGTGCTTCAAAAGCGAAAATGGGAAATTGGATGGACACTAGCTGACATTCGGAGAATAAGCACTGTATTTTGCATGCACAAGATTATCTTGGAGGATGATACAAAGCCTTCCTTGGAGCATCATACAAGATTTAATGAGGCTATGCAAGAGGTGGTAAAGAAATAGGTGATCAAATGGTTAGATGTTGGGGTTGTACACCCCATTTCTGATAGCTCGTGGATTTCTCCGGTGTAATGCGTACCGAAGAAGGGTGGTATGTCTGTGGTGCCCAATGACAACAATGAATTATTCCTACATGGACGGTCATCAAATGGAGGGTGTATATGGATTACCGGAAGTTAAACATGGTGACATTAAAGGACCATTTCCTATTTCTATTCCTTGACCAAATGCTAGATCGTCTTGTGGGGCGTGCTTTTTATTATATTTCGGATGGTTACTTGGGGTACATCCAATTTTTAATTGCCCCGGAGGATCAAGAGAAGACAACTTTTACCTGTCCATATGGCACATTCTCTTTGTCTCGGATGCCGTTCGGATTCTGTAATGCTTCGTCGACCTTCTAACGATGCACGATGGCTATTTTCACCGACATGGTCGCAGATATCTTGGAGGTCTTCATGGATGATTTTAGTTTGGTTGGGGATTCCTTAGATGAATGTTTGGGTAACCTGGATAAAGTGTTGCCCCAATGTGAAGACATAAACCTTGCACTCAATTGGGAAAAATGCCATTTTATGATTGAAGAGGGTTCAGTTTTGGGATACAAAATTTCAAAGCGAGGAATTGAAGTGGATAAAGCCAAAATAGAGGTGATTTGAAGGCTTCCTCCCCCTATTGTGTCAAAGGGGTGAGGAGTTTTCTTGCGCTTGTGGGTTTTTACCGGAGGTTTATAAAAGATTTTTCCAAAATGGTACATCCTTTTGTGCAGTTTGCTAGAGAAAGATGCTAAGTTTGTGTTTGATGAGAAATGCATGGAGACTTTTGAACTTCTCAAGCAGAAGTTGAACACCACTCCTATCATTACTGCACCTAATTAGAGCTTGCTTTTTGAGCTCATGTGTGATGCTAGCGATGTTGTGGATGAAGCGGTGTTGGGTCAACGTGTGAACAAGATGTTTCATCCAGTGTACTACACAAACAAGACCATGAATAAGGCTCATAGGAACTATACGGTCACTGAGAAAGAGTTGTTGGCTATAGTGTATGCTATGGAAAAGTTTCGACCATATCTCATGGGGGAAAAAGTTATAGTGCACACTGATCATGCTGCCCTTAGGTATTTGATGACAAAGAAAGAATCAAAGGCAAGATTGATGAGATGGGTGTTACTACTTCAAGAGATTGATCTAGAAATTGTGGACTGAAAAGGTAGCAAGGATCAGGTGGCGGACCACTTATCCCGTTTGGAGGAGGAAGGGAGGCCTTGTGATGGCCTTGAGATCAATGATTCATTTCTCGAGGAGCAACTCCTTACGATGTCAATGAACGATATGGCATGGTTTGCCGATGTTGCTAATTACCTTGTGACCGGAATAATCCCGTATGAGCTCTCTTCTAACCAAAGGAAGAAGCTCAAGCGGGATAGCTTGGACTTTTATTGGGACGAACCATATTTGTTCAAGATTTTCACGGATGGTGTAATTCTTAGATCTGTCCCGAAGGAAGAATAATTGGGTATCTTGGAGGCTTGTCATTCCTCTCCTTATGGTGGCCATCATGGCGGGGCGAGGAAGGCTTCTAAAGTGCTTAGTTGTGGATTCTATCAGCCAACCTTGTTCAAAGATGCGGATGATTTTGTGAAGAGATGTGATGAATGCTAAAAAGCAGGCGGGATTTCCAAGAAAGATGACATGCCTCTAAATGCAATTCTTGAAGTTGATATCGTTGATGTATGGGGTGTCGATTTTATGAGCCCTTTTGTTAGCTCGTGCAGTAACAATTACATTTTTGTAGCGGTTGACTATGTGTGACAATGGGTTAAGGCCCTGGCCTTGCCTAATAATGAAGCTAGAAGTGTGGTGGCATTTCTAAAGAAGAGCATTTTCACAAGGTTCGGCACTCCTCGTGCGATTATTAGTGATGAGGGGTCTTATTTTTGCAACAAAGCTTTCGACACGTTGCTTTCCAAGTACGGTGTCAATCATATGGTTTCTATCCCCTATCATCCTCATGAAAATGGCCAGGTGGAGGTCTCTAATAGGGAAATCAAGAGTATTGTGTCAAAGACGGTCAATGCTAATAGAACTGATTGGTCGAAAAAATTGGATGACGCTCTATGGGATTACCGGACAGCTTACAAGACCCCTTTGTATGCCACCTTACCGATTGGTGTTTGGGAAAGCATGTAATCTACTAGTGGAGTTGGAGCATAAGGCCATGTGGTCCTTGAGGAAGCTTAATCTTGAGTGAGATGTTGCGGCAAATCTTCGTGTTGAACAAATCAATGAACTTCACGAATTCTGGTTCCATGCATACTCTACTTCCTCCTTGTATAAGGACAAGATGAAGTACTTTCATGATAAATATGCTCAAGGAAAGGAGTTCAAAGTTGGTTATTTGGTTCTCTTGTTCAATTCCCCGTTACGTCTATTTCTGGAAAAGCTTAAATCAAAGTGGCCATTTGAAGTTGTGTTCGTGACCCCTTTTGGTGCTCTTGATCTCAAGAACAAAAATGGTGAAGTTTTCAGAGTTAACGGGCACCGATTCAACCATTATCTAGGAAAGATCGATACCAGTCATATGGTGGAGCTTATTCATCTCAAGTGATATGGTAGCATGCGTCGTGCCGCGACGTTAAATAAGGCACTTTTTGGGAGACAACCCAAGTCTTTTTCTTCTTGTTCTCTTTGATTTTCTTTGTAGTTTAGGTTTGATTCTTGGACTAATTGGTTGTGAGATGTTGCAGGGATTGAGTTGATGTAGAGCAAAACATAATGGAAAAATTGTTCAGCCTCTGAAGTTTCGAGTGCATTCGCAATACACTTTGTGCAGTCCGCACTGGTGTGAGCCAATGAGAGAGATCTCTGAAGTTTGCCACCGCAGTTGCATTACATTTTATGTAGTACCTCCACGGTTGCGGTATGTTTTTGCGGACCGCGGAGGTTGCCTTCTTATGCTTCTTCTGAAAAAACCCAGCGTGGGCCGCATGCCGTTTTGTGCAGTTGCGTTGGTAGGTAAGACCAGGTCCCATAAGTTTTTCTATTAATAGACCACAAAGTGAACTGTTACCCTTTTCGAAAAATTTACTCTTAGAGACAAAAAAAATTACTGTTCTTCTTCTTCTTTGACTATGTTTCTTGCTCAGAGTGATTACTTGCATTTCATATCCACACATGGTAACATTTCAATTATTTATTTTTGCTTAATTTTGTAATTTCACTTTTGTTTTATTCCCATTAGCCCATAGCTTCTTCTTCGTTCTTGTATATCTTCAAATTCTAGGTTAGTCTAGTTTAATTGTTAAATTTTATGTGTTTGGTGAGCATAATTAAATGGGTAAACTGAATAAGGACCCTAACTATGTTTTAATTGAATTAAAATGCAAAATTCCAAGCCCTAACTCACTGCCATGACTTAGCACCCTCCGCGGACCGCGGTCGTTTTTATACGGTTCGTGGTGCTCTGATGCGGTCCGAGGTCATTTTTGTGCAGACCGCGATGATGATGTTTCTGAAAGTTGACCTGTTGCCCAACGTGATCGCACTACATTTTGTGATGTTCGCACTGGCCCACTGTAGCCGTGGTGCTATTTTGTGCGGGCCGTGATGGTTAGATTCAGAGAGCGATTTTCAAGACTTTGCCCCAGTGCGAATCATGGTTGCTTTTATGCGGTTCGCAGTGGCCCCAATGCGGTCACACTCCTTTTTTTGCGGTCCCACTGCACTGTGTCTGCAATTCCGTCTGTAATTTTTTTGGATTCTGTTCTGTAATGCATTATACACATCTGTTTCACTGTCTCCGTTGATACTAACAAAGTTAGACATTTGTGCTTGCAGATAATGGTTAAACAATGAGGGGGAAAGAGAACAAAACAACCCAGGAGAGGTGAATCCACCTGGGGTGGGAAACAAAGGATGATCAAGCTCACTCCCCAAGTTCGGGAGAGCATAAAAAGAATAAGGAAGTTGATAAAAGCTGCTGACAGGGCAGCTGACAAATCTGGGAGTGAATACGAGCCATCTCAGGAGGTTTCCTCAAATTCGATTCCTGCACAGATTTTTGATTGGCCCGGACGAATAAGATTGACCGATGATACTCCACCTCCATCACCCCTACCCAAGTAGCAGATCATGTCCCCATTGAGTCGTTTGAGGGCTCAACAGCTGGTAGCGGTGAGTACTCCACCTCCCATACAACTTCATTATCCTGGGAGAGTGCATAGGGGGGTAAAGTTGCGGTAAAAGGAGATGATGAGGTACGTAAGGGTGGTGAGCCTCAGGTTGGGGGCGTTGCCCGGACTAGAGATCCTGCAGTTTAGGAGGATAGATTTGTCAACCAGGTGGCATTCCACAAGTTAAGGAAATGGTGGCCAGTAAGAAAGTTGATTCTTGAGAGGAGCTTCATTGACAGAGACCTTCTACCCCTAAACCCTAATATGCATAGACAGTTCCGGACTCGACTAGGGTGGGAGCACTTGTTGGATGATTGTGTGACTGCCAACAAATATATGGTCAAGGAGTTTTATTGCACTTTAGCCCACATCTTGAAGGGGACCAAAGTGACCAAGGTTCGAAACAAAAAAGTGGTGTTTACTAGGAAGGCGCTCAATGAATACCTGGGTTTCAATGAAGAAGATGAGTCCCTTTACAATAAAACTTTGGCTATGGGCGAGGAGGTTAGTCCTTGGTTAGCTTCATACCTTGCAATCTCGGGTACTGTTCTAGATTGGTTTGACAGTTGGGGCCAAAATACTTCGGAGGAACCTTAACTTTGAGGCTAAGGGTTGGTTGACTTTTGTGTGCAGCCGACTTGATCCCACTACCCATGATCAGACTCTTCCGCTTGCCCGGGCTATTCTTGTTGCATCTATTATTGCAGGATACCCTATCAACGTGGGAATGTAATGTCCCACGTCATTTCTTCAGTGGGGGTCGAGCATGACTGAAACTACCCTTTTACCAACACCCTTACTATGTATTTCTAGGACTTGGAAATGGCAAAGAGATCTTTTGACATCAAGGTAAAACCTGTGGCTCCGTTTTTATGGTATAGTTTGAAGGGTATAGACAAACCCAAGGACAAGAACTACAAGGAGCCTACTTCTGCCCCAATTGGCTAGTTTGAAGAGCCGGTTACGGTAGAGCCCTCTACTGAGCCTGCCTTGACTACTGTTTAGTTGCCTCCCGGACCTTCCACTACAACTGACTTGCCTCCTGGTCCTTCTACTTCAATTGGGCCGGGGATTCCATCTTCCTGGGCCCATCCTATCATTGCCCACCAGCTGAGCCAAACACTTCATAGCTTGAACAACTGGATGGCGACTGCTTCATCCAAGTTGTCCTCCTTGACTTCTACCATTGCAGCTTAGTCGACACCACAGCCAGCACAGATTCCACAGTCTATAGAGGATGCACTTAAGGAAATTCTTGCCAACCAAGAGAAGATCCTCAGTACTCAGAGTGCCTTGGCTACGAAATTAGATTAACATGGGAAGGCTCTAAGGAAGTTTGCCAAGGAGCACAAGAAGCTGCACAAGTCACGGGCCTCCAAGGAGTCCGTAATGGGGTTGAGAGTAGATGTGGATAAACTGAAGGCATACCAGCTGCCTTTAGACTTGCTATTTGAGGACCCAGCTCCAGCAGCAGTACCAGTAGTAGAACCACAGCAGGAGCAGTCACAAAGGCCTCTAAAGAGGAGGAGGATGATCCCGAGCGCATATGATGTCATCATCTAATATGCGGACCCACCGGAGGTTTCCTCTAGTCAGCCACTGGATGTACTTCAGCTACAGCCTCTCCAGGTCCAAGCCCCAGTCCCAACAGCTGAGCAGTAGGATACCAGGAACCAATCTGAGGTTCCCGCGCATACAGAGGATCCAGGGACCACTGATGATCTTATGCAGACATACACAACTTAGGAAGTCTTCATATCCTTTCCTTATACTTTTTGGTGCTTATTTGTTTTGTTGGCACTGGAGACAATTCCAACTTTTATTTGAGGGGGTGCCCCTATATTTTATCTTTGGATGATTGTGTATATATACTGGTTTATTCTATGCCTTTTTGATTTTTACTTAGTCTGTATATAACTTTACATTTAGTTACTTTTATTGCACTTTTTATCGTTCCTTTGGTCTGTATATAAAGTTACACTATTGTATATATTCATCTCTCGTGTATATTCAAATCACCTATTGTACATATTCATTATATTTTCTATTTTCGTAATTTTTTTTGTTTGTGTTTCGTTTTTGGGCTTTCAATAAGCCTTTGATTTTCTTAATGCCACGGTTCTTTCTAAAGGTGGAGTATTGTGTGAATTAGGTGGCTCTTCCCGATGATGGATGGCGTGACAACCTTCTTAAAGGTTTGAGTCCGTTTTTGTTTTTCTTTGTTTTTGATAGTTTGTAGTTAAGTGTACCTCAAGCAAAGCTTCACTTGGTCCTAGCACATTTGCCTTTGATCCCATGGTCAAAGATAAAATATTGTGTTTAGGATGGTGAAAGTCATGACCTTGAGACTCTTGTGTTGACCAACAATCATCATGTGGTCTTTCGAGACCATTGTGTGCTCAAATCGTGTCTAAGGTTGTTTTGGGCCCCTGACTCTATGTCCTTAGCAATCCTTTAGCTTATGTGGTGAGAAATCGAATTATGAATCCAAGTCCTAAGCCAATTGTCTAGAACTTGTCCTAAATGTCTGTTGAGGCGAATTCTTAAGTGAAATTTGGCTTGAGATGTGATTATAGGCTCTCATTGATCTAAATGATAGGTGAACAATTCCATAGCCTACGAATGATATAATCCCTAATTAACACTTTTGAGACTTAAACCTTTTTCTTTCAAGAACCATTCTAAAATATACCCTCTCTTGGCACTTGATCTTTCATTGAGCAATGGCAAAAGTCTAAGTTTGGGGGGAGAGACGAGAAAGGGACAAAGTGGTAAAAGATACAAAAGTGAAGAAAAGGAAGGCAATGAAAAAGAAAGAACAGAAAAAGAAAGCCGAAAGTGAAAAAGGATAAAAAGGGATTCAAGAAAAACAAATGAGAAAAAGGTGTTGAAAAAGATGAAAAAGGAGATACATTTTGAAGTGCATAATAAAGGGCCCCTTCAAAAAAAGTGAGATACTCAAAGAGTCAAGAGAATTGTGCCAAATGAATCCAAAGAAGTGCTTAAGGGAATATGGAACCCATTTAGATCAAAACATTGAACCAAAAACTTCACATTGACTCCATAAAATCCCTATATGATCTTGAGTTGAATGACACTTGCATTAGTGGATACTTACATGAGGGGCAAACATATGGTACTTGGAGCCGGACTTGATACCTTTCCTTGAGAGAGACAAGTGAATTTCCATTAACCTCAGTTTGTGTGCTAATATATAAAAAGGTGAGGTTTTCTTAGGGAGAGTTGAGGATGTGTGAGTTTGGGTTCCACAACGACCAAAGCAATTGAGAGAGTTCTTTGATGTAATGAGTCAACTCTTGATGCTCTTGTGTCATACTTTATCCATAGTGTTTCAAAGTTTAAAGATTGTTAATGACTTATTCGTATTGAGGGCAATTGTTAGTCCCAATTAATGCTTGTGAGTTTACTTTAGGATATCTGAAAATACTTGGATTTCCCTTAAGGGGTTGAGTCTTATTTTGTTTGCTTGAGGACAAGCAAAAGCTTAAGTTTGGGGGAGTTGATAACTAGGGATTTTAACGTGTTTCATGCTCCTTCTTGCTTATGCTTTGACTATAAATTGTTATAAAATAGTCCCAAAAGGCTCATAAGTTGTGCTTGATTGCAGTTTTGATCGACAAAGTGACAAAATGTCAAAGATCAACTCAAAAGGAGGGAAACTTTCTCAAGTATCAATGACAAGGCAAACTGAGGGCAAACAGGCCTAGTTCAGCCGCATTCGACTTTGTGCAGTCCGCACTAGGTGATTCAGAGAGTTGACAAATGGGCTTCAAGGCAGTGCGATCACATTTGATATTGTGCGGTTTGCACCGAAGGTTCCACGGCCACACTACCATTTTGTAGTGTCCGCATAAGAGAGATTCAGAAAGGTGAAAATTGCCATGGTTCAAGTTACATGGTCCGTGATCATATTTGTGCGGACCGTATTAGAGACCTCCACGGCCACGGTCCATTCTACGCGGTCCGCAAAGCTCAAGTTCATAAAGCCAAGATTTGAAGCTCAAGAGCCTAGTGCGGCTGCGGTCCATTTTATGCGGCCCGCACTGGCCTTGCAGGGGTATTTTTGTCCAATTTTTCTAGTTTGGTATAAATAGAACATTTTGCCATTTTTAAGACATATGTTAACTCCAGAACAGAGCTGCACTCGTGGGAACTTCATCTGTAGCCATTTTTGGCATCTTAACTTTGTTTTAACGATAGATTCTCGTATTTTACTTTAGTATGTCTTGTTTTTCATCTATTGCTCCATTTTCTTCTTCAAGCATGAGTAGCTAAACCCTAGTGTTGTTAATTGATGGGTGTTGTAGTTTAAGGCTATATTGACTATGGGTGTTTCTTATTTGGGTCAATTTTATGGTTTAATTTATGAATTGGTGGTTACAAACACGAAAGAGACCCTAAGTCTCCAAAATCGACCCAACAAAGAATTTGGATGGACTCAAGAGAATTGATAGTTCCAATTAAAGGGTTAAACCTCGAGATAGTAATTACCCGACTTGAACTGTAGTTGCTTGAGCAAATTTGCCAATCCATTTGGTCTTGAGAGAGTCAATTGGGCAAAATCACTCTCTCTACCGAGAGGTGTAAGAGTGGGTAAAAACGTGCAATGGTTATAGCATATTTCTCCAAACATGTCAAGCATGCCTTAGAAACAATTACCTGTCAATTAGCCACCTAGGTGAAAGTCACTACCTTAGTGCCTTTTAAACTATTAGATACAACTCTTTGCAATAGCATAATTAGTTATAATTAGTAATTGATAATATCATATTGTTAAATAAAACCCCAAAAATGATAAGAAGATCAATTTAGAACACACTCATAATTCTAATCTAGATAGATACGTAACTCCAATCCTAGCTCTCTGTGCATTCGATCCTGACCCAAAATCGAGTAAAAGCTATTGCGACCCTCTCTTTCCACTTTAGTAGTTCGGAGTTGGACCGCTATCACCTACGTATGACGATCTTGCGTGAATCAGATCATCACGTAGTTCAAGGAATAAATGCAAAGAATAAAATTTTTGGGGGTTTTCCAAATTTTCACTAATAAAACTTCTACTTTTCTTTGTTACAAAAGACTCTATCATACTTTTTTTAGGAATTTAAAACTACAAACAGACTCGAAATGGACTTTAAAACTAGAAACTGAAGTAAAGACTCAAAAATGAAATCAAGATCACATAAGTTCTTCAAAAGTTGATCCAGGGACTGCGAGACATTTGTCGGTCTCGCTACGGGCCTATGTGCAAGGTCTCCTTGAAGACAATCCAGTTCATTCATTATTTGTCGAACAAAGGTCATCACTGTAGAGAAAAAAGTCATTTCGGTCATATCTCCACATTCATGGCACTTCGTGACGATGTAGTTATCAGTTTCTATAACCCTTTCCCCAATGATACCCTTTTCTTGGAGTAAACACATGATTTGCTGAGACCTAGCTTCTAATACTTGGGCGTCATGATGCTTTTGACCCCACAACTTTTGCATATCTTTCTCTTGCTGGAACATTAATGCATAACGACATTCCCTTTCCTCTTTAAAGTTCTTAGCTTGTTTGGCCATCTCATTTTCAAGGGTAGTTAGACTTTTTTCAAATTTGTAGCTGTTCCTAATATTTTCTTTTCAACTACCGTACAAACTCTACCCGTCTATTTACGTTCTTAGTCAACAGTGCCCGAGCTCTTGCCAGATTACCATAGGATTTTTCCAAGTCATCTTGGTACTTAGATATTTTCCTTCTAAGACCATTTATGAGCCTTTCATCTGTTCGCCTCATTTCTGAATTCTCAGCAACTATCTTCATTTTTTGGATCTGGGCTCGAAGGGCTTTGTTTTCTTGAGCCATATTCTTCTTTTCCCCTTTATCATCAGCAGCTTGTACACTATTGTCAAATTTAAAATCTCGGATCTGCCCCTCCAATTTGCCTATTGTGGCGCTGTAGCTTGTCTCTTTTGCCAACCAATCACATTGCTCTAGTGACTCATCAGTGAATTGTGGGACATGGAGTTTTTTAGTAGGCTGTTCGGGCTCTTGATGGACTCGAAACCTTTTACTAAACCAAGTCATGTAACTAGGTTCTAACTTGCCTTTAGATAGATCCAGTACCCGAGTCTTTGTCTCTAGAAATCTACACGGATTCCCAATGTGACGAATTTTTCCTTCTGGGAACATAGTTTTAGAACCTAATTTGATGACTTGTGAGCTCAGATCTTCATCGTGTGGGATAGTTTGGTACCTTCCTAGTTGACGCAGCACCTTGTGTGGAGTATATGGCTGAATGCTCCGGAGACCTATTAATAGAAGAAAGCATACCTCGACTGACATATAAATGACTTCAATGACCAGGAGCCCACCGAATGTCCACTCAATTTTGTTTGAAGTCAAAACGCTCAAATGTGCGAAACATGCCTCCGTACCTTCTGGAAACTCATGACCCATCATCCAGCTTTCATGTTCTTCAATGCAGTTCAGACCAGTCATACCATAGTTCATGTACTCTGGATGGTGGCAAATGTGTTTTTCCATCAAAAGTTGCAGAAGCATATTGCAGCCCTCAAAAAATTTTCCCCCTTCTCTGCAAATAGTTAGAGTTTGATAAACCTCTGCTAAGATCATTAGAACAAGGGTTCTATTAGCCTTTTTAGTAATGACGTCGGCCATTCCCACAAGGACCAATTATATATTTCCATCCTTTCTTGGGAAAATTAAGACACCCAGGAATGCCACTATAAAAGCCAGTCCCCGGCGTGCTTCCCATTTATCTTTGTTTCCTGAATAAGTTAGACCAGTATCCGGAGCCTCAAAATCATGGGGATCGCTATAACGATGATACAAGTAGTAGAATGTGAAAAATCCCTCAGATAAATTTTCATCTTTAACATCTCGACTGATTCTTAGAAGGTCCAAAAACTTATGAGGAGTTACCGCTCTTGGTGCCACTAGGTACAGATTTATGAGATTCCCACTAAGACCGGCATAACCCACTATTTGCTTAAGCGTGGGGCTTAGCTCAAAATCAGAAAAATGTAACACATTATGCGTCCGGTCCGAAAAAGATATCAAAGCCCTAATTATATCCAACCTTAGTTTAGTTTTCACAAGACTAACAAGACCGCCCAAAACTTTTACCACAGTATCTCTTTATGTGAAGAGAACTATATCCGGATCAAAGATAAGGATTGGAGTTTGAATTGTTGTAGGACTCGAATTTGATGAAGGATCAGCAATTCGAGTTTTTGTCAAACTCTGATTACTAACTCTATAAAAGTAATACTATTCTCTTGTACATGTATGCATAAATATGCAGAAGTTAAAGCTAAATTGAGAGCAAAATATCAAGGCTATTTTGCAAGCAATTTACGTGAGATCAAGTGTGCGTGCCTGCAGCTACTTGAACAGGATTGAAGAACCAGTTCCATTTTGTTTATTCTTAGTCTAGTTCAATTGTAGTAGGTGGTTTAAAATTGTACCTTTCTAGCTTTCATAGAAGCAAATTGTATTATGTACATTGAGTATTCAAGTTAAAGTGAACTTGAAAGTGTCGCAATAGTTGAGGTTGTGTGCCACACTGGGATTAGAGTTAATCCTTAGGTTTACAAAGAGTTTTGTAAATGCTGTTTTGGCTCAGTGATTTTAGTGGATGTTTGGGAAAATCCTACTAAGTAGTAGGTCGTGGTTTTTTCACCTTTTGAGCCGGGTGTTTTCCGCGTAAACATCCCTGTGTTCTTTATTTTATGCACTCTTAATTCCGCATACAGTCATAGTTAGTACATCTAGCAGAACCAGGTTTTTCTAGTGCGAAAATTAGGTACCACACAAACCACCCCCTTCTTGTGTGGTATTAATGTCTGGAACAACAATTGTTAACAGAGCGGGTTATTCTTGAAGAGGCTAACACCATAGGAGAAGATCAACAATGAGTGCACCACTTGGGAACTGGGAAGGTCAATCCACTGCTAGGCCTCCACTTTTCAATGTCCAGTACTATTCTTGGTGGAAGAACAAAATGAGAGATCACATTATAGGGGAAGATTATGAACTTTGGGACATAGTCACTGATGGTCCCCTAGCAACCACTAAGAAGAATGCTGAAGGAATTGAAGTGCCAACGACAAGGGATGACTGCATTGCTGAAGACTTGAAAAAGTTGGAGAAAAATGCTAAGGCCAAGAAGTGGGTTGTATATGGTCTAGGACCAGACGAGTATAGTAGGATCCAAAGTTGTACAACTGCTAAAGAAATATGGGACACTCTGCAAGTGGCTCATGAAGGAACACCTCAAGTGAAATATCAAGAGGAACACTTCTGTATTCTCAATATGAGAATTTTACTATGAAGGAAGGAGAAATTATCCAGGAGATGTACACTAGATTCACCACTTTGACAAATAAACTGGAATCTCTTGAAAGGACTATCCTTGAAGAAGACAAGGTTGAGAAGATTCTGACAAGAGTACTGCTAGTCACATGGGAAAGCAAAATCATTGCCATACAGGAATCCAAGAACATTGCTACCCTCAAACTGGATGAACTAATTGGAAATTTAACAGCCTATGAAATGAGGAGACAACCATGAAAATGGATACCCCCAAAAGGGAGAGAAGTTTAGCTCTCAAAATTGCTGAAGGTGCAGAATTGGAAGATGATGAAATGGCTATGATCACTAGGGATTTCAAGAGGTACCTAATGAGAGGAAAGGGGTCTTCAAGAAGTACAAGCTTTAATAAAACTGGAGCTTCGGAGAAACAGGCAAATGAGGGATACTACAAGTGTGGCAAGACTGACCACATGATAAAAAACTATCCTCAATGAGAAATTGAGTGGAAGAAAGAAAGATCTAAACGAAGGAACAGGTTCAACCCATGAGAAACAAAATTTCAACCAAGGCTATGGTTGCTGCTTGGGGAGAAACTTCAGATGAAGACTCAGAAGAAGAAGCTGCGGAGGAGCAAGCACTAATGGCCATCACTTGAGCACTTAAAAGAAGGTTATGTCTCCTTTGGTAATGAAAAGAAAGGTGAGATCATTGGGGTTGGAAAGGTAGACAAGACTAATTATCTCTCCATAGAGAATGTCTACCTGATATATGGTTTGAAATATAGCTTAATATGTGTGTCACAATTGTGTGACAAGGGCAACCTTGTGGCTTTTACCTCCACCAAATGTTTTGTGATTAATCTTATCACTGACAATGTTGTTTTGCAGGGAAATAGAATTAACAATATTTACATTGTAGATTTGTCAACTCTTTCAGAAAATGAACTCACTTGTTTAAGTGTGTTAGACAATGATCCCCTCCTGTGGCACAAAAGACTTGGCCATGCAAGTCTAAATCAGCTAAACAAATTAGTCTCCAAGGGCTTGGTAATGGGATTACCTAATATCAAGTTTAATGAAGACAAAGTTTGTGAGGCATGTACAAGGGGGAAGCAGGTAAGGTCATCCTTCAAATCCAAGAAAATGGTGAGTACGCCCAAGACGTTGGAACTGGTTCATATGGATCTCGGTAGTCCAATGAGAACCATGAGCAGAGGAGGAAATAAATATGTGATGGTTCTTGTTGATGATTACTCTAGATTTACCTGGGTGCTATTTCTGACATCTAAAGATGCGACATTTGAAATGTTTACTGCTTTTGTTAGAAAAACTCAGAAACAATTAGGAAATCAACTTGCATCCATTAGGTCTGATTATGGAACTGAATTTGAAAATGCAAAATTTGCTGAATATTGTGATGAAAATGGTATAGATCACAACTTCTCTTCCCCTAGGACTCCTCAACAAAATCGAGTAGTTGAAAGAAGGAACATGACCCTTGAGGATATGGCAAGAACCATGCTTTTCTCTAGTAAATTACCCCACAACTTTTGGGCAGAGGCTGTAGACAGTGCATGTTACATAATCAATAGATGCATGACTAGATCTCTTGTTGAGAAAACTCCCTATGAGTTAATTAAAGGGAGAAAACCAAACATATCCTATCTTAGGGCATTTGGTTGCAAGTTCTATGTGCACAATAATGGAAAAGACTCCCTAGGTAAGTTTGATCCCAGAAGTGATGAGGGAGTATTCTTGGGATATTCTTCACATAGGAAAGCATATAAAGTGTTCAATAAAAGAACTTTGTGTGTAAGAAAATGTGCATGTTATATTTGATGAAACTAACATTCTTTCTGAGGGACAAGAACATGAAGATGAAGCCATTGGACTGGTGAAAGACTTGGGTGAAGCATCAACTCAAGTCAAAGTGGCACCTATAGAAGGAACATGTGATGGAACATGTCCTTCCTTACGTGGCAACTTGACAGGGGGAAGAAATCAAAGAGGAATTGAAATAAACTCCTTGAAGGAACCTGTTCATGAACCTATTTCTCAACAAATGGTTGAAACATTTAGCAGAAGCCAGTTGGTTGTGAAACCTCACAAGCATCAAAATTCTCATCACATTGAGAACATTCTCACTGATCCAAAATTCGGAGTCAAAACCTGATCTCAACTAAAGAATCTATGTGCATTTGATGCTTTTCTATCTCTTATTGAACCTAAAAAGGTTGTTGAGGCTTTGCAGGATGCAGATTGGGTCAATGTTATGTAGGAGGAACTCGACCAATTTGAAAGAAGTCAAGTCTGGCATCTTATTCCAAGACCCAAGGACAGATCAGTCATTGGTACCAAATGGGTCTTCAGGAACAAACTTGATGAAGATGGAACTGTCACAAGAAACAAGGCAAGGCTGGTGGTTCAAGGCTACAGCCAGGAGGAAGGAATTGACTATTATGAGACCTTTGCTCCAGCTGCAAGACAAGAAGCAATCAGACTCCTCATTGCCTTTGCAGCACATATGGAATTCACTCTCCATTAGATGGATGTCAAAAGCGCTTTCCTAAATGGCTAGCTCAAGGAAGAAGTGTTTATGAAACAACCTCCAGGTTTTGAATGCAAGGAATGTCCTGAGCATGTGTACAAATTGGACAAGGCTCTATATGGGCTCAAGAAGTCCCCTAGAGCTTGGTATGAACGGCTGTCAAAATTCCTACTGGAGCATGGGTACAAAAGAGGTAAAATCGACAACACTTTGTTCCTAAGGGAAAAAGGTAAATACCTCCTTGTTGTGCAAGATATGTTGATGACATAATATTTGGGCTACTACTGATAGGTTGAGTAAGGACTTTGCAGAACTAATGGTAAGTGAAATTGAAATTAGTATGATGGGTGAACTAAACTTCTCCTTAGGCTTGCAGATAAAAAAAATCCCAAATGGGAGCATGATCCATCAGCAAAAGTACACGAAAGAAATGATAAAAAGGTTTGAAATGGAGGACTCCTAAGAAATAGATACACCTATTTCAACTGCCACTAAATTAGATATTGATGAACCTGATTCATCAGTTGACCAAAAGTTGTATAGGGGTATGATTGTCACTCTTGTATCTCTCTACCAGCAGACCTGATATTGTTTTCAGTGTAGGGCTTTGTGCTCGTTTCCAGGCAGATCCAAAGGAGTCACATTTGACAGATGTCAAGAGGATATTGAGATATCTGAAAGGCACCACTGATTTGTGTCTTTGGTACCCCAAAGGTAGTAATTTTTATCTAGCAGGATATGCTGATGATGATTATGCAGGTTTCTTGGTAGACAGGAAGAGTACTTTAGGTATGGCACATTTCTTGGGGTCATGTCTAGTGTCATGGGCTACCAAAAAGTAAAACTCAGTAGCCCTATCTACTGCTGAAGCTGAATATGTCGTTGTTGCTTCTTGTTGTGCTCAATTGCTATGGATCAAAAAACAGCTGGTAGACTTTGGAATTGAAGTGGGATGTATTCCAATATTTTGTGATAACACTAGTGCTATAAGTATGACAAAGAACCCTGTTCATCATAAAAGGACCAAGCACATAGATGTTAGACACCACTTCTTGAGAGATAACTATGAGAAAGGGTTAATCTCCATAGAATTTTGTGCTACTGATAAACATATAGCTGACATCTTCACTAAAGCACTAAGTGGATAAAACTTTAAAAGGAACAGGTTGGAATTAGGGATGATTAAGATCACCTAAAAAGATCCAGTTCAGAATGCACAATAAAAAAAATTTGGTTAGGAGTTCTTAATTCAATATAAATATCTAGACTAATTCTTACTCAATCTCATACTTTAATTAGTATACTCTCGTGACATGTGTTTATATGAATTGCTAATATCTTACAAATTTTCTCTATTATGACATTTGAGGCATGATCAAGAGAAGTGTTACTTGAAGAACATGGTTTATCAGTATCTGCTCATGCGAAAGTTCAGGTATGTTTCTATACTTTGCACAATTAGAAAGATAAAATTACCAATCATGAGCAGAAGACCTAGTTACACAAAACTCTCAGAAATTCTATCTGTTGAGCATTGAACCAGTTTCATTATCCTTGGAGTGTAACTAAAACACGATTCTTTTTCCTAAAAACTAGCGTCCCTCATTAATCTCTAAAGAGACCAGAACTCTAATTTGATTAGACTCCTAATTGACTACTGAAAAGGCTGTCGTTACTGCCTTAATCATGATCCCTATTTAAATATATACCACACTATTTCTCATCACTCCTAACCGTTATTCACTTTTCCAAGATTTTTGATAATCCCCTTTCTTCTCCAAAATTTCCAAAAGATTTCCAGAAATACTCTGCCATGACTAATCCTTAAGATAATCCTAGAACTCCCTCACTAGTTTCCCCTAATACTTCATCATCAACACCTCCTATTAAAACCCTAAAACCTATATTTCACCGATAAAAGATGTTAGACAGAAAAACTGTAGCTTCCGGCTTTTTGAGAAAAGCCCTAAATGAGAAATTAAAGGCCAGCCAAAAGAAAGAGGTTCTAGCTGAGGAATACGACTCAAGCTCTGAGTCTGAAAAATTCATCTCTGCTAGTGAAGGAGAAGAACCTGGGTCTTCTGACAATGACAAGAATCAAGAAACCCCAGGTAAGACAAACACCTGTTTTGTATTTTCTGATGTGGCAGAGAGGGAAGAAAGTAGGTTTGTGTTGGTAGGTTCTGTAAAGAAAATTGAAGGGGACGAGTCTAGTAGGAGCAGAAAGAAGAATAAAGAAGAGGTTTTTGCTATTTGTGGTAGTGTAGAAGAGGGGGCTTAAAGTAAGGGGAAGTGGATTTGGAGAAGCTGTTGAGGGACTTGTTCACTTGAGTAAGCAACAAGGTGAACTTGGTTCATCTGTGGATGAAACTTTAGCGGATATACTAAAGAAGGTGAGGGCCAGTTATGACCCAAAGAAGTGCAAAGCGTCTTCACAAAGGACCCCAGTTGCTTCTAAATCAGCAAAGAAAAGCAAAGTATCATCTCCCAAGACTACTGCTACTTTTGTACCTAAGGGAAGTGTCACAAGGAGCAAAGTAAAGCAAAGTGAGACAGAACTACAGAAAGCTTTAGAGAAGAGTAAGAAAAAGAAGAAGGAAAAAGGAAAAGAAAAGGTTGTGGAAAGTTCTGAGGCTGCTGAAGAAGAGGAGGAGGAGATGGAACTGGTCCATCAAGAGAGAGGTACAACTGTGGAGGTTCCCATTGCCAAACTAATAGGAACCAAGACTCCTATAAAGAAGTCTTCAAAATCTATACCTGCTGAATACTCCTTGGGCAAAAGAAATAGGTCTGTAGTGAAGGGAAAACAAGTAAAAGTTACTGAAGAAGAGTGGAGTGGAGAAGAAGAAGTGGAGGAGTCTGAAAAAGGAGCAAGATCGTTTTGTTAATTTTTAGCAGGAGAAAGATATTGAAGGGAAGGTTGCTGAAAGACCTGGAAGAGCCAGACATACTTTGATTGGTGGATGCTTTAGCTGCAGAAGGATGGAAGGACATGGTCCTTCAGATGGATGGAAAACTAGCCAGAAAAGAGCTGATTGAATTCATGCAAAATGGCTCTGTGAAAAATGGGCTAGTAACCAGTGTAGTGAAATGAGTGAAGGTGAAGTTTGATGCACCTAAATTGGGGGAGGATTCTAGACATTCCAAGTGAGAGCTATGATGATTACACCAGGAAAAGGTGGCCTTGTCTAGATGATCTGCCCACTGCACTCCAAGTCACCAGAAACTTCTGTGATACAAAGGATGTTGAAGATATGCCTGGGGTAAGATTTGTTCAAAAGACAGAGATATAGCCAGAGCATAAAGTGTTGTTTGAGTTTGTAAACAAGTGCCTGCTGCCTAGACATGAGATGAGGCATACTGCAAATTACATGGACCTAGTTCTCATGGAGTGCCTTGTGAGGGGTAAGCAGATTAACTGGCCTGCTTTCATAGTCAAACTTCTGGATAAAGTCATCAATGGCTCAAAGGCTCATGATACTCCTTATGGATTCATTCTGACAACTGTACTGGACAGGCTGAACGTTCCCTTGAAGAAATGGGAAATGGCCTCTAGTAAGGAGCACTTTGGAATCAAAACCCTCCAGGTTTGTGACTATCTCCTCAGTGTAGGCCCTGTTGAACCTGGTTCATCAGTGAAGACTCTAGTGAATAGCAAAGTTAGGGCCTTGGTTCAAGAATCTGGGACCAAAGATGCTGAAATTGCTAGGCTTCAGGCTCGTGTTGCTGAGCTGGAAGATGAAAGGAATGGGTTGAAAGTAGAGCTAGCAAAAGAAAAGGAAAAGAGTGAAGGGATGCTACAAACAATGCTCAACCTACTCCAATCCCAACCCTCTAAATCCTCAAAGCCTTAGCCTTCTTTGTCCTAGCTTTGGACCAGTTCAGTTCCCCCCTAGTGACCCAAATTAGGGATTTTCTTGCTTTTGCTCATGGTTGGTTGTTTTTGTTCTTTCTTTTTGTGGACTATCTTATAGAAGCACTGACTTATCAATGAAAATTTGCATTTCTCTTGCTTTATGAAGATTTTGATCTTAATAGTTATTTTTGTCAAGATTGATTATTGATTCACTAAAGCATGCTTTCACTTGCAGTTGCCCTAGTGGACATGAGTAATGATTAATATTCTGGAATTCACATTGTTATGCAGCTTTTCGATGATACCAAAAGGGGGAAGATATGATATTGTGCTTATATTGTGATTAAAAAGAAATTGTGTCTATTTCTAAACAGTGATGGTTATGACCTAATTAAATCTGGCCCTTAATAATGAGTTAAATTTTTCAAAGTGTTGATAATTTAGCTGAGTTCCACAGGTTCTCTGATTAGTAAAAGCACATAGTTTGTCATCATTAAAAATGGGGAATTTGTTAGCCCAAGCTCAGTTGAAGTTTTGAAGCATGACAAATGAACTCAGTGAAGAAGCAGGTCCATCTTAGGAGACACAGTTGTTATGGCCTATGCACATTAGATGCATGTGAAGAAAATAAGCTTTTGGGATTGAGCTGCAATATCTTTTGAACTGATCGAAAAGATTGCATATATGATAAGGAGTTGAAGTCTCCATATGTGAAGAGAACTATATCCGGATCAAGGATAAGGATTGGAGTTCGAATTGTTCTAGGACTCGAATTTGATGAAGGATCAGCAATTCGAGTTTTTGTCAAACTTTGATTACTAACTCTATAAAAGTAATATTGTTCTCTTGTACATGTATGAACAAATACGCATAAGTTAAAGCTAAATTGAGAGAAAAAGAGCAAGGCTATTTTGCAAGCAATTTACGTGAGATCAAGTGTGCACGCCTGCAACTACTTGAACAAGATTGAAGAACCAGTTCCATTGTGTTTATTCTTAGTCTAGTTCAATTGTAGTAGGTGGTTTAAAATTGTACCTTTCCAGCTTTCACAGAAGCAAATGTATTAGGTACGTTGAGTATTCAAGTTAGAGTGAACTTGAAAGTGTCGCAATAGTTGAGGCTGTGTGCCACACTGGGATTAGAGTTAATCCTTAGGTTTACAAAGAGTTTTGTAAATGCTGTTTTGGCTCAGTGATTTTAGTGGATGTTTAGGAAAATCCTACTGAGTAGGTCGTAGTTTTTTCACCTTTTGGGCCGGGTGTTTTACACGTAAAAATCTCCGTGATCTTTATTTTATGCACTCTTAATTCCACAAACATTCATAGTTAGTAAATCTATAAGAACCAGGTTCTTCTAGTGCAAAAATTGGGTACCACACAAATCAGCCCCCTCTTGTGTGGTATTAACATTTGGAACAACAGTTATTCTACTGTGAAAGATTATTTTTAGCTTTACATACTAGTACTATTCGACAGTACTAACTTCCCTTTTACATGGGAAGCTGCATCCATAATAGGCGCCACCGATTAGAGATAGCGGTATGTTCCTCCCAGCTAACTTGGTGTCCCATTTCATTTCGAGGTCTTGTGTCATTTGGTTATTGTGTATTATTCATTTGAGGTATACCAGAGCCTTGTTGCTGGTATTTCCATATTACTCTTCAGTTGTATTTAGAGGCTCCATAGACAGGTTATGGGTAGTATTTGATATTGGAAATTAAATTAGAAATATTTTTTGTTTGGCAAACATTTTTTTCATTATCATAACTATAAAATTAATAATATTGTAACATTGTGGTTGAAACTGCTAATAGAAATAAAATAGAAGTTGTTGATGCAATATTTGCAAAGTATGATTAATGGAGTTCATCTCCTCTTTATTAATAAATTATTTTGGGTAAAATAAAACCTAATAGGTTTGCTCAGTCAGGTTTACTCGGTTGAGCGCCGATCGCGCTCCTCGATTTTGGGGCGTGACACTTTAAACACTGTCTACTTCTTTATTTCTCATTTAAAATTGTTTTACTTCTACAAATTTTGGTTATTCTTCCGCAATTTAGGCTTACCTAGTCGTAGAGACTAGGTGCCATTACTATGATTCACAGAGGGCGAACCGGGATCATGACAAGTTGGTATCAGAGCTCTAGATTCATAGGAGTCATGAATCACAAGTCGTTTTATTAGAGTCTCACTGATCAGTAGGGGAATGTCTGTACTTATCTATGAGAGGCTATGTAATTGTTAGGAAAATTCCATTTCATTTGATTTCCTGTTTTTATTAAAGATAGCCTCAATTGTGTTTTTCTTCCTTGCTTACACTACTTGAAATTTAAGTTTGTTATTAGCTTAGGAAAGCATATCTAAATGACTTAATTACTTATTTTCTTAGACTGCCTTATTTGAATTATGTGCAGTATGCTAAGTTAGGAATACCTGCTTAGCCTTGACATGAAGTTGACAATTTATGACTATTCGTCGCGTTCTTGCTGTGCGTTTACATTGGGACTACGGATGTGAGATTTCGGTAGATCCCTCTAGTTGTTTTATTTTGGACTACGGATGTGAGATTCTGGTAGATCTCCTTGCATAATTATATGGAACTGCGAGAATGTACTTGGTAGATTCTTCCAGTACTAGGTATTTACATTGGGATTACGGATCGGGATTCTGATAGATCTTCGCGCATTGACAGTTGGACTACGAGATGAGATCCCGGGAGATTTCTCAGATATATATGATGGACTATGGGACGGTATCTTGGGAGATCCAATGGATAGTTGTGATTGGGACTACATGACGGTATCTTGGAAGATCCCCGGTTGTTAACTCTGTGTTGAGCTGTATTTCCTTTATGTTATTATCTTGTCTCTGTTCTAGTTGTTATTGTTGTTGTTGTTGTTGTGCTATTTTGGTTACTTCTTGTTAGGATTTATGCCCGTCACTAGAGGGGGGGAGGTGAATAGTGCGGCACGAGAATATTGATAAATATTGCGGAATTAAAATTGCAGGAATAAAATAAATTCGGTAATTAAAATAGTAAGGAAAGAACACAACGAATTTATCCTGGTTCACCACAACGTGTGGTTAGTCCAGTCCCCGAGAGACTCTCTCGAGATTCCACTAACTCCGTTAAGCTTACGGGTGCCTAACAAACCGTTACACTTGCTCGTAGATGTACACTTTACAAGAGTTCAACTTGCTCGAGGATACCGCACCTCAAGACTTCACCTTGCTCGTGGATACCGCACCACAAGACTTCAACCACTAAGATTGAGGGTACTTAGCAAACCCGACAATCAATGAGAAGATATGGTCTTCTCAAACACCTTTCTCTTTTTACAACAAGAACTCTCTAATAAGAGTAGATAAAGAGATACAAAATAAGCTCTATGAACAACTCAAGGTTGTCTCTCAAATGGCTCAACAAAAGCTCTATAATGATGCACAAATGATATCAATATGTATATGAACAATGAGAGGTGTTGTGTGTTTCAATTCAGCTCAAAAGACCTCTATTTATAAGTGGTAGAAGTAGTATGTCCGTTGCTTAATTGGCAATCAATTATGCTGATTTTATGCCAAGATAATCGATTATCAGATTTGGATAATCGATTATCAGCTTACCGTTACAAAATCGGAAGCTGATTTTATGCAGGATAATCGATTATTGTGATATGCATAATCGATTATTTTGTTACAGCGTTCAAAAACTTGGCAACGGATACAAGATAATCGATTATGCACTTCTGATAATCGATTATTTTGCTGTTTTGTAAATTCCGGTTTACACTGTCTTAACATAATCGATTATCAAAATGAACATAATCGATTATTTCTGTCCAGCTTTGAAATACATGTTTAAAATTCATTTTGGCTAAAATGAAAATGTTTGAAATCATTTTGTTTGAGGTATTTGAAATATGATTTGATAAAATAATTTTATGCATATTTATTGATGACCTATGTTGAGCCAAAAGACGAGATAACTTAAGCGTTGCTCTTACATTAGTTCTACCAAACGACCTACGCCTTGGGTCTTCGGTCTTGAACTTTTGAGCTTGTCTTTGGCTTTTCCATGCAATCCGTTCATCAATATGCTTCTCGGCATTCAATCTTGATTGTTTGTCATATAATAACTTTGTTCGACACTTGACTTCATTGTTTGTCATTCATCGACTTCGTTATTTGTCATTCATCAAAACCTATACCTGAAAATCATGCTAATACAACCAAAGCACACATATCATGGATAGAATGATTTTCTACACTTCTTACAATTGCACTCAGTTATACTGTCTTACTCTACGCTGTTATACTTTATATCTTATTTAACCTCAGTAGGTCCTTGGCCTTCTTTGTCACTACCCGACCGAGGTTAGGCTTGGCACTTACTGAGTACCGCTGTGGTGTACTCATGCCCTTTATGCTCATATTTTTATGTGCAGATCCAGGTATTTCAACTCAGTCATATCACCTCTGAGGCGAGGCAACTGCTCTAGCAACTTCGAGGTATATCTGCCGCGTCCATAGACCGAGAAGTCCCTTTCTACTCTTTCTTTTAGTATTAGCTCTTCTGTATTTTCTGTTCTTGTTAGACATTCTGGAGCTAGAGCTATGTAGTATTTCTTAGCTTGTGATTCGTGGGTTTTCGGGTCTTGGATTTATGTATTTGGTTGAGAGTTAAATATTGTGTATGCCGAGCGACACTTTTAAATGCTGTCTATTTCTTTATTTTTGCATTAAAATTGTTTTACTTCCGCAAATTTAGTTATTCTTCTGTAATTTAGGCTTACATAGTCGTAAAGACAAAGTGCCATCACAATAGTTCACGGAGGGCTAACCGGGGTTGTGACATTATCCCGCTATAAGTTGTGATAATAGAAGATATTAAATCTTTTCATTATTTATAGTCTCGATATAATCAACCGCTTTCGCAAATACCTTAGAAACTCAATTTTTTTAGACTTACTACACACAATACCTTATTGGTAATCATTTGTATTTCTCCAAAATAGTAATAATTGACTCTTTTAGAGCTCTCAATTAATTTCGTACTATCACAGATTCATTAACATCCATGTGGTGAATATTTATTTTAAAGAGAAAGTTATACCATTATTGTTATGGTCAAAATTATATACAAGATATGTTTCTTGCATTAGTGTTATTCTTTAATAATCACATTACCAAAATATTTTGGCGTACAATAGGTACGTGACAAATGACCATTCATGCCATAATAATGACATTATTTTCTTATATCATCTCAAACCTCCTTTTAAAGGTGAGTATGGTAAACATTACCTCTAGCACATTCATATTCTTCCAAAAATGAATATGTATTCATAAATCAGATGTTGTCGCATTCACATCACGAATAAACCATAATCATCTATATGTGCTTTGTAAAATCTCATGTCAAATCGATGACAAATATTACTTTCACAAAGTGAAGAATTATTTAGAGAATCCTTATTGTTCTCATTGCCACAATGATGATGATTATAATTTCGTCTATTGCCATGTCCACATCCATTGATACATTCCTAGTAATAATTTTATCTTCTTTTAGACTTATCATATATTGCTATCATATTCTCTTAAGGGATTAAGAATGGAACAAATTCAATGAGATGAGTTTTCAATAGTTTGCCCACAATCATATATAAATTTGATCATGGCAAGTAGGGGTGTTCATGGTTCGATTTGGATCGGTCTTTCCCTAAAAAGAAACTAAACCAAGTAATTCGGGTTTTTAAATATTAGAACCAAACCAAACCAATTAAGTCGGTTTTTTCCGATTCGGTTTATGTCAATTTTTTGTTGTTTGTTCCTTAAATATAAGACATACACTACCAAACACATATTCCGACGATTATATTTTCAATGTAACACTGTCAAATCAATTGCCCTTTGAGAAATATGTTATTTACTAAAATATATTGATAATAATTGAATCAAATAGAGATAAATAATTTAAGGACTCAATTAAAAATTTATTATTTTAACACGAAATGGATTCTTACACTAAACAAAAGAAAACTACTAATCAAACTAGAATGTAAATATAAAGAACTATATTAAGTCCGAACTATTAATATTTATCATAAACTATTTGAAACTTTGTATAACAATATATATATATATATATATATATATATATATATATATATATATATATATATATATATATATATATATATATATATATATATATATATATATATATATATATATATATATATATATATAGTGTAATAATAAATTTGACATAGCTACTCCTATAGTCGGTTTGGTTCGGTTTGTTTCTGATTAAACAAAATCAAATTTGATCGATTTTTAAAATTCAAAACCAAAACCAAACCAAACCAAAAAGTATCGATTTTTTGGTCGGTTTGGTTTGATTTTCGGTTTGGTTTAGTTTTTCGGGTTTCTATGAATACCCCTAACGGCAAGGCATAGAAATTTTACCACTTCAAGTGGTTGTAATTTCTTTCAAACCCCATTAGAGTTATAATCAAACTTTGTTGTCTTGTTTGTATATAAAATCAAATTATAGACTTTCAAGAATTTATAAAGAAAAATAAAGTAAAATACTTATCCAAAATTTAATCATGAAGGAAGTTTATGAAATAATTGACAATTATTATGCTCAATCCCAAAACTTCTACTCAATTGGTTAGAGTTTCTTCTTTGATAACGTGTTATAAAACAATAAAAGAATAAGAGCAATGTTGCAGAAAAAGAGAGAGGGAATTCGTATTGATTTAGGATGGATTATAATGTAATAGAACCCTCTATTTATAGGGGAGATGATAACTTAGTCACCAAATAATAAATACTACCATCTTTCCAAATATAGACATTCATCATAAATAAAACTCTATTTATAATATGCTTGCATTATTAATTTATGCATTAATAATTCACGCATTGTTATCCTACTCTATTCTTATACATAGTAGCAAACGACCCTTGCTCCATGTACCATTCCTTACAATCCATTTCTCGCATGCCCGCTGCTTACTGAACGCAAATAATTTTTGGCTGAAATGCCAAATGTGTAACTTAACTTACAGGACACACTGAGAAGTCAGACCGAACAATTCTGTAATCCAGGCACGCACGTTGTGGGAAAAGGATGGGAAGTCTTTTTGGTGCTTCTCACCTTCTAAAGCTAAGTCGATCCACCACTCTTCTATCAGCTCCTCTCTTCAAAAACCGGATTTCTCACTCCCAATTACCTAATTACTCAAAGACGACGACGTTTCTTACTCTTCGAACTTTCGCAATCATGGCCTCCGGCGCCGATGAATTCGTCAAAGGACATGTCCACCCTAACGGCGTCGCTGTTATCACTCTCGATCGTCCTAAAGCTCTCAATGCAATGAATTT
The DNA here is from genome assembly GCA_034376525.1 of Nicotiana benthamiana. Classification (NCBI taxonomy): domain Eukaryota; kingdom Viridiplantae; phylum Streptophyta; class Magnoliopsida; order Solanales; family Solanaceae; genus Nicotiana; species Nicotiana benthamiana. Next base: position 37,340,695 of record CM067332.1, on the reverse strand, counting down.
AGGTGAATTCTCGATTCTTATACTTCTCTGTATGTAATGTTGAATTGTGGATCTTAGCCGGATAATATGGTTCAGTTTTTCTTAGTTTTTTCAGTTCATTTTTGCAAATTGTTCGTGTCTTTTTTCTGGTTTTAGTGCTAGGAAGTCAAACATTAGGATCAGGTGCCAAATGTTTGACTTTGAGGTGCATGAGTCGGCAGCTTAATGGAGTTTATTAGTTTTTTTAATTATAGCCTGAAAAGCTTGTCCAGTGAATCATTTGGCATTTGTTGAATCACAAGCTATGGTTATTTGCTTATCTAATTTTTCCTTATAAAAAGTACCTAAAGTAATAAATTACAAGCTGTGATCATGATACAAGTTCATGTAAGCCATATTTCAGAAGCTCTGGCCTTATTCAACTTGTCTAATGATCAGTCGTAACCTATTAAAGAACATGTTCTAAAGATGACGTGGTTATAATCATGACTCGTGTACTAAAACTGCATTGATTATGATTTTAATACTAGAACAATGTTGATTCTATGGAAACAGGAGAAAATATTGTAGTTTAATTTCTTAGGAGCAAGAACAAGATGACTCACTCCAAAATCAGAAACGAACATATCAAGAAACCAGTCTTAGGCCTCTAGTTTGTCCCAATGATATTTACTTCATTTAACTTATTGGACAATAAGATGTGCTTTGAAATCTTTCCTAAATGAACTTTGGCTACACCTTTTCTTTCTCAACTTCCCTCCAAGAGTACTATGTTGTAATATCATCAATCCATGTTAGTTTTATTAGCATTGTCATTTGCTTAATTTGATCTTTGTTGCATTCATATTTCATTCAAATATGACGCAGATATGGATATCAAATACAAGAGTTTCATGGATGAATGGGAAACAGACCCAAAGGTGAAGTGTGTTTTGGTCGACAGTAGCTCCCCCCGTGCCTTCTCAGCAGGTAACTTTCTTGTTATTATTCACGTGATGGGTGGTGCATGTTATTTGCGGATGACATAGTACTGATCGACGAGATACGATGTTAACGCAAGGTTGTCTAAAGGTTTCAAGTTGAGCAGGACTAAAACTGAATACTTGGAGTGCAAGTTCAGCGAGGTGACTCATGAAGTGGACATGGAAGTGAAGCTTGAATTCATTCCCAAGAGAGGGAGTTTCAAGTACCTCGGGTCAATAATTCAAGGTAGGGGAGATTGACAAAGATGTCACACATCGTATTGGAGTAGAGTGGATGAAATCGAAGCTCGCTTTCGGGGTTATGTGTGATAACAATGTGCCACCACTACTTAAAGATAAGTTCTATCGAGTGGTGGTTAGATCGACTATTTTGTATGGGACGGAGTGTTGGCCTCTCAAGCACTCCTATGTCTAGAAGATGATAGTAGTAGAAATGAAGAAGTTGAGGGGATGTGTGGGCATAACTGGAGAGATAAGATTAGGAATGAAGATATTCGCGACAAGGTGGGAGCAGCCCCCCGGAGGATAAGATAGGGGAAGTAAGGCTGGAATGGTATGGGCATGTGAAGAGGAGATGCATTGGGAGGAGGTGTGAGAGGTTGGCCATGGCGAGCTGGGGAGTGGGGAGAGGTAAAGGTAGCATAAGAAGTATTGGGTAGTGGTGATAACCGATAAGATAGGACATAGCAACTTTAGCTTACGGAGGACGTGACGCTTGATAAAAGGGTGTGGAAATCGAGAATTAGGATAAGAAGGTTAGTAGGTAGCAGTGCGTGTCTTTCTTTCGTGCGGGTAGTTTGGTATTAGTTTCGTTTTCTTGTATTTTCTTATCAGCACAATTTTTTACTGTATTTTATTTATCTTCTCTTGTTGTTGTTACTATTTTGTTGTTTTGGCTTCTTTTCCAAATCTCCTTAAGCTGAGGGTCTATCGTAAACAACCTCTCTACGTTCACAAGATAGGGGTAAGGTCTGCATACACACTATCTTCCCACCCTACTTTGTGGGATTACATTGGATTTGTTGTTGTTATACTTGCTGGACCTCTATTTGGTATTTTTGCACCACCTAGTTCTTAAAGTGGTTCTGATATTTTATCGTTATTCATTTTGTTAGAGCCTAACATATTAAGTGACATAGCATCCCTTGTGCTTCTAAGATTTGAGGATAACCATTCATTGCCAACAGGATTGAATATTAAGGGGGTTGTCGCTGAAGTTTGAAAGGACAAAAGTGCACTTTTGTGGAAAAGGCATTTTTTTAATCACATCATTATATTTGCCCTACAAGTGTCAGTTCGGCATATCATGTTATCTTGTACCTTTGGTTGTGTCAAAGCTGGTATCTTCCACAGTGTGGTTCAGAGTTTGCTGTCTATAATTTTGTTTGCCTACAGTCTTAATTAGTTGATGGATAACGGAAGTCCTAGTGTTTTACCTGCAGGTGGTGATATTAAGCAGATTGCAACCAAAAAACAGCAGTCAGATATGATTGAGGTTTGTAGTCTCCTTCAAACATGATTAATTCAAGACTTGCTCTATTCAGCTAAAGAAACCCCAGACTCACAGCAGACTGCACTAGCAGTAGAACAAACACTATGAATGTTGCACACTCTCAGACTACCGGCACATGTTGCTAGTTTGGGTCCCAATATGTATCAAAAGAGCCATTGTGTTATTTGCAATTATCAATTCTGTACACAAAAGTATAGGCGATACTTTTAGTCTGTGATGAAAGAAGGAATTAATTAATTGTGTGGGGCCTAAGCAACAACAACAAACCTAGTATAATCCCACAAAGTGCAGTCTGGGGAAGGGTGAAGTGTACTCACACCTTACCCCTACCGTGTGAAGGTTGAGAGAAAGTTTTGTTGCACACTTACACTTATAGAAAACAATATTGAGCCACATTATAATTGTGCCATCCTGAAGATAGTTTAGTTTTTTCTCTAAGTTCTACTCTTCAGATATAAACCATATCTGTTTTCACAAGTCAATATTTTATGAATATCGCAAATGGTTTTGCTCCCAACTAAGTTCTTTGACTACTATCTAAGACTTGTATAAGTGGTCTTCTAACGTGCTTATCTTTAAGTTTGGTAGTGCACTTAATCCTATGCAACCAATTGGGTGCTTATTTAACGATCTTTTATTATCTGATGCAATCATAGCGCTCATCCATTCAGGTGTATGCACATGCGTGTAGCAGTATATGGTACATACACCTTAAGTTCTTTCCATGTGAAAGATAATTTAGACTCTCTTTGTCAGGCACACACGTGTATCTAGGAGCCTCTTAACTCCAAATCATCACCAGAACATGCTCCAATCTGTTCTTCCACAATTTATACAGAAGTATCTGATCGTCCTATGTAGTGCTTGAATGTGTTATTTTATGCTTATATTGATTTGAATACTGTGGCTGAGTTAGTAGAAGAGCTTTATGTAAAAGTAGAAAACATGCTCCAATCTGTTCTTCCACAATTTATACAGAAGTATCTGATCCTCTTATGTATTGCTTGAATGTGTTATTTTATGCTTATATTGATTTGAATACTGTGGCTGAGTTAGAAGAAGGGCTTTATGTAAAAGTAGAAATGCATACAGGTATTCACAGCTGAGTATCCTCTAATATGTAAAATCTTCGAGTACAAAAAGCCTTATATCAGCTTCATGGATGGCATTACAATGGGCTTTGGAATTGGTTTATCTGGTCATGGTCGTTACAAGCTTATCACGGAGGTACTTCTCTACGTCTATGGAGGATTACTCGTTTTTGCGAGTATATCTTAGTTACACTTTTTTTTGGTTCCAGAGGACTGTTCTAGCAATGCCAGAAAATGGAATTGGGTTGTTTCCAGATGTTGGTTTTTCTTATATAGCAGCACATGGTCCTGGAGAAGGCACAGTTGGTATGTTTTCTTCTTTTCAGTTGAGTATTTCTTGCTGAGAAAATTTCAATGACCAATCTGGTTGCATGAAATTTCAGAGAGAAGTAAAAGATGGAAACTCCTATAGCTGGAGGCATGTTTAGACAGATAGATCTCTTTCATAACTAATAGGTTAAGTTTTTATTAACAAGATGAGACTATAGTAGTTGAGTTGGTAATTGATCTCCCTCATCTAGCATGGAAAATTGCAAAAGGTATTGAAGAATATCTAGGTGCTAAAGTGAGCAAGTGAAGCATGCGCTCATCAGTGTCTGTATGTTATATTGAATGCTAGTGATTGGGCTTCCAAAATTTAGAGGTAGGAATTATGACCAACATTTCAGAATTTCTGGAAGGTATCTGAGGTGATTTTCCTGCTTTTATGAATTTTAGGAAGAAAAAACACCTCATACCACTTCATGCATTTCAGCTTGGTGTTTGTTTATAAGCGCATCCCTTTATGCATTGGGAAGTTATTATTTCTTTTGCATCAAAAAATTGAAAATTTAATTGCTTATTATCTTTTTACTTTCGTTTAGTCCTAAAGCACCTTCTAGAAGCTGAATGACCATTTCCCCTTTATTGGCACTTAGGCTTGCTCTTTTTTCCATTGGTACTTGGACAAACAAATTCAATTTGAATCTAAGTCAGAATAAATATCGCCGACAGCTGACCCCAACTTTGTTGGGGGACTGACGCATAGTTGTTGTATCTTGTTGGAGGGAGAAAGCGATGAAAATGATATATGTGTGGTTCATAGAACTATCTTCCTACTCCTTCTCTATGTGTTTGCTTAGTCAATTAAGCGATTGCAGGTGCTTATCTTGCACTGACTGGAAGTAGGATATCAACACCTGCTGATGCACTCCATGTTGGTCTGGGAACTCATTATGTCCCTTCTGCAAATTTGAGTACGTTGAAGGAAGCTTTTCTTGCAGCTAAATTGTATGTCTGAAAATCTTGCACTATTCTCTTGTGCGCTAATTGTCAAATTTCTGACTAATTACTCTTATCCATGAGACGTGAACAGCTCCTTGGCCTTTGAGTCCCTTTATCTTATTTATGCTGCTCGAATAATTTTTTTTTTTTTTTGCACTTTATAGTGCTTTAAAGACCTTTGTGTTGACATACCTTGAGTTGTGTCTTTTCTCTTCAAATTCTTTAATCTTTTGCCTTGGAGGAAGAGATTCCGCAAATTGAGTAAACTTCTTGGCCCAATGTTTGAAGCTTTTTAGTGCTTCTATTGCTGGACCCTAATCATCATTTGATGAGGCACATCTGGTATAGAGCATTCTTTCTTCGATGCTCCAGATCATTGTTTCTTATGCCTTCTGATAAATGTGTATTGTGCTACTGATGCAAATCATTTCAGTTACATGTTGCAACTTTAAAATAGGTTACTCTGTCTTCTTAAAACAGCTCTGAGGATCCAGATGAGGAGATAAAAGAATTGTTGGCAAAATACAGTAGCAACCCTGATTCAGAACCCCGTTTGAAGTCACTTTTACCTAGAATAATTTCTACTTTTGCTGGTAACAAGTCCATTAGAGAGATAATAGAGGAGCTAGAAAATCATCAGCAAAGTGCTGATACATTGGGTAAGGTTTTACAAATAAGACTTTTTTCATAGATAAATTCATGTTCTATTTTATAGTACTATTTTTTCTCCATAAATGAATCCTGTATCTTATTTTCCTATCAATGAGTTAACTTTAGAGCCATGCTTTATTTTCATTTTTCATGTGTGAGATCATCTTCTTGACAGTGGTAGAATGGGCCAAGGATGCTCTGCAAGGGCTCAGAAAGGGGGCCCCTTTCTCTCTCTGTCTCACCCAAAAGCTTTTTTCTAGAGTTGCATCTGCACGTGGTAAAAATGAGAATGACTTGTCCAGTGTGAGCTTCTATCTAAGTTGTGTAGTTTTCCTACTTCTTTTCTTCATATTGATTCTTTCCTTTTCACGAACATTATAATCTCCCTTTTCTGTCATTCCCAGCTCAATGGTGTCATGAGAACTGAATATCGCATTGCTATAAGGTCTGCTCTACGGAGCGACTTTGCTGAAGGTGTCCGAGCAGTCTTAGTGGAAAAGGATCAGGTTTGTTTCTTGTGTTGCAAGCCCATGATACTGTAACTGCATAGATGTTGGGTTTGTGGTTTCTTTAGTGTAGTGCATTTCTGGTAAGGAGTTTCGACTGAGCTTAGTTGAGGTGTGATTTCGTTTTCTTAAAGATGAATAAAGTTCCTGGTTTATTTATTCTTCTTTTCCCAATAATGCAGCTTGATTGTCCTGCTAGACCCACCATATTGTATTGTCGATAGAGACGACTTACAACGGGCAGGAAACTAAAACCTTTGATATTTTTTTTCTCCAGAGTCCAAAGTGGAATCCGTCTTGCTTGGAGGATGTTAACCTTAGTGAGGTGGAAGCTCTTTTTGAACCTTTGAGCTCAGAAGTTGGAGAACTGGATGTCTAAGTGTGCCTGGATATCCTGCATTTTTCCAGCAGTTAGGGTTGATAAATACTCCTCTTTTGGTCAATCTGAATACTTGCTTCCGTGTCTAATCCCAAATGATGCCTGTTCAGATGTTGGCATTATCTCTTATAAGTGATTTATGAGGAAATACAGTGCAGTTGGTGAAACGGTTTATGTAAATACCTTTGAGGACTCCATTCTATTTCTTAAGGTCGTTAATCCCAAATAATGCCCAACTGCTTGCTCGTCTCAAGAAGATTCGCATTAATGTGCCAGCAAACATATACATGTTATAAATTTTTCGATGAAGTACTTTTACTCCTGGACTTGTGCAAAATCCGGAAGCCATATAAACTAGTAATAAACTAGCAAGGTAGCTGGGGAATTTGCATCTGTACCTAGTTTTGGGATCATTATTAAAGTTATATTCACTTTTCACAAAAATTTGCAAGTCTTACCCACTTAGATCAACTTCAAATTTACCGGGTTTGAAGTTGAAGAAATGTTTTTAACCTGAAGTGCAGTGCACATAAGACCAAGTAAAGTGCAAAAATTGTGTTTAAGATGCATTTAAAGCCAAATAGGTCCGTAGTAAAAAATTGCACTTAACATCCACTTAAGGACAAATAGGTCTGAAGTGCAACCAATATTTTCATGCACTTAAGGTCAAATAAATTTGAAATGCAACTAATGTTTTTATGCATTTAAGGCTAAATAGGTCTGAAGTGCAAATTGTTCAGAAATAGAAACTTCTTCTTTGAATTTCAACCATTCAAAATACGATTCAACAACTAAAACTACTCCGAATGAGCTCAAATTCAAAACATAACCTCTAAATATTATTAAAAAAAAATATTGGAATATCAATTTGTCAAAACAACAATAAATCTAACAAACCCATTTTGTAAATAAGAAGAAGAAGAAACCTAAGCAGTAGTAAAGAAAGGAGAGCCACATGAGCTCACTGCTCTAGAATGTCATAAATCGCCTTAAAAATTGCTCATTAATACAATGTACATTCATTGTTACCTTTGTTTTCATTGTTTTTCACTGCGACTAAGAAGAAGAAGAAGGGAAGGAGGAGGAGGATGAGGATGTCATGCTGCATCATCAGAAGGAACGATCGACGCTCAACCGAATGAATCTGACTGAGCAAGCCTTTTGGACATTTTTTATCCAACTCGTTATGATCAAGAAAACATGCTTTCATTAATTAGATAATAGGAGAGACCGTACATACAACATTGCTAGTTCATCTTACCTTAAATTCCTTACACCACATTTAAATTTCAAAAATTTCATACAGCTTACAGTTTAGTAGAACAAGGGTTTAAAATTACAACGTAGTCTAGTGACCCATCCAACACCCGTACATAGCTCACACAAACGTCTACGGAGCCTCTAAAGATACAAAAGACATTTATGATAATGCCGGCAACAAAGTCCAGACTATACCTCAAAATATGGTAACTTATAACAAAAGATATACAGCATAACCCCTAGAAGAAAGGGGGCTCGCCAAGACTGCTGGGAGGAGGATGCACTGCTATCTGCGATCGACATTATCTGCTACGGAACAACCTACATCCATTCAAAAGACGTAGCACCTCCGACAAAATGGAGGTTAGTACTGTTAAATAGTACTAATATGTATAGTTAAACACCAACTCATTAGAAAAAATAATAACACAAAAAAAAGAGAAGATAATCATAAGGATCAACATAAGCCTTAAACGATACTACAACATCAAATTAAGGATCATATAGCTTTCAAATGATTTTCCATAACCTTAGGTTGGGACATTTTAATATTGTTACACCATCATCCACCATATCAATACTTTCTTGAGTGGAGTCCGATTATGACCCAATCGGCTACGTTGTCTCATTTGAGACATGTACCTCAATCACAATTTCAATGTCACTTTTCAGTTTCAATATTAACACAGTATCGCCGTGTGTGTAGCATGACGTCCGATCACGGCTCGATCTGCTAGGCCGTCTCACCAAGACATTCCCATGTTTCATCAATCATCTCATTTCAAGTTTATATCACACATATCAATTCATCGGCACTTGGGACCACTATTATTACATTATACTCTGCACTAGGCCACATTGTCAAGCTCTTTTCCCCCCATATTTTACATCGTTGCCATTTTCAATATTGAACCTTTCAATTCAAGATAATAGGCAAATACGAAAGCAATTATAGGTCATAAGCATAAAGAGGATTTCACATATTTCGGCATAACAATCTTAATTTAAACCCGACTTGAAGTCTAGGTATTTTAGCATATGTTCCAATATCTTCACCCATTCTCAATTGACAAAATAGCATAATGAAAGCATGGAGACACACCTTGTACATATATTCTTGCAACACAAATTCATTTGAAATAGCAACCATTATATCGATCAATTTTTGGAACTTACAACGTTTGCTTGGACACCAAAATGGGGGGGGGGGGGGTTCAATTTCTTAAAATAGGGGGTTTTAACATACATACCTTGCTTGAGCTTTTCCTTAAATTACTACAGCATTCCGAAAAGCCTAGCAATCCCAATCTATTTTCAGATATAACAAAATTGAACACGAATTAGGAAGATATTCATAGTCTTAGCTCGTTTGAGCGCTTCATCAAACACTTAAGTGTGCATTAAGTCTTTAAGGTTCTTTTACAGAGGATTTAATCAACCTTCAACCCATCCTTAAATATTTTTAGCTCAATAATGTTCCTACACCCGTTGATAACACTACAAGCAAGATAACAACTTTAATACGCACAAACTTTCTTGATAATTATCCATCTTTAGCTAAAATTCGAAACTAAGAGTTAGGGTGTAGAATCTTACCTCAAGGATGGAGATCTAGTACGTTTTCCTTGTTAATCTGCAATGATTTGTGTAAGAATTGAAGAATGCTTTAATGAAGATCACTTTCTCACTCTAAGGCTCCCTCTCTCACTATAAAACATAAGATTTTTCCTCAAAAATGACCCATTACGTGTATTTAACGAAGTTGGGTCGTGTTATAAAGATAGAAGAATGGATAGTCCAAGATTCTGGACCAGGCTAAAGATCTGGCATCGCTAGCCTAAAGTTTGGTCCAACCGTGACGAAAATTTCAACTCCCCACCGCATTGTTCAACCTAAAACTCCGAAATTGCAATGTATCAGCCTACCTTGACACCACATAATCTTGAATTACATAGGTGAGGTTTTCCGAGACCTTAAAAAGGAGAAGGAGGAGGAGAAAAAGACCTAAAGCTATCTACACTTTAGTTACTAGTAACTTTTTTTAAAAAAATGATACAAGTTAATAGGAGCAATCAAACAAGGTGCCGCACACAATGCACGAGCCCGACATGGGTGAGATTTTTACTTTCAAATATATTTGAAATTGTTTTTTCTGTTATAAGCATGAGGAAGTATTAATTTTATTAATCTTATTTAAGTGTACTAAAGTGCGAACAACCTTGAAGACCACAAAAATTGTGCATTATCAGTATATTAGATGGGTTGTGCCCCTGCTATGCACAGACCATGCCCAATATATTAATAATTTGATGTTCCAATGTCAGCAATGATTTACATTTAACTTTGGACTCGCTATTAACAATTCAACGAGAGCGATAAAAATATGAGCCCCATCTACCAAATTGGTACTTGATACTTCGGATGTGCAACTTAGGTGGCTTGTTCCAGAATTTTAAAGTTCAATCTAGAAGAGTAATGGTCACTGCATCTCGATAAGATATATTTGGCTTAATGTGATATCAACATACACTCATAGTGCAGTAAAGACATGCTTCAAGGACTATGTGTTAGCCAATTTGTATTATTATAATAAATAACGAAACAGTAAATTTTTTGAAATAGAAAACATAAACAGAAAGTTAACAATAACAGAATATCAAAACAATATCTAAAAAATAATTTCAAAATAAATTGGGCCCATTGAATGCACAATATGTCCTTACAGAAATGATTCCCCTCAAGTACCCGAGGTGCTGGAATATTATCTTCCCAGGATAGAACGATTTAACTCACCGATGTATTGGTACCAAAGACCACGGTGTCAGCTGGGGGTAGAGGTGTCAAACGGGCGGGCCGGGCCGGGTCCGGGTCAATTTTTTCTGACCTGTCCGGTTTCCGGTCCGGTCCGGTCCGGGCTCAATAGTAGCGGGTTGTTAACGGGCTGGGTTGTTCTGGGTTAGAATTGAACCATACGGGTTACAGGTTGAAGCGGGCCGGGCCGGGCCGGGTTTAGTATTTTTTACTTTTTTTTGGAATTATGTATAGTATAAATATTATATTATATTAATACTTTGTAATAATCGAATGAACACAAGAAAGATGGGAAAAAATGAGCATTACGCAATCACGGTATTCAATCAAATGCCTGAACAACTAGCTTCAGCCTTCAAGAAAAACCTATTCGATTTGTCCAAGTATAATAATAATGTAAAATTAGTACAAGGAAGGTTGTCCAGAGAGCGTGCATTAAAATTTAAATGGTGTCCCAAATTCCCAATGCAATTTAGCATGCGTTTGGGAAATTGCAACAATACACGCATGGATAACAGCAATGTCTCGATTTCTGATCACAGAAGCTCAAATTTATGGTATATTTATAGTATATGTATGGTATATATATGGTATATTCATGGTATATTATGATATATGGGCCGCAAAAATTCAAAAAAAAACAAATTACCGTTGAACCGGGCCGGTCCGGTCCGGGCCTACCGGTTCACGGTACTATTTACTCCAACCGGTCCGGGCCGAGCCGGTTCCGTAGCCAAAAAACCTAAACGGTCTAACCCCCTACCCCTTTGAACCCAGCCCAGCCCAGCCCCAACCTACCGGTCCAGTCCGGTCCCGGCCGGTCCCGGGTCAACCCGGCCCGATTGCCACCCTTAGCTGGGGGTGTTCATGGTTGGGTTTGGATCGACTTTTCCCTAAAAAGAAATTAAACCAAGTAAGTTGGTTTTTCAAAAATTAGAAACAAACCAAACCAATTAAGTCAATTTTTTCTCGATTCGGTTTATGTCGTGTTTTGTCAGTTTTTTGGGTTTTTTGGTTATTTGTCGGTTTTTTATTAAGTATAAGACATACACTATCAAACACATATTCCGACGATTATATTTTCAACGTAACACTATCAAATTAGTTGCCCTTCGAGAAATATATCTTTTACTAAAATATATTGATGATAATTGAATCAAATAGTAATGAATAATTTAAGGACTCAATTAAAATTTTTTTTTTAATATGAAATGGATTCTTACACTTAACAAAAAAAAATTACCAATCAAACTAGAATATAAAGGTCAAGAACTGTACTAAAAGTGCAAACGACTAACATTCACCATAATTTTTGTTTTGAAACTTTGTATAAAAATATACATATATATAGGTGTAATAATAATTTTGAAATAGCTACTCCTATAGTCGATTTGGTTAGATATTTTTGTTTTTTTATTAAAACCAAAACCAAATCAAATTTGGTAGGTTTTGTAAAATTCAAATCCAAAACCAAACCAAACGAAAAAGTTAGGTTTTTTGGTCGGGTTGGTTCGGTTTTTTTGATTTTTTATGAACATCCCTAGTGTCAGTAAACCACCCAATGGTAGTAAATCACACTAATTTTGATTTGTGCAGAGGAAGAAGAAGTCTTAAAGTTCAGAAAATTCGTAAGTAAAAATCAAATAAAAATTCGGGATGAAAGTGAATCGGGTCGCATACAGTTCTAGTTCGAGTGGGTATTTGGCTAATTTAATTAATATTTTATTAAATAATTAAAGAATTTTTTTCCAAAAAATATTAATCAATCAATTGATCTTTGACCAAATCCGAATCTGAATCCGAATCCGAGTCCGAAGCCGAATCCGAAGCTAAGGCCGAAGTTGAGGCCGAAGTTGAGTGAGAGACAATGACAATGGCGCAAGGTTTAATTACTTTCCAACCCATTTAACACCAAGAGAAGTGCTTTCGCAATATAAGCGCATTCAATTTTCTTTCCACCACCAATGAGGGACACTTGCTCTTTCCAAAGCAGAAGAGGTCCCTCTACTTTCTTCCCTTTATTTTTCATTTACCAATCTTTAATCCCAACAATCCCCCACATGAATGGGGAATGGATATAATACAAATGAATGCACTGACGAGTGCGTGATTTACATGCAAGAATTAATTGCATCTTGATAAGTAGGTTTCCCTTTGAAGTTTCCGTAGTGAACTTTTATCGGATATACTCGGTCAATCGGTAGAATTGATATCTTTGAACCGTTGAGCTTTGTTGTATACCTATACAACATAAGTCACACAATCAACCCTTAACCATCTATGGTTCTTACGGTTGTGTTCATTTCAACCGTGACCATCGCCTGTTTTCATGAGTGCTTAGAGAATGTGCCTTTACTTTCACTCCCTTTGAACCGAATTACACTTCACACTCACATAGGTGATTTCTACTTTGATGATATTTCAACTACCTCTCTAGATAGGCCTTTTGTAAGTGGATCCGACTTGTTATCTCTTGACTTTATGTATTCAATAGTGATAACACCACTAGAGAGTAGTTTCCTAGCGATATTGTGTCTCCATCATATGTGACGAGATCTCCTGTTATACATAACACTCCTTGCCCTGTCTATGCTGCTTGAATATCACAATGTATACATATATGTGCCAAAGGTTTAAGCCAAAATTAAATATCTTCAATGAAATTCCGGAGCCATTCAACTTCTTTATCGACCTTATCTAAAGCTATAAATTCAGATTCCATTATAGAATGGACGATGCACGTTTGTTTGGATGATTTACAAGACACTGCTCCACTCTCAATTGTAAAAACATATCCACTCGTGGATTTAACTTCAGATGATCCGATGATCCAATTTGCATCACTACATCCCTCAATCATGGAGGGATATTTGCTATAATGCAAAGAATAATTTTGGGTATGTTTCAAATACCCCAAAATTCGTTTTATTCCATCCAATGTATTTGATTGGGGTTACTTGTAAATTGACTCAATTTGATAATAGCACATGATATATCTTCTCGCATACAATTCATAATATACATCAAACTTCCTTAGTCTAGTAGTGAGTCACTTTCACCTTCATTCTTTTGAAGTGCATAACTCAGGTCAATGGAGTCTTGGTAATCTTGAAATCTAAATACTTGAACTTGTCAAGTTATTTTCAATGTAGTGAAACTGTGATAATGCTAGACCTTGTGGTGTATTGTAAATTCTGATTCCTAAGATCACATCAACAAGTCTTTCATGTCGAATTTGCTAGCCAACATGCGCTTAGTAACATTCATATCTGCCATATTTTTGCTCATTATTAACATATCATCAACATATAAAGAAGTAATGACTTCATGACCTGGAGTATTTTTAATATAAACACATTTGTCATACTCTTTGATTTTAGACCCACTTGCCAACATTGTATGGTCAAATTTTGCATGCTATTGTTTGAGTGCTTGTTTAAGTCCATAAAGCGACTTAACATATTTTTCTTTTCTTTACCCAAAATCATAAAACCCTCAGGTTGTTCTATGTAAATCTCTTCCTCAAATTCTTCATTTAAGAATGCTATTTTAATATCCATTTGATGGATTTCAAGACCGTACATGGCTGCTAGTGCCACTAACACCCTAATAGATGTTATCCTCATTACTGAAGAGTAAGTGTCAAAGTAATCAAGGCCTTCTTTTTGTCTATAACCTTTGATAACAAGTCTTGCCTTATATTTTTCAATAGTGCTATCAGCTTTCGTTTTCCATTCAAAGATCCATTTCAAAGCTCAAGGCTTATTTACTGGAGGAAGATTAACCAATTCCCATATATGGTTATCCAAAATTAATAGAATCTCACTATTGACTGTCTCTTTCCAAAATGCTGAATCTGAAGATAACATAGCTTCTTTAAAAGTTTAAGACTCATTTTCAAATAAGAATGTCATAAAATCTTGTCCAAAGGAAGTAGATGTTCTTTGACATTTGCTACGCCTGAGATCTTCTTCACATGGAGTCTTTTCCTTTGGTTCTTTCATGGTTGTTTATGTCTTTCACTTAACGACTTGCATTCAGTTTTATATGGATAGATGCTATTCAAAAAATTTAGCATTATCTAATTAATTACTGTATTAACATGAATTTTGGGATTATCAGATTTATGAACCTGTATACGGTGAAATATGAGGTTTCAATTGCTCTTCATCGGGGCACCTCAAAATATTGTCTCGAAGGCTTGAGGCTACGGTCAAGCCTCCTCCATCGAGGTTCGTCGACGCTTGACCTTGAGACAGTCTGACCAAAACTATAGTAAAATTGGGGAGTTCCCAAGGCGTGCAGCTAGAGCCGACAAAGTCTGTTATACTAGGCCTAACCTCGAATTAGGGCGTCAACTAGCTGTCTCATCTCCATATCTTTGTAATTAATGGGATCCCCCTCATACATAAAAGAGGATCTTTATCATTTTGTAAACATCTGTTGCTCCATACTAAATACACAAGAACATTTTCGCTACTCTCTAACACATTCTCTTAATGTTATTGCTTCCATTTATTATCTGCATTACAATTCTTCATTCATTGTTTATTATTGGCCATAAAGAGCCTTCGTTGATTTTATCATAACTGCTAGTCGCACATCAATTGCCCTCGATAGCTCCCAGTTGAGTGTCACAGTTGACCTCGAGGCCTCGATTGCTAACCCATCGGTTTGGTTATCACCTTATTCTCAAACTCTTATCTCGTTTCTAGGTCTTTCACATAGCATCAACTATCTAACAATTAGCATAAAAATAGATCACGTATCTTTAGAGTCCCATAATCAAATTTAATTGTTATTTCCATTTTCATGGTAAACAGTTTGGCGCCACTGTGGGGCTAAAAAATAATAGTGATTTGTCACGATCCAAAACGATGGGCTGTGATGGGCACCCGATACCATACTCAAACGAGTACCAACGTAATGTATATTTCTTATCACATCATTATATACACGTGACATACATGCCTAATAGATCTTTTATAAACTCAAAACATAGGCAGACAAGTCCGTACAATCTTTTACGTACACGACATATGTCTACAAGCCTCTAAGAGTACATAAATGTCATAAAGGTCGGGACAGAGTCCCGCCATACCAAACAATACATGTCTAAATCATACTAACCAAACAAGCAACTCCGAAGAAAATGGAACGCACCAACATCTTCCGTTTAGCTGATAGCCTACTTGGAGGGCTCTCGATCTATCTATCGGTGCCTGAGCGTCCCCAGGCAAAAAGGACATCAGTACAAAAATGTACGGCGTATGTAAGACATATAAATAAGTACATAACAGACATGGAAGAGATATGGAGTACATGACTCAACATGTAAGTCTGAATAACTTTGTAAATCATGAAATAACTATAGTATCATGCATATGCATATGAATGTCATGTCGTGCATATGTACATGTTTCATAAAATCATCAGCCTTTGAGGGAATCCTATCATATCATGCCACTGTGGGAAAAATCATCAACGTATACCAGCTAATCAGGTGGTGTTGCGTATATAACATCGTAACCTTTTCCATATTTCATACACACACATATTATATATATATACACACATACATATATATGCGTACATAATGCCATCTAGTCACGGGTCAATGTAGATAAATGCAATGCATGAAAAGTACGTTAATAAATCTTTCGGAATGTCATAAGACCATTTTTCCTTTGAGTAATATCAAAAAGTAAACTCTTTTTGACTTTCGTATATTTTTCTGAGACCCATAAATAGATGATAAAATATTATGACACATAGAAATTCAAGAATATAGATATCTCTAATACTTCTATGAATAGAGTCATTTATGGAATTTGTGTATTTGCACGATTCGCTCGTATCGTATGGATCATGCCAAATGAAAGAAGGGATAGCCTTAGCATACCTAAATCGCTTCTCTTTTGCGAAAATACTTAACGGAGTGTCAATAGAAAAAAAATAGTATAATATTCTTGAAAAAAATTGTACCGTACTCCCTTAAAAATACAAAATCCTATTGCTATTTGCGTAGCCTCGTATGATCTTTGTTTCAAGAAAGAAAATTACGTAACACTTAGAATCAATGAAAACTCACATTACACTTGAAGAACTAAGATCCGTATGAAGCTTCTTTCTTTACACCAAAATAATGTATGAGTGTTATATGTATATCTTCCATAAAGTGAATTGAAGGAAAGAGATAACCCTTATATTTCCTTGGTTTTTAATTACTGCCACCATCCCTTCTTTCTCAAAGACCAATTCTGGATGCATGGGTTCAAGCCACTTATCTAAAAGATGTAAAATTCATAACATGTTGTGGCAAAAGCTGCCACATTTTTGTGAGGTGGGGGAGGATTAATCCTATCCAAAAATATATCCCCAATTAATTTGGTAATGTCCCATTACCCGTTAACTAATCAATTACTCGCAAAATTAAAAATTATTCTCACTTACTTAAAATATTATTCACTTTTCACATACCTTACACACTTACTATTATGGTTATGTGGTACCTTATATAGTATAAGTCCATAAATATCGAGTATTTTAGTTCGAGCCGTATTTTATTCCAATATGCCAAACTTGGACGAAAATTCATTTCATTTGACTTGCTTCCCCTTTAAACTTTACGAATTTATTTGTTACTTATTTGAAATAGAATAATCCCTAAAATCTATAAATAATCATTTCCTTGGACTGATGTCTGTTAAAATATGAAAAATTCAACGTACAACACTATATGGTATATCATCATCGCAATAAAGTACTACAGGATGTGACATTTCACTTTCCGGCTCTCATTTATTTATTTATGGTATATTTAATGTACGAAAACATGGAGTATAACATCATTCCCTCCCCCCGGAACATTTGTTCTCGAATGTTGGCTGATGCTCTTATCGTCCTCGTATCCGATAGCTCTTGCGAATACTTTAGTAGTCTTTTTTCCATCTAGGAAACTATTGTGTGAATAAGTCCAAAGGACAGGGCATTCCTTTCTTTAGGCCTCTTTCCCACGCCATGACTTGTGATTGAATTTATTCCAATCTCGTAATTGTTGCTACCTTCGATTATGTAGTTTCTATGATACCGACCTTTTAAGCGTGCTTATGCGACTGTCCTCTCCTTTTTCCTCCATCTTTTAGCCAATCTTGATGTTCTTCACTTGGTATTTGTCGAACTTATGAATATTGCTATATCTTATTTTATAGACCTAGTTATCTATTCATATGACTTTATTGCATCTACATAGGTCATACTATACCATAATATTTACCTCGATTTTCACGTTATGGAGGTCTTCTACCAAATTTCATATTACTTTCGTTTCTTATCTCATACGTATAAATCTATGGCCTCTAATTCCTACACATTATTGTTTATCTTTAAGAATTAAGGCCTAATCTCCTCTCATACTTTGTGACTTTTATCTGTCCATTGTTGTTTTACCTCAATTTTGATCCATAATCCACCCGGGATAACTTAACTTTTTATATAGTATTGCTACTAGGATTCACGTTTTATCGGGGAATATCTGAAATAATTGGATTGATCCACTCGAGGCAATACCCTGCTTTCATTAACCGTATCTCAGGTATCCCAATGTGATTCACCTTGTCAAGTCATGAGACCCTTTCTTTTATTCGCCAGATCATTATTTAATTGAATGCCCAAAGATAACTTTTTTGTCTATAATAATTACTCCTCATTTTAATAATAGGGAAACATTCCATATCTTCTGAATGTGGTTTATCTTAGACTCCTTTGAGTTCATTCAAGCTATATTGAACTTTTTATAACTTAGAGAAACCATTAGCATTCTTGTTTTTCATGGGTTTAATCCCGAGGACTTATCCGTTCTCGTCAACTTCTAACTCACTCTTTCTCATTCTTACATCCTGTAATAAAACTTTGTCGCTTTACTATACTTTATCTTGGGACCTATACATATCTATTTTTACTATTCGCGACCTTTCTTCAACTTGCTTGCACTATAGATTTCCTTATGTTGTCATGGAATATCAAGCGAGACATCACAGCATCTCTAACTATTCTTTACTCTCATAATTTGGCTTTTCGATACCTAGACCATAGGCTAGAAGGTATGCTACTGATGCTACTGCTATCATTTCTGGATATTGAATCCCGGTGCTTCTAACCTTCTATCCCAATTATGGAATGTTCTCAACCTTCTACTTCTGAGTGTCTCTTACATTGTTCGCCTTTACCTTACTTTCCTTAAAGCCTCACATCACATCTTCTATTTCTTTTATAACCTTACCTCTACATAGGTATAATTCATATTCATAACTTGAAGTTCTATTGTAGTAATCGCACCTCTGGTACATACACAATCTGGTGGGAGCTTCGTACTGACTTCTTATGAGGCTGGTACTTCTTCTAACTAGATTCCTTGTGGAGACATTATAGATTATGGTTGTTGTGTTATTTCTCTTGAACATATGATACTAAGAGTGATTCTGCCATGTTCTCAAGAACAACTTCTATAATTTTTCTAGATCCAGTAATCAGACTCCTGATTTACTTGGGTGATGTAATTCTTTAGTTTCCTCTTCTTTCTGATCAGCCCCTATGTAGGCTTAAGCTATCTTCCGACCTGTGGCTCATGGTATTAGTTATTACCTTAGAATTTCATGGGAGTTATTGAATATCCATGATACAATCTCCTAACAATTCAATCCTTTGTCTATGCCCTGTGCTCAATTCTTTTTTCTTAACTTATGCCGGAGTCCTCTATGGCTGTATGATTTTCAACAAATATGCTGCATGAAAAATGCTCCAACATTGAGTGTATCCATAAGTTACTAACTCTGGATCATTGATCAAATAATTCCTTTCGTTCCATCTCAGCTTTCTTTAAACGTGCACAATTATTTTTCTTGGTATTTCTGCCCCTTGTTGCATGCATACTTAACTTATCCTAGTTCCCACACATCCCGAATTTTTATGCAACTCATATAGTCTCAAATATTACCTTCGTTCCTTCTCCCCGTTCATTATCCACGGCAGGCTCCACTTTCTTTTGGAGGGTATACAAGTTTTGTTGTGCTTAAGTTGAAGCCTTCTTCTTTATTTCATCAGCTAGTCTTTCGTAGTAGTATTTAGGGAGAACGCTTGAACCTCGTAAAGATATTAGCTTATTACAGACCACTTGATGTCCTTCCTTGCCTATAGCTATCCGTAGTTGCTAACCTCCGTGCCCTTATGCTTTTAGGGTTGCTTCTACTGATATTTTGATTGCCTTTCTAGTGGTACTTTCTTTTATCCCCGTAACACTCATATCATACCTTTAACTACCTCGACTCCCATTTGAATATATATCAAGTATTATAATGACATTACTGTGAGGCTGAATTCTCCATGTTGGGGTTTACTACATTCGTCTTGCATGATCTATTGATTTGTTTGTAGCTTCTTGTCTAGTCATGACTAGGCTCATCTTGAATTGACTACTAACTACTTGTTGGCCCATTCTCTTATTAATATTCTGCATAATCTTTGTTGGGTTATTTCCATGTCTTAACTTACCTCATGCACTGATCCTTCCTTTTTCTGGCATCCCTTTCTCATTTTTATCGCATTCTTCCTTTATTATTCCATATTCCCCCCTTTAGGGGAGTATTAAGACTTGGAGCTATGACGACTCCCTAAGACTTGGAACTATAACGACCTGCCTACAGATGTTTCCCCTTCATATTTGGCGTCCTTTCACATTATAATAACCCTTACTTGCCTTGCGGTAATCTTTCTGTACCAAGGATAACAAAATTCTTCACTCGCAATAGTGGCATTTAGTCTAAGTGTCATATATTGTCCCTTAAGCTTAACTTTGATCACATTGCTTGCTCTAGGGAAGCCTTTTCCTGAATGACCATTTTTTGAATTCCACATGAATTTTATTCTTTTGTCCATTCTATTAATGCCGGGGCAAAATCTAAAATTTGGATGATACTGGGTATTATCCAATCACTCAGTCCATAATTCACGTCTAGTTATCCTATTCACCCACCTATACTGATTGTTATTACTTTAGGGTTTAAGCTTTTCCTTTTGTTTATGAGCTTGTTTCCCAAAATGAAGATATGACTTTATGGCCTATACTCTTTTGTTGTCTCAAAACATGTCACTTCTCGTCTTTTCCTTCACTTGACTACAAACTTTGTAATACTGTCATTTTTTTCCTGATATACCATTGTCGTCTATGTATCATATCTTACTCATAATGCACTTTCTTCTTATTTCCTGCTAACATTTCTGTCTATCACTTTATTCTGAAAACTTATCAACAAGATATTCTTTTGCTTTTAGCTCCTCTCTACTCCATCCACTAGCTCTTCGGGTTACTTAACATTATATCTCAACTAGGGATGTGAGTCATATTAAGATGATATTTATCCTTTCCAGGCTTCTAGTTCCTATCTTTGTAGTACTCATATCTAGATGTACTATTTTAGAGTGCACCATCAGAGTGTCTCACAAGGAGATCCACTAGCACTTTATCCTTCGGAAATGTCAACTAACGCAAACAATTTATCCACCATTTTGGGTCACTCTAACCCCAGTCGGATCCTGATATCCATCCTTCTCTTATACTACTTAAATTCGCTTCCATAGGGCATAAATGAGATGGGTGTGGCAAACTGTACATACCTTTCTTACAATTGAAGGTAAATCAAGACGCTTATTTTTTTTCTTCTTCCTGAATTGTAAATACCAATAACCTTCATTAATTGGGTACCTCGTTCCTTTCATCATCTTGCCTCTTTAACTTGTTGAA
Organism: Nicotiana benthamiana; assembly: GCA_034376525.1. Classification (NCBI taxonomy): domain Eukaryota; kingdom Viridiplantae; phylum Streptophyta; class Magnoliopsida; order Solanales; family Solanaceae; genus Nicotiana; species Nicotiana benthamiana. The sequence goes on along the minus strand of CM067332.1, from coordinate 37,319,461 downwards.
ACTTTTTTCTAACTTCCGATCTTGTTATTCATTTTTACCATAAGAGTGGATAAGTATTCTTTCCTTAAAGATCCTTATCAAGAACACGCATAATCTGTTGAAGACCTCAGATTACTCATCATAGGCATCATACAAATCCAATTCCTCCGACTTAGCTCTTCCAATACCATCTCTCTTTCCAACCTTCTTTTCGGATGTAGATATCGCCTTATTACGAATAAAAAAAGAATTTTGGAATTTGAATTCTCATAAGTGAGCTCTACCACACGATCTAGAGTACGAAGAAAGAGTGACAATCCTAAATGCCCGTAGCCCCCTGTTTATAAGTGTGGTGCACGACACACCCATAAACAAGACTCTATTAGACATGACTTTTAGACTCCCTAGGACAGAACTGCTTTGATACCACTTTTGTCACGACCCAAATCGACGGGCCGTGATGAGAACCCGGTCCCATACTCAACCGAGTACCAATTTAACGTATCTTTCTTATTACATCATCATATACATGTGACTTACAGGCCTATAAGGCCAACATAATCATTTATAAACTCAAAACATAGGCCGACAAGGCCATAAAATTGTTCACGTACACGACATATGTCTACAAGCCTCTAATACTACATATGTCCCACCATACCAAACAATACACGTCTAATCATGCTAACCAAACAAGCAACTCCGAAGCAAATGTAGTGCACCAATATCTTTCGCTGAGCCGATAGCCTATTTTGAGGGCTCTTGATCTATCTTCTAGGACCCGCGGGCATGAAACACAACATTCACAGGAAAAAGGAACATCAGTACAAAAAATGTATCAAGTATGTAAGGCACACAAATAAGTACATGACATACATGGAAGAAATATGGAGTACATGACTCAACCTGTAAGTCTGAATAACTTTGTAAATCATGAAATAATTATAGTATCATGCATATGCGATGAATCACCACGTCATGCATAGGTACATGTTTTATAACATCATTAGCCTCTAAGGGCATCCCATCATATCATCTTGGCCATTGTGGGAGAAATCATCAATGTATACCAGCTGATCAGGTGGTGGTGCGTATATAACGCCGTAACCTTTCCCATATATATATATATATATATATATATATATATATATATATATATATATATATATATATATATATATATATATATATAATACCATCTGGTCACGGGTCAATGTAGATGAAGTCAATGCATGAAAAGTACATTAATAAAATCTTTCGGAATGTCATATGACCATTTTGCCTTTGAGTAATATCATAAAGTAAACTCTTTTCAACTTTTGTATTTTTTTCTGAGACCCATATTTAGATGATAAAATATTATGACACATAGAAATTCAAGAATATAAATATCTCTAATATTTCTATGAATAGAGTCATTTATGGAATTTGTGCATTTTCACGTTTCGCTAGTATCGTATGAATCATGCTAAAAGAAAGAAGGGATAACCTTAACATAACTGAACCGATTCTCTTTTGCAAAAATACTTAATGGAGGATAAATGTAGGGAAGAATCCATATGATATTCTTGAGAAAGATTGTACCGTGCTCCCTTAGAAACACAAAATCCCATTGCTATTTGCGTAGCCTCGAACGATCTTTGTTTCAAGAAAGAAAATCACGTGACACTTAGAATCAACGAAAACTCACATTACACTTGAAGAACTAAGATCCGTCTGAAACTTCTTTCTTTACTCCAAAATAATGTATGAGTGTTATATGTGTATCTTCCATAAAGTGAATTGAAGGAGAGAGATAACCCTTATATTTCCTTGGTTTTTAATTATTGCCACCACCCTTTTTTTTCTCAAAGACCAATTTTGGATGTAAGGATTCATGCTTCTTATCTAAACGATGTAACAGTCACAATATGTTGTGGCAAAAGCTGTTACATTTTTTTGGGGGGACTAATCTTATCCAAAAATATGTCCCCAATTAATTAGGTAATGTCCTATTACCCGGTAATTAATCAATTATTTGCACGATTGAGAATTATTCTCACTTACTTAAAATATAACTCACTTTTCACTTATCTTATACACCTTTCTATTATGGTCATGTGGTGCCTTGTGTAGAACTAATTCCTAAATATTGAATATTTTAGCTCGAGCCGTATTTTATCCCAACATGCCAATCTTGGACGAAAAATCATTTTCTTTGACATGCTTCCCCTTTCACCTTAACAAATTTACTTATTACTTGTTTGAAATAGGATAATACCTAAAATCTCCAAATAATCTTTTCCTTGGACTGATGTCAGTTACCTTATGACAAATTCAACGTACAACAATACAGGGTATAACATCACCGTAATGTAGTACTGTGAGCATCTCACTTCTGGGCTCTTTTTAATTTATTTATGCGTATTTTTATGTACGAAAATATAGGGTGTAAAAATTTTGTTGTTCGTTTCATTACACAATGTAATTTCTCTTTCACACTATTTTCTTATCTAAGAACTTTGATTTCAGGTCGAAATACTCGATTCCGTAAATGACAATTTGAGAACCACAGAGAGAATGGTGTGGCTATTCCAGGTGTTGGTGTGCCTCCACGAAACCTTAAGAACGTAGTAGGACCAATTCTAGTGGATGAAGTCTCGTGCAACGCCCAACAAGTTGATATAAGTTCCCACAACAACAAGAGTGCTCACCAAAAAGACCAACAATAAGCTCAGAAAACCCCAAATAGGAGAGAAAATGGAGGTTAGCCTCCATGTTATTTTTGAAATGTTGCATGCACAGAAGCTGGCTCTTTCTCAACTGCAAATTCACCAGAAAACCCCTAACATGGTAGCACGCCGAGCAGGTACTGGAGAGATCGAGAAATAACGGGTAGGTAGCCGATCCCGCCATCCTAAATATGCTCGAGTATCTCACCAAAAGGATTGAATCGGGCAAGAAAATGATAAAAGCCAACGATAAGGAGGTCGAGACTTACAACTCTAGGGTCGACCAAATTCCAAGGGTACCCCCGATCTTGAAAGGTGTAGACTCAAAGAAGTTCGTAGAGAAGCTGTTCTCACAGTAAGAAGCCCCGAAACTCATTCCAATGGAGTTCAGAATGGTAGATGTTCTGAAATATAATGGTAAATCGGACCCCAATGAGCACTTTAGCGCCTATACCTGTGCAGTGAAGGGCAACGACCTAAAGGATGACGAGATCGAGTCCGTCCTGCTGAAGAAGTTCGGGGAAGCACTTTCTAAAGGGGAAATGATGTGGTATAACAACCTAGCCCCTAACTCTATAGATGCATTTGCCATGTTGGAGGATTTCATCATAAAGGCACATGCCGGGGCCATCTAGGTGGCCACAAGAAAATCCGACGTCTTCAAAATCAAGAAAAAGGGAGAATGAGATGCTGCGAGAGATCCCATCTCGCTTTTTGATGGAACGAATGGAACTACCACTAGTCTCTAATGACTGGGCAGTACATGCCTTCACTCAAGGTCTGAAAGAACAAAGCTTGGTGGCTTCAATGAAGCTGAAATAGAATCTAGTCGAATATCCAATCGTAACCTAGTCCGGCGTTCATAGCTGATACCAGTCATAGATTAGGGTCGAGGATAAGCTAGGAGCCCGCTGGGGCTCGGTATACCCAAGTAGGCTTCTGGAAAAGGAGCCAAATCCAAAAAAAGAACGGTACCATCCATAAACCAAAGATAGAAGGAATACCCCGAGGTGCAACCTACCTCGCAATGATAGAAGGATAGACCGAGGACAGAATCCTTAGGGACTCATCAATATAGCTGGATTTGATAGGAATATGGGGCCAACAGAGGCACCTTGCTTATCAGAATACAACTACAACATTGATGTATCAGATATCGTGTTCATCATCAGTAAAATCAGAGACGCCAGGTGGTCCATGCCAGTACAATCCTATCCTTCCCAAAGGAATCATAACTTAGTGTATGAATTTCACAACACACCGCGTCACAGGACCGAGGATTGCCACCAGCTCTAAAAAGAAGTAGCCAAACTACTCAATAAAGATCACATCCGAGAATTCCTACGCGATCGGGTCAAAAACCAGTTTCGAGAAAGAGATGCGGCCAAGAAGAAACAAAACGAATGAGCCACAACATGTCATCCACATGATCTTGGGAGGCATCAATGTCCTGTAGGAACCCATGGTGAGAAGGACAAAAATATCCATCACTAGAGAAAAGTAAACCCGGGGTTTTATACCCAAGGATGCTCTCACGTTCAGCTATGAGGACATTGGGACCTTGTCTCAACCTCACAATGACGCACTGATAATCTATTTCCTTGTAAATACATTTCAAATTAAATGTGTACTTGTGGATCTATGTAGTTCGGCCAACATTATCAGGTCGAGGTTAATAGAGGAGCTCGAACTGCTTGACCAAATCATGCCCGCCACCCGAATCCTCAATGGATTCAACATGGAAAGTGAAACAATGAAAGGAGAAATCACCCTCCCAGTGAACGTGGTTGGCACAACCTAAAATGCCAAATCTATGTCGTCGAAGGAGACATGAGGTACAACGCCTTGTTCGGGAGGCCGTGGAAACACTGCATGAGAGAAATACCAGCCATCCTCTATCAAATGATGAAATTCTCAACAAAGGATGGGATTAAAACAATCGACGGGGAATATTATGCCGCAAGAGAAATGTTTGCGGTGCATGATATGGAGCCGGTGCCAGTACTTCCACCCGCAAAGGATCCAAAGGGTAACCAAATAGTAAAATAGCACAGTAAGCTACATCTTCGGTTAAGCTCAATTAAACAAAGTAGAGGACTGTATCACATCCCCATCACAAGCGACTAGAACACATCGGGGCTTGAAATATTACCGACACATTCTAAACTAAGGTATAACCATTTTTATTTTATACTTCATACTAACCATTACGCAAGCGCCCGACCGAGGCAGTCGGAATGCTAACCTCGCTTGAAGACCTTAAGGTTTAAAGCATCCGTTGCACTCTTTTCCTTTGACCAGGTTTTTATCCCAAAAAGGATTTTACCGGCGAGGTTTTTAACAAGGCAACATCCACTTGCTACCTAAAGAAGACTCAACAAATATTCAAGGCCATCACTCGAAAAAGCCAAGAAACGCCGAATGGGGTCTCAATAGGAAAATGATGTATCGGGCAAAATGATCGAACGAACCATGTTCGTATAGGATAACCGGACCCCCGACGGCGAAAACTTGTATACTTGTACCAAGTATTCGAAGAATACTTTTCATTAAAGCATTTCACGCTTAAAAAAGAAACCGGCATTTTCACACTTCTGTCAAAAACATCACGAGCACTCGGGGACTGGCGTCAATAATTCAACAGCAGAACGACCTCCATGTCAGAACTCCAAACTCATAAGCGCTCTACGAGGCAACATCAAAATAAAAAAATGTCTCCAAAATAAAAGTGTCCTGAACACTCGGGGACTGGCTTAAAATCTCAAAAATCACACGGTCTCCCGGTCGGAATCTCCAAAATCATAAGTACTCAATAAGGCAATACCAAATTTTCGAGTAATGGCTTCCTAGCCAAGATACCCTCGATGAATCGAGGACTTTCACCAATCATCACTCATTAAAAACCCGAGGCCATAAGTCCCCGAGCAGGTAGACTCGGTCTCATAAGACCAACATAAGGCAACAATAGTATCTGTAAGACCTCAAGCAAGGCATGAACCACATTTGTACCAAGTGGAAATATTTGTTGATGAAGTCCTAATCCACCACTAAAAATTAAATGGACATAGTTGCATGCAATATAATTTACTCAACTATGAGCTGGGGTCGAATCGCACATAGAACAATATGTAGGCGATTAGGAATGTAAGAGAATTATCACTTATCGTGCAATGCCAAACACCAAGAATTGATTTGAGAAAATATCTATAACTAAATGCGGAAATTTTAAACTAAGATAGAAAGAAAGTAAAATGATCAATGGCGACAAGGATGAATGCATCGGGAAATACACTCAAGTAACGATCCAATGTATTTCACGATTTTACAGATATGAGCGAGTTTATGTTAATTAGCCACATGTAATAATTCCATATTAGCTTCTTCTAAAGACTAAGAAGACTTCCTAATTGAATTATCCCTAAAACAATTAATAGATTAAGCACCCCCCGCAATGGCTACAAGTAGTAATCCTAACCTAGGTAAAATCTATAAATTGAGGGTTAACGCCTCAAGTTCTTGTTAATTAATCTTTCCCAACCCCATATTATCTTTTCCAAAATTGTCGGAGTTAATGGGCGAGTCCTAGGGTTAGCTAATCCCTTTGGAAACATTAAAGAATAGGAATAATTAAAGAAACAATAACTCACCTCATAAATAAATGAAAATCATTCAATGGACAAGCACAACAAGGTACTTAATGCACACTTTAAATATGAATATTTTCATAACAAGATTCAAGTGTCGAAAATAAAGACTACACATTTGAATATTCAATACAAAGCAAGCAAATGAATAAATAAACATAAATGGGTAAGAAATCCTTAACCACAAGTTTGAAATCTTCAAAACCCAAGTGTGTGTGCAAACCCTAGCTTCAAAACGTATTCTCTCTAATTCTAAGAACTGAAAATATGCCAACTATCTTTAAAATGAGCCAGTTTAGGTATTAAATAGTTTGGAGGTTGAGAACATGTGTAATTCCTAAAGTGCCCAGGTTTGATGCCCGTCAACCGCACATGCAGAAGAATACTCGCAAGTGCATCTTCGTAGATGCAAATAGCCCATCGTAGAAGCGAAATATCAAATAGTCTATGACACTGTAGATGCGGTATTCCTAGCGCATATGCGCAACCACAGAAGCGATAATCTAACCCTTGATGCAGTTTCTTGCAAGGTCACATAACTTCGCAGGTGCGGCCTATATACGCAGAAGTGGAGTCACTTCTACAACCAACCTTCCGCAGATGCGGAATCAGTGGGGAGTTTTACATGGTTTTCACCCTTTGTTTGCTCAATTCCACTCCACTTGAATTCAAATCACTTCATGGAAACATTTACCTTAAAATCGTAACAATACACACCATAAACAACATCATATTATAGTGAAAGGACATAAAATCTAATGAAAAAAGACTAAAACGATTGGTAAAATCACAACTCATCATCTATAAGACCTTGAGCGCGAGATAAACCATACTTGTACCAAATATCTAAAAAACAGTGCGACCTCAAAAGCAGGAAAATTTTGTAAGACCTTACTAAAGGCAAAAAACCCGATCTCAAAGTTAAGGTTATATATAGAACTTGTAAGACCTCTAAAAGGCATACTCTTCAATTATGCTCCGGCCAAGCACAAATGACTATGGTCACAAGGCTGTACTTGCCTAACTAATGCGACTCGGGGTCGCCCGACCATCGCTATAAAATCACATGCCTTCAAATATGCCGAATTTACTTCGAAAGAACTGGTTAAATAGGCTACCCTAGACATATTAAAAAGAGCTTTGACCATGTCATCTCAAAATTACAAGCTTTGAGATACTCAGCTTCCGGGACAAACCTCCCGAGGTGCTTGATCTTCGCCATATAACGACTCATAATCAAGGTTCTTATTAAATTGTCGAAGATTCAGACAAACATTATTTCAAAAAAGTCCTTAATGAGGGAAAAATAAAGCCTATAAAGGTCGTACAGACCCAACACGTAAGAGACTCTGTCGCCAACCTACATAAAAGGTCGCAACGACCCAAGGTGTAAAAGCCACTATTGCCAGCCCACACAAAAGGTCGTACCGAACCAACACGTAAGAGCCTAAGGGCCAGCTTGAAATTGTAAAACTTGAGGGTCAAATGAGCCTAAGTTGAAAGCAAATTTAGAGTCTGAACCCAAAATAGTTAACTAAATATGCCTAAGAGAAAAAGCGTAAGAGCTCAAACGCCAGCCTACATAAAAGTTCGCATCGACCAAAAGCATAAGAGCCATTGTCACCAGCCTAAGATTTGACATCTCAAGGGTCAAATGAACTCGAGTCGGTACTCGACTTGGTAACCCAAAACAGGTTTTCAAATCATTCTTAAACGTAAAAGCATAAGAGCTCAAACGTTGGGTTATACTGAAGGCTCGGAGCGTCCAAGCGCGTAAGGGCCTACGGCCAGGCCAACTCAAGACCATACTACAAATATAAGGATTACTTCTAACTTAAAGACCAGTTCATCTGGATAAATTTGAGATAGAAAGAGATACAAAATAAATAAAGACACAAAGTTTTATTTTATACACATATACGTAAAGACATATCTCTATCTACAAACATGCTTTGAAAATGCTATATATAGATGGAAAAATCTACATCCCTCCTATGAGCTATGGCCTGTCAACCTCATCTTCACTTTATTTGATGTCGGATAGAAGTATTTGAGCATCACGCTCGTCCGCCCTCGTTCACACGAACTCTTCCAAGAGAACAAATACCCTAGTACAGATCTCCTCAAGAATGTTTCTTCGAGACTTACAACGAGCATACTCTTTAATCTTGTCCTCGCAGTGAAGGGTCTTTCTCAGATCAACCTGAGCATCGGCAGTGTTCTTTAAATAGATTGCCACCTTTTGGTCAACCTTAGTTTGGATCATTATGGCTTCAGCCAGAGCATCAACGATCTCGGCCTTGACCTTCAAAATCTCGAACTCGAGCTTTATAATCATATCTGTTCGAACCAAGACATTGTCACAGACTAAGCGAAGTTGAGCCTCAAAGGCGAAAGTTTTAACTAGAGTACCCTTTCTCTCTGAAACCTCAACCTCTGCCTGATATTTTAAGTCATCATGCTCGCACTTGGCTCGAACAAATTCATCCAAAATGTTCTCCAGGGCCTCCATCTTTTTTTTTGTTTCTGAAGTAAATGAAACATTAGGCTCAGGAGCTAGAAGGATGAATAGACACTTGCTCGAGACAAATAAACATCTTGCTCCTTCAAGTAGCTCTCATAAGTCAAGCTTCGACTCGCCTCATAACGTAAGTGCACCAACTCAAATTACTTTTAATCTCAAAGGATCCTAAGGGATCTCTCCTCATCCATGGCTTTCTACAGCCTGGCCTCATGACGAAGCAGCTCGGATTTAAGCTTATCGAAGGCCTATAAAAAAACCCAATAAGGAAGGGAAGGCATAAAACTCAAAAAGCTTATGCCGAAACTTACCACGGAGTGAAGCCGCTGGGCTTCCTCAAAGGCCGAGCGTATATCTTCTAACCTAGCTCCCTCAGCTGCAAAAGAGTTGACTCCGGTCAAGGCATGGTTGCTCAGTGCATGCGACCCCGGGTTTCGAGTTCCCATCGAAGTACTTTCGGCGGAAAAGGAGGACATCAGCAATGGCAAAACCATCTTTCCAAAGTCAGTAACCACAGGCGCGGCAAGTGCAGAGAACGCTTTAACTCTGGGGCCCTGGTCCAGTGTCGCCCTCATTTGGGTGCCGTCACCCTGATTTGGGCAGCGTCGCCCTACAAAGGCATTTCTTGCTTACGGTTATCGTTCTTTAGCTCGGAAGCTAACAGCTCTTTTCCCATCCAAGGGAGCATGCCCTTGCCTCGGAAGGCTGGTCGATGCCTAAAATAGTAGGATTAGTACGCATAAAAAGGAAGTGCTTTCCAAATGAAAAAAAGGAAAGAAAAAAAATCTCACAACATGTACCATGATGTTTTGCTTCCCATCTGCCCCCTGACAAAGCTCTCCACTTAGGCTCATTGCAAGTCGAGTGGCTCACCAACTTCCGATCCCAATCCTTTAGATTAGGAACATTGCCCGACATATATGAAAATGCTACTTGTTGGCCCAAGAACATGTGAGGTTTTGAAGAATGATAAATGAACTCAATTATGGAAGGTCCATCATGTGAAGCACAATATTGATCAACCTACACATGAGATGCATGTATGGGAGATAAGTCTCATTGATCAAGTAGAAATATCTCCTGATCTGTAAAAAAATGTTGCATATTGGATAAGGGAAGAAAGGCTCCTTATGTGATGAGAACACAATCCAGTTAAAGGATAGTATTGCAGTTTATATTGTTCAATGACTCAATTTCGATGGAAGATCAATAGCGATTGAGTCTCAATCAAAATCAAATTACAAACTCATTAAATAAAAGTGACTGGTCTCTTTTACAAGTATTTCACATACGCAGATGTTAAACTAAATTGAGAGCAAAAGAGTAAGGGGATTTTGCAAACAATTTATGTGAGATTCGAGTGTACACTCCTGAAGCTACTTGAACGAGATAGAAGAACCAGTTCATTATGTTTTTTTTCTTATTCTAGTTCAATTGTAGTCGGTGATTTAAAGTTGTACCTTTCATCTTTCATATAAGCTTTTGTACTAGGTACTTTGAGTGTTCAAGTTATAGGCTAACTTGAAGTTGTCACAACAATTGAGGCTATGTTCTACAAACGGGATTACAGTTGATCCTTAGGTTTACAAAGAGTTTCTGTAAATGCTGTTTTGGCTCAGTGATTTTAGTGGAAGTTTGGGAAAATCCTACAGAGTAGTAGGTTGTGGGTTTTTCACCTTTTTATCCAGGTGTTTTCGATGTAAAAATCTATGTGTTCTTTATTTTATGTACTTTTAATTCCACAAACAGTAATAGTTAGAACACCTAGAAGAAACTAGTTCTTTTAGATCAAAAATTGGGTGACACACAAATCACCCTCCTCTTGTGTGGTATTGACTTTTAGAAGATCAATTGGTATCAGAGCAATTTATCCTTGAAGAGACTAACATCTTAGGAAAAGATCAACATGAGTGCACCACCTGGGAACCGGGAAGGGCAATCCACTGCTAGGCCTACATTTTTTAATGGTCAGTACTATTCTTGGTGGAAAAACATGATGTGGGATCACATCATAGGAGAAGACTATGAACTTTGGAAAATAGTAACTTATGGCCCTCTAGCAACAACAAAGAAGAATGCTGAAGGAGTGTATGTGCCATTGACTAGAGCTGACTGCACTGTTGAAGACTTGAAGAAGCGGGAGAAGGATGCTAAGGCCAAGAAATGGCTTGTGTGTGGACTAGGTCCAGATGAGTACAGTAGAATTCAAAGTTGTACCACTGCTAAGGGAATTTGGGACACTTTGCAAATGTCTCATTAAGGAACATCTCACGTGAAGAGGTCCAGAGGAACACTGCTGTATTATCAGTATGAGAACTTTACCATGAAGGAAGGAGAATCCATCCAAGAGATGTATACAAGGTTCACCACACTAATAAATGAACTAAATCTCTTGGAAGGATTATTCTAGAAGAAGATAAAGTTGAGAAGATTTTGACAGGGGTTCTGCTAGTCTCTTGGGAAAGAAAAATCATTGCCATTTAGGAATCAAAGAATATTGCTACCCTCAAACTGGATGAACTAATTGGAAACCTTACTGCCTATGAACCGAGAAGGAAAACCATGAAGATGGATGCACCCAAGAAGGAAAGAAGTCTGGCTCTCAGAATAGCTGAAGGTTCAGATTTGGAGGATGATGAAATGGCTATGATCATTAGAGATTTCAAAAAGTACCTCATGAGAGAAAATGGTTCTTCAAGAGGTACAACCTTTCACAAACCAAGGGCTCCTGAGAAACAAATCAATAAGGGCTACTACAAGTGTGGTAAGAATGATCACATGATCAAGAACAGCCCTTAATGGGAAATTGAGCGGAAGAAAGAAAAGGCTAAACGAAGGAGTAGGAAGACGGAACAGGTTCAACCAAAAAGGAACAAAGGATCAACAAAATCTATGGTTGCTGCCTGGGGAGAAACATCAGATGAAGACTCAGAGGATGAAGCTGATGATGAACATGTACTTATGGCCATCAGAGAGTCAGATGATGTACAACAGGTAAATATTCTCCATCTCAACAGGTAAAACATAAGATTAACTTCCTGCCTAAAGAAAGGTTGTCTGAGCTACTACTAGACTTCATTGATGTGTCTGAGATAATGAAAAATGAGAAGGAAGAGATGTCTAGGGAATGCATGATTATAAAATCCAAGTGCAAAAATCTAGAGTCTAGGGCTAATGAAAGTGAAAGCGAAAATACTGAGTTGAAGAACCAGGTTCTTGAACTTAACACTAGTGTCCTAGAACTTAGGTTTGAGAATTTAAAACTGAAACTAGGAACATGAAAGAAGAAAGTTGACCACACTCATCTCACCCTGGAAGAAAACTTAGGAAAAATGAAGGATGAGTTGTACAGGAAAGATAAGTAGATAAGAGGATTAAAAGAAGAACCATGAAAGGTAAAACATGAACTAGACAGAACTTGCAAATGGAACAAGGCTTTTGATGCACTCTCCTGGCTACAAGAATGTCATAGTAGAAACAAAAGAGGACTTGGTTATGGGACTCAAACACCTAAGTGGGACCCTAAAAGAAAGTACCTCACTCTTCTTGAAAACAAAATTTGCACACATTATGGCAAGACTAGTCATTACAAAAATGAATGTAATACAAAAGAAAAGGCTAGTCAAAAGAACAAAACTTTTGTTCAAGAAAAATATACGCTGCCTGGGTAGGCTAGAAGAAATTTGATTTATCCCTTTGCCCATATAAAGGGACCCAAATTATTTTGAGTTCCTAAGACTAACCCCTAATTTCTTTTGTAGGTCCAAGTGAAGGGAGGTAGCCAAATATGGTAAATGGATAGTGGCTACTCAAAACATATGAGAAGTAAGAACCAGTTACTTTCACTTGAGGACTTAAAGAGAGGCAATGTATCCTTTTGAAATAGGAAGAAGGGTGAGATTATTGGGGTTAGAAAGGTAGGTAAGATAGACGCTCACTCTATTGAGAATGTCTACTTTATAGGTGGCTTTAAATATAGCTTGATTAGTGTGTCACAATTATATGACAGAGGTAATCTTGTAGCATTCACCTCTATTAAATTCTTTGTGATTAACCTTACAACTGACAAGATTATTTTGTAGGGAAATAGAGTTAACAATATTTATATTGTAGATTTTTACACTCTCTAAGAAAATGAATTAACTTGTCTACTTATGCTGGATTATGATCCCCTCTTGTGGAACAAAATACTTGGTCATGCTAGTCTGAATAACATGAACAAATTAGTCTCCAAGGACCTCGTGATAGGGTTATCTAACACCAAGTTCAAGGAAGACAAGTTTTGTGAAGGGGGAAGTAGGTAAGATCGTCCTTCAAAAGCAAGAAAATGGTAACCACAACCAAGTCGCTTTAACTGGTCCATATGGATCTCTATGATCCAATGAGAACCATGAGTAGAGGTTGAAAGAAATATGTAATGGTGCTTGTTGATGATTATTCTATATTTACCTGGGTTCTATTTCTAACTTTTAAATATGAATCATTTGAAATGTTTACTGCATTTGTTAGGAAAACTCAGAAATAATTAGGTAATCAACTTGCATCCATTAGGTCTGATCATGGAACTTAATTTGAAAATGCAAAATTTGCTGAATTTTATGATAAAAATGGTATAGATCATAATTTCTCTGCCCCTAGGACTCCTCAACAAAATGGAGTAGTTGAAAGAAAGAATAGGACTCTTGAAGACATGGCTAGGACTATGCTTCTTTCTAGTAAGCTGCACCATAGCTTCTGGGCAGAGGCTGTAAACACTGCATGTTACATTATCGATAGATGCATGACCAGACCTCTTGTAGAGAAGACTCCCTATGTGTTACTTAAAGGGAGAAAACCAAATATATCCCATCTTAGGGCACTTGGATGTAAGTGCTTTGTGCACAATAATAGAAAGGAATCCCTAGGTAAGTTTGATCCCAAAAGTGTTGAGGGAGTTTTCTTGGGATATTCTTTGCATAGCAAAGCATATAAAGTATTCAATAAAAGAACTTTTGTGTGTATAAGAAGTGTACATGTTGTATTTAATTAAACTAACATTCTCTCTGAGAGACAGGAACGTGAAGATAAAGCTGTTGGATTGGTAAAAGACTTGACCGAAGCATCAATACAAGTCAAAGTGGAACTAAAAGAAGGAACAAGTGATGGAACAAGTTCTTCCACTCATGGCAACCTAACATGGGGAACTAATCAAATAGGAATTGAAATAAATCCCTGAAAGGTACATGTTCATGATCCCGATCCTCTGCAATAGAATATGGGAGAAACATCTAGCAGAAACCAGTTGGTTTTGAGACCTCTCAAGTATAAAATTTCTTATCCCATTGAGAACATTAGCGCCGATCCATCATCTGGAGTTAAAACTAGATCAAAATTAAAGAATCTGTGCGCTTTTGATGCCTTTTTATCTCATATTGAACCTAAAAATGTTGTTGAAGCTTTGCAGGATGCAGTTTGGCTTTTTAAGATGCAGATTGGGTGATTGTTATGCAAGATACCTGGAGGCGGAACTCTCTCCTCCCTGCCAAACAGATTTGATGCAGCAGTCATGACTATGGTAAAATTAGAGAACATGATCAGGAATTTAGGTAAGAGCATTAACACTGAAATAATGAAAGGCCTTACGCAGGAAAAAAGGGTAACTCTTAGAACAGTGGGGTCTGTAAAAAATATAAAAACCCTATTTATGGAAAAACATCGATGATCTGCCTGCCTTAGAGGAAAACTAGAAACATTGATCGATATCACTTTGCGAAGCTATGCCGACGGGATTTCCTCGGTCAATTTACAGCTATGTCATATATTAGATGACACCATGTGATGTCTTAGGGTCGATGATACCCGTACCACTAGAAAGTCTCGAGGTGTTACCCGACCTTGAGGATCTCCATCAGAAAGAAGTTAGGCTCCAAGAAGCCAACAAGATCATTGGGAGTCTTAAGGTGGTATCCGACCTCGAGGACCTCTATAAGAAAGAAGTTAGTCTCCAATAGTCCAACGAAATCATTGTGAGTCCCAAGGTGGTACCAAGACTCGAGGACCTACATCATAAATAAGTTAGGCTCCAAGAAGCCAACAATATAATTGCGAGTCTCAAGATAGTAACCGACTTCGACGGCTTCCATCAAAAAGGAAGTTAGGCTCCATGAAGCTATTGGCTGGTACCCAAACTTATGGACCTACATCAGAAAGAAATTAGGCTCCAAGAAGCCAAAAATATTGTTTTGAGTCCCGAGGTAGTACCCTACCTCGAGGACGTCCACCAGAAAGAAGTTAGGCTCCAAGAACCAACAACATCATTGTGAGTCCTGAGGTGGTACCCGACCTCGAGAACCTCCATCAAAAAGAAATTAGGATCTAAGGAAATAAACAATTAAAACCTATCCATATGGGCTCGGCCTCGGGGTACCCTCTAGATCCAGGTAAACCCTCGTCCGAGATCTATCTACAATGCCTTAAGACTATCTGCGCTAAGTTCAAAGCAAGTTTCTAGGTGGCCCGAGTTTGAGTGAACTTCCACTCGGGGGGTGCTATCAAAACTCTAAAGGAAGTCTGTATCCTCAGGCCTCTAAGAAAATCCACCCTTGAAGATTACGGTGGGTTCTAAACGCTAAATCTTGGTCTTGAGGCTCAAAGACCTACTTTCATTCAACTCAAAGTGAGGGTCCCGATGACTTGAATTCTAAGGAACGACAAAGGATTTTGCAGAGAGCCATATTAATCAAAAGTCAAAAGAAACAATCACACCCGGGCTCTACATTTACACCTATCAGTAAAGTCATACAATCGGACTCTTCACAAACGTAGATAAAGGGAAATATAGCAAACATCAAAGGCAAATTTGGAGAAATATCTTTATATTCATAAACACTTGATTAAAAAAGTCCACGAGAGGTCCTTACATATGATTACTAAAGCCTGCGAGGGGTCCTTACACCGAAACAAAAGAAACAAAAAGGCACACATATAGTAAAAGCGTGGAGCCTAGCCTATTCTCGAAGGTGCATTCTCGATGGAAATATCTTTGAAGCACCATATCCGTAGGAGTCCTATCTTAATATTCATGAATGATATCCTTAAAGGGGAAGATGAGGAAGAGCAAAGTGGTAGAGAAGAGCAAAATAACACAGAAGAAGTAAAAAGGAATGAAGAAGTGGCTGGGTGAAAAACTTGGCTAGTGTGGATTATGCCAACACTACTATTGCGAAGCCACATCTTGAGACGTTACACCAGTGTGGGATGAAACAGTTAGTAGATAGTACTACGTCACTCCATGGAAAGCAAAAGTAGTGAGGCGCCGCACCGGGTAGTCGGGGGAGGTGAGCAGCGATGTAGAGTCTGAGCACCCCCTTGAGTAGCGGTGCAGAGTTTGATATTCCCCTGAAGCAGGAGAAATCAACCCCTTACCTCTTCATCCCGAGCGAACAACGACAGCAACAACAACAATAACAACAATGACAATAGTAAGACGGTGTAATCTAGCTCGGCAAGAGAAAGTCCAGGAGATAGGTTGTGGCGTGGCTGATAGAAACGCCGCCATATATCCCTGACGCCATGGGCCTCAAACATGTAGATGACAATGGATAAGGATGGTGAGAAGAGAAGGATGGATAGATATGGGAAGACAGTTGGATAATAGGATAGTTCCAGGAGGCTCCAGTTATAGGAAGGATGGTATCATAATCGACGATGCCATTATTATCTTCGAAAGATGGAACAACAGGCGCATTTAATGCATCATTGGGAGCTGAACCGACGGCAAAGTTATGGCTTCAAAGAATGAGAAATAGTAATTCTTTGAATGATTCTGGAAAGATGAAACAACAAGATTTTTTGGTTATCACGTGGCTTGCATCATCGGAATGACATCACCGTGAGGAGTTCGGAAAGCTTGTTATCAAGGTCGTTTCTTATCGTTCTACTTCAAGAAATGCGGGGACTATCTGTATATGGTGAAATAGGAGGATCCAATTCCTCATTATTAAGGCACCTCAAATTATTGTCTCGAAGGCTCGATGCTACGACCGAGCCTCCTCCCTCGAGGTTCGTCAACACTCGACCTTGGGACAGTATTGACCAAGGCTATGGTAAAAGTGGGGAGTTCCCAAGGCATGCAGATAGAGCTGACAACGTCTATCGGACTAGGCCTAAACCTGAATCAGAGCATCAACTAGCTGTCCCATCTCCATATCTTTGTAATTAATGTATTTCGTACTATATTGGGATCCCCCGTCAATATAAAGGGGATCTTTACCATTTTGTAAACATCTGTTACTCCATACTAAATACACAAAAATATTCTCTCTGCTCTCTAACACATTCTCTTGATTTTATTTCTTTCATTTATGTTCTTCATTATAGTTCTTCATTCGTTGCTTATTACTAGCCATAAAGAGACTTCATTGATTTTATCATAACTGTTATTCGCACATCAATCACCCTCGATAGCTCCCAGCCGAGCATCAGATTCGACCTCGAGGCCCCCGAATCGACAAGCTCAAGGCCTCGATTACTAACCCATCGAATTTTTTATCACCTTGTTCTCAAACTCTTATCTCGTTTCTAGGTCTTTCACATAGCATCAATTGCCTAACAACTGAAATAAAGATAGATCATGTACTTTTATAGTCCCATAATTAAATTTAATCGTTATTATCACTTTCACCGTAAATAGAACCAAAAGTCAACATGCTTTACTATTTGTAGAATGATCTACAGTTTTTGGTTTTATTTTAAACCTTTTAGGTAAAAGAACTTGTACCTTTGCTAGACACCCCCGCACTTTGAAACTTTTGTTGTATGATAGTTTATTGAGTATTCTGTTAGCTGTAAGGATAGCTTCGCCCCACAAAATTTTCGGTATTTCGAAACTTACTAATAAAGATTTCATCATTTCCTTTAATGTCTGATTTTTCCTTTCCGCAATTAGATTGGATTGATGTGTGTAAGAGGCAGTAGTTTGATGGATAATTCCATTTTTTGAACATATTTCTGCAAACAGAGATTCATATTATTCACCCCTATCACTTCTAATAATTTTGATTATTTTATTCAATTCATTCTCCACTTCATTCTTGTTTTGAAATACTTCATCCTTATTATTAAGCGAATAGTCATAACAATATCGAGTGCAATCGTCAATAAATGTTATAAAATGCATTTTCCCACATTGAGATGTTGTTGACTTCATATCACAAATATCAATATAAATTAAGTCTAAGGGATTTGAATTCCTTTCAATAAACTTTATAAGGATGTTAACAAACTTAGATTCAACACATATATGACATTTTGATTTATTAAACTCGAATTTGGGTAATATTGCTAAATTAATTAACTTCCACAATGTTTTATAATTAACATGTCCTAAATGAATATGCTATGAATTATTTGACTCCAATAAATAAGAAGAAGCTGAAATTTCATTCATACTGTTAACAACCATTATATTGAGTTTGAAAAGGCCCTCTATGAGGTAGCCCTTTCTAACATACATTTCATTCTTTCTTATAACAACTTTGTCAGATACAAATACACACTTGAATCCATTCTTAACAAGTAAAGAATTAGAAACTAAATTCTTCCTAGTAGTCGGAATATGAAAAATATTGTTGAGCGTTAACACCTTGACTGAAGTCATCTTCAGGAATATCTTTCTGTAATCTTCAATCTTGGTTATTGCAGTATTTCCCATGGAAAGCTCTTTTTTGAGACCAGAAGTAGAGTAGGTCGCAAATGCTTCTTTGACAATTCATAATTCAAACATGCCGAGTGTCTCCAGAGTGAATCCATTACTATTTCGAGTTTCCAACTAGGTTTCATTCCGAAAGCATACGCACTGATCATCAATGTCATCATTCTTCTGCACTTTGTTGGTCTGTCCTTTTCTTTTGTCCTTTTTCAGGAGATGACAATCAGGGGCTTTGCGACCAGCTTTTTCATAATTGTAGCAGTTTCCCTTGAATTTTCTTTTTATTCTACTCCTTAGACTTTCCAGAAGACCCCTTCCTCTTCTTACTCTTTGGAGTAGTCTCCTAAACAATATTAGCTCCCATAATCGTTGAATTTCCACGAGGTTTCTTCTCCGATGTTTTGCTGTCTTCCTCAATTTTGAGACGAAACGTAAGATGTTACAACTTCATTTCCTTGCGTTTGTGCTTAATATAATTTTTGAAATCTCTCCACGAAGGAGGCAATTTTTCGATCATTGCAGCTACTTGAAATGCTTCATTCACGACCATACTTTTAGCAACAAAGTCATGATAAATATGTTGAAACTCTTGAACTTGTGTTCCAACAATTTTGCTGTCTATCATTTTATAATCTAGAAACTTGGCAACCACAAACTTTTTCAAGCACACATCTTCAGTCTTGTACTTTTTCTCAAGTGCGTCCCATAATTCTTTCAAAGTATTCTGTGCACTGTAGACATTGTATAAGTCATCCTCCTAGCAGTTAGGATTGCCTTTGCAAAGAAAATCTTCTTGTTTCCACGCCTGAACAATAAAAAGTTTCTCGTTGTCCGGCATGTTCACGACAAGCAGTAGAGGTTCTTCACTAGTGAATTTAGGATACCAAGTGTGGTAATCTATAAGAACACCTTTTGCTGCCATCCTTCAATGTTGGCTCCAGAAAACTCCTCCGATTTCTCGGCTAGTGGACAACAGTTTGGCTTGACAAGGCTATCGTCGTTGCCACAACAATCGCAGAAGAATTTCCATTAATAATTGCCATTTCTCACTGTCAATAATAGAAGAGTTCAATTAATAGCAAAAAATAGAACAACAAAGAATATTGTAATTAATGATAATAATACGTTCAGTAAATAAAAACAAAAGTTTTTATATAATGTTTCATAGAAAACGATGTAGTTTTTATGCTCTTCAAATCATTTCTGAATTTTATTACTCTGACGAAGTTTTTATATCTTCAAATCAGAATAGAAAAATTCGGAAGGAGTAGAAAAGCACACATGTTTTAATCTCCAAAAATAAAATACAGATAATAAAAAGTTATTTCCTTAAGATTGTTAGCCAGTCTATATTACTATAATAAATAACGAAATAATAAACTTTCTAAAATAGAAAATAGAAATAGAAAGTTAGCAGCAACAGAATATCGAAATAATTTCTGAAAAAATAATTTCGAATTAGATCGATCCCACTGAATGCATAGCATGTCCTTAAAGAAATTATTCCCCACAAATATCCGAGGTGCTGGAATATTATCCTCCCAGCATAGAATACTTTAACTCACCAGTGTATTGGTACCAAAAACTATGATGTTAGCGAGCTACTCAATGGTAGTAAATCACACTAGAATTGATTTGTGCATAATAAGAAGAGGTTTTTAAAGTTTAAAAATTTCTAAGTAAAAATCTAAGGAATCAAATGAATTTATAGCCAGTGGATGTACTATTTCTGAAAGTTTACAACCTTTCAATATAGACACTTAAAAACGGAAGGGAAATTTAAATCTTGTTCGGGTTGGATATTTAGCTAATTTAATTAATATTTTATTAAATAATTAAAGAGTTTTTGTCTGAAAAGAATAATTAATAAATCGTTGACCAAATCCGAATCTGAAGTCGAAGCCGAAGCCGAGCGAGCGGCGATGATGGTCGCGCGACGCTTACTTATTTTCCAACCCATTTAACACTAAGATAAGTGCTTTTTTAATATAAGCAAATTTACTTTTTTTTTCACTACCAATGAGGGATTCTTGCTCTTTCCAAAACAAAAGATAGCTCACTTTCCCTTCATTTTCTTCCCTTCATTTTCTATTCACCAATCTTTAACCATATGTTCATTATCATCTGAAGAAAAGTACTTAAAGTCACAAAATATGTCATACTTTATCATTATCTGGCAAGATTTAGCAAAGAAATAAATAATAATGGGACAAGCAAAATTAAAGTCATGCTAAGGGGAAACTTGAAAATGATTGAACTATAAAATATAATGCAGCAAACGGATATGCACTTACATAACCATTTAAAATGCGTTTACACTCATCAAAGAGTTGGAAGTATCCCAACATATTAAACTTTCAGTATTTTTTTTCCAATAAAGTTTTAGATTCTATCTTAGTTGAAAGGTTTACTCAGCAGCTTTTTCTATAATCAAGGCATTTTGCTTCAGTCTATCTAGTGCATAAACAATATAGTGGAAAAACCACATACATGATAATATTTAAAAATTTGATGATGCATCTATCTTCATAGGCATATTACTCTTTGAATCAACTGACTTGTCATCAGCAGAAGCTTACATGAATGTGGACATAAAGAGGTCTTTTTTGTTGAGACCAAAAGTATTGGTGTAACAACATAACCGGTTGTTTTGAGTGTTGTACACCCGTTTCCCCATTTACTATTTATACTATGCTAAATTGTTGTTATGTGACATGTCGGGGTAGTTGGTTTGATTCTGAGGAAATGAGTTGAGACACTTAGTCTCAAGATTGAGAGCACAAGTTGAAAGGGTTGTATGGATGTTGACTTATATGTAAATGGCTCTAGAATAGAGTTTTAATGGCTCTGATAGCTCCGTTAGGTTATTTTGGACGTAGGAGCGTGTCCAGATAGTGATTTTAAGGTCCGTAATTGGTTTAGGCTTGAAATACAAAAGTTGGAAAATTAGAAGTTTTAGAAATTGAGAAGTTTGAATTTTACGTTACTAGGCTTAAATTTGGTTCCGGGAGTTGGAATAGGTCTATTGTGTCATTTATGACTTGTGTGCACAGTTTGAGGTCAATAAGACTTCATTTGATAGATTTCAACATCGAATGTAAAAGTTAAAAGTTCATAAATTCATTAGGCTTGAATTGGGGTGCGATTCGTGCTTTTAATGTTATTTGATGTGATTTGAGGGCTTGACTAAGTTCATATCGTATTTTAAGACTTGTTGGTATATTTGGTTGAGGACTCGGGGACCTCGGGTGAATTTCGGATGGTTATCGGAGTGGAATTTGATTTGGAGTAATGGTTGAAGTTATCTATTGTCTTTGTCTGGTTTCTTTGTATGCAAAAATGTTGGCTATTTTTTTGGGCAGTGGAAATTTGTTCTATGTGATCAAAAGTTTTGGGTTGCGATCACGTAAGCTGGAGGAAACAGTGCATCACGAAGGCGTGGGCGAAGCCACGTTCGCTAAGAGAAAGTGAGGCCACTGGGCTGCGAGAAGTGTTTGCAAAAGTGTAGTTCGGTGCTGGGTAGTTATCGTGTTCGTATGGATATTTACGCGATCGCGTAAGGTTAAATTATTGGCCAACATAGTTGTGCTTCGCGATCGTGATTAAGGACACCTAGGTAGACTTGAATATTTCAAAAAAAAGGGTTTGAATTTATTTCACAAATTTCATTTTGGGAGCTCGGTTGGAGGCAATTGTTGGAGAGATATTCAAGGGAATGATTAGGGTAAGTGATCCTTACTTAGTTTTAGTTATATTCCATGATTATATCTTTGATTTTATTATTTAATTGGTGATTTGGGTTGAAAGAGGAAAATGGAGGAAACTCCTTAGGCCAAATATTGGTGATATGAGCGAGATTTTGGTATCAGATTTGAGCTATTTTGGTATGGTTGGACTCTTGGTTGACTGGGTATTTCATTGGATTTCGAGATGTGGGCTCGGGGGTTGATTTTTGACTTTTGATTAAGAACTTAGAAATTTTATATGGAATTGATACCTTTAGCTCGTGTTGATTGTATCGAAGTATTTGTTGAGAGATTCGGGGCATTTGGAGGTTGATTCGTGAAGCAAAGGCTTGTTGGAGTAGAGTTTTCATGGATTGAGGTAAGTAACACTTCTAAACATTATTATGAGGGTGTGTAACCCCTAATTTTGTGTTATGTGATTGGTGTTGAGGTGACACACATTCTAGGTGACGAGCATGTGGGTACGAACCATAGTAATTATGATTTAGTCGATTCCCTGGAGATGTGTAGCTAGTTTATCTAAACATATTTTCTCTACTCTAAGTGTTAGAGTACTTAAGCCATGATTCATGATAAAAAACATATTTAGGATATATACTAGTATTATTGGGACCCACAGTGGTCGATCTTTGTTGTTACGTATAGATTATGAATTTATGATATATTACTATCATATTTTCTGTAAATTGCCGTATATAGGTCATAAATGTTAGAGCATTTCACTAGTTTCACTCTAAAGGTTAGATTTATTATTTATTGAGTTGGTTGTACTCACGCTACACCCGGCACTTTGTGTGCATATTCTGGTGTTTTCGGTCACGATGGTTTCTAATTCACAGAGTTCAGTCAGTCGGAGATTATCGAGGTAGCTACTTTGTCATCCACATACCTTGACTCTCCTCCCCTATCCCTAAGTTTTACTTATTCAATTTTAGTTTCTAGAAAATTTCTTAGACCTGTATTATATAGATGCTCATCTACTCACTTACACCATGGTTTTGGGGAACTTATGTATCGAGTTGTGACAATTTTATTCGGTTTATGAGATCTTTTACTTATTTAAAACTTGCTTTATGCATATTCTAAAATTTGAAAGTGTTGGAAGTGTCTGAGTTGTCGGCTTGCCTAGTAACATGATAGGAGCCATCACGATAGGCTGAGTTTTGGGTCGTGACAACTTGGTGTCAGAGCCTAGGTTGCATAGGTCTCATGATTCACGAGCATATGTAGTAGAGTCTTGAGGATAGGTACAGAGAAGTCTGTATTTATCTTCGAGAGGTTGCTGAACCCTTAGGAAAGCTTCACATTCTTGTATAGCTATCGTGCGAATTTGTTGATTCCGGGAACTAAACTTATATCATTCTATTCTCTGACCGATGGTGAGGACACATGCTACCGGAGCGGACAGACAACCATCAGTACCACCGGCTAAGGCCACGAGAGGCTGGGACCACGATAGTGGCCGAGGTGCAGGTCGTACAATATCTGTAGTAGCACCAGCAGTTCCAACATGTAGTTCAAGTAGCTCGTTCTCTTCTTCGAGAAGTTTGTGCCACAGACGCGCAGGGAGGAGATGCACAGGCAGTTTGAGAAGCTGTGTGAGGATGGCATGTCTGTGACCCATATGAGATGAGATTTTAGAGTTCCCTCATCAGGTAGTTTTGTTGGTTCACACTAAGAGGGAGATGATTAGAAGGTTTATTAATGACCTCTGCTATCAGTTGTGTTTTGTTATTACTCGGTAGAGTGTATTAGGTGCTACATTCGACGATGTGGTTGATATTGCTCGGTGGCTAGAGATGGTCCATTTTCAGGAGCACGAGGAGAGGAAGGCCAATTGGACTTGTGGTTTGAGTGGTTTTAATGGTTCTTCTTCTAGGGGCAGTCTTACCAAAACAGGGTCATCCTTATAGGCCCGCTCAGATTGCTCGTCTACTTTATTGTGGTGCATCAGCTAGCCATGGTTCATATAGTTCTCGAACGGGCCATTCATATGTCAGTGCATTCCCAACTCAGAGTTCATCTCATGTACCCTCAGTTCAAGGTTCATCTGCACTAGGTTCTTCTGGTAGTTATTATGTTTCTCAGTGTATGCCTTAGTATTTGCTACCATTTTTCGAGTGGGGATGTTTTGAGTATGGAGAGTTGGGTGATGTAAAGAAGTTTTATCAAGTTCAGCAGAGGAGTCAGGCCACGTCTCAGCACCAGTTACTTCACCACCTGCCTAGCCAGCTCGGGGTGATGCTTATGCAGCTAGGGGTTGCCCTAGAGGGGGAGGCCGATCAGGTGGCAGTCAGGCATAATTCTATGCTATTCTTGCTAGGCCAGATGCCGTCGCTTAAGACACAATGATCACAGGTATTGTCTTAGTATGATATATGTATGCTTCTGTATAATTTGACCCTAGTTCCATTTATTCATATATATCATCATATTTTGCTAGATATCTGTATATGCCACGTGAGCCTTTAGTTTTATATATTCATATATCTGCGCTAGTGGGCAATACTATTATTGTGAGCCATATATATCGATCGTGTGTAGTGACTATTAGGGGATTGGAGACTAGAGTGAATCTCTTACTGCTTAGTATGGCTGATATCGATGTGATCTTCGGTATTGATTGGTTGTGTCCATGTCCTACCAACTAGTTTGTGAGATCATATATTTTGGAGCTCAGCCGGGTTGTAGCTTGTGTGGTTTCTCGGTCTTCCTTATATGATCGCATCAGAGAGCGCCAGTATGATGATTCCTATTTGCTTTCCCTTATGGATGCAGTTCAGCATGGTGATACCAAATGATGTTACTATTAGGGATAATGGGGTGTTGATGATGCATAGTCGGATTTGTGTGCCTAATGTAGATGGGTTACATGAGTTGATTATTGAGGAGGACCACAATTCGTGGTATTCTATTCATCCGAGTGCCACTAAGATGTACCAAGACTTGTGAAAGTACTATCGGTGGAGGAAGATGAAGAAGGATATAGTGGGGTTTTGTCACATCCAAAACCTGGGGAAGCGTTGCT
Source organism: Nicotiana benthamiana (assembly GCA_034376525.1). NCBI lineage: Eukaryota > Viridiplantae > Streptophyta > Magnoliopsida > Solanales > Solanaceae > Nicotiana > Nicotiana benthamiana. The sequence goes on along the minus strand of CM067332.1, from coordinate 37,294,144 downwards.
GGCACCTAGCGCCGAGGTGGTGCGAGCGAACCACTCTGTAGCTCATGATCATTCAACCAAAACTAGAACATACATAGGTCGAGTTTGCTGAACTCATTCCTTTTGTAACTATCATGAGTCAACATGGCCACAATTTATAATGTACAATTGTAAGTGGGCAAACACTATATCAATAAACCATCGTTCTTAAAATATGAATACATACAAGGTCTCTGACATACTGTGCAAAATGAACTTCTGTCTATAAATCCTCTATGATTACTTGGCATCAAATAAGACAGGGTACCGGCCTACCTATAAGTTTATAGTAAAACTCTGACATGATAACTTATAGACTCGGGTGCATTCGGAATAAGGTGGAGCCTTACCAATCCTTCGCTGAAGGTCGACCTCGTCTACTATGAGGGCTCATCATTGAGTGTGTATACCTGCAGGCATAAATGTAACGTCCCAACAAAAGGATATCAGTACGAATGTACTGAGTATGTAAGGCAGAACTTAAACATAACAATAAGTCATCATTAATTGAATACATAAAAGAATCAACCTGTATCTCGTAAGTGTCACTGTGCGTATGCATATATATATGTTATATATATATATCTGTGTGTATGTGTATGTAGAATTTTTCCCCTTTAGGTTATTATCCATGTCCTATGATGCATGGCTACCCAACCGATCATTGGTTATTGTCCGACCAGCCATAACTTTATAGTAAATGCACGACTGCCCAACCGGCCATAACTCGATGGTATTTGAATGACTGCCCAACTGGCTGCAACACAGTAGTAAATGAATGAGTGCCCAACCGGCCGTAGCACGATGGTAAATGCATAACTACCCAACTGGCAGTAGCACGATGGTAGATGAATGACTACCTAACCGACCATAGCAGGGTGGTAAATGCATGATTGTCCTACTGGCCGTAGTAAGATGGTAAATGAATAAAGATGCATATATCACTATATTATAAATATTAACATCTTTCTCAAATACCTCAATAGAGACTTAGGGGTATATTTAGACATGTTTGATTATCATTTTACATGAATGAATAACACAGACATCCTTAACTGCTAAGAGTAAAATTACTTATGGAATATCATATCATTTCTTGGATCATGCCCCAAAAAAAGAAGAATTAGCCTTAATATGCTTGAGCCGATTATCTTGACAATCCCTCTAACACAAAAGTTTTGTGATAAAACACATGATGACAGATTAAAGTGAAAAAAAATCTGCATGATATTTTTAAGAAAAATTATACCGTACTCCCTTAGAATCACAAATCTCACGTTGCTATAGTATTAATCAATTTCATTTGAATTGTTGAAGCAAATAACATTTGCAAATTTGTACGATAAAATGAAAAATGTTGCTTCAAACCACTCTTATTGAATAATGAATTTTGAAATGAAAATTTGTATGCAACTCACTCTTAATTGACGTTGCTTGCTGAAGAGATCCCTTAAATCTAAAGTGAATAGAAAGAATTAAAATAATTCCTATGTTTCATTCTTTAAACACTGCCGCCAGCTATCCCTTTCTCAAAGTCCCATATTGATCATGCCACATATATTAAAGAATGTATGAGTCACAATTTTTCTAAGGCAAAAGCTGCCACGTGAGGTTATTTAACCTTATCCAAAGATTTTTAATTAATTTTCCACTAAAATTTATTAATTACTTAATTATTTATATAATTAAAAATTATTTAATATTACTTAAAATACTATTATTAAAATATTATAATATTAATAAATTATGGTACCATATAAAAGCAATACATACATTATTATTTCATTGAAAATATCAATGTCAAATACATATATTTTCTCAACTTTTAATTTTTCTAATGTCATATAAAGAGAATTTTTGTATGTTTAATTTTTAATATGGTAAAAAGATAACCTTCTTTTCTTGTGAGAAACTAATTTCTTTCTTTATTATAAAAAAATCTCATAAACTTTCTTATATTATATGTATAATTTAAATCATATTCGAAAATATTAATATTAATAACTATATAAAATTATATTTTTCAAACTTTTTTACAAAAATATTCCACTCAAAGTACCATATTAAATGTATATAACGACATCAAAATTGTTAAAATTATGGGGTCTTATAGTTACGAATCCTCTATAATATTATGAATGGTATTAATCTCTTCAAGCTTATATGAATTATTAGGACTCATCCTAATATTAAAGTACGAGATTTAACCGGTTTTAGCTTGGTGCCTAAATTGTCAACAGGTGAAGTATGATCATCAGAGATCAGGCGGATTGCTTCAGAGACTTGATATTCCAGGGTGAAAATGGGAGAGTATCACCGTGGATTTTGTAGTTGGGCTTTCATATATTTCGAGGAAATTTGATATTATTTGGGTGATCATGGATTGGTTGACCAAGTCTACGTATTTCATTCCAGTTAGGACTATTTTTTTTTCGGAGCAGGTGGCTGAGATCTATATCTACGAGATTATTATCCTTCACGAATATCTAGTGTACATCATTTACGATCGGGGCAAGTAGTTTACATTGCAGTTTTGGAGAGTCATATAGCGAGAGTTGGGCAAACAGGTGAGATGAGTACAATATTTTACCTCAAATAGACAGGCAGTCCGAGTGCACTATTCAAATATTAGAGGAAATGCTACTGCATGGGTCATAGATTTTGAGGGTTCTTGGGATCAATTTCTGCCGCACGCAGAGTTTGCCTGCAACAGCAGCTACCAATCAAGCATTGATATGGCTTTGTATGAAGCTCTGTATGGGAGTCGATGTCAGTCTCTAGTGGGTTAGTTTAATCCGGGTGACGCTAAGCTATTGGATACTGACGTGGTACAGGATGCTTTGGACTAGGTTAAATTGATTCAGGATTGGCTCCACTGGATGCAGTCTAGATAAAAGATTCATGCTGATCGAAAGGTTCTTGATGTTTCTTACATGGTTGGAGAGAAGGTACTTCTCAAGCTTTCACCCATGAAGGGTGTTATGAGATTCGGGAAGAAGGGCAAGAGTAGCCTTCAATATATTGGGCCGTTTGAGGTGCTTTAGATGATTGGAGAGGTGGCTTAGAAGCTTTCCTTGCTGCCTAGTCTATTGAGTATTCATCTAGTATTTCATGTTTCTATACTCCGAAAGTATATCGATGACCTGTCTCATATTTTGGATTTTAGTACGGTTTAGTAGGATGATGATTTAACTAATATTGTGGAGCCTGTGTCCATATTGAATCTACAGGTTTGGAGGATGAGATCAAAGAACATAACTTTCGTGAAGGTGTATTGGAGAGATCAGCTAGTTGAGGAGGCTAATTGGGTGACCAAGTGGGAGATGTGGAGCAGATATTCATGCCTATTTGAGACTCCAGGTATATTTTTATATCCGTTCGAGGATGAATGTTTGTTTAAGAGGGGGAGGATGTAATAATCTGGCCGGTCGTTTTAAGTATTGTAGCCTCGTTCCTACATTTACTGTTTATACCATGCTAAATTATTGTTATGTGACTATTAAGGGTAGTTGGTTCTATTCCAGGGATGTTTTGAAATGAGTTGAGGCACTTAGTCTCAAGGTTGGGAGCTTAAGTTAAAAAGGTTGACCGAATGTTGACTTATGTATAAATGGCTCCATATGGAGTTTAGATGGATTCGATAGCTCCGTTGGGTAATTTTGGACTTAGGAGTGTATCCGGAGAGTGATTTGGAGGTCCGTAATTGATTTAGACTTGAAATGGCGAAAGTTGAAAAATTAGAAGTTTTGGAAATTGAGAAGTTTGACCAACAGTTTGACTTTGTGGTTACCAGGCTCGGTTGGTTCCAGGGGTTTGAGTAGTTCCGTTGTGTGATTTATGACTTGCATGCAAATTTAAGTTCAATAAGACTTGATTTGATAGGTTTCAGCATCGAATGCATATATTAAAAGTTCATGAGGCTTGAATTGGGGTCCAATTCATGTTTTTGATGTTGTTTGATGTTATTTGAGGCCTGATTAAGTTTGAATTGTGTTTTAGGACTTGTTGGGTATATTTGGTTGAGGTCCCAGGGGTCCTAGACTATATTTCAGATGGCTATTAGAATGGAATTTGATTTGGAGTAATGGCTGAAGTTTTCTGGTGTCTCTATCTTGTTTCTATGTGTGCGATTGTGTGGATAAGTCCGCGATCCTGTAGGCAATTTCTTATAGGTAGTGGAAATTTGTTCTCTGCTATTGCAAGTTTTGTGTTGCGATGGCGTAAGCTGGTGGAAACAGTATATTGCGAATGTGTGGGCAAATTCACGTTGAGGCAACTAGGCTCCGTGTGGTTGTTATTCGTGAATGCGATAAAGTGTTTGCGATCGTATAGTTCTATGTTGGGTATCCATCGTGTTTGCGTGGGTATTTGCACGATCACATAAGGTTAAATTGTTGCGTAACATAGTTGTGCTTTGTGATCACGAAGCATTTACAGCAATCACGACTAAGGACGCTTGGGCAGACTAAAATATTTAAAAAATGAGGGTTTGAGTTTATTTCACAAATTTGATTTTGGGAGCTCGGTTGGAGGCGATTCTTGGAGAGTTTTCAAGGGAGTGATTGAGGTAAGTGATTCCTACTTAGTTTCTGTTAAATTTCATGATTATATTTTTGATTTTATCATTTAAATAGTGATTTGGGTTGAAAAATTGGAGAAAACTCTTTAGGCTGAATTTGGGGATTTGAGCGAGAATTTGTTATCGGATTTGATTAATTTTGGTATAGTTGGACTCATGGTAGAATAGATTTTTAGAATTTGTACTTTTTATCGGATTCTAAGACGTGGATCTGGGGGTTGATTGAATTTTTGACTTTTGATTAATAACTTAGAACTTTTATATGGATTTGATCACTTTAGCTCATGTTGATTGCATCGAATTATTTGTGGCTAGATTCCGAGGCATTTGGACACCGATTCACGAGGCAAGGGCTTGTTGGAGTAGAGATTTGCACGGCGTGAGGTAAGTAACATTTCGAAACTTAGTTCCAAGGGTATGAAACCCCAAATTTTGTATTATGTGATTGGTGTTGAGGTGACGTGCATGCTAGGTGATGGCCGTGTGGGCGCTCATATTAGTTATTGTGATTTAGTCGATTCCATGGAACTGTGTAGCAATCTTATTTCAACATTTTTACATTTTTACTGTACTCCAAGTGTTAGAGCACTTTATATGTGATTCATGCTAGAAAATATGTTTAGGCTCGATGTTAGTACTATTGGTACCCACATTGGTTAATCTTTGCTATTGAGTTATTTGCTTAATTGTTGTTATGTACTCAGTCGAATTTATCATTGCATATCTTATATTAGTCTCCATTACCATATATTGTCACATCTTGCATTGTTGATTTGGGCTACTTAGCATGAGTGTTGTGAGCCGAGAGACTGGAGAGATTGGTGATTGAGTGAGGCCGAAGGTCTATTTGTGAGTGACATTTACGGGATCGGTCTGCACGCCACTGTAGACTTTTTGATTTGTGCCAAGATTTGGCTTATTATAGCGCTTGGGATGGATCTGTACCTCTGGAGTATGCACACCCGTAGTGAGCGCAGTTTCTAGTGATTCATTTGCATTGGGCTGGATCTGCCCTAGATTTATTTGCACTTGGGCTGGATCTGCCCTAATCTTATATGCATTTGGACTGGATCTGCACCGTACAGTGTTGTGTGATTGAGTGTGACAAGTGATAATTTGGACAATCAGATTGAGTACTCCGAGAGTGTGAGTACGCGAGGTTTTTTTTATGTTGCATCACATGCGATATGTGTATTGGCATGTATATATAGATATATCATATAACTCATATCATTCGGACTTGGAATATTTAATCCGTCATACGTTTAATTGTTAAACGTGAAAGCATGCCTGAATTCTTGTACCATTACATGTAGATTATGAATTTTTGATATATTATTGTCATATTTTCTATTAATTTCCGTGTGTGGGCTGTAAATGTTTGAGCCCATCACTACTTTCAGTTCATAGGTTAGATTTGTTACTTATTGAGTTGGTTGTACTCACTCTACACCCTACATTTCATGTGAACATTTAGGTATTCCTGGGCACGGCGGTTGCTGATTCACAAAGTTTAGTCATTGGAGATTATCGAGGTAGCTGCTCTGGCATCCACAGACCTTGACTCCCTTCCCTTATCCCTTAGCTTTACCTATTTAGTTTACAGTTTCTAGATTGTGTTTCAGACTTATATTGTATAGAAGCTCATGCACTCACTGACACGCTGGTTTTGGGAAACTTATGTATCAAGTTGTGATAGTTTTATTTAGTTTTATTGTTCACATTTGGTGGGGCTGGAGTGCATTGGGTAGCTCCACTCTTGATCAACATTTATATTTCGTTTTTTCAAACTGTAACAAAGCTCGGCATCATGTACAGTAACACTTGAATGATAGGCACAACACTTGCTTGTATCAAAATACTTGGTGGGCTAGTCAGGGACCCTTTCTTCTATCATGTATATCAATTCGGCTCCTCTCAGCTATTCAAATAATAAATCTAAAGCCTTAGCAATTGGGGTGAAATTTCTGGGGCTATTACTTCAAAGTTCGGACGTGGTCTAAGAACATATGCAGGTCTACTTTGGTGGGTGGTGGTTTGAATGGGAGCATATAGTCGTGGTAGGTTTGGTTGTATATTGGCTCGAGGTGGGTGTAGTGGAAGTTGATTATTATAGTATAGTTGGGCATTATATACTAGGGTATAAGTGGGTTGGTTGGGAGGATGAGTTTTTTTTTTTTGGGGGGGGGGGGGGGGGGGTTAAGGATTGGCTCGGCGAGGAGGACTTGGTTGATAAAATGGGACAATCACCGTCACCAATTCCTTTTTCTTCTTTCCATTGTCGATGGAAACATACTATATCGCCTTTCTAGCATCTTGTAGTTCGGGCATCGATTGTATCTTCCTAGTCTTAATGCCTTCTTCCACGAAGTCTCCCATTTTGACCAGCTTAGGGAACTTCTATCCCATCATTCCCATCATATTGTCGAAGTAGATTTCTTTTTGAGCATAGATGAAATAATTGGTCAGCTTGTTGTCATCAAGATGGGGTTGTACTATAGCTTCCCATGACCTCTAACGACGAGCATATTCTTGAAATAACATAGAGGGCTTCTTCTGTAGGTTCACAAAAGAAAATCTATCTGAGGTGATCTTAGTGTTAAACCGTGTTAAACTTAGAGCGATTCATAAATTCTCGTCCATCTCTTGCCATTCTCTCTAGTTTCTAGAGTCATGCCTGGTGTACCAAGTGTGCGATTCCCCAGTCAGACTTCTTATGAACAATTTCATCCTTAACTTCTCATTTTTTCCCAAACCCACCAACGTGTCATAGTACGCCATAAGTTTGCATGAGGATTGCCAGTTCTATCAAAGATATCAAACTTCGAAGGCATGACCTGCCAGTATATCAACATCAGGGTGTATTCATAGGTTTTCATAATCCAAGTTCTCGCTCCCTCGAGAAACTCGCAACTTCTTCCTCTGTTTCCTTAGTACTTGTAGTTGTTCAGATAGCGACTCATCTTCTTTAGTCTTTGCTTCTCTCTCTATTTCAGCATACTAGTATATCTCATAAGGCAATCAAAATGTGATGGGTGCGGTAAAAGTGGGTTCAAAAGTGTTTTATACGTGTTAAATATATCACTTTTGGGTGGTGGTGCATGGTGTGGCTAATATACTATGTGCTGTTAGTGAAATTGACATTTTCACGAGGAGGTGTTTGGGTCAAATTAGTGGTGGCTAGGATTTGGTGGATCTTGAACATAGTTGCGAACATAAGTTGTGTGTATAGAAGGGTTTTGTGGGTTTGTATGGTACTAGCGGTATAACTTAAGTTATAGCGGGGTTTCTGGTGATGGAGGATAGTTTCTAAGGGCAATGATGTGATTTTCAAGGTTTAGAAAGGTTGCACAAGCTTATTGAATCACTCTTAGGGAATGAATATTTCAAAGAGGAGATTAACGAACAATTCAATAGGAATCCCCGAAATTGCCTCCCAAACTCCCTCCTCTAGATCTTCTTCAGGATCTTCTTTAACCTCATCCTTGTCCTCATCATGGTTGTACTTTGGATCCTCTTCCTAATCCTCCTCTAGATCTGTCTCAGACCCAATTTGTATGTATTCCACTATCTAATTTTTATCATGTAGTGGTGGAAACATGTGATCAACCGATCTCGGGACCACGTGTTGATGTATGACAGTGGTGATAGTGAGGTAGGATTTCGTGGTATATATATAAGGCTATTGTTGAGTCCTCCAATCTAGTCAATCCCTCCCTACTGGGCTTGACTAATTCAAGTTCTTCATTAATCTACACAAAATTCTCAAGCATGCACCATGAGGTTTCACCCATACCCATTGTGATTAGATCATTCCTTGAGCCTTTTTACCCTTGGAATTGGAATCTGCTCATTGTAGTCATCCTTGTACAAAGTTATCCTTGACCAAAGAGGCACAAACCTCAGTAGTGCATATGACTATATTCTTTCAAAGCCTACCAACTCGATGAAGTATTTCCTCGAGCTTCTCATAATTTCTCAACCGCTCAACCAAGAAAGTTTCTAGTTGATGAATTCTCCGGTTAGGGTAGATAAAAACTCCCACAAATCTTTTTGGTCATATGGTCTAGCCCAATGCCTCATCCTCTCGTTGTAACTATGGATCATGTTAATAGTGTCGACAAAGTAGTCGATGTTCAGCTCTCTGGAAGAAATGCTCTATAGCATATATCTACAGTAATAAGTTACAACCTTTGAAGAATTCATACCCTCTTGAACATGCGACAAATAAATGAACATTTTTGCCAGTATCATAGGAACAAGAGTAACCCGCAGATTTCCTCGAAATGTAGCAGGGACCTGGGGTAGTAAGTTGTTATTAATTTTCCCCTTCCTTTGTGGGAAAGCCAGAAGTCCCAACACTGACAAGGAGAAGGTCAGGGGTGTTAGCATGTGATTTTTTCCCTGCTAAGACGACTCCCACATGACTCTCAGGTTTAGGATTTTCCTATTTATATTTGTTTATACGATTTAATTTTAGAATTTAATTGTGTGTGCCAGTGTGTTTGCATTAATGCATGCTTAAAATCAATTAGGATTTAATTTCATATTTTTGCTAAAATAATTGTTAATTAGGGTTATTTCAGCGAATATAATTTTCAAAAAATATGCAGGTAGTATTTCTGGCATTTTAATCATTTTTGTTTAACTTTAATTTGTTTCATTTTTTGTTTGCGTTAATTAGGAAATTTTAAAATAGAATTAGGAATTAAATAATAAAAAAAGAAAAAAAATATACATATATATACAGCCACCCAGGCTGGCCACAATTAGGCTAGACCTAGGTGGCCCAAACCCTTTTCCCTGTAAATATATACAACACCCTGCCCAAAATAGGTTCCCCGACCCAGTACACACACAACCTGCCCAAAATGACACCGTTTTAGGGGCAAGCCACCACAGTCCTTGATCAACATGCCATCCAATGGCCCTGAAACCTTGCCCAAGACCATATACATATGTCAAAACATGTCTATACACTCAGAGACCAAACAAGCCTCCTTCCTCGTACATACACTCTGGTGTATCACCTCCCCTTGACCGCCCTATGAACACCCTTGACCACCCAGCATCCACCCAAACGCCGCCGCCGGAAATCGCCTCACGGCGGCGGCCAGTCACCAAACCACCCAAACTTTACACCACCGGACCACCATGACCTCCTCTTCCCCGTCCTGCAGTCAGCTTCCTTCGCAACCCTCCTCCGTCTCGAATATTCAAAAGAAGGATCGTCGGAACCACCGTCTCTGACGACCCCACTCCAAATCGTCCCAAATTTACACCATAGGACCACCTAGACCTCCTCTTCCCCGTCCTGCAATCCGTTCCTTTCAAACAACTCTCCATCCCCTCAAATATCGATTTGAAGTCTGCCCTGAAACCTAAATTCCACCAGATTCCGGCCAAATTGGCCTCAGACAATTCCCGTCCGTTCCCCTCCCAAAGCATGCCACCCATAGTCCTCAAATACCACTAACCACAAATAAAATTCAGATCTGAGACCTCACTTGGTCTCAGAATCACAAAAATCCCATTCCTGAACCCCCGAGCCCTTTATTCCGAAAACCAGTTGCCCTAGAAGGTTAAATGCCTCCCCAAAAGAGGTCAGAAACCAGCGAAATGGATTTAAGTTACGGTTGCATGCGTACAAGCTAAATATTCTATCTTTAAATCACTACCGTTGCTTGTATATAATTGCTTTGTTTCCTTTAAATGTTAGCTTCTTTGTTTCTTTCAAATATTAGTTGTTTTTTCCGCAATCTCATCCTGAAGTAGGTTAAGTAGTCGTCTCTACTTTCTATATTCCTTATTTCCTTTGGTAGTCACTAGTTTGAATCCCTTCGTCCCTTCAGTGGTCTGATATCATGTTGATCTTAGCCTCCTGATTCTGAAATTTTACATGGCTTGTGATCCTGGCTTTTTTGACTTTTCAGTAATGTGACCTCTATGGTTTGTTGATCTTCATCTCCTGATTTTCATTTGTTTAATTCCGTGAGACCCTGATTAGTTTTGGTAGATGTTTATCTTTTGGACCATACTTATGCCGGTGAGTAGTTGTTTTTCATCTTATAATAACTTTAATTTTCAGTACTTGCATGTATTAGGCTAATCTGTTTTGCAAAACCGTTAATTGCTGATATCAGCCTCTAGTTTCCAGGTTCTATTCGGGTATATACTGAGTGTTCAATTCCTGTTATACATTTCTTACTTTCAAGTTTTACTGAGTACTTTAGTTGGGTCATTTATGTAAGTTAAGCATCAGTGGATGGGTTTCCTTTTCTGGTCCCTTTAATTCATTGGTTTTGAACGGTATTTGTTGCTGAAAAATCCACATTAGGATACTTACTTAAAACTTGAATGGTATTGGCTAATTCTTAAACCTTTCAATAGTCCTGTTAGCCCATACCAAAATTTGGCCAAAAACTTAAACACAATTGACCAGGATCAGGTTGACCAAACCAAGTGAAAACCAAGGGTAAGAAGGACCTTAGGTTAGTTAATTAGGAAAGGAAATAGGGGTATAAGGGGTATTTGTGCCTGAAAGAATATAGTAACAACCCCTAGAACATTCTAGTGAGGGACTTAGGCACAATTTCAGCCTCAAACTTGAGGCACAAGTCAGAAAGCTAAAGACTGTTTAGGCAAAAGTTGAAATTTGAATAAGGGACTAAAAGGAAAAGTGTTGCCCTAAGGCTTCACTATAAAAGAGCAATCTGAACATTTTTGGGAGGGGATTTTTCCTGACCTTTTGGAATATATTTTCGAGCAGAATTTCTTCTGAAGCTTGAGTTAATTAAGATATATAAATACACACTAGTTTCTTCTATATTCTTCAGAGATCATTAGTGTTATTCTTATTCTTGTAGAGTTTGATTCTTTAGAAATTCAGGGTATTGATTGATCGATTGACTGCTGTTGCTTGCTGATTGCTTCAATTTACTCATAGGTTCCCTTTCCTTGTTGAATTCCAAGTATTCATCCTCACTCAAAAGGTTGAGAAGTAATGTTCATATGCATACGAGATTCTGGCTGATAATGAGAAAAATAGTGCTTTGATTTTAATCCAATGATGTAATTATATTTGTTTCCTTAGAATTTTTTCTGATGTTGATACTCAATCTAAGCATGTATTAATCATGGACTGTATCGGGATTTTTTTATTATTTGTCTAAGTTTTCAGTAGATTTTGCAATAGTTGGTCCAAATTTAATTTAGCCTTTTCCAGCTGAGTTATATTAGAAATTTGACATTTGAATATGTGTGTACTAGGAATAATGTAAACTTCGAGTAGTCTCTTCAAATCTCAGGATTGAAAACTGATCAATAACTTATTCATGAGAAAAATCATCCGCATTAATTCTCACAGTTAAATACTTGTAGTATTCTTTGTAATTACCAGGTGTATACTTTAATGGTTGTAATACAATTAAAGGAATGGCCGCTGAGAATATCTTATAATGGACTCGTTCGTCCAATATCTCTAGGCCCAATTGGAAAGCCCAATAGCTGCCAGCCACATCATCAACAATGTATGTTTCTGGGCTGGCCAAAACCTGAAGCCCATTGTGTATAATTATCAATGAATAAGGCTAAAAATTCAAGTATCAAATTTCTCAAAAATGTGTTACCTATGTATAAATTATTAGGATTAGACACATGCATGATAGAGAACTTAGTGTGCATTAGGATGTCTTTATTAAATAAAGCGAGTCACGTTAATCTAATCAAACACCATGCGACGGCTCCTTAATTTATAGAAAAATAGGAAGTGCCGCTTAGCAAATTTCATGGCCTTCTATGAATTTTAAAGACGTAGTTGCTATAGGCGCGAGTCTGTTAATAAAATACCTTCCTAAACTCGGCTGCTCATTTATGTGACCCAAATCTCAATCTCAATGGAATTAAAATATGTCTAAAATTGCATGCGCATTTATGTGACGTGATTCGCGATGTGTTTTAATGACATTGCAAATTTTCCTAAAGAATAGACATTAAAAGCGGTTAACCATTTAAAATTGAATCATAGGTATGAACATGTGTAACAAATCATATTTTAGCCATTTATAATAAGTTTAAGCGACCATGCTAGAACCACGGGATCCGAGGGCGCCTAAGACCCTCCCCCGGGTCAACAAATTTCCTTACTCAAGGGTTTTTGGTTCGCAGACTCCAATTGGGCAGTAGAAATTTCCTCGATTTGGGATTTTAAATGAACTGGTGACTTGGGACACCAAAAGCCAAACCTATGCCAAGTGGAGACTCTTGAATAAATAATTAGTCCCATTTCGAATAATGTCACTTTTATTGGAAAAACTCCTGTACATGTGTTATCCTTCGGGGTAGCCACGTGTAAGTAAAAAAGGAGGTGTGACAGCTCTGGAGACTTCACTGGGGACGGAACCCAGAATCTCTGGTTCAGGGTAGAGAATTTGAGCTTAGAATAACTGTTATACTTGGCTTCCAGTGATTTGCTTACATGTTCTATGCTAAATTCCACATGCTTTACCGCTTTGATGTTATCTGAACTATATATGTAAACTGTTACGAAATCCCTTCACTTATCACCTCCGGGGATGTGCTTACTGGTTGAGACTCCCTATTCTGTTAGTGTCCTACCATGAAATAAGAAAAGAGGCCGGACAAGTTATTGAGACGGAGGGCCTTTTGGTTTCTGGTACGTAGCTCCCTCCTCGACTCGAGTTGTCCGCTCGGGTCATAGTCTACACCCTGTACCGAGGTTCTGAACTTAGTATAGCGAAACCTCATGTCGGATCCCTAGTAGGAACATTTATTTGCATCATGTATTTGGCTTAGGGGACTCAACACAGGGGTTGTGTCCGTCTAGGACAGGTGCCTTGAAATAAAAGACCATCCTGATGCATTTTACGTGCTACTTGTGCATTTATTTGCCTTGGATCCGCATGTTGACCGGTCGTGAACAAAAGAGAATAAATTGAGGAAACCAGCAGTATTAGGGTGATCACGTTTAAAACCAATGTTTAAAATAACGCCGAAATGCTGCCGGATTTTTCAAAACAAAAACAGAACAAAAAAAAACAAAAAAAAAACAAATTTTTTGGAGTTTTTGTAAAATATTCACCAGTTTTATTAAATTATTTTTTGCCAAGTCTTACCCCATTTTCTAAAATTTCAAAAAAAGAGATGTTCGAGTTTATTCACTTGTTTTGAAATAAGTCGGGTGGCACTATTACTGGCCAATAATAGCTAAATGTTGCTACAAGGGACGCCAGAAGGCTGATCTTGCACAAATGGCACCTCTGAATTTTATTCTAACAAGCAAGTAAGCACCGCCTGGAAAACCTTCTCTCCAAAGTGTTGAAAGGTCGTATTTGCAAAGCTGGCCTTGTTTTTAAAATAAATTTCATAAAATGTCAGTTTTAATTTTTTAAGACTACTAATTCACCCTAATAAATGTGCAGAATGTGCACGATAATAAATAAAATTAATTTGGAGATGCGGCTATGGTGGAATGATCTCGGGGAAGGTGGGTAGACAAGATTTAACGCACACCTGGGAGGCCTTACTGGTTTATTGAAAATTAACCCTAGGGGAGACATCATAAAGGTCTTAATCACTTTCTAGGACCCGACCCGCAACGTCTTCCACTTTTCGGACTTTGAGCTAACCCCGACTTTAGAATAATACAATCCCTTTGAGACATCAATACTTGATTGCACCCAGATCCCTCGCCGTGCATAAATTCCTGGATACCTTGAAAATGAGCAGAAATGTTCACAATCCCGACTTATCGGCAGGCTTTTGCACCTTCAAATTTATATACCAAAGATATGGTCGGTAGAATCTTATATGTAGCAAGGGTAATCGGCTCAAGTGGGAGGAACATTGATGTTTCACATTCATGGTGTCTTTCCTGGGTCTTTTAGTATTCCCGCGAAAGGACGGGAACATCGACATACAAATAGCAGGGGTTGTCAGCACTTTGATGACCCAAGCAAAGGGTACTCTTGCTCCAATGATCTTGTCTGAAAATTTCCAGGCCCTTACCATTTCTAAAGCGGGAGGAGATTTCTTCGAGGGTTGTAATTTGCTGCTACAAATCTGGATTATTGAGCATATATATCACCGGCCTCGATTCATGAATTACGGGTCGCCAGCAAAAGGCTGCATAGAAGAATTTGACAATAGAGTTGAAGGGTTTAAATTGGTAGAGGGTGTCACAGAATGGGTGGCGCATCTCCGGGTCATCACTACAAATCAAATAGAATTGACATTCGGTTGGCTCTCTGTGGACGAAATTGTGTATATGCCCGCCACCGGACCTCATTTCCTTTTGATGGGCATCTGAAGCATCCAGCCTTATGCGACGTATAAAGTACTCAAACAATTGGGTAGATGTCAAATGATCCCCAGAGATGAGGATATTAGCCGCCATGTGGTTGAGATAAGCCCAAATGGTCAATTCCCCGAAGCTATTGTACGCCAAATCTGGAGTGAGTGCCAATATTTGACAACCGATACCCGAGTACATGACGTATCTAAGGGTGAGGTTGCACCAGGGTATGTTGCCTGGTACAAGAGAGATATAGAGCCTGGAAGACCAGAAAAGAGATCCCATCTCTAGGAATTTTCTGAGACATCACAATAGCAGTGGGATTGGTTAGCAAAAGAAAATGAATACCGAGCTACTATAGGAAGACTGGAAAATAAAATTCAAGAATTGCAATTTGAAAATAGCCTGCAAGCTGAACCCAGCGAGGGAGAAAAAAAGGTATTGATTAAAGAGACTGAACCCTACGAGCCTGGATCCAGAAAATGAAGGCAACCATAGAAAATCCTCCGACGAGTACAAAAGATGAAAAACTCATAGAGAACCTGCGATGAAAAGTAGGTTGAATACGGGTTCGACCTGAATAAGGAGGAGGGTAAACTGTCTAGGGCTCGGAAGCAACTAATTAAAAGTGCAGAAGAAAGAGCCCGCGTACTGGAGCAGTTAAAAGAGGGAAGTGGCAATGAAAGCGCTTGTTTAAAACAGAGGGTTGTCATAGCTGAAAACAAAATGGCTAAACAAGCCAGGGATTTCAAAGCCGAGAGAGAGCATTGCTATGCGGTGATAGCGGGACTGGAAAGAGATTTGCGGCAGTTCCAAAAGCTGAAACAAGCAGCTGAACGGACTTTAGACGCAGGGCTAAGCAAATAAGGCGTCTACTACAAGAAATAGGGGTTATCAGAGAATAAGTGCGGGCAATCGCAGAATATATTACCACGAAGTGCAATCACTGTGAGGACATGACAAAATCTATGTTTTTCGCAGCTGCCATGACATTTGTCCGCCAAGTGATGGAGGATTTCCACTATATCCAGGGAAGCTTAGCACGCAATCCCGCGGCAAGGCCGGACGATGCCCGCAAACTCTAAATGCATTTGAAGCTTTAATGTACTCATAAACTTGTATCTTCCATGAAAAAAAAAAAGAAGTTAGGCTGTATGTTTTGTTACTTACTTTTCGAGTCTGTAAGATTATTAAGTCCCAGTTTGGTAGTTGATTTTCATTTCGCTAGCGTATGTACTCAAAGTTTATATCTTTATAAAATATGAAAATCACAAAGACACTTTGCTTTGTGCATAACATTCTTTCCATAAACTACGCTCGGTCTGATTCATGCAAAGTCATGATACGTAGGCGATCTTTATAGGATTTGACCGTATTCTTTAAAAATAAAAGAAAAATAAGGGGAAATAAGAGTTAGGCAACGAAAAGGAAATTTGGAATAAACGCCGGGATAACACATGCGACCATTGCAAGCATATAGAAACCCATTATCTGCGTAGGTGCATCATACCCAACATGTGATTTTCTGTTTGTTATCTGCCCCGAACTAACTATTGAATTCCAGTGTCCAGTTCGGGTGTTTTAAGAACACTGATTGGTTTGCGGTAAGCTGGCTTCACACAGATACTTTACTAGGTCAAAGGGAAGCACAAAGATGTCGACCGAAATGACTCTACCAGCAGTCCCTATCCCTGAGGACAACCCAATCACAGGAGTACCAGCCTCTGAATCTGCAGCAGTTGAAGAGAACAGGATCCTGCTGCTCCGAGTCATGGAGATGTGGGATGCCTGGACAAATGGGAAAGAACCTCCAAGCGATATCCCTGTATTTCCTGAGCTTTTTCCAAGGTCAGGGGGTACCTCCACCATCCTTATCAGCTACCAAAATATTCTCCTGGGGCATCCACCATATCAATAAATTTTGTTGGGGTGCCCTCTAAAACCCGCCCTCCGATGTTTACATCCGGGTCAGTTCCCAACATCTTTACGGCCCCTCCGCGCAGCTACCACACAACCTACGGTACCAAGATCCATGATTAACCCCACAATTCTTACATTCCAGACTCCTAACTACCAAAACGAGCCTCCCCGTACCCGACATACAACTACCCTCAGCTAGCATACGAACTTACCCCAGAGCAAGACAAAACCTCCAAAACACTCGAACAACATAAAATCACAAGGAGAATGAAGAGTCTTGAACAAAGCCTGAAGAACATGCAAGGACTAAGTGAGCAGAAAAGTGTATCTTACTCAGTCGTGTGCATGTTCCCACACGTACATCTTTCTTTCGGGTTTAAAATGCCGAAGTTTTAAAAATACGATGGCCACGGCGACACCATTGCTCATTGAGAAAGTATTGTAATCAACTACATGGAGTCGGTGGGAAGTAAGAACTCTTGATGGCGTATTTTGGGGAGAGCGCAGTGGGTATTGCATCCGAATGGTACATAGACCAGGACATTACCCGATGGCACATCTGGGATGACCTCGCCAGAGACTTTGTAAGGCTATTCCAGTACAACATCAACATCGCCCCGGATAGGAATTCCCTAGCCAACTTGAAAAAGAAACATGCTGAAAGCTTCAGAGAATATGCTACTAAATTGCGCGAGCAAGCATTGAGAGTAGAGCCTCCTATGGACGAACGGAGATGGTCACCGTCTTTTTACAAGCACAAGAGGCAGATTATTTTCAGAATATGATGTCGACCATGGGTAAACCTTTTGCAGAGGCAATTAATATTGGGGAGATGGTAGAGAATGGCCTCAAAATAGGGAGGATTATGAGTCAATCTGCCATAAGAGCCCCCTCCTAGGCCATACAAGGATGGGCGGGAGGAATCCCAAGAAACAAGAAGAAAGAGGAAGCATCCATGGCAACCTTTGGGATGAGAAAACATCATGCTCACATGCATGCATTCTCTGAAAGGGCACCTCAACATTAGTATCCTCACCAAGACATGCACTATGTCCCTCAACCCTATGCAGTTATGAACGCTCATCCCTTTTCTCGACCTTAACAGTCGAACAACAGAAACCAAGCCCCAAGAAATCTACCTCCTCAGAATCACTACAATCCCCACCCTCCGCAAAGTAATTATCGTCCCAGGGAGCCACCCAGGAGACAAAACTTCACTCCAATAGGAGAATCCTACGCCATCCTGTTCCAAAAGTTGGTCCACATGGGTCTCCTACAGCCTGTGCCCCCAAACAGACAAAACCCCGAATCACCTTCTTATCAAAGGGGCATACGTTGTGCTTACCTCTCTGGGGCGGAGGGACATGACACCGAAAGTTGTTGACCCTAAAACGAGTAGTAGAAGACTTGATCGACCAAAAGAAGATAGTATTGATAGATGAAGAGGTCCCAAATGTAACTGATGATCCGTTGCCGGCTCACAACAACGGGACGATCATCAGAATTATCTGCGAGGATAAGGAATTTGACCCCGCCCTGAAAGCCATCATAGCCATCGCCAAGGCAGACAAAAAAACCAAAAGTCACCCCAAAAAAGATTGAAGAAAAGAAAATGAATGAAGCCAAATGCTCAGAAGCAGAGAAGAAGGCTGAAGTCAAAACTGGGACGACCCCTACCAAGGAAATAATACTCTACATCCCACGAGGGCGTCAAGAAAAGCGGCCCACTTTGAGCCCCCAAAAAAGGTTCAAGCTGAAAAAAACCATCCATATACCCAAGAAAGCCTATATGGTACGGGAATCGATTAAACCACCGGTGTTGAATGAGCCCGTGGTTATCGGTCGTGCACCGCAGAAGCCCATGACCAATCTTTAAACCGTCCCTTGGAATTATCAGGAAACCATCATTACATACAAGGTCAAAGAAGTCCTCGTGGAAGCTCAAAAAGGTTATCCCACAAAGGAATACTCCGATATGGAAGAGGTGAACGCTGCTACTAAACGACAATTTCCACCTAAAAGGCAAGTGAATGCTGAGGAGGCAGAAGCCTTCTTCCAGAAAATGAAAATGCCGGAGTACAAAGTGGTGGACCAGCTCCGAAAATCCCCTGAGCAGATTTCTTTATTGTCACTTTTGATGAAATCTCCCGAGCATCAGCATGTGTTGGCCAAAACATTGAACGAAGCTTATGTACCGGCTGATACCTCTGTAGAGCAACTAGACAAAATGGCGGAGAGATTTTTCGCTATTAACCAGGTCTCATTCAGTAAGAATGACTTACCTCCGGAGGGAGCTGCTCACAACAAATCCTTGCACCTCACTGTCAAGTGTGAGGGATATTATGTCAAAAGAGTGATGATTGATGGAGGCTCCGAAGTAGACATATGCCCACTATCTACCTTGCAGAGAATGGAGATTGGGATAGAGAGGATGCGTCCTAACGACGTATGTGTCCAAGCTTTCGATGGAATTAAAAGGGACATTATATGTGAAATTGATTTGGTGCTCACCATTGGTCCAGTCGACTTCGAAGTAACATTTCAGGTGTTGGACATGGACACCTCCTATAACTACCTCCTAGGAAGGCCGTGGATTCATGCAGCAGGGGCAGTGCCTTCTACCCTGCACCAAGTGCTGAAATTTGAATATGAAAACCAGGAGATTGTAGTTCATGGAGAGGATGAACAATCAATTTACCGGACCCCTCTGTCCCTTGTTTTGAAGACAAGGAAGGGAGCGAGCACATAGTATATCAAGCTTTTGATGTCGAAGTAGCCGATCAACATGAAGAGGGAAAGCCGCTCCCCCAGCCCTTCCTGTCAAATGCTTCAATTGTGGTGGCAAAGGAAATGACATACCAAGGTTTTAAGCCAGGCAAGGGACTCGGAGTCTCCCTACAAGGCATAACCGAGCCGGTCGCCTTGCTTGCCGCAGAAAATTTCTTTTGACTGGGCTTTCATCCCACCTCAGAAGATATCAACTGGGCCAATCGAAGAAAGTACCAGGGGTGGGCCTTGCCACGACCCCTACCCCACTTGTAGAAAACCTTTGTAAAACCAAAGTACAGTGAGGAGGAGGAAGAAAAAACCTTCACGGCAGAAGAAATTGAAGAGATTTGCGGAGCTATGAGGGAGTTGCTGTACGAGGTCAACATGGTCCAACTGGGAGAAGGTTCAAGCACCGCCGAAGTGCTCTACTTGGGTCCAAATGCTAAGCTTCAAAAGTGGAAAGCCACGCCTTTCCCATTCAGGCGGGAGGCCCGTTAGTCCCGCCTTTGCTACATCTTCCTACATCACGAGCTATTTCAGGGTGTAGCTCGGTTGTTTGTTTTTATTTAGCACTTTAAAATTTCAAATTGTAAACCCTGTCATCTTACAAGTCAAAGATATAAAATCAATATTTCATCATTTGCACCTCTTTGTCTTTCTCTGACTTTTGTCTTTCTTTTATTTTTTTCATTTTTTCCTTCATTCCCAATAATGCGGCTTTAAATAAAAGACATGCTTGCGGACTTCATGCCACGACCCAAACCTCCTGCTCATCTGTGAAATAATGAACCAAGAACCGGAATACGATGAAGAAGAGGCTTTTAGGGAAATCAACCGAGAGTTGGAACACTTTGAAAACAAACCTATGCCTAACCTATATGATACTGAACCGGATAACTTGGGCAATCCCGATGAAATCAAGGAAACTAAAATCAGCATCCACTTGAATAAGGAATATGGGATGCATTGGCTCAACTCTTCTTGGAATTTAAAGATGTATTTGCGTGGTCCTATGATGACATGCATGGTTTGGGTATGGATTTGGTGGTTCATAAGTTGCCTACATACCCTGAATTCCCTCTGGTCCACCAAAAACAAAGAAAGTTCAAGCCCGATGTCAGCAATAAAATCAAAGAGGAGATTACAGAACAGCTAGAGGCAGGGGTAATCCCGGTGGTTCAGTACACCACATGGCTGGCCAATGTGGTCCAGGTGCCGAAGAAGGATGGACAAACTCGAGTGTGTGTGGACTATAGGGATTTAAATAAGGCGAGTCCCAAGCACAACTTCCCTCTACCCAACATCCACTTCCTTGTCGATAACTGTGCCAAGCATGAGATTCAATCCTTCGTAGATTGTTACGCAGGATATCACCAACTGTTGATTGATGAGAAAGATGCTGAGGAAACCGCCTTTACCACACCTTGGTGAACCTATTGTTACAGAGTTATGCCTTTTAGATTGAAAAATGTCGGGGCAACATACATGAGGGCTATGACCACCATCTTCCACGACATGATGCATCGAGAAATAGAGGTGTATGTGGATGACATGATTATCAAATCCAAGACTCAGGGCGATCATGTAAAGGACTCTGCAAATATGATTTGAAATTAAATCCAGCAAAGTGCGCATTTGGAGTCCCGTCGGGCAAACTTTTGTGGTTCATCGTCAGCCGAAGAGGCATCGAATTGAATCCAACCAAGATAAAATCCATTCGAGAGCTTCCTCCGCCAAGGACCAAAAAGGATGTAATGAGTCTATTGGGAAGATTGAATTACATCAGCCGATTCATCGCCCAGTTGACTTCCACATGTGAGCACATATTTAAGCTACTGAAAAGGATGCGGCAGTCAAGTGGACAGTCGAGTGTCAGGAAGCTTTCGACAGAATCAAACAATACATGTCCAATCCACCAGTTTTGATTCCGCCAGAACCAGGAAGGCCACTATTTCTCTATCTAACAGACTTGGAAGGCTCTTTTGGTTGTATTCTCGGGGAGCATGTTACCACGGGAAAGCAGTAGTAGGCCATTTATTATCTGAGTAAAAAGTTTACCAGTTATGAGGCCAAGTACACACTGTTAGAAAGAACTTGTTGCGCCTTGACGTGGGTGGCTCAGAAGTTAAGGCATTATCTGCAAGCTCATACCACGTACCTCATAACCAGGCTGGATCCACTAAGTTACATATTCCAAAAACCAATGCCCACAGCACGACTGGCCAAATGGAAGATCTTGATCTGCGAGTTCGACATTTTTTATGTCACTTGTACTGCGGTGAAGCTCAAGCATTGGCAGATCATATGGCGAAGAACCTCGTTTATGTCGCTCGTACTACGATGAAAGCTCAAGCATTGGAAGTAGCAGCCGAAAACACCCCCGTCTGGAAAATGTTCGTCGATGGAGCAGTAAACGCAAAAGGCGTAAGGATTGGGGCAATTTTAATCTCACCCACAGGCCACCATTATCCAGCCACAGCCAAGCTCCGTTTCTTTTGCACTAATAATACAGCTGAATATAAGGCTTGCATCATGGGCATGATCATGGCCATTAATCAAGATGTCGAAGAATTGCTAATCAAGGGTGATTCCGATCTGATCATCCGACAGGCTCAAGAAGAGTGAGTGACAAGAGACATTAAGCTCCTTTTATACAGACATCATGTGGAAGATTTCAGCAAATGGTTCAGGTCGGTACAATTTAGGTACATACCCCATTGCCACAATGAGTTAGCAGATGCACTTGCAACCTTGGACTCCATGTTACCATACCCTGGGAACACCTATGTTGATCCTTTACAAATCCAAATCAAAGAAAGGCATGGGTATTGTAATGCGACCAAAGCAGAGCCCAGCACACAACCTTGGTATTATGACGTCTTGAGATTCCTAAAAACACAGGAATACTTTGAGCAAGCCACCATAGAACAAAAGAAAACCATCCGACGACATGCAAGCAATTTCTTCTTGAGCGGTGACACTTTGTATAAAAGGATACCAGATCTTAATTTGTTGAGATGTGTGGATACCGAAGAAGCCGGGAGAATTATGCACGAAGTGCATGCGGGCGCGTGTTGGCCCCATATGAACGGCTATGTACTGGAAAAGAAGATACTCCGAGCTGGCTATTACTGGATGACCACGGAGAAAGACTGCTTCAGTTTCGTTTGAAAATTTCATCAATGCCAGTGCACAGTGATTTGATTCGTGCACCGCCAAATGAACTGCATCCTATGTGAGCACCCTGGCCATTTGTCGCCTGGGGCATGGATGTCATTGGGCCGATTGAGCCAAAAGCCTCAAATGGATATAGATTCATATTGGTCGCCATTGATTACTTTACAAAATGGGTTGAGGCCATCACCCTTAAGTCTGTTACCAAGAAGGCGGTGGTGGATTTCGTGCATTCCAACATCATTTGTCGTTTTGGGATTCCCCCCATCATTACAGACAATACAGCTAATATAAACAGTCTGTTGATGGGAGAGATATGTGAAATAACACATAGAAACTCCACTCCCTACTGGCCTAAAGCTAATTGTGCGGTCGAAGCAGATAACAAGAACATCAAGAAGATCTTGAGGAAAATGATTGAAAGCTCGAGGCTATGGAATGAAAAGCTGCCTTTCGCACTGATGGTATATCGTACCACCTTACGTACATTAGTAGGAGCCACCCCTATTTGCTGGTCTACGGGACTGAAGCTGTCATACCCGCCGAAGTGGATATCCCTTCGCTCCGAGTGATTGTTGAAGCAGAAATTGAAGATAATGAATGGGTCAAAACCCGTTTGGAGCATCTTGTATTAATTGATGAAAAACGAATGTCCGCAGTATGCCACAGGCAGTTGTACCAACAAAGAATGGCCCGTTCTTACAACAAGAATGTGCGCCCCAGGAACTTCAAAGTCGATCAGCTGGTATTGAGACGGATACTTCCTCATCATCAGGAAGCCAAAGGAAGTTTCTCTCTAAATCGGAAAGGTCCATACATTATCATAAAGATATTGCCTAAAGGAACATTTTACCTGGGTGACGTTGAAGTAGACGAGCCCGAGGCAGCGGTAAATGCAGATGCAGTAAAGAGGTATTATGTTTGAAACCCCTACATCAGTGACACCGGTTGATTGAAATGACGAAGGCTTTGCTTTCTCGCTACCCTCAACCTCTTTGCAACCTGGAAATGCTGTTCAAAAAAAAGAAAAAGAAAAAAGAAAAAAAGGGAATACAAACAACATTAGTTTAGGAAAAACTTCCAGAACTACCTCTTACTTCATTCTGAAAGGATACGTAGGCAGCCTCTCCCTGAGGTTCAGTCTTATCAAAGTAATAATCCCATTTACCCATAAAAATCAAAATTGGGGCAGAAATGTATTGGTTCGGTTACAAACCTGTCCGATTGTTTCTAAAGTTATAGATCCTTGAGAATGTGAGAAATAAAGTTGTTGGGATTCGGCACAAATCAAATTTTGAGAGAAATAAATGAAAGAGTCTTATTGGTTAAAACCTCCGGGCACCATAAGGCGACGGCGAGCAGAGAAAAACAAAATGAGAGAGTCTGTTTAGTGAAAACTCACAAAGAGCGCTATCGGGCGACGGGAGAAGAAAATAAGATAGGTCGATTGGCGAAAACCCGAATAGGGCGCCGTCTGCCTAAAAGAGGAAATACTGTTGCTCAAGTCTGAATTAGTTTCATTGACCTTGAAAGAGCTCAAATCAGAAAGCAGAAATGGATCTGGGCCGGGTATTAAGTCTAAGAAGCATGTCGTTGCCATTTAAAGCCGACTCATATTTCCAGATAAGTCCCCTCTCTTCCCTCCAAAAGGAACATACCTCCCTAAAATCCATGTTTCATTCCTTTCCACTTTTACTTTGATGTCTTGACTATTCCTTAAGAAAGGTAGCAGGGCCGGCATTACGGCCTTGATCATGACGGTTAATGCCTCAATAGAAGGGAAATAAAAGAAAGGAAATTCAAAATCAAAGGTCCATGAAGGTTAAGCAAAATCGAAGGGTTTTAAGCCAAGCAGGACATTGGTTCTAATCAAAAGCCCCAAAAGCAAGCTCTGAAATCAAAGTCGAGAAAAAACTCAAAACCCGAGACCTGGAAAATAAAAACCAACCCAAATGGGGACCCCCTAGCTAATCAATTAAGCAAGGATTGGAAGTCAAGGGTTTGCCTCTGGACACAGAGGAAGCTAAAATTAAGCGTGAAAAGGCCGCAAAACCAATCACTATTCAAACTAATAGTTTGTTTTGTTTCTAAACTAAAATCGGCGCAGTTGCAACCTAGAAAAACAAAAGGAACGTGGGGAAAAAACAACCAAAGGATTGGCGCAAGGAAGAAGGATGGTGTTGCATCAATAACAAAAAGGAAGTTTTTTTTTCATTTTCCTGCAAACTCATAAATAAGCATGATAGCACTGGACTCCAATCCCTAGTTTCCTCTTGTGCAGCTTGTGGATTTCCTAGGCACGACCCAAGGTTTGCATTCCACCACCTCCAGCATAAACCAAGAAGTATCCTTCCTTCACATCCCCACATAACCCGGGAAGTTCCTCTCCACATCCCCAGCATAACCTGAGGATTCCTTCCCTACACTTTCTACTCCCTAGCGTAGTCTAATGGTTGAAGCTACCCTACCCTTAACATAACTTAAGGGTTCTTCCTTCCCCTCTACCACCAGCATAGTCAAAATGATCTCTCATGTCCTTCACTTCTTGGTAAATACCCTAGCATAACCTAGGAATTTCCATCCATCCCGGCATAACCCGCGGATTTCCCCTAGCATAACTTAGGAGTTTTCATCTCCATCCCGGCATAACCCGTGGATTCCCCTGGCATAACCCAGGATTTCTCGTTCAATCCTAGCATAACGGCGTAACCTGCGGATTTCCTTTGGCATAACCTAGGAGTTTTCATCTCCATCCCGGCATAACCTGTAGATTCCCCATAACCCAGGATTTATCTTTCAATCCTAGCCTAACCTGGGAATTTCCATACATCCGGGCATAACCTCCGAATTTCCCCCAGCATAACCTAGGAGTTTTCATCTCCATCCCAGCATAACCCGTGGATTCCCCTAGCATAACCCAGGATTTCTCTTTCAATCCTAGCATAACCTAGGAATTTTCGTTCATCCCGGCATAACCCGCAGATCTCCCTAGCATAACCTAGGATTTTTTCATTCATCCCGGCATAACCCGCGGACCTCTCTAGCATAACCTTGGATTTTTTCATTCATCCCGGCATAACCCATGGATCTCCCTGGCATAACCCATGAATTCTCTTCCATCTCGGCATAACCCGTGGATCCCCTGGAATAACCCAAATTTCTTCACAGCACATGGCTCTCTTTCCATTCCCACCAGGGACCTTCTTCTTCCTGCCCCGGCATTTACCCGTGGATCTTTTCTTACTCCCAGCAGGGACTTTTTCATTTCTATCCCGGCATAACCTGCTGATCCTATTCTTATCCCTAGCAAGAACCCTTTCTCCTTCCCAGCATATCCTAGCAATCTTTCCAAGGGATACACAATCTCGATTTTTATTGTTTTCAATAAAGAATAGCTTAGATGGTATGTTGCAAATAACTCATGAAATTTTGCAGTAAAAACTGGGGAAAAAAATTTCGTTCATTTTGTTTGTGTTGGTGTCCGAGTAGGTTTCACCCTAAGGCACACGATTAAGAATGACTGAAAGCATGTGTCTCAATTCAGAACAGAATTAAAAGAATAAAAGGACAAAAGAAGTGAAATCAAATGATGAAGCGGACAGAAATACAGACTGCTCAAAATTTAATTGAAGTCACAAGCTCCGCACGTCCTGCTTTATTTTAAAAACTCAAGAATAAGCCAGCGGTTGCGGCTAATGAGCATCAAGATTTAGATCAGGGTTTGCTACAAGACTAGCCAAGACTCAAGATCAAGCTTCAAGAGACTCATGGATAGGAATCTTGTAACTCGTAGTTGATAGGACTAGCTAGCTTAGCTTTTGAATATTCCATTGGTGTAATAAGGAGCTCAACAAGCAGAAACAGCAGTGAAATCACAGCTTCCCGATAGTCCCGGCTACCAAAACGTCCAGAACTACACTGACATGATTCCTTTATAGCCAAGGATATGTAGGAAACCTTTGATGCAAGGTTCAGTCAGAAATGTTTTTCAAAATGCTTCACATGGGGTACTTAGTCGGACGAAAATCGCTCATTCTTGCTCACTTGTCTTTGCACAAAAACGTTTCGTGTTCCCGCACAAAGAGGGGCAGCTGTGAGCATGTGATTTTGGCCCTGCTAAGACGACTCCCACATGACTCTGAAGTTTGTGATTTTCCTTTTTATATTTGTTTTTATGATCTAATTTTAGAGTTTAATTGCGTGTGCCAGTGTGTTTGCATTAGTGCATGCTTAAAATCATTTAGGATTTAATTTCATATATTTGCTAAAATAATTGTTAATTGGGGTTATTTTTCCAAATATAATATTCAAAAAATATGCAGGTAGTATTTTGGCATTTTAATCAATTTTGTTTAACTTTAATTTGTTGCATTTTTTGTTTGTGTTAATTAGGAATTTTTAAAATAGAATTAGGAATTAAATAATAAAAAAAGAAAGAAAAAAAAAATATATACATATACATACAGCCACCCACGCTGGCTATAATGGGCTAGACCTGAGTGGCCCAAACCCTTTTCCCTGTTAATATATACAGCACCCAGTCCACGTACAACCTGCCCAAACGACACCATTTTAGGGGCAAGCCACCACGGCCGTTGATCAACAGGCCAACCAACGACCCTAAAACCTTGCCCAAGATCATATATATATGTCCAAACGTATCTATTCTCTCAGAGACAAAACAAGCCTCCTTACTCGTACATACACTCCGGTGTATCACCTCCCCTTGACCGCCCTATAACCACCTTTGACCACCCAGCAGCCACCCTAACGCCACCGTCGAAAATCGCCTCACGGCGGCAGCCGGTCACACAAACCACCCCAACTTTACACCACTGGACAACCATGACCTCCTCTTCCCCGTCCTACAATCAGCTTCCTTCGAACAACCCTCCTCCATCTCGAAACCACCGTCTTCGGCAACCCAACTCCAAACCGTCCCAAATTTACACCATAGGACCAACTAGACCTCCCCTTCCCCGTCCTACAATCCGTTCCTTTCAAACAACTCTCCATCCCCTCGAATATCGATTTGAAGTCTGCCCTGAAACCTAAATCCCACCGGATTCCGGCCAAATCAGCCTCAGACAATCCCCGTCCATTCCCTTCCCCAACCATGCCACCCACAGTCCTCAAATACCATTAACCACCAAGAAAATTCAGATCTGAGACCTCACTTGGTCTCAGAATCACAAAAATCCCATTCCTAAACCCCTGATCCAATTATTCTGAAAACCAGTTCCTTTGAAGGTTAAAATCCTCCCCAAAAGAGGTCGGAAACCAGCGAAACAGATTTAAGTCAGGGTTGCATGCGTATGATCTAAGTATTCTATCTTTAAATCACTATCGTTTCTTGTATATAATTTCTTTGTTTCCTTTGAATGTTAGCTTCTTTGTTTCTTTATAATATTAGTTATTTTTCCACAATCTCATCCTGAAGTAGGTTAAGTAGTCGTCTCTACTTGCTATATGCCTTATTTCCTTTGGTTTTCACTGGTTTGAATCCCTTCGTCTCTTGAGTGGTATGATATCATGTTGATCTTAGCCTCCTGATTCTGAAATTTTACTTGGCTATTGATCCTGGCTTTTTTTACTCTTCAGTAATGTGACCTCTATGGTTTGTTGATCTTCATCTCCGTATTTTCATTTGTTTCATTCCCTAAGACCCTGATTAGTTTTGGTAGATGTTTATCCTTTGGACCATACTTATGCTGCTGAGTAGTTGTTTTCATCTCATAATAACTTTAATTTTCAGTATTTGCATGTATTAGGCTAATCTATTTTGCTGAACTTTTAATTGCGAACATCAGCCTCAAGTTTCCTGGTTCTATTTATGTATATACTTAGTGTTCAATTCGTGTTATTCATTTCTCACTTTCAGGTTTTAATGAGTACTTTAATTGGGTCATTTCTGTAAGTTAAGCATCAGTGGATGGGTTTCCTTATCTAGTACCTTTAATTCATTGGTTTTGAACAATATTTGTTGCTGAAAAACCCACATTAGGATACTTATTTAAAACTTGAATGATACTGGCAAATTCTTAAACCTTTCAATAATCCTGTTAGCCCAGACCAAAATTTGGCCCAAAACATAAACACAATTGACCAGGGTCAGGTTGACCAAACCAAGTGAAAACCAAGGGTAAGAAGGACCATAGGTTAGTTAATTAGGAAAGGAAATAGGGGTATAAGGGGTATTTTAGCATGAAAGAATCTTGTAAAAACCCCTAGAACTTTCTAGTGAGGGACTTAAGCACAATTTCAGCCTCAAAATTGAGGCACAAATCAGAAAGCTAAGGATTGTTTAGGCAAAAACTGAAATTTGAATAAGGGACTAAAAGGAAAAGTGTCGCCCTAAGGCTTCACTATAAAAGAGCAATCTCAACATTTTTGGGAGGAGATTTTTTCTAACTTTTTGGAATATATTTTCGAGCAGACTTTCTTGTGAAGCTTGAGTGAATTAAGATATATAAATACATACTAGTTTCTTCTATATTCTTCAGAGATCATTAGTGTTATTCTTATTCTTGTGGAGTTTGATTCTTCTGAAATTCTAGGTGTTGACTGATCGATTGACTGCTATTGCTTGCTGATTGCTTCAAATTACTCATATGTTCCCTTCCTTGTCGAATTTCAGGTATTCACCATCACTCAAAAGGCTGAGAAGTAATGTTCATATGCATGCGAGATTCTGGCTAATAATGAGAAAAATAGTGCTTTGATTTTAATCCAATGATGTAATTATATTTGTTTCCTTAGAATTTTTTCTGATGTTGATACTCAATCTAAGCATGCATTAATTATGGACTGTATCAGGATTTTTTTTATTATTTGTCTAAGTTTTCAGTAGATTTTGCAATAGTTGATCAAAAGTTAATTTAGCCTTTGCCAGCTGAGTTATATAGAAATTTGACATTTGAATATGTGTGTACTAGGAATAATGTAAACTTCGAGTAGTCTCTTCAAATCTCAGGATTGAAAACTGATTTACAACTTATTAATGAGAAAAATCATCCGCATTAATTCTCTCATTTAAATACCTGTAATATACTTTGTAATAACCAGGTGTATAGTTTAATGGTTGTAATACAATTGAAGGAATGGCCGCTGAGAATTTCTTATAATGTACTCGTTCGTCCAATATCTCTAGGCCCAATCGGAAAACCCAATAGCTTCCAGTCACAACATAAACAATGTATGTTCCTGGGCTGGCCAAAACCTGAAGCACAATTTGTATAATTAGCCATGAATGAGGCTAAAAATGCAAGTATAAAACTTCTCAAAAATCTGTTACCCATGTATAAATGATTAGGACATTTAGACACACGCATGATAGAGAACTTAGTGTGCATTAGGATGTCCTTATAAAATAAAGTGAGCCACGTTAATCTAATAAAACACCATGCGATGGCTCCTTAATTTATAGAAAAATAGGAAGTGTCGCTTAGCAAATTTCACGGCCTTCCATGAATTTTAAAGACGTAGTTGCTATAGGCGCGAGTCTGTTAATAAAATACCTTCCTAAACTCGGGTGCACATTTATGTGATCCAAATCCTAATATTAATGGAATTAAAATATGTCTATAATTGCGTGCACATTTATGTGACGTGATTCACGATGTGTTTTAATGACATTGCAAATTTTCCTAAAAAATAGATATTAAAAGCGGTTAACCATTTAAAATTGAATCATAGATATGAACATGTGTAACAAATCAGATTTTAGCCATTTATAATAAGTTTAAGTGACCGTGCTAGAACCACGGGTTCCGAGGATGCCGAACACCTTCCCTCGGGTCAACAGAATTCATTACTCAAGGGTTTTTGGTTCGCAGACTCCAATTGGGTAGTCAAAATTTACTTGATTATGTGTTTTAAATGAACCGCTGACTTGGGACACCAAAATCCAAACCTATACCAAGTTGCGACTCCTAAATAAATAATTAATCCCATTTTGAATAATATCACTTTAATTGAAAAAACTCATGTACATGTGTTATCCTTCGGGGTAGCCACGTGTAAGTAAAAAAGCAGGTGTGACAAGGGGCAAATGATCTCCAATGTTGCTTGGTCACACCGAAACCCTCAAGATGCCAATCGTAGCTCTCCCGATGCCCAAACGTGTCAAACAATTGGTCCACACTAACCCATCCGTCCTCGACACTTCTGATGTTTTTGTTACTCTTGAAACCCAATGCGAAGAGGAACTTATGGTCTGGAATGATGTAACGACTCAACCTGTCATTTTGATACATTGAACTTCAAGTTCTCGGGCATGGCTTGCCCCATATGATTTATTATGACTTATGAACATCATCAGTTTTGGTTTTCAGGTTAATTAGAACAGATATGGATAAATGATTCTTAGCTTCAAGCTTTAAATTTGAAAGGTTTGACCAAGTTCTTGACTTTCAGTATTCAATCTCAGATTTAAATTTTGATGATTGTTTTAGCTCCGGTAGGTGATATTGGACTTGGGAGCGCATCCGGGATGTGATTTGGAGGTCCGTGGTAGAATTAGGCTTGAATTGGCAAAATTAGAAATCTAGCGTTCCCGGTTAGCAGTGAAAATGTTGATATTGGGGTCGGAATGGAATTCCGGAAATTTGAGTAGGTCCGCTGTATTATTTGTGATGTGTGTGCAAAATTTCAGGTCATTCAGAGGTGATTTGGTAGGTTTTAGCATCGTTTGCAGAATTCTGAAGTTTGGAAGTTCTTAGGCTTGAATCTGAGGGTGATTTGGTGTTTTGATGTTGTTTTTAGTGTTCCAAAGGTTTGAATAAGTTTAATTGGTGATATTTGACTTATTGGAATGTTTGGTTGAGGTCCCGAGGGCCTTGCCATAGATTTAGGTGGTTGACGGAAAGTTTGGCTTTGAGCTGTTGTTGTAGATTTTGCTGCTTCTATCATTTCTACGCTTGTGGATTGGGGACCGTAGGTGCGAGGTCACATATGCAGTATGGAGATTGTAGGTGCATGTTATTGCTATCAAGAGAAGAACCATATATGCGGTTATTTGGGCATATGCAACACCGCAGGTGTAGTGACTGGGCGCAGATGCGGTCATGGTCCTTTCAGTGATTTTCATAGGTGCGCATCTAGGACTGTAGGTGCGAGTCCGCAGGTGCAGAACGTATAAATTGGCCTATTCGCAATATTTTGCCCATTTCCACTATTTTCGAAGTTGGGATTGCATATTTTGAGGGATTGTGAAGTGGGATTCTAGGGGAAACACGTTGAGGTAATGTTTTTGAACCTAAATTCAATTCTATAGTGCTTTTCAGTTGATTTATCATGACATTTCTGGGATTTAAGGGTTAAAATTTGGTGAATTAGGGCTTGGAACTTGAGGATTAAAATTAGGCGATTAAGGTGTCAATTGAAGTTAGATTTTGGTAATTTTGGTGTGTATGGACTCATGAGACAATAAGGATTCTGGTTTTTTGATTTTTGTCGGATTTTGAGTCGTGGGCCTAGGGGTCGGGTTTGCCCAATTTCGGGAGTTTTGATTTAATTTGATAATTTTTGCATGGGCTTTGTTCCTTTGGCGTGTATTAATGATTGTTTACCTTGAAAAATGGTAATTTAATTAGATTTGATTTTGTGGTTCTAATAATACGTCATTTATTTTTGTGCTAGTTTCTAGACAGTAGATGCTAAGTGTGAGACTAAAAAATAAGATAAGATCTTGAAGATATTATGCTACGAAAACCGAACGGCCAAGAATCGGGGTCTTGAGCTATCCTAAGCTGGGCCTCGAGTTTAAGCTAATTAGCTTGATTAAAGATGGCCGATGAAGGACTAATAGTTCTAAGAGCTTTTATAAAAACTCTTTGTGGTCAATGATGAGTATTAAATGAAGAACAATCAAGAAAGACAATAAATGTATGCAACGTAATAAATATGAACAATAAAATCAAGGGAGTATATGTTTATGTTAGAGAATATAGAATGTTCTTATTCTTGTAATCTTGATGGTAGTGCCACATCGTGCACCGTGAACATCTCTCATGCTACATGTTGCTCCCCACATACAATTTTTATTCCGTCTTTTGTTGGAAACTTCATGTTTTGATGAAGGGTTGATGGTACCACTCTCGTGAAGTGTATCCATGGCCTCCCAAGCAACGCATTGTATCTCATGTCTCCTTTGATGACATAAAATATGACATTTTGGGTTGTGTCACACATTGACCGGAAGGGTGATTTCCCCTTTGGTTGACTCGCTTGGCATATTGAATCCATTGAGGACTTAGAATTGAGCACGATCTGGTCGAGTAGTCTGAGCTGCTCCACCAGCCTCGACCTGATAAAATTGGCCAAGCTACGTAGATCTACAAGCACACATTTAATTTGAAACATATTCATAAGAAACAATTTACCAATTCATCGTTATGAGGCCGAGACAGGGTCTCGATGTCCTCATCGTTGAACGTGAGAGAATCCTCGGGTATGTAACCTTAAGTTCGCTTTCCCTAGTAATGGATATTTTTGTTCATTTGACAATGGGTTCCTGTGGGATGTCGACTCCCCCAACAATCATATGGATGACATGTTGGTGTTCTTCTGTTTCATTTTCCTATTTGCCTTTCTTTCCCAAAATTTATTTTTGGCTTGATCACAGATGAACTCTCAAAGGTGCCCTTTGTTAAGTAGTCAGGCTACTTCTTCTCAGAGCTATCTGCAATCTTCGGTCCTATGACCGTGTGTGCTGTGAAATTCACACGTCACGTTAGGGTTTGTTTGTGATAAATCAGATAGTACATGTTTTTGCCACCCAGTGTCTCTGATTTTACCTATGGCTGATATGGTGTCCAAAACATCAACGTTGAAGTTGTACTCAGATAATAGGAGTGCCTCCGTAGGCCTTGTGTATCTGTCGAATTCGGCTCTCCTCACGAGTCCCCGAGTATTCTTACCTTGGTCTTTCCTTCGATCTATTTGGGGTATGTCATGCCTTGGGTTATTTATTCGATCTTCAGTGTATGGTTAATACCTTTCCTTTATTGGCTTTGGCTCCTTTGCCAGGAGCCTTCTAGGACATACTAAGCCTGAGGGGGCTTCTAGTTGGTCAACATTGACCATAATCTTTGATTGATATCGGTTGTGAACATCCGCCCAAGTCACGACTGGATATTCAACCAAGTTCCTTTTTTGCTGCTTCGAAGCTACCGAGCTTCATTCGTTCAAACCTTAGGTGAAGGCCATACTGCCTAGTCATCAGAGACTAGTGTTAACTCCATTCGCCCCATTTTAATGTGAGATACAAACCCCCACAAAATCTCATTTTCCCTCTATTTAATTTTGAAGACGTCGGACTTCCTTATAGCAACCTCGATCGCACGGGCATGTGCCTTTATAAAAGAATCTGCCAGCATGGCGATTGAATCTATCGAATTTGGGGATAGGTTGTGATACCACATCATGGCCCCTTTTGAAAGTGTTTCCCATATTTCTTCAACAGGACGGATTCATTTTCATTGTCCTTCATATCATTTCCCTTCACGTCACAAGTATAAGCAGTGACATGCTCATTGGGGTCTGAGGTTCCGTTGTATTTCAGGAAATCGGTCATTCTAAATTTCTTTGAGATGGGCTTCAGAGTCACCATTGATGGTAATGGCTTTTGTACTAATTTCTTTGAATCAATACCCTTCATGATCGGGGGTGTGCTCGGGATCTGATCGCCACTTGAATTGTAGGTCCCCACCTTTTAATCATTAGCTTCTATATTCTTTTCGCCCAATTCAATCCTCTTTATGAGGTCCTCGAGCATCTTCGTGATAGCAGGGTTGGCTGCTGACATGTTGTTGCTTGATCTTTATAATACATGTTCGGCTCAAGAAGCCGTTTCCAGTGCTGCTGTGGTTTGATTTTTTGGTGGCTTTGCAGTTGAGCAATGTCCAACTGTTGTGCCTGCAACATTTCAAAAATTACGTGAAGGCTAACCTCTTGATCCTCCCAAGCTTGGATTTTCATAGATTCTTGTTGGTTTTCTTGGCATATACTCCCGTTGGTGTGGGAGCTTATATCTATGAGTTGTGCATTGCGTCAGACCACATCTATAATGATTGGTACTGGTGCGTCCTTAGGGTTTCACGGTGACACACCATCGCCTGGAACAACTACACCATTCTCTCCATTGTCCTCAGGACCATTGTTTTCATGTGCATTCAATGAGTTAGACATTTTGACCTGAAATCAAAGATTCTTAGACAAGAAAAAGCGCAAAGAACAATTTGTGTTTTTTAGTAAACCAGGCACAAAAACAATTGCTATTATTTTTAGCCATACGATGGGTGCCAAACTGTTTACCTTGAAAAATAGTAATTACTGTTAGATTTGATTTTGTGGTTCTAAAAATACGTGATTTATTTTTATGCTAGTTTTTAGGCAGTAGATGCTAAGTGTGAGACTAGAAAATGAGATAAGAGCTTGAAGATAATGTGCTATGCAAACCGAATGGAAGAGAATCGCGGTCTCGAGCTATCCTATGCTGGGCCTTGAGGCTAAGCTAATGAGCTTGACTGAAGATAACTGATGAAGGACTATCAGTTCTAAGAACTTTAATGAGGGCTCTTTATGGTCAATGATGAGTAATAAATGAAGAACAATCAAAGAAATACAATAAATATAAGCAACGTATAATATAAGAAACAAAATCAAGGGAGAATATGTTTAAGTTAGAGAGCAGAGAATGTTCATGTTCTTGTATTCAATATCATGTCCCTTACAAAATGATAAAGGTCCATTTTATATAGGCGGGGGAATCCCTACATAGTACATGTGCATTTATTACAAAGATATGTAGCTGGAAATACTCGCTCACCGATCATGAATGCCAAATCACAAACCTTGTGGTCGCCATAACTCTTTTGCCTGGACTGAGCTAATGAAACCTATCCTGAATGATCCTGACCTTGTCTAAGGCATCCTGAACCAGATCCGTACCTAGAAACCGAGCCTCTCCCACCTCAAATCATCCGACCAAAGACCGACACCGCCTATAATATAAAGCCTCATAAGGAGCCATCTGGATACTTGACTGGTAGCTATTGTTGTAGGCAAACTCCGCTAAAGGTGAAAACTAATGCCACGAGCCTCCAATGTCAATTACACAAGCTCGGAGCATATCCTCCAAAATCTGAATAGTACGCTCGGACTATCCATCCATCTAGGGATGAAATATTGTGCTCAACTCGACCCGTGTGCACAACTCTCGCTGAACTGCTCTCTAGAAATATGAGGTAAACTGCGTACCTCATTCCAAAATGATAGACACGGGCACACAATGAAGGAGAACAATCTCCTAGATATAGATCTCGGCTAACCTCTCAGAAGAATAGGAGATTGCCATAGTAATGAAATGAACTGACTTGGTCAGCCTATCAATAATGACTCATACTGAGTCAAACTTCTTCTGAGTCTGCGGGAGTTCAACAATGAAATCCATAGTGATCTGCTCCCACTTCCTCTCGAGAAGCTCAATCCTCTGAAATGAACCACTAGGCCTCAGATGCTCGTACTTAACCTGCTGACAATTCAAACACCGAGCCACATATGAAATGATGTCCTTCTTCATTCTCTACAACCAATAATGCTGCCGCAGATCCTGGTATATCTTCACGATGCCTGGATGAATAGAGTACCGGAAACTACGGGCCTCCTTTAGAATCAACTCTTGGAGTCCATCCACATTAGGCACACAAACTGGGCCTGCAATCTCAAAACTCTAACCTCATCTAAGGTAACCTGCTTGGCAACTCCGTGCTGCACCGTGTCTCTAAGGACACACAAATGGGGATCATCATATTGTCGATCATAGATATGCTCCAATAAAGAAGAACGAACGATCGTGCAAGCTAACACATAAATGATCTCAGAAACATCCAGCCTCACGAACTAATTAGCCAAAGCCTGAACATCTAAGAAAGCGATCTCTCACGGACAGGAATATAAGCAAGACTGCCCATATTGGCTGACTTCTTACTCAAAGAATCGGCCACCACATTGGCCTTTCCCCGATGATATAAAATGGTGAGATCATAGTCTTTCAACAACTCCAACCACCTCTTCTGCCTCAGATTCAACTCTTTTTGCTTGAACAAATACTGAAGGCTTTTGTGATCCATTAACACCTCACATTCGACGCCATACAGATAATTCCTCCAAATCACAACTTGATATCATGAACTAGATAGTTCTTCTCATGAATCTTCAAGTGTCGTGAAGCATAGGCAATGACCTTTCCCTCATGCATAACATTGAACCAAGCCCAATACGAGATGCATCACAATAAACAACATACGACACTAAACCTGTTGGCAAAACCAATATCAGATCCGTATCTAGAGCTGTCTTGAGCTTTTGAAAGCTCGCCTCACACTCATCCGACCATTTGAACTGGGCACCTTTCTAGGCCAACCTGGTCATCGGTGCTAGAATAGATGAAAACCCCTCTATAAACCGATGATAGTAGCTCGCTGATCCCAAAAAACTCTAAATCTTTGTAGCTGATGCTGGTCTTGGCTAGTTCTTGACTGCCTCAATCTTCTTCGTATCAACATGAATACCCTCGGCTGATGCAACATGACCCAGAAATGCAACTGAACTCAATCAAAACTCACATTTCAAAAATTTTGCATACAATTGACTACTCCTCAAAGTCCGAAGAGCCACTCAAAGATGTTGCTCGTGCTCTTCCCAGCTGCTGGAATAGATCAAAATATCATCAATGAAGACTATCACGAACAAATACAAATAAGGCCCGAACACTCGGTTTCTCAAATCCATTAAATTTGCCGGGGAAATTGTCAACCCGAATGACATCACCAAGAACTCATAATGCATGTACCGAATGTGAAAAGCTGTCTTAGTGACATCGAATGCCCTAATCCTCAACTGATAGTAGCCAGATCTTAAGTCAATCTTCGTAAATACCTTGGCACCCTAACACTGATCAAACAAATCATCAATCCTCGGTAATGGATACTTATTCTGGACTATGACCTTATTCAACTACGGGTAATCAATAAATATTCTCATCGATCTCTCCTTGTTATTCGCAAACAACACTGGCGCACCCCAAGGAGAAACACTCGGCCTAATGAAACCCTTCTCAAGCAAGTTTTGCATGACATTCCAAAATATTATCGTAAGGTGATAATCTGTCTATCCCCAATATAACATCAAAATGGCTAAACTATGGCACGGGAACCCTGATGCTGTGAGCTACTCGATGCTCGAGGGAAATGCCTAGAAATGTGCTTCGTGTCACCAAAAATAGAACAAGATCTCATCTGCAGGGTCTAACGACCTTGGAAACTCTGAAGTGGCTGTGCACTGATAGGAGCAGGGGTATACTATAGGACTGTTAATAAGAATACTGCATCTGAGAACCACAGCCATATGAAGCACTATGAGAAACCTGAAGTGTTGACTGAAAAGAACTAGGAGGGTGGAATCTACTATACACATCTCTACCTCCAAATGAGGTACCACTGAATCGTCCTGAATTATGAGGCCTCTTGTCAGACCCTTGACCACCTCCCTACGATAGAACCATCTCGCTCTCCTGGTCACATTGGTCGCCTCCTGGAGGAGATCTCACTCCATGTCTCCCTAGCCATCTAAAGACGAATCGACTGAATAAGATCATCAATAAACATCATCATCCTCTCTCTTTTAGTTGGAAGTATGACAATATCATGTCGAGCTAGGTAGATGAATATGATCTCGTACTAAGTAATAGTCATAGAACCCTGTTGGAGGTGCTGAAACTTCCTGCGATAGGCCTTTCTCTTAGTGATAGGCAGAAACTTCTCCAGAAAAGATGTGTAAACGGCTCCTAAGTCAAGGCTGGCGATCCGACTGGTCTAGCCATGAAATAATCTCGCCACCAAAACTTGGCGGATCCAGACAAGAGACAAGTGGAAAAATCGACCCTATTGATCTCAACTATCCCCATGTTCCTAAAACTCTCGGGACAAATGTCTAGATAATCCTGGGGATCCTCGGTATATGCACTGCTGAAAGTAGTAGTGAAGAGTTTTGTGAACCTGTCCAATCTCCACAAAGCATCAGCGGACATAGATGCTCCATCGACAGTCTGAGCTACCATACCCGGCTGAACTACTCCAACAGGCTGAGCCGCTAAAGTCTGAAACTAGGGAGCTACCTGCTTCAGAGTATGAGTAGCAAGAGTCTGGGCTCCCCATCGAGCCTGAGAGACATTTGGTGCTACAGAAAGCATGCCTGCCCGAGCGACACTCTCCATAAGGCCCACTAGACAGACTAGAGCATCTTGAAGATCTAGGGTAGCAATAAATCTCTCTGGGACCTGAGCTAGGCCCACCGGAACTGCTGGGCCCGGAACCACATCATTGAAATTATCCCAGGTTCTGGTGCGAGTGCTGCTGCCCTGGGCCGAGCTTTGCCCCTACCTCGGCCTTTAATATGGGCTCGGCCTTGCCCTCTGCCCCTTATAGGAGCTACTACTGGGGACTCAAGCTGTTGGTCAGCGGATGACGAAGCGCGAGTTCTCGGCATCTGTGAGAGAACATAATAGAAATTCACTCAGCATTGAGAAACCAAACTGCACGATATGAAGGAAAGATGTGAAATTTTCCTAATCTTGTAGCCTCTGAGGGATAAATAAAGACGTCTCTGTACCGTTCCCTCAAACTCTACTAAGCTTTTATGTGAATTATGTGACCCATGTAACCTAGAGCTTTGATACCAACTTGTCACGACCCGCATTTCCTATCCTCAAGAATCATTATAGTGCCTACTAGTGTGAGATACGCATGCCAAACCGTTAATATAGTTACTTCATTGACCAATTATTTCTTTTTAACAAGTATAAGGTGGTAATTTGATAACAACGAAAATTAAAATTTTAGCAGAAGATATCAATAAAAATATATGAAAATTGTATCTATTACAAACTCTTAAGCCTTAACCTCCCAAAACCTGGTGTCACACTGTCAGAAGGTCTAAGATTTACTACATACAAAAGTCTAAAGAAATAACAGTATATTGTTTCTCAATAAAAATAAAATAAAACATGAATTTTGGATAGAGGGAGATGCTAGGGCCTGCGGAGGCCTATTAGTCTACCTTGGATCTCCTCATAGACTTAAGGTAGCCTCTATGCTACAGTTCAAAAGCTGCTCTAGGATCTGCACATGGTGTAGAGTGTATTATTAGCACAACCGACCCCATGTATTGGCATGTATCTAGCCTAACCTCGGCAAAGTAGTGGCAAAGCTAGGACCAAACTTCCAAATAAACTTGTGAAGTTCAAATATATATGGCGGAAAGGAAATACAGAAATAAACAAGTAAATATGAGAGGGGGAAACAAGCTTCGGGGAAAAACAGGTAGAAACAGTATATCAAGAGAATTATATGCGGAACCAAAATCCATTTTCTTACAAGGATAAAGAAAACAAAGGCAGATTCCACTTTCCATTCACATCTTGTTACATGCCTGCAACCCGATTCCACTTCTCATATCTTGTGAAAGGCGTGCCACCCACTCCCATTTTATTTATCTCGTGATATGTGTGTCACATGCTCCTATTTCATGTATCTCGTGATAGACGTACATTTGTTCCCATTTCATATATCTTGTGGTAGGCATACAACCCACTCCCATTTCATTAACTCTTGTGGTAGGCATACCACCCCGCTCCCATTTCATTAACTCTTGGTAGGCGTACCACCCACTCCCATTTTATAAACTCTTGTGATAGACGTGCCGCCCGCTCCCATTTCATTAACTCTTGTGGTAGGCGTACCACCCATTCCCATTAACAAAAAAACCATAATCACAACGAATCCCGGCAAGGGAACAAAAGTAACATAAAAATCTTCCCGGCAAGGGAATAATGATATTTCAACAACATCCCAGTAAGGGAACAATTCTATCAAACAAACATCCCGACAAGAGAATATTAACATCAAAACAAATATCCCGTCAAGGGAACATTGATGATAATAGCATATGAAGTGCAACAAATAACAATGGAGTCATAGAAATTATAAGACAAGACTCACGGACATGCTTAACACCGATGTATAGATACTCGTCACTATAACTATACGTCGTACACCACAATTAGCACGTAGCAAATAGTTGCAACTCCTATCCCCTCAAGCTAAGGTTAGACCAAACACTTACCTCGATGCCGCAAACACAACTCAAGATTCAATTATAGCTTTACCCCTTGGTTCCACCGCCAATTCTCTAGTATCTAGTTACTAGTTACTTAATTACATCAATAAATGCTAAATAAATCAATTTGAATGCATGAAAATGAATTCCCCAATGTTTTGCCTAAAAAGTCAAAAATAGTCCCCGGACCCACATAGTTGAAACTCGAGGTTCGAACCAAAACCCGATTACCCATTTCCCCACAAACCAAAATATATAATTTATTTTGAAATCGGACATCAAATCGAGGTTCAAATCCTCAATTTTTGAAAAACCTGGTGCAATTAAAAAAACTCAATTTCCCACATGAAAATCTTTGATTTGAAGTTGAAATCATGTTAAACATTAAGGACTAAAGAAAATGAGTTAATAATCACTTACCTATATTTTGGAGAAGAAAGGTTGTTTGAGAAATCACCTCTTATGTTATTGGGATTATTAAAAATGAAAAATTACTGAAAATCCAGTCTAGATATACTACTCTCAGATGCCCTATGCGGACTGCACAAAATGGACTGCGACCGCCCAGCCCTTCCTGCGGACCAGTGAACCTATGTGGACTGCACACAGTCGACTGCAGCCGTGTAACCCTATACATACCGCAAAAAGTTTACTGCATGCGCACAACCCACACACCTTGGAAATTCATTTCCAGGCATACGCCCAAATCCCATATTTTACTGTTGACCTCCCGAGATCGTCGAAATATGGACCCGAGTCGATTTGCTCAAAATGTTGACCAA
This sequence comes from Nicotiana benthamiana, assembly GCA_034376525.1. Taxonomy (NCBI): domain Eukaryota; kingdom Viridiplantae; phylum Streptophyta; class Magnoliopsida; order Solanales; family Solanaceae; genus Nicotiana; species Nicotiana benthamiana. The sequence goes on along the minus strand of CM067332.1, from coordinate 37,252,413 downwards.
AGTAATCCATAATAAATTTTTAACTCTAGAAATTTCTATTTTCTCATATTTTCACATAGAAGGTTTTCCGGATATAAGTCCGGACCACGTACAAAAATCATGGTAAGGTAAAAATGAGGTTTTTAGGAATACTGAATTCACTTGTAACATAAGTAATGACCTTTTGGGTCATCACAGGGGGAGTTATGTTACTGAATTAGAGATAATGGAGGATAAATAGTTATAGTTAGATGTTAGAGAAGTCCTAATTGCATAGGGCATCAATTGTGGAGCAAATAAAGGTACAAAATCTGATGAATGGGATTATGGTGAAAAGTGGGATAAAATAAGTGGATTTACGTCTGTGTGCTGAGTTAATGTTAGGGGGTTGAGGGCAAGGGACACGACTCTTTTTTTTTGTTAGCTTTATTTTTCTCTTTCTTTTTTTAATTTTTAATATAACTTTACTTATTATTATTATTTTTAAATGAATAAAAGAGAATGTAAAATGCATAGCTAAAAGTATTAGCCAACTACTTTTATAGTTAAACTATATTAACACGAAAGTTTAAATTATACTAAGAAAAATACAATTAAATCTTAAATTTAAAATTCGAAATATATATATATATATATATATATATATATATATATATATATATATATATATATATATATATATATATATATATATATATATATATATATATATATATATATATATATAATATCTTCTATTTAAACATGTGAACAAATATTATACTCTAAGAATGTGAATATTTTTTGTATTTGTTTTTAAATAAAACCTATTAAGAGTGAGATAAAAATTTAAAACATTAAGATTACATCTAAAAGAAATATTTACATTGAAATAGTATATAATTTGGGTCTGGGCAAAAACTAGTTGTTCGCAATGCCATCACATGTCATACGGTCAGGAATTGGTTTTGAAACTGGGGCAGAATTTCGAGAAGGATTCTCAAAATTCTGAAGAAGATTCAACAAGGCCTATCATCTGCCAACGGTCAAACATCACGTACCAAACCGGGGTAGAAATTTTAAGGAGGACCCTCAAAATTCCATAAGAGAGATGCAATGCCTTTTAAATATGTTACAATCACTAATCCATCAAAATTACTTGATATATCAATACGTTCCTAAAATAACTCTATTTTATCCATAATTGCATATTTTCAAATACTCTATTTTCACAGCAGTCAGGTGTCACCTAAGGGAACTCGAAACACTTTCAGAATGAAGCAAAGCAAAGCCTACCGTCATAAAGATGAACAAACCTTCCCCCGCAAAACATAAATTTGTTTTTGAACGCAGGCACATTAGACGTAAAGACAATATCCACGTAGCAAGATCACTATCAATCAGGCCATCAAACACCGAATATATCTCCAGCTACGACATACGCTACTCTTACTTGCTACTCCATACTTACGTGAGGCTAATCCATGCCTTCCTACTTGCATGAGTCTAATCGTTGACTCCATACATGCATGAGGCTAATCCCTGTCTCCCTATTTGCATGAGTCTAATCCTTGACCCCATACCTGTATGAGGCTAATCCATGCCTCCCTATTTACATGAGTCTAATCCTTGACTCCTTACCTGTATAAGGCTAATCCCTACCTCCCTATTTGCATGAGTCTAATCCTTGACTCCATACCCCCATGAGGCTGATCCCTACCTCCCTATTTGCACGAGTGTAATCCTTGACTCCATACTTGCATGAGGGTAATACCTACCTCCATACTTGTATGATTCTAATTCTTGACTCCATCCTGCATATGGCTAATCCTTGCCTCCCTATTTGGATGAGTCTGATCCTTGACTCTATCCTGCATGAGGCTAATCTCTTCCTCCCTATTTGAATAAGTATAATCCTTGACTCCATCCTGTAAGAGGCTAATCCCTGCCTCCCTATTTGCATGAGTGTAACCCTTGACTCCATACCTGCATAAGGCTAATCATTGCCTCCCTATTTGCATGATTTTAATAATCTACTCCATCCTGCATGAGGCTAATCTATGTCTCCCTATTTGCATGAGTCTAATCCTTGACTCTATATCTCCATGAGGCTAATCCTTGCCTCCCTATTTGCATAAGACTAATCCTTGACTCCATACATGCATAGGGCTAATCCCTGCCTCCCTATTTGTATGAGTCTTATCCTTTACTTCATACCTGCATGAGGCTAATCCCTTCCTTCTTAAATGCATGAGTCTAATACTTGACTCCGCACTTGCATAAGGCTAATCCCTGCCTCCCTACTTACATGAGTCTAATCCTTGACTCCATCCTGCATGAGGCTAATCCTTGTCTCCCTATTTGCATGAGTCTGATCCTTGACTCAATCCTGCATGAGGCTAATCCCTTCCTCCCTATTTGCATGAGTCTAATCCCTAACTCCATCCTGCATAAGGCTAATCCCTGCCTCCCTATTTTTATGATTCTAACCTTGGACTCCATACATGCATGAGGCTAATCCCCGCCTCCCTATTTGCATGGTTGTAATCCTTGACTCTATCCATGCCTTCCAATTTGCATGCATCTAATCCTTGACTCCATGAAGCTAATCCCTACCTCTATATATGCACAAGGCTTATCCCTTCCTCCCTACCTGAATGAGGTTAATCCCTGAGTTCACATTCGCATGGGACTAAGCATCATCTCCCTCAATACAAATATTGCTCTATTTCTAGCATTATCTATTTGCTTTTCCATCGGTCTAAGCTCTGCCCTGCATTTCACAATACTAAACATTGTAACATCATATTATTGTATATCATGGGCTGAAATATAGCCAATCTATCCGAAAGTGCCATAGTCTAAAAGGCATCATCCTCGTGGATGGAAGACACCATACCATGGCCTGTGACCTCTGAAATTTGCATATAAGTATCAAAGGCGTCATGGTTTGGAGGCACCATTTTCATGGTTCCAGAACATCATTTCATGTCCTCCAAATCTCTCATCAAACAATTTATTGCCCAGGACGTCATGGTCTAAGGACGTCATCCCTAACCGTCCGAAGACAACTTTGATAGTCCAACAAGAACCTGTATCATGTTTAAATTTATGCATAATATATGTTTGTATTGCTTCTATTAGCAAGTAACCAGACAAGAAAAGGCTGCCCTAGCAGGAGTGATCTCGCTCCAGTTCTCTCAGCCATATCAAACCTAACCATTCCCGTAAATCGTTCACTCATCTGACCCTAGATGTTGCGTCCATTCCTGAAATGACATCATCATTATACTTTGCCGACAAATTCGGAACTACTCATGGCCTAATTCTTGTATGATAGGGGATATGTAGGCAGCTCAAAATCTGGAGTGCGGCCTAATCTCTCAAACTATTTTGCTCGGTCAAAATTGGCCATCACTTCTTTACCTAAAAACTCTTTCAACCTTCCCGGGGTAAAGAGGGGCAGCTGTTCTTACCCAATATTCCCCCAAAATATTTTAAATTACATATATACCTTCAAAATCATGCATTAATAGCAATTGTTATTTTTTTTTACAATTTATCTATATTTTTATTAGTTTATCTAGCATTTTTGTTTCCAATAAGTGATTACAAAATGGCATTACAAAGATTCCAGAAGCATCTTCTGATTTAACTTATCATTTAAGGTCTTATTTGAATCAAATTATTTCATAATTGTCCACATTGGCATCTTTTGGCTATGATTGCAATTACTTTGCAATTACAGTCCAATCATATAATTTCATACTATTTTTGATCAAAAATTAATTAATTGTTAAATACCAAGCAATCATTTTAAAAATTTTCTATGTATAAAATTCATTTTGTACAATTATCAACTATTTTTATAAATTATTTTATTCAATTTAATTGGGTATTAACAAATAGCCTCATTTTATTTAAATTATAACCTAATTAAACCAGCCCGAAAACCTCAATTAAATTAGCCCAATACCCATGCCCAAACCTAATCCTACCCGACCCAATTTCATTCAAATCCTGGCCGTTGATCATTTCATAACGGTCTAGATTGATCCCTTCCTTAATTAACCTAAAGGACTACCCCCTCCCCCAAACCCTCATCTCTCTCATCACTCTCCACCGTCTCACTCTCTCATTCTCTCTCAAGTCCGCTGCTAAATCTAGCTTTTACTTGCCAGCCATTGGTTCGTCGATACCATCCCCAGCCCCACAGCTCTCTTCCTATGCCGTTTGTTGCTGCCTTGAGGTGCTCAAAAGAACCAGAAGACAGTTCACTCACCTCCCATGATTTCTATGTCATTTTCAGGTCGTCTATGACCATCTAAGTAAGATTCTACTATATCCACCTAGAACCTGTGGTTTCTCACATGGAATCTCTCCATCTCTCGGTTCTCTCTCTTAAACCATAATTTGACTCTTGATTTCGAAGATCTATAGCCACATCTGAGTCTATTCTAGTTACTTTTACTATTTTCTTAAGGATTTCTATGATTTCTTCTAAAATGACTCTTCGTCTTCAAACTAGGGTTTCTTAACCCCTTTTGAAAATGGCCTTTGCTTCTGATTTTAGCATTTTTCTACAATTTTTACAATGTTTAAATGTTTTTTTTAGTTTTCTCCTTTTATCCAAGCTATTATGTTAAAGCCCTAAGTTTCTTGGGTTTGGCTTGTGATTCTGAGTTTGTTTTGATAACGCGTTTAGCTATTTGTATGTTTCTGTGACTCTGTGATCTTTACCGTGTGTTTGCTTGTTAGGGTTCCTGTTTACTACTATTCTTACTTATTATGTGATTTTCCCTAGTTTGTTCATCAATATTTCTGATTCTTCACTTCTCCTACCTGTATCATGTTTATTCTATCAATTCAGACTATGCTCGACATGAATCCCTAATTTGTATATGATTTTTTTGTCCTACCCGACTTCTTAGAGTTCTGATTTTTGCTTACTATATGTTTGTTCTCATAAGGTTGTGCTAAATCAATGTTATTTTCTACTTTTGAATCCTTGAGTCTTTGTGATTGATCCTTCACTGATTTCACACGATACTCTCTACTGATTTTTAGCCTTGTGAAATATTTTCTGACCTTATTTTATGGCCAATCATGCTACTAATTGATTTCTTAAGTATTTTCCTTGACTGATATATGCTGAACCTAGCCCCTATAACATGTTGTGTACTTGTACTACGCTGAAAATATTTCCTTATTCGTTATGCTCGTCCTTATACGCTTCTTTCCTTATTTGTCACATGTTTATTACCATTTGAAGTAAACTTCTTAATTGAAGGGAGTACTTACCTTGATTTTATGCTGATTTTTTTCTAAGTCCCCATAATTACTGATGAACTCTGATTTTTACCTTATTTGCTACCTGCTTTCAAACTATAAATACCTTGGTCTTTCATTAGCACACACACGAACACATTTGTTCAAAACCTCTCTCTCTCTCACACTCTAATCTCTTTGGCTTTCTTTTGTGATTACTTAATACTATTCTAATTTAGCTGGCTGCAAGCCAAGGCTAGCTTTGCTCTCCTATCCTTCACCTTTTGTTTGCTTTCACTTTACTGGTATGTCCTAATTTCAATTAAAAGTTTCAAATCGACATGTTTCTTTTATTACTTTAATTCCTCATGTTTCTAGTTTGTTTTAACTTATGGTTCTGTTGTTCAACTTGCAACTAATATGTTTACTTCATTGCTTCATCAGTATTCTCATGAATGTGTCCCCTCTCTTAGACTCAGCATGTTTATGAAATATTATCCCCCTTTCTAGTGTACCCCAATATGACTCTCCCTTAATCATGTTCTATGCAAAGTAGTTGGTTATCTTTAAGTGACATGATTATGCATCAATACTAAAGTTCCTTAGCATTTTAGCATACTAGTGATTTTGTACTTAAGTGATCTTATAACTATGTGTTTACCTGTGTGACTTATGTGTCCCTAAATCCCTTGACCCCCTGTCTGTGGCTGCTGAACCTACTTTGGTTCTATGATCTCTGGCTGTGTATCAACCTGTTTTGGGGGTGATGTGTTTGGACTGTTTTTTACTTCTCCACTCTCTTTTTCCAAAACTTTCTATGTTGTCTTTTGCAAAACTATTGCAAGCAAGTCCCTTTTCAAATTGTTTCTCTGCTCAAATCTTTTAAAGCACTCTCACATCTACTCTTAGGTTTTAAGTTCTTCCTCTCTAACGTGTGACTTCTCAGAGATCCTATGAGATCCCTCTAAACTCTAATACATTAGAGCTAGCCCTTCCACACTGCACTTAATCAATTATGACTATGAAATCTGGGTGTGAGAACTGTTTGGGATCCCTTGAGGTCCTTAGCGAACTCTGACACACCCGGATTATATCAAAGGCTATGAAGCATTCTGGCATTGGAAATTTTAGAAATCTGGACCTATTGGTAGGCTCCCTTTAGAGTAACTTCTTATTTTCCTTATCTACTTATGTAATTCATTTGATATTCGATGGTAATAATTTGTAAACAAGCATTTAGATGTCAAAGGGGTAGAAACCATGCTTTAGGTCAATATTTCTATATGTGCAATAGAATCCATGCTAAAAACATACCATGAATTAGAAATCATGCTCTTAGGTCTCATGTATACTATTTTAGCATCTCATTTTTTTGACATTCTTATCATTAAGAAATCCTGTTTTAGGATAAAGGGGTATTAAAACAAAGATTGCTACTTTGCACACTTGACAACATGCTCTACAATGTTGTAACGTTTTCTGCATTTAGAAATCCTACCACTCATTTAAAAATCCCGCTTTAGGACTTCCGCATACAAATCCTCATGAACTTTATACGTGCATCATAGACACACGCCTTAGGATTTCATTCGTACTTGCTTAGTCACACCTACTATAAATTACTGACTATGAAAGATGTAAAAAATAGCTTCACCTTTGATTATCCCATTTAAAATAAACTGGTAATAATCCTTGGATTTTATAACACTTAGAACAGTATGTTTTAGGTAAAATAATTACTTCATTGATCTGATAGTTCTGGTAACAATTCAGCATTATCCCACGCCTAGGAATGCCTTAGGTAATCTAATTTCCCATGAAATTGGAAACTGCCCCTCTGTGTGTACTGCTTATTGACTAACATGCTTAAAATCAGTAGGCAAACTTATTACAGCCCTTGGTTATGAGTTATAAATTGAACTCGCATATCTATTATGTTCTGATAATTGCCTAGACAACATGTGTTAGGATACCGTTTAACAATAAGACCCTTATTTGTGTTTGAGTCATGTTATTTATGTGTGTTGTTTGACAAGGTAAACTTGAGCATTTAATTTCTCCTTTTCTGTCTTATATGCTAAAGTCCTAATTGTTCTTGCCTGTCTCCTAAGTATTTTTCTCCTTTAACACCTTAGGGGTCTATCTATAACTACCTATAGGTAGAGGTCCTAAATTTTCTCCAGGACCATTAAGAAGGAATGAATAACAACATGCAATAGAGATCTCCAATCAACACTCGCATTAATAACCACTAAGGGGGTGGAAGGGTAGATATGAGATATGATGACTACGCGTTAATGTCACATGTAGCCCCTTATTGAGAAGTGTTTACCAGACATTGTGTGGGGTGGTCCTATAGGCTAACCAACCTAGGAGCCCTCCTTTCCCAAATCCCTTGTGTTTTAAACTTTCCTTTATGTATACACCTTGTTCAAAACCTTTGTCTTATTATTTGAGTTCTACAACGTCCAACGTGCTTTACTTGTAAATTATTTGATTCAATTATTTATTTTTTAATGGACTGATTCGTAAATATAAGTTCGGCCGTGACCCACGGTTGTAGACCGAGAGAGGTGCCTAACACCTAACCCTCGAGGTTATTTCAAGCCCTTACCCTAATCTCTGTTAATGCAAACAAATCCAAGAGTTAATCTCTCTAGGTGCCCTAATGCACCATAACCCATTAGGTGGCGCCTTTTCAAATACCCAATTCCCAAAAGGAAATGAGTTATTAGCCGCCATGAATGTCGAAACTCGGACCTCTCTCCACGGAGGGGCAAAAGGGGGCACAATAGTAAGAAACCTCGGCCAAAGGAAGGCAATGATCCCACTGTCCCCCTAAGTCAATCACACATGCTCTGAGCATGTCCTCCAATATCTGAATTGTTCGCTCTGATTGCCAGTCGATTTGTGGGTGAAACACAGTGCTGGGTCCCTAAGTCATTATGTACAGCTCTCCAGAAATGTGAAATGAATTGAGGGCCTCTATCTGATATGATGTAAACAGGCACACCGTGAAGCCGAACTATCTCCCCAATATAAATCTGAGCCAAGCTCTCTGAAGTATTAGTAGTTGCACATTGTATGATATGGTAGATTCAGTTGAATTCTTTGTAGAATTTATTGGAAGATATTAAGAACTCAATGAAGTTAAGGTATGTTAAGGCTACCCATTCTTTCCTTTTGGCATGATCCATATGATTCCAGGAAATGAGCAAATACGCAATTTTTAAAAATGACTCAATTCTTAGAAGTACTAGGGGTGCCTATGTTCTTGATTCCCCATATATCCTATTATTGTATCGTCTATTCACGGGTATTTTACTAAAATGCCTAAGTTGATAAAGTTTACTTTATGATATTTATCAAAGGAATAATAATCTTATGACATTCCGAGAAATCTTATTGACTTAATTCATTATGCATTACATTAATTTATACATGTACATTAACACGTGACTAGATGGTGTAATATAAACATATATTATATATGTATGGGTTATGGGGAAAGGTTATGGCATTATATATGCACCACCACTAATAAGCTGGTATATGTCAATGATTTTTCCTACAGAGGTCGAGATGATATGATGGGATGCCCTCAAAGGATTAATGATATTATGTACGCATATACCTATGCATGATATAACATTTATAAACATAGGCATGACATTCTAATGTTTCATGATTAATAGAGGTATTCAGACTTACCGGTTGAGTTCATTACTCCATGTTTCTTTCCTGCCTTTTATATACTATTGCCATGACTTACATACTCGGTACTTTATTTGTACTCACATCCCTTTGGGCCTAGGGACGCTGAATTTCATGCTCGCATGTCGTGATAGATAGGTTGAAAGTCCTCCTAGTAGGCTATCTGCTTGGCAGAAGGTGTTGGTGCACTCCACTTGCTCCAGTGTTGCCTATTTGGTCAGTACAATTTGGAGATGTATTAAATGGTATGGCAGGGCCCTCTCCCAACCTTTATGACATTTATGTACTTTAAGAGGCTTGTAAATAGATGTTAGGTATACAGATACTTGTATGGCCTTATTGTCATATGTTTTTAGTTAACAAATGGTCATGTCAGCCTTATAGGTCCGTGTGTCACATATATAAGTGTCTATATCATGTTGGGTCATCCTATATCTAGTATTCCCTTATGTTTTATTCTGGTTACCTCATTATGACCCTTTTGGCCCATTTACCTATGATAAGACAATAAGAAAGATATATTATGGTAGTACTTGGTTGAGTAAGGTACCGGGTGTCCGTCATGACCCTTTGGTTTAGGTTATGATAGATATAAATTGTTAAATAATGGAAACAAACTTGGATTTATTATTTGTGAGAGGATTGCCTATTATTTTCTTGTGTTTTAGCTTTCAGCTATATTTATGTATTCCATGTTAGTTATAATTTTGACATTTCATTTTTAGCTCATAGTTAGTGTCAAAGTCGACCACTCATCACTACTTCTTCGAGGTTAGACTGGATACTTACTGGTACATATTATTTATAAACTCAGCTACATTTCTGCACTAAATGTGCAAGATCTGAGGCAAGTGCATCTGGATATCAGTCCGGCGCGCATCCCTGATTCCCGAGGCTTTGTGGTGAGCTGCCCCTTCTGAGCCCATTCTACAGCAGCCGAAGTTTTTTCTTTTGCCTGTATTTTCTATCTATTTCATTTAAGACAGTAGACTAGTTTTCTTTTATATATTCTACTAGTTGCTCACATACTTGTGACACCAGGTCCAGAGGTGGACCTATGTAATGGTTTGAGGGATCATGGAACCCCAGTAGTTACGGCAAAAACCTTATATATATATATATATATATATATATATATATATATATATATATATATATATATATATATATATATATATATATATATATATATATATATATATATATATATATATATATATATATATATATATATATAGGAACCTTCTTTGATTTTGAAAAAAAAATGATGAGTAAGAAAGAAGAAAACAGGAAAGAAAAATAAGGAGCTTCGAATAGAGGGAAGATTATGTGTGGAATGAAAAGTGAAGAAAAGATGAACTTTTGAAGGAAATGTGCTTTAATTGTTGCAAATTGTAGTGTTTATGGTGGTTTTGAGTCACTCTTATCCAATTGTGCCCTACCTTAACCAAAAACCTACATTGCAATCCTTTAAGTCCTACTTGATTTTGAACCAAGTTTGACTACATTAGTGAAGAAATATATGAAGGGAAAGCCTATTGCACTACTTTTGTGCATTTGAATATCTTTGTGTGAGAGAGATTTAATTCTTTCTATTTGATATCCCATTTGCGTTGAAATTGAAATTTATAAGTTGGGATTCTCTCTTAAGTGTGAGGGCACATAAAATTTTGAGTTGTGAACATAATCCAATCTCCAATTCGGAGGAATGAACAAGAGAATGTTATTTTTGATAAAGAGGCAAATTTTGAAGCTTTAGTATCATGACTTGATTGTGACTTTGACTAATGTGGTGTTTGAGCACTTGAATTGAAATGAAATTTGTGAGAAGTTGTTGGCAATTAATATGCTATGGATTAGTTATTGATACCTACCGAAGTCACTAGATTGTTTTAATTTGAACTTTTTTTGACTTGAAATGTTGTTTGGAATGCCACTAAGCTTAATTGATGATTTTATATAAGGATGTTCTTAGTTGATGAATTACTTGAGGATAAGAAATAGTTAAAGTTTGGGGGTTTGATTACCCAACTTATCTCGTCGTTAATCTTAGATCTTTTCTATGTTTTCTTGAGTAAATCGTGTGTATAATGTCGTCTACATCAATTTTATAAGTTTTATGCGATTTAGAGGTGATTTTGAAGAAACCAAGTGAAAACTAGTCAAAAAGGAGCTAAAATGCAAATAGGAACACTGCCCAGTAAATTACTCTTCGTGAACGCGGAGCTACAAGAAAACAAACCTTCACTAATGCGAAGTGTCGTACCCGAATGTGAAGCTGGAGGAAACAAACCTTTGCAAACACGAAGGGACAATCGTGGACGCCAAGATGAAGGAAACAAACCTTCTCGAACACTAAGGCATAATCGCGAACGCGAAGAACAAATAGGCGGAAAAGCTGGGCAGTTCTGAAATTTCACATTTTTAACCCCTAGCCATTTAATACACAACCTAGCCTATTGGAAACACATCTGTGGCAGTCTTTGGATATTTTTGACACATCTTGACAAGAGAACAAAAGTTTTGGAGCTAGGATTCGTGCATACACACTTGGGTCTTGAAGATTTGAAGCTTTTGGTTGAGAATTTCGTATCCATATGTTCATTTCTTCATTTTCTTAATTTGTATTGAATATTTAAGCATGTAATAATTTTTTTCAACACTTGAATCTTATTTATGGATATATTGATATTTTAAGCGTGGATTAAGTATCTTATTGTGCTTATGTATTGAATGATTTTATTTATTATGAAGTGAATTATTGTTTCTTTAATTATTCTTGTTCTTTAATATTTCCAAAGGCATTAGCTAACCCTAGGAATTACCGATTTACTTCGAATTAATTTTGGGAAAGATTAATTAACAAGAACTTGAGGCTTTAACCCTCACTTAGTAAATTCTATCTAGGAATAAGATTGATCTACTTGTAGCCATATTTGGGTGTGCTTAATCTTTTAATTGTTTCAAGGATAATCCAATAAGGATGTCTTGTTACTCTTTGAAAGAAGCTAATAAAGAATTATTACCCGAGGCTAATTAATATAAACTTGTTCATATTTGTAAAATCGTGAAATATATTGGATCGTTGCTTGAGTATAATTAGCCATTGATCATTTTACTTGCTTTCTAGGTTAGTTTATATTTTGGCAATTAGTTACAAATATTTTCTCAAAACCTTTCTAAGTATTTGTCTTAGCATAAGAAGTGATAATTCTTTTACACTCCTTAATGCCTACATATTCTTCTCTATGAGATTTGACCCCGACTCATAGTTGGGAAAATCGTATTTCATGCAACCGTGTCCATTTGCATTTTAGTAGTAAATTTGGATGTCATTAGGGGGGCACGAACCTTAGGCGCTTGTTGCTACCCCTGCACTTCAGGAGACGTTAGCGCAGTTCCTGAGCTTGTTTGGTACATTGTATTGGCAGGATTAATTCCAGCTGCACCAGCTATTTCTAGTCCGAGGTAGGATCTCAAACTCCCACTACGTACTCCAAATCAGCGAGTCTATATTAGTCAAGTTTACGCCAGCATAGCCTATTATTTTGGTTCAGCTCGAAGTCAGGCCAAATGCATTAGAGGAGGAGCAGAAGAGGCTCAAGAGGTTCAAGAAGTATCATCCTCCTACTTACAATGTGCTAGCTACGGAGGATTTATGAGGTTTTCTTGAGAAGTTCCACTATATTCTTTGCACCATGGGTATTGTGGAGATGAGCGAAGTTGCATTTACTATGTTTTATTTGTTTGGAGTAGCATATCAGTTGTGGCATGATTATGAGAAAGGTATGCCGATGGATGTATACCCACTCACTTGGACTTAGTTTTCAGAGATGTGTTTTAGGGAGTTTTTTCCCAAGACCCACAGGGATGCATGGAGCACAACTTTTGAGAAACTGCGCAAGGGCACTATGACAGTAGCAGAGTATGCAATTAGGTTCAGTGAGTTGACCCTTCACGTACCCGTTTGGGTTTCTATTGTTGGGGAGAGAGTTTATAGGTTCATTAAGGAGCTCTATTATAGTATCTGGTTCATCATGCTCGGGAGCTGGAGATGAATATTCAATTTTAGTAGGTTATGGAGATTGCTCGCAGGTTAGAGGGTATGCAGATCCAAGGGAGAGAGGACAGGGAGGCTAAGAGTCCTCATGGAATAAATAGATCTATCGATCCTAGTTTTGGAAGAAGGGTGCGAGGTTATGTGGGTCAACTAGTTTGGTTTGCACTTCAGGCTTCATATGGTGTCTCAAATATCCACTGGTCCCAGAGTACCCATACCTGATAGCTTCCATAGCCATCTCACTAGAAATGTTGCTTGATTGTGGGGATACGAGATATATGGTGAGAGATTGTCCTAGACTTCGAACGAATGTGTCAAAGTAGGGTATTCATGCTATAAGTTTCACTCTAGTTGTTGATATACCTGCACCGCTAGCTAGAGGTAGAGGTCGGTGGGCAGAGGTTGTCCTAGGGTGGGAGACCGAGCCCATTATAATGCTTTTCCTGGTTGGGTGGAGGCTGATGAACCAAATGATACTATTACAGGTATGGTTATGGTTACTTATGGAGATGCATTTATGTTACTTGGATCATGTCCCATTTATTAGTAAAGTTTATCCTAACTTTCTTCGTACGAGGTTATTCTTTATGAATCTTGTACTTGATCATGTGTTCGCACCAGTAAGGGATTTCTATTGTGATAGCCTGTGTCTATCATAATAGTTTGAATTCTATCATGGGTCATAAGGATTGGGTGGACATTCAGTTAGTTAAATACGATAGGTTTTGATGTGATTACTGGATGGTTTGACTCGACCTATGATTTGGGTTCTCTATAGGTATGGGAAGTTATTACGCGTTGTTGTTTTGGTTCTACGGGATTGAATTAGTAGAATATTTTAGATTTTAAGATGTTTATCATACATGTGATTCTGGGTGGATGATGGAGCCTGATGTTCTTTATGGATAGGAATATCTCTACAAGGCTATGTTCCATGGTGAGGCTAGGTACAGTATGCTTCTTTATGGTTGTTGTGTGTCTGTTGTTTCTTACTTGTGGATTGGATTAGTAGCATGGTTTCATTGGGGAGGTGCACTTATTGGGCATGTTTTATAGTTCTATCACATGTTTCTCTCTTTCCATGTTTAGTCATATTTGGGTAGTGCTAATTGGGGATTGGATTGCAATTTATGTATCTGGGTGGTGTTGATGTGGCTTACTTCTCGGGTGAGTACTTATGAGTTCTACATGTTTGTTGCATCATTGTCAGTGTTGTGAGGGTCTGGAATAAGGTTCTAGTCAATTTGAGGCTATTTACTGGTACCGGGCATGGTAATGGGAAACTATTATGGTCAGAGTCGTTTCTACGGACATATGAGTGATGTTGTATAAGGCAAAATTGGAGGGTCCAATTTCTCTTCTTTGAGGCATTTCGGAAGGCCATCTCGAAGCCTCGAGACTAAAAGGCTATGGCCAAGTCTCCTCCTTCGGGGCTCGTCGACACCCGACCTAGGGGCAATAGTGACCACGACCATAATACGAAAGGGGGAATTCCCAAGGTACACGACTAGGACTGACAAAGCCCGTCGTCTACTCTAAACCCTAGTCAGAGTGTCATATCTAGCTGTCCCATCCCCATATCTTTGCAATTAATGTATTTTGTACTATATTAGGATTCCCCTCCTATATAAAGGGGATCCTTACCGTTTCGTAGAGAATTTGTTGTTGCTCCATCTACTCCACAATAAATATACATGAACATTCTCTTTATTCTCTAACATACTCTCTCTATATTATTGCTTTCATTTATTATCGTCATATTTTTTCTTCTATTAGTGCTTATCATTGTCCATAAAGAGCCTTCATTGATTATTTCATAACTATTAAGCCTTATCCCGGTTACCCTCAATAGCTCATAGCCGAGCCAAGAAATCGACCTCGAGGCCCGAATTGACAGTATCGAGGCCCCAAATAACTAACTTATCGGTTTTATTATAGCTCTCTCCTTAACTTTATATTGTCTCTAAATCTCATATATCTAGCATCAACTGCTTAACAACCAGCATAAAAATAGATCACATATTTTTAGAGTCCCATCAACAAATTTAATTGTTATTACCATTTTCACGGTAAATAGTTTGGCACCCATCATGGGGCTAAAAATAATGGTAATTATTTTCTTGCTGGTTTCATTATATAAGGCGAGTTATCTTTCATGCTTTTTCTTGTCCAAGATCTTCAATTTTAGGTTAAAATGTCTAGCTCGGTAAATAGAGTTGAAAATGACAATCTTGAAAATCATGGATAGAACGTTGTGGCTGCTCCAAATGCCGGTGTGCCAACATGAAACCTCGAGAACGCGTCAGGACCAGTTCTAATTGACATAGGTTCACACGAAACCCAGCATGTCGATATAAGCTCACACACCAACAAGAGCATGTACCAAGGAGACCCACAAGAGGCTCAAAAAACCTCAACCAGGGACGAACGGGAGGTTAGACTTTATATTATTTTTGAAATGTTGCAGGCACAACAGATGGCTATTGCATATCTACAAAGTTATCAGAGAACCCCTTGCCTAGTAGCACCAGGGACCGCTCCCCCGGCCAAATAAGTGCCGAAGAGATCGAGCAATAACAGGTTCATAGCTGATCTTGCCATCGCAAAGATACTCGAGTACCTCACCAGAAGGATCGAATCAAGCAAGAAAATTATGCAAGCCAACAATAAGAAGGTCGAGACCTACAACTCAAGGTTCGACCAAATTCCAGGCGCTCCCCCGGTCCTGAAAGGCGTGGATTCGAAAAAGTTCATACAAAGGCAGTTCCCCGAGGAAGCATCCCTAAAACCCATTCCAAAGAAGTTCAGAATACTAGAATTCCAAAAATACAACAGGACCTCAGACCCCATTGAAAATGTTTCCGCTTACACTTGCACAGTGAAGGGCAACGACATAAAGGACAAAAGGATTGAGTCCATCTTAATAAAGAATTTTGGCGAAAAACTATCGAAAAGGGCCATAATGTGGTATCATAATCTATCTCCAAACTCTATAGACTCGTTTGCAGTGTTGGTAGAATACTTCATAAAGGCACACGCCGGTGCCATCAAAGTAGCAGCAAGGAAATCTAACATGTTCAAGATCAAGCAGAAGGGCAACGAAATCCTGCGAGAGTTCGTATATTTCTTCCAAATGGAACGAATGGAACTACTGCTAGTCTCCGATGACTGGGAAGTGCAGGGCTTTATTCAAGGGATAAAATTGAATAGAATTTGGTCGAATATCCCGTTGTGACCTGGTCGGACATCTATAATCGATACTAGTCAAAGATCAGGGTCGAGGATGACTAATTATGCATCTCCTCGGGCTTAGTATACCCAAGCACACTTCAGGCGAAGGAGTCGACGCCAAATAAAGAAAGATTTCAGCCATACACTTAGGATAGAAGAAGCATCCTGAAGTGCCACCCACCTAACAAATATCGACTGATGAACCGAGGACACAATCCTCAGGGACTCATCAACAGACCTGAGTTCGATTGAAACGCGGGGCCAACTGAGGCACCTTGCTTATCAGAATATGACTTCAACATTGATGTATCATACAACGTGTTCACCATCAGCAAAATAAGAGATGCCAAGTGGCACAGACCTATACAATTGAATCCTTCACAAAGGAATCATAACTTTGTATGTGAATTTCACAACACGCATTGCTATAGGACTGAGTATTGTCACCAGCTCTGAGAGGAAGTAGTCAGACTACTCAATAAAGGTCACCTCCGAGAATTCTTAAGCAACCGAGTTAAAAACCAATTCTGGGAAAGACAGGCAGCCAAGAAGAATGAAACAAATGAGCCACAACATGTTATACACATGATCTTGGGAGGCATCGATGCTCCCTGGGAACCCATGACGAGAAGGAAAAAAATATCCATCACCAGAGAAAAGTGAACCCTGAGATACATACCCGAAGATGCCCTCAAGTTTAGCAAAGAAGACACTGAGACCTTGTCTCAACCTCACACCGACGCACTGGTAATATTTTTTCTCATTTATATATATATTCCAAATAAAGCGTGTAATCGTGGACCCAGGTAGCTTAGCCAACATTATCAGGTCGAGGGTTATAGAGCAGCCTGGATTGCTTGACCAAATCATGCCCACCACTCGAGCCCTCAATGGATTCAACATTGCAAGTGAAATAATGAACGGAGAAATCACCCTCCCAATCAGTGTGGCTAGCACAACCTAAAATGTCAAATTCCATGTCATTGAAGGAGACATAAAGTACAACGCCTTGTTCGGACGATTATGGATACACTGCATGAGCACTACCATCCACCCTCCACCTAATGATGAAATTCTCGGCAATGGATAGGATCAAAACCGTCTACGGGAAACAAAATGCGGCAAGGGAAATGTTCAAGCTGTATGATGCGGCACCAGTACCAATACCTCTACTCATAAAAGGGACGAAGTGTAGTCAAACTACATCTCCAAATAAGCCCAATTAAACAAATCAAAGGACTGTACTGCTTCCTCATCACAAGCTACTGGGACAAATTGGACCTCGAAACATTGTCGGCACATCCAACACCAAGGTATAACTGTCTCCCTCTTTCATTTTTTATTTCATACTAACCCTCACGCAGTCACCTGATTGGAAAAACCAAAGCTCTTCCTAGCCCGAACGCCTTAGGTTTGAAAAGCATGCATTGTACTCTTTTCATTCGACTGGGTTTCATCCCGAGAAGAGCGGTAAGGTTTTTAATGATACAACCACTATGCGCTACCTAAATAATATCCGATATGTGTTCAAGGATTCTTTGGCAATCAACCTCAAACACTGGGGGGCATCCCTCGGAAGACCAACCACTCAGAAAAGCCAAGAAACACCAAATGAGGTTCCAATAAGAGAATGATGTATCGGGCCAAACGGTCAGATTAAACGTGTCTATATAGCCAGGACCCTAGTAGGAAAGACATATGTACTTATATCAAATAATCAAAGAATACCTTTATTGAGGCATCTCATACCCTAAGGGATAACGTTACCAGTTCATACCTGTACAAATCAACTCATCCATTCTCCATCTTCATCTTACTCATCATCAACAACGAAGGGCGTGGTCGACTGGCACCGCAAGGTTAGCAGACCTCAGTGGTGAAAGGGCTGATACAGCCTAATGAGATGGTTTAGCAGGAATTTAAGCCCCGCCTTCTCTAAATACAACCTCATCATCAACACTTTTCTCCAAAACGACAGGTGTATCTATGCCAAGGTAACCTGGTACTTTAAATAGAAGTTGAGCACAACCCTATCAAGCGGGACTAGTGTGAAAAGATATGTATACACATTTAGGAATCCATCAACAGGATCTGTGATGCCCTCATCAGAGGAAAGCACCTACAGCGACACCTTCTCCCCCTATCCGCAGTCTTTCCTCACTAACTCAAGGTGATCGTCTCTTATCGAAGAAATAATATTCAAAGTAAACTCTCATCGTTCTTCAAGGACACTTGAGTAAGGACATAGCATCGTAGATCCCCATTTATAGGGGGTGATAATACGGCCATCAATGCCTTTGAAAGACGGATCGCCATGCGCAATCAATGCGTTCTTGAAACCTGAATCGATGGTTGTACTGTCACTATGAAGAATAGGATTTGACAGTGCATTGAATGACACTGAAAGAAAAGTCCCTGGGGATTCCTCAATTATCGTGAAGGTTGACATCATAAGTATGATATCGTCAATGTGATATCATCATGGGAAGTTCTAAGAATTGGATGTCAAGGTCATTTCTGATCGATCCTGTCTAAGAAACATGAGGACTATCTTTATGCAGCAAAATCGGAGGATCCAATTTCTATTTATGAAGGCATTTCGAAAGGCTATTTCAAATCCTTGAGATAACAAGGATATGGCTGAGTCTCCTCCCTTGGGGCTCACCTACACCTAACCTAGGGGCAATGGTGACCGCGACCATGATAGGAAAGGGGGAATTCCCGAGGTACATGTCTAGGACTGACAAAGCCTGATGGTCAGCTCTAAACCTTACTCAGAATGTCTTATCTAGTTTTCCCATCCCCATACCTTTGCAATTAATGTATTGTGTAGGATGTTATGATTCCCCTCCTATATAAAGGGGATCCTTTGTAGAGATTTTGTTGTTTTTCCAGCTACTCCATAAGAAATATACAAAAATATTCTCTTTATTGTCTAACATACTCTCTCGATATTATTTCTTCCATTTATTATCTTCATATTTGTTCTTCTTTTATTGCTTATCATAGACCATAAATAGCCTTCATTAATTATTTTATAACTGTTAAGCCCTATCCCGATTACCCACGATAGCTCGTAGCCGAGCCAAGAGATCAACCTCGAGGCTCGAATTGATAGGTTAGAGGCTGAATAACTAGCTTATCGGTTTGATTATAGCTCTCTCCTTAACTTTATTTTGTATCTAAATCTCACATATCTATCATCAACTACTTAAAACCATCATAAAAATAGATCACGTATATTTAGAATCTTATCAACAAATTTAATTGTTATTACCATTTTCAAGGTAAACATATGTGTTATGTTGTGTGGTTGTATCTTGTGGATGTATGCATGAGCAATTGCATCTAGTTGAGGATTTTACAAAATGGTTGCATGATAATTGGGCTCTTAGTGGATGTGAAAATTTGATTCTAAGCCTTATCGGCATGAGTAGAAGGAATAATCTTCTGTTGACATGATGTTGTCGGGAATATGTGAATTGAGAGTACATAAGATCACCTATGGTTATATATATGGTGAGTTTATATCGTGATTTGATGTCTTGGCAAAGACTCTTGGCACGTTCGAAGACAAACATTTGTTTAAGCGGGGAAGAATGTAACGAGTCAAGTTATCTTTTGAGCTTTAAGGATTTGTACAACGGTCCGAGGCCTTGAGTGGTATCATAATTATGTATTATGACTTGTGTGAATGTTCGGAATTTATTTTTGGATGTTTTGGGATGAATTTGGATGAGTGATTCTCACTTTAGAAGCTTAAAGATGAAAATGTTGACCGAAGTTTGAATTTTGTGAAAATGACCCCAGATGGTATTTGGATGGCTCTAATAGGATGGTATTGCGATTCTTGACTTGGACGTATACATGGAATTGAATTTGGGGGGCCACAGGTTGATTTGTATTATTTTCCAAAAATTGGAACATTGAGGTTTAGAATTTTGACCGTAGGTTGACTTTATCACTTCTGTAAGTCCATTTTCTTATTTGGTAATTTAATCGGAATCGGACGTGCGTTTGTGCTTTTAGAATTTGTTGAGTTTCATTGTAGATTTCATGTGTTTTGGAGGTCCCATTTAGGTTTCTAATGTTATTGTGATAGTTTGATCCCGCGAGCGAGTTTGTATTATATTTTAAGATTTGTGTTGATGTTTGGTGTGGAGTCCCGAGGGCTCAGGTGAGTTTCGGACGCGTTTTGAATTGTTTGAGGATTTTTAATTTTTGCTAGTTTTGATTAGGTGCTGCAGATCTCAAAAATGTGAGACTTTGTTCACATTTGTGACATTCACATTTGCAAGGAGGGAGTCACATTGGAGAAGGTAGGTGGGAAATGTCATGCTCACAATTGCGAACTTAGGGTTCGCATTTGCGTTGGGACCTAGGCTAGGAGAATTTTGTATTTGCAATCCTGGGTTTCTTTTGTTAATGGTTGCATTTGCGAACAATTGCCACAATAACAGGGGTGTGACGATTGTCGTATTTTCAGTCTTTCTTCTTGTTTGCGGAGCTTGCATTTGCGAACACCAGGTCATATTTACGACACTTGGGACTGGACATAAAAGGTGAGGGACAGCATTTTGGTTTCATATTCCTATCTTTGAACCTTAGACTCGGTAGGAGGCGATTTTGAAGAGAGATTTTCATCTACATTGAGAAATGTTGTTTAAGTTTTGAAAATTAAAAACATGGATTTGAGAGTCAAGTTAGACTCAGATTTTAAGCAAAACACATATATAGACTCGTAGGGTTATGGCTAATCGGAATCTACCCTTGAACTGAGTTTTGATGGGTGGGCCTAGGGTCAGCTTTTGTTTACTTTTGAGAAATTGCGCAAAGATCATACATTTATTTATTGGAATTGATTTCTCTTGCATTAATTAATGTTATTAAGTCGATTTAATTAGATTTGAGCCGAGCGGAGGAGAATTGTAAAGGAAAAGATTTTTTGAGTATTGATTGAGAGCTTTTAAGGTAAGTGTTGCCTAATTTGTATGGGGAAAACACCCTGTAGAAATTAGTTTGTTTTCACTATTTGAACTACGTGAAAGACGTGTACTCTAGGTGATGAGTGTGTACACGTCCTTATATTTGAAAATTTGACCATTTTAGACTCTTATGGTCCTTATGCACACTAAATTTAAGTTACTCTATCATATTATGTTCTCCATTGTTAAATTCACTCGTATATGAAGTCGATGTTACATGTTATCTCTTTATTTTTTGAACTACTCTTACAGAAAGTCATTATTACTTGTTATGCCTTTCTTTACTAAGCTTATTCTTCTTTTCCATTGTATTGTTATCATTCTTGTGTTGATTTACTTGTCGTACCTCGTGTTATTGTTGTTCTTGTTGTACTCGATGTTATTGAGCCATGAGCTATATGGGGTTGTGATATTGAGTTGTTGTTGTGGAAATGTTGTGGAACATGGGCACATGTGGTGCAGATTCTTATATTATGTTGTTATGTTTTTAGGCAATGTGGTGCAGATTGTTATATTATGTTGTTATGTTTATTGTGTTGTTATGTTTTTGGGCACATGTGGTATTGTTGAGGGAGTGTTTGCATGTGAGTTGTTTGTGCTATTATTATTATTGATATTTGCACATATGGCGTGACAAGACGGGCTATATATGTTGGATATGTGCATGTGGAGAGATAAGGTGAGATAACTATTATGCACGTGTGGTGAGACAAAGCGGGCATTAACTTTATTGTTGCACACGCGGCGAGACAAGTGGGGCTATGTCGGGGATGATTTGTGATGGCCTGGGGGTTATTATCATTGATGATATTTGTGTAGTGGCGACTATCTTGTGTGAATCTATCATATTATGGATATTGTTGTGTTGTTTTCCTATGTGCCATTCAGTGTCTCTGATCTTATTGTTGACTCGAGCAGTAATAGTAAACTTGCACAAGAATACACCATAATATGTCACTCATATCAATTCAAGAATATGAACCTTGATGTTTTTTTATCATGTACATGTATTCTTGTATACCTGCCTTCTATATGTAAGTTACACTATTGGCACGTGAGTTATCCGTGTGGATATCCAATATTGTTACTGTTAACACGTGAGTTGTTCGTGCAGATAAGATGTATTAATGGTATTGGCACGTGAGCCGTTCGTGCAACACTTGAGTTGCGGTCTTGATTGGTAATGTGGGCATAAGATGCCAAGTGATTAGGGTTCATGATTTTGGACCAATGATTTGTGCTCATGAGGTGTGGTACCTCAGGGAAATTCTTGTAAAAACTTGTGTGAGAGCGGTTAAATATTGGATTACGTTTTTTTACTTACATGGTTCCACTTGACTTAAACTGTATTCAACATACTTTAAGGCGTTATTATATCTTTTCTCCTTGTTTCTAATTGTTGCTTCTAGTTTCCATTTGCAAGTACTTAAACTCCTAATTGTTGGATTACTTATTTTTACTTACATGGTTCCACTGGACTTAAACTGTATTCAACGTACTTTAAGGCGTTATTATATCTTTTCTCCTTGTTGCTAATTGTTGCTTCTAGTTTCCATTTGCAAGTACCGTATTGGTATTTTTACCATGTTTATATTTATATTTATATTGTCACATGTTCGTTTTATATTCATACTTGCATAGATTATTATGTTTAGTAGGTGCCTTGACTATTCCTCACCACTACTCCACCGAGGTTTGTCTTGATAATTACTGGGTACCGCTATGGTTTACTCATGCTACTCTTGGTGCACATTTTTGTGCAAGTCCAAATACCTCTGAGCACACCCGTCATTAGTATATAGGGTAGATTTGGTTCATAATAAATACTCATATAATATAGCGACACGTGGAACCGGAGATAGACGAAAAGTGAGACAGGTGGAAACCAAGACCGGGGGTTGCAGCTTCGGTTGACACTGGGAACTCTCCGAAGAGAATATTGGTAATAAAGAAAAATGAATACATACCTCCCAATAGCTTTCAATGGAGAATATTCTACAGTATTAAATACGCAATCCGTCATATAGAATATTGGAATTCATACTCTGTCGTTACGCATTCTTCAATGGCCCCCATAATTATCATTAAAGACAGACTTGATCCTACGACCGTGTTCCCAGTGTGCAACTATAAACTCTCAACATCCATTATAAGGGACACAAACTTGCTGACAAATGTATATTATATACTTTTAAAAGCTCAATAACACTTTATTTCTTATCTATTGATATTTGTATTACTGCCTTTCGGAAGCTCTGATCCCGGAACCAAGCTACTTGCTATATTATCTTAAATTCAATGCTAAGTCCTGAATTATTTAATTTATTTATCATTTTGGGATAAAATTGATTCTCTTGTCTATAACCACACTACAAATTCAACTGTATTGTTTTACGGGTAAAAGTTTGGTGCCCATTGTGGGGCTTAGACAATGGCGTAATTGCTTGATCCTTGCATCTATTAATAACCTATTTGATTCTTTGTTTCTTAGAAAAAATCATAAAAGTGATAGATAATGATGTCAACATCACGCACAATACTGAGGCCCAAGGAAATGAGCCTCAACACAAATATTCGATAAATGATACCGGTAATGAGGGGGATGAAGCCATGTCGGTCTATGGCGGGTAATATCCACAACACATACTAGAGGAAACTCTTGATAATGTTCATGATGAGCACGTTACGGAAATAGCGAGGATCCTAAGGGAACGACAAAAGGCTATTATGGGCATCTCTAGCGACAAGATCAGGTTATAACAGAGTTGAGGCAAGCGTTGTCAGGTGCTTCCAACAATGCGAATGGAAAAGGTGCAGTTCCTCTTGATGCTCCCGCAAACCAAACAGCACAAAGGGATAATTATAATACCCCTACGGGTGAGGTCATCTTCGATAGGATCGGGGGGAACGATAGAGAATCTGGTAACCATATGGAGAAGATCCCTTAAAATTAAAATCATGTTGTTTTAATGAGGGAAATAAATGCCCAAATGGATCAAATCCTAGAAACACAGCCAGTACTGAAAGGACCAGACTAAAAGAAATACACCTAGTTGTCGTTCAAACCAAGCACGACACCGAAGTTAATATCGAAGTGGTTCAAAATTCTAGATGTGCCAAAATATTATGGGAGCTTGAATCCTCAAGAGCATATCACCACCTATACCATGATGTTAAAAGGAAGTGACTTAGATCCATATGAGATTTAGTCAGTCTTCCTGAAGAAGTTTGGGGAGACCCTCAAGAAGGGGGCCCTGACATGGTATTCACTTTAACCCGAGCATACATTAGATTCCTTCGATATGCTCGCATATTCTTTTATAAAACCAATGTTGGGACCAGGAAGGTGCAAGCCCGAAAAATCGACATATAAAAAAATTATACAAGGAGAGTCCAAACTGCTGTGAGAATTCATGACAAAATTTCAGAAGGAAATAATGATGCTATAGGCTATGCTAGATGAATGGGCAACCGAGGCATTCATTAAGGGGCTAAACCCGAGGAGCTCTAACGCTTCTCAAAAACTAAAAGGAAGTCTCTTCGAGTTCCAAGCAACAACATGGGCAGATGTCCATAACCGCTATGAATTGAAGATAAGAATAGAGGATGACCAGCTCGGTTCCC
The DNA here is from genome assembly GCA_034376525.1 of Nicotiana benthamiana. Taxonomy (NCBI): domain Eukaryota; kingdom Viridiplantae; phylum Streptophyta; class Magnoliopsida; order Solanales; family Solanaceae; genus Nicotiana; species Nicotiana benthamiana. The sequence continues at coordinate 37,227,573 of CM067332.1, read as the reverse complement.
CAACATAAATAAAGGGTTGAGATCGAGAGAAGAATAAGGAAAAGTTAAATTATGATTTCGACACAGTCGACTATTAAAGGTCTGTTTCAGCCCTATGAAAGGGTTAAAGGACACAGTAGAGGTTTACGGTCTACAGACAAGTTTGCCACCAACAGGAAAATCGACTGTGGCCGGAACAACATATTAAAGAGACATCAGATTCCCGAAACTCACCTACCCTAGGTTGTCCGAGTACAATTTCAATGTAAGCATGGTGGAACTGGTATCGACAATGAGGAACATTAAGGAAGCATGATTCCCAGGGTCGATGAGATCCAACCATAGACAGAGCTTCGTATAATATAGTGTGAGTATCAAGGGGCCAACAACTAATAGACTGGGGACTGCAGACTGTCACACTTCCTTTTTAACACTACAACCTTTGCGACTGGTATAGACAAGGGAGTTTTTCCAATTAAAGGACAATCAAAATGGGATAATTTCAGAGTCACCACTTAGGATAATAAATGGTTTCCCAATTCACCGATTAAAATCCCGAATCGAGGAAGGGGTTGAATCTATTTAACTGTCTACAAACCAAAAAGCCGGGTAAGGAATTCTGTTAACCCAAGAGAAGGTGTTAGGCACTACGAATTCTGTGGTTATAGCACGGTCGCTCAACTATTATATTTAGCTTAATTACCTTATTTTAATGCATTTTTGTGCCGATGGTGCAATTTTAACTTTAACCGCTTTTATTCATTATTTTTTAAGAATATTTTAACGTTGTTAAAACACATATTGAACCACGTCACATAAATGCACCCGTGGCTTTTGACATATTTTAACATTGTTGGGAATTGGATTTGGGTCACATAAATGTGCACCCGAATTTAGGAAAGTAAATTAGTTGAATAGCGCGCCTAAAGTAATTTTGAATTCGCGAGGGCCATAAAAATTCGCTAAGTGGTGCACCTTGAATTCTAAGGATCGAATATGATTCCACAATGCAATTATCAAATTTTATTTGGCATTGGCACACCTTGACTGTATTTTCAAAAAAAGGAATTGAACTAGACTACCAATTTTGTCATACATTTTTTCAGAACTTTAAGCCCAGGCCGGTCTTTGGCCCAAATGGTATGTGGTATTTCTATATTGACAAGAGAAGGGGTCGCTAGGCTTGAACATAAGGCCAATGGAGGCTAAAGCATTCATAGCCTGCTATCGAGGCCCCAATATCACACTTAACCATTTCAAATACATCATGACTGAAAATATGACATAACATTGAATTATAAAGTTAACACACGCCATTTATTCTACAGCTACTTAGTAAATTCAAATTGGGATGAAACTGCTCCAAATATTATCAAAACCCCTGGTGTCACTGTACATATTCACTTGGAACTTAACAAGTTACCTCATATCCTCAATCACATGGAACTATTTTAACAAATGGGTAAAGAAAAATGACAAAGAAAAGCACGTATGCAAGCTTTGAATCTAGGTTCATTCATATTTCCTAAGGAAAAATCCTAATATAACCTCTAAGAGATGCATCCAAAACATGCTGAATCAACAAATACTCAGCAAAAACACAGTTACAAATTTCCTGAAATTTCACAAGTTAACAGTACAGTCCTACTTATACATACTACAATAGTAAATGTGATCGTTATTCATAGTTGAAATATTTCTAGGCTAAACATTATAAGCATAAGTGTGGTCAGACAAAAGAATGAAATCTATCATTGCTTTCATTATTTCATTAAGATTCCAAAGCCAACTTCAAATACATCTAGATGATGTCCATAGGATTTTGGAGAATACCTGGTTAAAATAATGAACAGAGAAGCTATAAGCTTAGGTAATAGCAGTAAATCAACAGCAGGATTCAACAACAACAGTTATAATGTTCAGTAAATAAAATTTCCCAGAAAATATTGAAGAAGATCAACTTAAAACCCAAAATTGAACCAGCAATGTATCAGTAAAACGAACATCGATATGAAAACACTAGAAAGCAGCCTCACTTGAAAAATGACCACATCAATTTCAAAGTCCAAACCTCAAACACCCATCCTAAATTCATTCAAAATCAAATCCATCGGAATATACTTTCAGGAATTGACCTTTTGAAAAATCTCAGAATGCATTTCCAATGAAACAGTAATTTTACTCTTTTTCAGCTGTATTTTTTCAGAATATTGTTTTCTATCCTTCTAATTCTACATTCTAAGGCAAGAAGAGCTGCTCTTATAGGCAAGCAAACTAGGGCACCCTTATGGTTTTAAAATTGTATTTTAGTCCCTCATTTTTTTTTAACTCGGGGACCAAGTTTTTACATTAAAATCAACAGGAAGCCCTTACTAGAGGCTTCCTATTTCAACTTCCCTTAATCAAATACCCAAAGTACCCCTAGTTCTAAATAGATCAAATATGGCATTTCTTAAAACCATGCAAAAAATCCAAATTGTAGGACTACCTAATTAACCAACCTAACACTCAATTACTGTACCTAATTTAAACCCAAGAATTACACGTAGAAGTCATTCAACAGAAAAGATCAATACAATGCAAACTGATTAAACGAATAAAATTCAATTAACACAAATTGATTGTTGAACTCAGGTCTTATTCAAATAAGACTGACACCACTTGACAATTATGCACGAAACCTAATTCAAATTTCAGAATTTAATCATGAAATCCAACTCAACAAAGACCTACTACAACTCAACTATACTCAGGAATTAAAATAAATGGAATTCAAGCAAGACTCAATAACTTGACTAAAATCAAGAAATTCAATTCCAAATAAAGAAGACTGAAAATCAATTAAACTTGTAAACCTTCGAGCCAACAGAATTTGACATGAAATCCCAAACTAACAAAAATGACTAATACCATTTAATTAAACCAAGCTAAAGACCTAGTCTAAACCCTGGAGTTAAGCACTAACAACCAAATATACAAAAACGAGATGAAGAAGAATGAAATTAAAAAGTAAATAGAAAACTTAGCTTAACATTTTGTGTTGAACCCTTGAGATTTCCACGACCACTTTGGAAACCCTAGATTCAGATTTTAAGGAGTTGCAGGGACAGTGGAGGGAAACTGGTTGTGATTTTGAGGTGAGGTAGGTGAGAAGACTGTAGGGTGTGGTTTTTGGATAGTTTGGTGGTGGTAGGGTTTTGGCCGCCCCCTTTGAATTAATATTCGAAGCATTCCAAGGATGTTTGAGGGATGCTGAGTGGAAATTTTGCATGAGGGAGAGGAGGGGGTTCAATGGTGTAATTTTTTGACCGATTGGAGACAGCGCCGCCGCACACGACGGAGAAACTATTTTTTCAAACTACTATTCGACGGGATGGGGTGGGATTCGAGGGAAATGGGTTACGGATTTGGGTAGAGGAGGCTAAGGGGAATCAAGGATTTTCATTTGGAGACGATTGGGGTTGCGCCGCCGTTAGTGGCAATTTTCGGCTGGCGGCGCATGGTGGAGGGAGGTGGCCTTAAGGTTTCTGTGATATAGGTTGGAGACAAGATGTTTTGGGGGTGGGGGGTCGTCTAGCCATATTTATATCAAAGGATCCAGGCTTCAGGACCGTTAGATTGAAAAACCTAGACGGTCCTGATTGATCAACCCAAAACGACGTAGTTTCAGTATGGGCAAGGCTGGGCATGGTTTGGGTTGGGATGGACTGGGTTATGGGGTTTTTGGGCAGCAATTTACTTTAGAAATGGCCCAATTTGGGTCCTCTTTTTATTTAATGAATTAATTTTCAGATTTTCTTTCACTTTTTTTTGTTTTGTTTTTTTTTCATTTTCCAAAATTATTAAAATCCTAAATTAAGTTATAAATCCCTATTAAAATGCTTAAATAATCTTGTATAATTATTATGAAAACATACTTAAAGTAAAAATTACCTAAAAACTCAAAAATTTAAACTAAAAGAGAGAATTGAACCTATTTTTGATTTTTCCATTTATAAAACGACCAATTGCTTACTAACGTCTGGAATATGTAATATCTACTTCTAAATGCACATATGACATTTTTTTTTTGTATTTTTGATGAATATGTGTTAAATTAAAATGCACACAAAATTAAAATAATTAAAAGAAATTTCACGAAAATCCAACACAATTGCAAACAAATAAGAGAAATGATTATGTTTTAATTTATAAGAGTAATTCATGTATGGAGAAAATCACATGCTCACAGCTGCCCCTCTTTGTCCAAAAACACGAAGAGTTTTCGTACAAAGACAAGTGAGCAGACATGAGCGATTTTTGCCCGTTTGAATACTCCGCGAGAAAAGCATTTTGAAAATCTTGACCGCACCCTGCCTCAGATGTTGCCTACATATCCTCGGCTAAAGAGGAATCAGGTCAGTGTAGTTCAGGAATGTTTGGTAGTTGGGACTACTAAAGCTGTGATCTCACTGTTGTTGCTGCTGCTGCTTGCTAGACCCCCTTATTACACCATGTAAAAATAAAAAGAAGCTACACTAAGCTATGAACTATGGATTACAAAAGAACCTATATATGTCTTCAAACTTGCTCTTGATCTTTGTTGCTTTATTGCCTTGTGTATCTCTCTGTGAAACTTCTTGTTTCTTGTTGTACTTCCTTCTGTGAAACTTCTTGTTACCCTGTTGCTATGTTTCTCTTTCTCCATATTGATGCTTGATTGTTAGACCTGAATTGTATTCCCTTGTTCTCCAGGTGGGCGCCTGATTACCAACTTTGAAACTTGAAATGTAATCCCTTTTTCTCCAGGTGGGCACCTGATTACCAAAATATGAAGCTTGAAATGTATTCCCTTGTTCTCTAGGTGGGCGCCTGATTACCAAAAACTTGAAACAAGAAATGTATTCCGTTGTTCTCCATGTGGTGCGTGATTACCAAAACTTGAAACGTGGAATGTATTCCCTTGTTCTCTAGGTGGGCGCCTCATTACCAAAACTTGAAACTTTGAAATCTAATCCCCTGTTCTCCAGGTGGGTTCTTCATTACCAAAACTTTAAGCTTGAAATGTATAACCTTGTTCTCCAGGTGTGCGCCCGATTACCAAAACTAGAAACTTGAAATGTATTCCCTCGTTCTCCAGGCGGGCGCCTGATTACCAAAACTTGAAACTTGAAATATATTCCATTGTTTTCCAAGTGGGCGCCCGATTGCCAAAACTTGAAACTTGAAATGTATTCTCTTGTTCTCCAGGTGGGCGCCTGAGTACCAAAACTTGAAACTTGAAATGTATTCCCTTGTTCTCCAGGTTGGCACCTGATTACCAAAACTTGAAACTTGAAAAGTATTCCCTTGTTCTTTAGGTGGGTGGGTGCCTGATTACAAAAAATTGAAACTTGAAAATTATTCCCTTGTTCTCCATGTGGGCGCCTGATTACCAAAACTTGAAACTTGAAATGTATTCCCTTGTTCTTCAGGTGGGCGCCTGATTACCAAGACTTGAAACTTGAAATGAATTCCCTTGTTCTCCAGGTGGGCACCTGATTACCAAAACTTGAAATGTATTCCATTGTTCTATAGGTGGGTACCTGATTACCAAAACTTGAAACTTGAAATGTATTCCCTTGCTCCAGGTGGGCGCCTAATTACCAAAACTTGAAGCTTGAAATATATTCCCTGGAACCGTTGCCTTTAAACTTGATTGCAACAAAACAAACAAAACAAAAGAAAATTTTCTTCCCCAGTTTGGTGCTGGCTGCATTTGTGAGTGTTAGTCAAATCCAGTTACAAAGTACCTCTAAGAACTGAATCCCATTATCCAAGAGGGTCGTGAAAACTCTTGATCAATGACAACTTTAAGATTAGGCCAAATTCTCCCTAGGTATTACTTCTATTGTATCTTGTTATCCAAGTTATCTACTGGGCACCAGTAATTGAGGCTATATCCCATTACCCAGGAGGGTCCTAGCAACTCTTAATTAGACCAATTTTGAATCCATATCATGTCTGCTGGGGATTAGTGTTTAAAGCTACGTCACATTATCCCTGAGGGTCCTGACAACCTTTTAAAATTAAGTTCCACTATCCAGGAGGGTTCTGACGACTCTTGTTGGGGAAATATTTGTCCCTGACCATGTTACCCATGCTTATTTGAGTTTTAAACCTAGTCCCATTTTCCAGGAGGGTCCGTACAATACTTAATTGAATTTTATTTCAACATGCAAGTTACTTTATGCTCTTTTCTATTCCTAATTGTCTCCAACCATTAAATAAGTCCCATTCTCCAAGAGCGTTCTGATAATTTTAAAATTAAATTGCCCTTTTTACTCTCGGTTGTTTCTGCTCAGAATTGCTAGTTAAAGTCATGTCTCATTATTCAGGCTGGTCTTGACGACTCTTATGGGGAACTATTTGTGCCAGATTATGCTCCCCGTTGAGTTATAAACTGAGTCTCATTTTCCAGGAGAGTCCTGAGGTTCTCAATCATACCTGCCATGTGCTTGCTTTCCCCTGTGGAGAACTTCCTCGGGATGTTCCAAAATTTTCTTCCCCTGTTTATTTCAAAAAAACTCTTGTTAGTTTGAAAACATGGTGGTTAGCTTGCAGCATTCTGAAGATGGCGTCCCCAATGTCAAGTTCCATTGTGTGCAATTTTCTGTACTGAGTATGAGCCTCCTGATTTGCTCGGCTGATCCCTGAGCCCTATGGCTTTACTCTTTTCCGCCATCATCGTGTTACACTCCTGACCCTTTTTCCAGAATCCTTACATCCTTCAAAAAATTACCGAGTCAGTTTACTAACGAAACCTTCATTCATCCTTTCCTTTGCCATTTCAACTTTTGCTGCCTTTGTTATGTTTTGACCGGCATGTTCTTTGCCACTTGGAAGCTAGTAGTAGTAAGCTTTTAAATTTCTCTCCTTCTTGCTTAGACTAAATGACTTTGGAGACATCTTAGAAGAAAAATGAAGACCCGAAAGAAAATGAAATGTAATAACTCTGAATTGTTTTAGAATAAATGAATTCCGAATTTGGCGACTATTGAGAGGGAAAAGATGAGAAACTTATCTGTGGAGGAACACTTCCCACAGTCATGACATGAACTTCGGCTTAGTCGACCCAGACTGTCCAAATGATCGGCCTTCGGCTATCGTGCTTTGTTTTTGTGACCTTCTTTAACCAAATTCTTTTACCAAACCCTGACCTTGCTTAACTTACGGTGTTCTAAACAGATTTCAACCGACAACCTTTTTCCAGTTGTTCAATTCATGCCTTGCCTTCGCCTTATGGTTCCCGTGAGGGTTTTCACCGATAAGACTCTCTCATTTTCATTTCTCTCAGCTCCCATCGCCATACGGTGCCTGTGAGGGTTTTCACCAATAAGACTCTCATTTTCATCTTTCTTGTTTGAACTAGAGTGTTGCCCCGGTGTATGAATCACCTCTTCTTGCTTGACTCGGTGTTTCATAAAGACTTATCAGAAGGTCTTTCTTTGGACCGTAATGCAGGCTTTTCGATAAGGTTAGAAGGAAAGGGGTATTAAAGGCTAAAAACAATTCCAATAGGTTCAGAAATTACAACTTTCGGAATCAAATTTTCTTACAATAACCACAACTTCTGCCCTAGTTTCTTTCTTGGGGACCTTTTAATTTTAATTTTAAACTGACTGAGCTATGAGTCTGCCTACCTATCCTCAAAAGGAATCAGGTCAAAAGTAGTTCATGCCGATTTCTTGTTTTTGTGGTCTTCTTTTTTTTTTTCCTTATTCCATTTCTTCATTTTTCTTTTGTTGTTTTGCTATTTTATGGGTTTTTCCCTTCTCTCTTTTTTTATTTTTTTTTCTTCCTTTTTCTTTTTGTTTTTCTTCTCCTCTTTTTCTTTTCTTTTCTTTTTCTTCTTTTCTTTTTTCTTCTCTTTTTTTTCTCTTCTTCCTTCTCTTTTCATTCTTTCGTTTTCTTTTCCATTCAATGACTTCTTACACTTACATTTCTAACTTTTGTTACTGATTCTGAAAGATAGGTATGAAAGAAAATAGTTAAATCTCAAAAGAGTTAGCAAAGGATAGAGTGTTTAGATAGTCGAATAAAATGCCTTCATCTTCTGGATCTCTAAAACATTCCAAGTACAAACAAACATGCCAAGTATAGACAATGGTTTGAACAAAGAAAATCATATATAGTATCTCTTAACTGCATCTGAATTGATGGCCATTTCTACACACTTTCCTTCCACATCTGTTAGATACAACCCCCGTTGGACAACACTCTTTACACGATGAACGACCCTTGCCAATTTGGGGCGAACTTGACCTTTGCCTCTACCTGATGAGGGAGGATGTGTTTCAATACCAACTGACCCACTTCAAACCTTCTTGGATGTACTTTCTTGTTATATGCTCTGGCCATTCTCTATTGATACAACTGGCTGTGACATACTGCTGCCAATCTTTTTTCATCAATCAAACTCAATTGCTCTACACGGGCTTTGACCTATTCCTCATCATCAATTTCTGCCTTGATGACAATCCAAAGGGACAGGATTTTAATTTTAGCCGGCATCACCGCTTCTGTGTCATATACCAATAAATACAGAGTTACCCCTACTGAGGTGCAGACAGTAGTGTGATAGCCTAACAATGGAAAGGGCAGCTTCTCATGCCATTGCCTAGATCCTTCCACCATATTTTGAAGTATATTTTTTATGTTCTTATTGGCTGCCTCAACTGCTTCATTCACCTTGGGGCGTTATGCAGTGGAATTACGATGCGTAATCTTAAACCGCTGATATACCTCTTTCGTCAAATGACTATTGAGATTTTCTCCATTATCAGTGATGAGCGTCTTCGAGACTCCAAATCAGTAAATGATATTTGAATTCACAAAGTCGACCATGGATTTCTTGGTCACTGCCTTGAAAGTTTTAGCTTTGACCCACTTGGGAAACTAATCAATAGCAACCAGGATGAACCTGTGTCCGTTGGAAGCTGCTAGCTCGATGGGCCCGATGAAATCCATGCCCCAGGCAACGAAGTGCCATGGTGTAGACATTGTGTGCGATTCAGATGGCGGGGAGTGAATCAAGTCTCCATGCGTTTGACATCGATGACATTTGCGCATGTAACTAATACATTCACGCTCCATGGTGAGCCAGTAATAACCTTCTAAGAGAATCTTCTTTTCCAAAACGTATCCACTCATGTGCGATTCGCAGACTCTAGAATGTACCTCGATCATGCTGGTTGTGGCCTGTCCAGCATCTATGCACCTTAACAACCCAAGATCCGGCGTCCGCTTATATAGCACCCCTCCACCGAATAATAACCCGCTTGATAAATGACGGGTTGCTCTCTTTTGGTTATTTGTGGCATGTACTGAGTACACACATGTCCTGATATATTCCTTGATGTCATGAAATCAAGGCTCACCATCAAACTCTTCCCCCACCACATTACAGTAAGCATGTTGGTCATGGACTTGGATATACAATGGATCAACATAAGCCTTATCTGGATGATGTAACATTGATTCCAAAGTACCCAAAGCATAATCAACCTCATTGTGAATTCTTGGGATATACCTGAACTCTATTGATCGAAATCGTTGACAGAGGTCATGCAAGCATTGCCGGTATGGTATGAGCTTTAAATCTCGCATTTCCCACTCCCCTTGAATTTGGTGTACCAGAAGGTTTGAGTCTCCCAAGACCAAGACTTCTTGGATAACCATGTCTGCAGCTCACCTCAAACCCAAAATACATGCCTCATATTCTGCTAATTTTTTGGTGCAATAGAAGCAGAGATGAGCTATAACGGGGTAATGGTGCCCCATTTCAGAAATGAGTACCGCTCCTATCTCGATGACCTTCATGTTGGCGGCCCCATCGAAAAATATTTTCCATCCTGGCTTCTCGTGCTGTTCCATTTCATCAACATGCATTACCTCCTCGTCTGGGAAGTATGTCTTTAAAGGTTCATATTCTTCGTCTACTAAACTCACGGCCAAATGATCAGCCAATGCTTGCTCTTTCATTGCAATCCTGGTCACGTAGACAATGTCGAAATCGCTGAGCAAGATTTTCCATTTTGCAAGCCTCCCCGTATGCATAGGCTTCTGGAAGATGTATTTCAGCTGGTCCAGGCGTGAGATGAGGTAATTAGTATATGATGACAAGTAAAGTTTAAACTTTTGTGCTACCCAAGTTAGGGCACAACATGTATTTTGGAGATGGGTATACTTAACCTCATAAGATGTAAATTTCTTGCTAAGGTAATATATGGCATGTTCTTTCCTCCCGATGACATCGTGCTGACCCAGCACACATCCGAGTGAGTTGTCGAAGACTGTCAAATATAGGATCAAGGGCCTCTTTGGTTTCGGTGGGAGCAATACCAGTGGGTTTGAAAATTATTCTTTTATTTTATCAAATGCCTCATGGCACTCCTCCATCCTTCTAACCACAACATCCTTTTTCAATAGCTTAAAAATGGCTCGCAGGTTGTCATGAGCTGAGAAATGAATCGACTGATGTAATTCAATATCCCTAAAAGACTCATCACCTCTGCTTTATTCCTAGGAGGCAGCAATTCTTATATGGCTTTGATCTTTGATGGATCTAGTTCAATGCATCGGCGGCTGACTATGAACCCTAGCAACTTCCCTAAGGGCCAAATGCGCATTTTGCAGGATTAAGTTTGAGATTATACCTGCGGAGCCCTCTAGAAGAATTTCCTCAGATCTTTTACATAGTCGGATAGCTTCCTGGATTTCACAATTACATCATCCACATAGACATCAATCTCCTTATGTATCATATCATGAAAGATGGTTTTCATCGCCCTTATATAGGTTGCCCTAGCATTCTTCAGGCTGAAGGGCATGACCCTGTAGCAATATGTTCCCCCTGGTGTGATGAATTCTATCTTCTCTACATCCTCCTCATCCATCAAAATTTGGTGGTAGCCTGCGTAACAATCTATAAAGGACCTAATCTCATGCTTTGCACAATTGTCAATCAATATATGGATGTTTGGCAGCGGGAAGTTTTTGGACATGCTTTGTTGAGGTCACGATAGTTGACATATACCCTGGTTTTACCATCCTTATTTGGTACAAGCACGACATTGGCTAACCATGTGGGATATCGTGTGACTCGGATGACCTTGGCCTCAAACAGCTTGGTAACTTCCTCTTTGATTTTCAAGCTCACATCAGTTTTAAACTTCCTCAAACTTTTGTTTAATAGGAGGGCAGGCCAGGTCAGTAGGCAATTTGTGCACCACCAAGTCAGTGCTTAGCCGTGGCATATCATCGTATGACCATGCAAAACCATCTTTTTATTCAAGCAGCGCTTTGTTTATTTCTTCCCTAAGATGTGGCTCAAGATGGACACTTATTTTGGTTTCTCTAATGTTATCTGGGTCCCCTAAATTTACCGCTTCTGTTTCGCTCAGGTTTGGCTTGGGCTTTTCCTCTAAATGGCTCAACTCTTTACTAATTTCCTCCAACGCCCTTTCCTTATCATATTCCGGTTCATCTTCATGTTCTATCTCTTGAATTACTACTTCTGAATTAGACCGATTTTTAAGATTGGGCCGAAGAGTCCTTATGCATGTCATATCATTGGATACAACATAAAAATAACTGTAGAATAAGGATAAGAAAGGCAAAGAAAAATGAAAGCTATTAGCACTAAAGAGAAGGTAAATTGAATTTCATTGAAATTGGAAAGATAACATGGTTTACACATCCAAACGGACGGAACATAACATCTTAATTACAACCCTGCAGATAATCTAGATTAAACTGAAGGAAAAAGCAAAGCCGACTACCACGACTCCTTTCGGGTGGGAAAAGAGTAGTTTCCTAGTTGTTGACTTTTGCACGGGGTCCCATAAACCGCACATATTTTTTGCTTGATCCCTCTCCGACCTCCACCATGTTCACATCTTCAAACAACTTTTCGAACCTTTGGAGTAATTCCTTATCAGGATCAACCACAACACTGGCACTTGTTGTTGTCAGGCGCTTCTTGGCGCCAAGTTTCACAAATGATTTGAAGCGACGAGGCACAGGCTTGGACAGAGCCCATGCTTTCTTTAACCTTCTGGCTCTCTTAATGTCTGCACTTGTAAGCTTGAATCCTAAACCAAAAGTTTCTACGTTCGTGGGGAGACATATCGGCTTTATGATACCCTGAGGTGAGGCCGCCAAACCCTTTCTGGGAACAAACTCATTCTTTAGCATTTCAACTGACACCATGACTGATACAGTAGCTAACTTTGGCGTGGGAACATGCTCCCCTTCTGGAACTTTTTCCACTGATACCGAGTCATATACCTGATACACCAAGGGCCCATTATCATTATTTGCCTCAATCAATGGTACGATAGCATCACTGTGAGCATACATATGGTCCTCACCGTGCACAACTAGTTCTTGTCGATCCCATTCAAATTTCACCATTTTATGCAAAGTAGAGGGGACTGCTCTAGCAGCATGGATCCAAGGTCATCCCAAGAACAGATTATAAGATACAGCCACATCAAGCACCTAGAACTCCATGGAAAAATCAACTGGCCCAATTGTCAATTCGAGCACTATGTCGCCGACCGAATCTTTTCCCCTCCATCAAACCCTCGTACATGAATGTTGTTCTTGTAAATTCTTTCATTTTCCACCTTAAACTTGTTTAACATGGAAAGAGAGAAAATATTTGCGCTTGAACAATTATCAACCAAAACTTGAGTCACAACAGAGTCCTCGCACTTTACCGTGTGGTAGAGTGCTCTATTATGCTCGGTGCCTTCTATTGGTAATTCATCATCAGAAAAAGTGACTTTGTTCACCTAAAAAATCTTATTGGCTATCTTCTCCAAATAGTTAATGGTGATTTGATCAGGAACATGGGCCTTGTTCAGGATCTTCATTAAAGCCCGACGGTGCTCATCTAAATGAATCAGAAAAGATAACAACGAGATTTGAGCAGGCGTCTTTCTCAGTTGTTCCATAATAGAATAATCCTACATTTTCATCCTTTTTAGAAACTCTTTTGCCTCTTCTTCACTCATAGTTTTCTTTACCAGCACTGAGTTATCCTTGGTTGGTTTTGATTTTCTCAATTCCTCGGGGGCAAAGCACCTCCCCGATCGGGTCAATCCATGTGTCTCACAAACTTCTTCTTTAACCTCCTTCCCTTTGTAACTCACTGTTACTCGATCATAATTCTATGGTGCTGCCTTGCTACTGACTATTGGTAGTTCAGTTACAGGTTTGATAATGACAGGCTCTGAACAAGCGCCTTCCACGAAAACCACAAGCTTGCTTGCCGCCCCTGGTACATCTGCATTTGCATTCTCTTGTTTCACCATCCTATATTTTGGGGATTCCTTCTTGACTGTAACAACAGATTCACTAGTTGTTGCACTCAACTTGAGCGTCAACATCTCGCTTGTCAAATTCTAACCCATTTTCCGTTCACTGGCTCGGATCATCCTGACAGCTTGCGAAGGCCTTTTGGTCTTTCCATCTTTGTGCATTATCTCGATCATATTTGCCTCTTGATGACCAGGTAGTAGGTATTGATTAATGTTGGGTGCTTCCGGAGCTTGCACCTCAATATGATGGGAATCAATGAGTTCTTGAATAGCACACTTTAGATGCCAACATTTCTCCGTGTCATGTCTTTGGGCACCAGACTCACAACTGACCGAATAATCTAGATTTCTTGGGGGGGGGGGGGGGTTTGGCAATTTTGCATCAATAGGCCTCAACATGTCTAGGTGTCTCAACCTGTGGAATAAGCTGGTATATGATTCTCCTAATGGAGTGAAAGTTTTCTTCTTCTGCATCCTCTCATTTTTTAATGCTTGGTTGGCCCTTAAAGCTAGTCTCGAGGGTTGTTTGTAGGCTCTTGGAGGGTAGTTATTTAATGGCGCTGGGTAATTATTTTATGCAGTTGGCGCACGCCATTGTGCGTGGGCGGGAGGTTGGGTATATGTTTCTGCATGATGGATGGAGAAACGGGGATCAGGAGGTGGGTAGTAATGTTGTGGTGGGCTATATGGAGTGTGTCGGTAAATTTGGTGGTGATGATGGGGTTGGCTGTAATGGGATGGACCCCAGGGCCTGAACTAAGTCCTGAGTCAATGGTTGCTACCTCCTCATTCTTCGTCTTTCTAATTGCTCCTCCAGTTCCGCTTTGGATAGCTTGGGTGGTTGCTTTGATTGCAGAGTAACTTATGATCTTGTTGGATTTTAGTCCTTCCTCGACCATACTCCCCATTTACACTACCTCATTGAAGGATTTACCCACCGCCAATACCAGGTGACCAAAATATGTAGGCTCTAAAGCTTGCAAGATAAATGTAGCACTTCACTTTCCTTTATTGGCGGGTCAACCCTCGCTGCATGTTCCCTCCAATGGAAGCCATATTCTCTAAAGCTCTCATTGTGCTTCTTTTCCAATTTCATCAAAGATAAGCAATCTAGGATAATTTCCAAATTGTACTGAAAATGGCAAGCTAATGCTTGTGCTAGATCGTCTCATGTGTACCATCGAGCATGATCCTGTCGGGTGTACCATTCCAACGCAGAGCCACTCAAACTTTAACTGCAGTATGCCATCAACAATTCATCCTTTCCGCCTGCCCCTTTCATCTTGCTACAGAAAACACTTAAGTGCGCCACCGGATCACCATGTCCATCATATAAGTCAAACTTGGGCATCTTAAAGCCTAAGGGCAATTGCATATCTGGGAACAAGCAAAGGTCTTTGTATGCCACACTCACTTGGCCACCTAATCCTTGCATATCTCTGAATGACTGCTCTAAACGTTTGACTGTCCTGAGCACCTCCTCTTGTGCGGGATTTTGACTGGTTTTTCAGCCTCCACTAGGACTTCGAAATATGGATCATAGGAGTAGGGTTCATGGCCTTTGTAAACGGGTTCTGGTGGGCAATACTGGTTGTCGTGAGCTTGGAGCAAATGCTCACTAAATGATCTGTGGAGTGAGGGGGGAGGAAGTGCCACATAAATGGGAGGAACTGGTGGAGGATGGTGAGGAACAGCTTTGGATTGTGGAGCTAGGGGTGCTTGAGAAGTCGTACCCTAGTATTCATGGTAGATGGGGAAGCTTGGGGGTGGATCAGTGGTAGGGTGGTCATGTGATTGGGTTAGCGGTGGGACGAAGGTCGAATTAGATGGATAAGCTGGTGGTGGATTTCCTCTCATCCATTCCTGATACATCTCAGCCATTTGATGTTTTAGTTTGTACATTTCCTCTTTTATTGCATTAACGTCCAACTCCTCTACCTCTTTCGAGGGATCGACGATACTTGAATCTTTTTCTTGATTGGCCATAATCAGCTTGATTTTGGACCGAGTGTTATAAGAGTGGGTTGCCAGAATGCCGCAAAAAACTAACCACCTATTTAAATTGGGAAAGACAACAACAAAACTAGTTACTGGTTAGGCTTCAACACATAGGTAGCCATATATTCGAGGATGAATGCACCTAAGCAGTTATCCGTTTCTATTATGCACATGAAGTGGTCGCTTGTGTCATCCCGGCTCTTATCCAATGCCACCTTTCTTTTCTCTCTTGTCTTTTATTTTCTTCTTCCCTCTCTTACTCAACTCATTTTGCCTACACCTTTAATTTCTTTATTCTCCTTTATTTTACAACTTTTTCTCTAATTTTTTATTCCCCATTTTCCTTCCTTTTCTTTATTTTGGTTATGGTCGAATCCTATGGAGATTGCCTATATATCATGACCCCGTATGAATCAAACCGAGCGTAGTTCTGGTGAATAAATACATTCAAATATTTTAGAAATCTTTCTTCACTTTTCATAAAGTTAAGCACTTGATTACAACTTACTAAAACAAATTAACACACTCCAACTCAACTAAAAACAACAGACTCTGACTCAAAATGAAAATAATTGCCTCGACAACCTACTATAACTTAAATAAAAGAAAATACACACTTTCAAATAGACCAACAGGTTTTAAGATCATGAATACATTAAAGCCTACACCGCTCCCAGGGCCTTCGGGACGTCATTCGGTCTCGCCGCAGGCTTGCTGCTAAATCCTCTTGGAGGTGGTGTACGTCTTCCATCACTTGACAAAAAAAGGTCATGGCGGTGGCAAAGAACATAAATCTTGTCATACCTTCACAATGGCTACACTTTACGGTGATGTAATCAGCGATCATCTGTGCCCTCTCTCTTATAGCACCCTTTTCTTGCAACAATCGCCCAATTTGATGGGCCCTCGCCTCTAAAGTTTGTTCGGCTACATGATTCAATTCTTGGAATTGTTTCAAATCTCTCTCCAACTGGGCTATTTTTGTGTAACAATGCACTCTCTCTGCCTTGAAGTCCCTCTCTTGCTTGGTCATTTTGTTTTCAACCATGATAACCTTCCTCTTCAACCTAGCAACCTCGTTGTCATACCTTTCTTTTAATTGTTCAATCATGCGTGCTCGTTCCTCCTCATTTTTGGTCAATTGTTTTCGGGCCCTGGACAGCTCACCCTCTTCTTTGTTCAATTCAAAACCATATTCTCCTACTTTTCGCCTCAAATCATTTATGAGCTTTTCATCCTTCGCACTTCTGGCGGGATTCTACGCGGCTAATTCATGAATTTGGGCTCCCAAAGCTTTATTTTCTTTGGCTAGTCTTTTCTTTTCCCCCTCGTGTAAAGCAGCTTGCAAACCATTTTCGAATTGAAGGTCTTTCACTTGCTTTTCCAATTTCCTTATCGTGCCCCTGTATTTATTTTCCTTGGCTAACCAATTCCATCGTTCTTGTGACGCTTCCCCAAATTTCTGGAGAAGTGGCCTCTTAGCCGGCCTTCCAAACTCTATTTCCTTTTTATACCAAGCAAGGTATCCTGGTGCAACCTCGCCTTTATATAAGTCTCACACTCGAGTGTCTGCTGCCAAGTACTAACATTCGCTCAAAATTTGATGGACTGCTGCTTCAGGAAAATGACCATTGGGACCAATCACGACCGCATAGCGACTAATGTCTTCATCCCTAGTAATCATCTGGCACCTCTCTAACTGTCTCAGCACTCTGTATGGAGTATAAGGTTGGATACTTCGGAGACCCATTAGAAGGAAATAAGGCCCGGTAGCTGGCATATATATAATTTCATCAATGGGGAGCTACCCGAACGTCCACTATATTTGACTTGCACTTATGACACGAAGATATGATACCCATTATGTAACCCCTTGGGGTAATCGGGACACATCAATTCTGGTATAAGATTCCTCTATGTGGATCTTTCCTGATGACTCATAACATATGAATTGAGGTCGGCGACAAAAGTGTTCAACCATTCACATCTGTAACAACACATTTCATCCTTCAAAGAAATCTCAACCGGCTTTACAGGTTGTGAGGGCACGGAAGATTTCAGATAATATCATGGGTGCGAGGGTCCTCTTGGGCTAAGTGAGCAAGGTGTTGACAACCCCTACTATTTGTATTTCAATATTTCCGTCCTTTCATGGAAACACCAAAAGACCTAAGAAGAATACCATAAATGCGAAACACCGGTGTTTCTCCCACTTGATTCGGTTTCCCGTGCTACAAATTTTATTTTCTGGGTCATTAAACCCCCTATATGCCCATATCTTTGGTATGTAAACTATGATGTACAGAAACCGGCTTACAGAACTGTATTGTGAACCCCTCTACTTATTTTCAATGAGTCTAAGGATTTGTGTACAGCAACGGCCCTTGACGCAATCAAATATTGATGTCTTAGAGGAATTGTGAGAACCTCGATATATCCGGTTATTTCTTCCAGGGTCGGAGTGAGTTCAAAGTCTGAAAAATGAAATACGTTGTGGGTCGGGTCCCAGATTGTAACCTATGCTTTTATGATGCCCCCTCTAGGATTAATTTCAACAACCCGGTAAGTCCTCCCAAGTGCGTGTTGACCTTGTTTTGCCCCAAATCACCTAGATCATTCCACCACATATGTACCTCTAAAGGGATCTTCTTCATGACTGAGATTGCCAGATTTTAATTCGTGCTCATTCTGCACATTTATTAGGGTGATAAGCAAAAATCATGATTTATCGGACTCAAAAACAAAATTTAAATTTTTCCAAGTTTTCATTTCAAAGATAAAATTCTGGCCTTGTACATATGGTCTTTCAGCATTTTCGGGGGAAGATTTTAAGGTTGTGCCTACTACCAGCCAAAATTTGGAATGTAATCCAAGGCGGCTGTTCATGCAAAAACAGCCTTCGACACTGTTTTAGGGACGCTCGACTAATTTTGAAAAACGCTGCTTTATTTATTAATCACAAACAAAATATGGTTCTTTTGGCTATTTTTCTCAAAAATGAAGTTGATCCTGATGGGGGTTGCGTACGTATCTCACGCCCTGTGAGAATCAAATTGGCGTAGTTCGGGAAATTTTGACAGAATTAAAAACCAATTTCCATTTTCCTTTGTCCCTTCTTTTTTTCGAAAAAACATCCTTTTCTTGAAAAAAGACTCCTCTTTTTTGGGGGTTTTTGTTGTTTTATTTGTTTTTTCAAAATTTTGCAGTATTTCAGTATTGGTTTTTTGACATAGGTAAAATCCTTTCTCATCCCACACACTGTCAGATTTTCCTCTCTCTTGTTTTCTTTTTTTCTTTTTGTCAAAAGTCGGTCGGCATGCAAATCCGGAATGAAAGCACAAGTAGAATGCAAAATGCATCAAGATGGTCCATTATTTTGGATGTACCTATCCTAGACCGACCCAACCCCTGTGTTGAGTCCCCTAAGTCAAATGCATGATGCAAATAAGTGCTCCTACTAGGGCTCCAACATGAGGTTAAGTTATACTAAGTTCAAAACCTTGGTATAGGGTCTAGACTGTGTACCCGAGCAGGCAACTCGAGTCGAGGAGGGGGCTACGTACCGGGAACAAAAAGGCCATCCGTCTTTGTAACTTGTCTGAGCCTCTTTCTTATTTGAAGGTATGACATGAACAGAATAGGGAGTCTCAACCAGCGAGCATATCCCCGAAGAGAAGAAGAGAAGGGTTTCGCGGCAGTTATATACAATCCAAATAATATCAAAGCGGTAAAAATAACATTAAGCACATTGGGCACAATTATACAATAAAATCAGGTAATAAAGCCAGATACAACAATTATTTAAAGCTCGAATTCTTGAACCATGAACCAGAGATTCTGGGTTTGATCCCCAGCAGAGTCGCCAAAGCTGTCACACCTCTTTTTTAACACTACAACCCCGGTGAAGGGCATAGATAAGGGAGTTTTTCGAATTAAAGGACAATCCAAGCGGGATTTACTTATTTTAAGATATTTCAGATTCGCCACTTGGGATAATTAATGGTGTCCCAAGTAATCGGTTTAAATCCTGAATCGAGGAAGGGGTTGACTCTATTTAACAGTCTGCGAATAGGAAATCCGGGTAAGGAATTTTATTAACCCGGGAGGAGGTGTTAGGCACTCTCGAATTCAGTGGTTCTAGCACGGTCGCTCAACTGTTACATTTGCCTTAATTATTTGATTTTAATGCATTTTTGTGCCTATAGTGCAATTTTATCTTTAACTGCTTTTATTCATCACATTTTAAGAAGATTGCAAAGTCGTTAAAACACGTCTCAAACCACGTCACATAAGTGCACCTGTGGCTTTTGACATATTTTAACATTGTTGGGATTTGAATTTGGGTCACATAAATGCGCACTCGGATTTAGGAAAGTAAATTAGTTAAATAGCCCTCCTAAAGCAATTTTCAATTCGCGAGGGCCACGAAAAATTTGCTACGTGGCGCACCTCGAATTTTAAGGATCGAATTTGATTACACAATGCAATTATCCAATTTCATTTGGCATTGGCACACCTTGACTGTATTTGCAAAAAAACGGATTGAACTAGACTACCAATTTTGTTATATATATTTTCAGAACTTTAGGCCCAGGCTGGTCTTTGGCCCAAATGATATATGGTAGTTCTATATTGACAATAGAAGGGGCCGCTGGGCTTGAACATAAGCCCAATAGAGGCTAAAGCATACATAGCCTGCTATCGAGGCCCTAATATCACACTTAGCCATTTCAAAGACATCATGACTGAAAATATAACTCAATGTTGAATTATAAAGTTAACATACGCCATTTATTCTACAGTTACTTAGTAAATTCAAATTGAGATGAACCTGCTCCAAACATTATCGAAACCTCTAGTGTCACTATACAGATTCACTTGGATCTTAACAAGTTACCTCATATCCTCAATCACATGGAACTATTTTAACAAACGAGCAAAGAAAAATAACAAAGAAAAGCACGTATGTAAGCTTTGAATCTAGTTTCATTCATATTTGCTAAGGAAAAATCCTAATATAACCTCTAAGAGATCCATCCAAAACATGTTGAGTCAACAAATACCCAGCAAAAACCCACTTACAAATATTCTAAAATATCACAAGTTAACAGTACACTCCTACTTATACATACTATAATAGTAAATCTCATCGCAATTCATAATTGAAACATAACTATGTTGAACATTACAAGCATAAGTATGGTAAGAAAAAGGGATGAAATCTATCATGGATTTCATTTTTTCATACTGATTCCAAAGCCAGACCTCAAATACATCTAGATGATGTCCATGGGATTTTGGAGAATATCCGGTTACATCAATGAACAGAGAAGCTATGAGCTTAGGTAATAGCGGTAAATCAACAGCAGGATTCAGCAACAACAGTCATAATGTTTAGCAAACAAAATTGCCCAGAAAAGATTGAAGAAGATCAACCTAAAACCCAAACTTGAACCAGCAATGTATCAGTAAAAACAACATGGATATGAAAACACTAAAAAGCAGCCTCACTTGAACAATGAACACATAAATTTCAAACCCCAAACCTCAAATACCCAACCTCAATTCATTCTAAATCAAAGTGCATCTCTGCCCGATCATTTTCTTCTGATTATCTGTTTTCCATCGGAATATACTTTTAGGAATTGACCTTTTGAAAAATCTTAGACTGAATTTCAAATGAAACAGTAATTTTACTCCAATTTTCAGCTGTATTTTTTCAGAATTTTTTTTTCTATCAATCTAAGTCTGCAGTACAAGGCAAGAAGATCTGCCTTTATAGGCAAGCAAACTAGGGCACCCTTATGGTTTTAAAGATGTATTTTAGTCCCTCGTTTTTTTAACTTAGGGACCAAGTTTTTACATCAAAATCAACAGGAAGCCCCATTAGAGGCTTCATATTTCAGTTTCCCTTAATTACCGAAACTGCCCTTAATTCCAAACGGATCAAATATGGTATTTTTTTAAAACCATGCAGAAAATCCAAATTGCAGGATTACCTAATTAACCAACCTAACACTAAATTACTGGACCTAATTTAAACCCAAGAATTACTCATAGAAGTCATTCAACAGAAGAGATCAATACAATCCGAACTGATTAAAAGAATAAAATTCAATTAACACAAATTGATTGTTGAACTCATGTCTTATTCAAATAATACTGACACCACTTGACTATTATGCACGAAACCTAATTCAAATTCCGGAACTTAATCATGAAATCCAACTCAACAAAGACCTACTACAACTCAACAATACTCAGGAATTAAAAGAAATGGAATTCAACCAAGACTCAATAACTTGACTAAAATCAAGAAATTCAATTCCAAACAAAGAGTGGAAATCAACTAAACATGTAAACCTTCCACCAATTTGACATGAAAGCCCAAACTAACCAAAACGACTAATCCCATTTAATTAAACCAAACTAAAGACCTAATCTAAACCCTAGAGTTAAGAACTTATAACCAAATATACAGAAATGAGACGAAGAAGAATGAAATTAGAAGTAAACAGAAAACTTAGCTTAAAATTCGTGCTGAACCTTGGAAATCTTCCTGCACCACTTCGGAAAGATTCAGATTTTTACGAGTTACAGGGACAGTCAAGGGAAACTGGTTGTGATTCTGAGGTGAGGGAGGTGAGGAGACTGTAGGGTGTGGCTTTGGGTGATGTGGTGGTGGTAGGGTTTTGGCCGCCCCCCTTCGAATTAATATTCGAAGCATTCCAAAGGTGTTTGAGGGATTACTGAGTGGAGATTTGGTATAAGGGAGAGGAGGTAGTTCAACGGTGTAATTTTGGGACCGGTTGAGGCAGCGCCGCCGCACACGGCAGAGGAGCCATTATTTCAAACCACTATTCGATGGGATGGGGTATGATTCGAGTGAAACGGGTTACGGATTTGGGTAGAGGAGGCTAAAGGGAATCAAGGGTGATAATTTTGTGGCGATTGGGGTTCCGCCTGCGGCGGTGGCGTTAGGGTTTCTATGATATAGGTTAGAGACAAGGTGTTTTGGGGGTGGGGGGGTCGTCTGGACATATTTATATCAAATGATCCATACTTCAGGACCGGTAGATTGAAAAACCTAGACGATCCTGAATGATCGACCCAAAATGACGTCGTTTCAGTATGGGTAAGGCTGGACCGGTTTGGGTTGGGCTGGATCAGGTTATAGGGTTTTTGGGCTGCAATTTACTTTAAATATGACCCAATTTGGGTCATCTTTTTATTTAATTGAATTAATTTTCAGATTTCTTTCACTTGTTTTTGTTTTTTTTCATTTTTAATTTCATTTTCTAAAATTGTTAAAATCCCAAAGTAAGTTATAAATCCCTTTGAAAATGCTAAATTAATCTTGTATGATTATTATTAAAACACACTTAAAGGGAAAATTACTTAAAAACTCAAAATTTAAAACTAAAAGAGCGAATTGAACCTATTTTTGATTTTTCCGTTTATAAAATGACCAATTGCTAACTAATGTTTGGAAAATGTCATATCTACTTCTAAATGAACATGCAACATATATTGTATTTTTTATGAATATGTGTTAAATTAAAATGCACACAGAATGTAAAAATTAACAGAAATGTCTCGAAAATCCCACGAAATTGTAAACAAATGAAAGAAATGATTTTGTTTGAATATATAGGAGTAATTCATGCAGGCAAAAATCACATGATCACACTGACATCTGTGAGGATAAAAATGACGACAGTCGAAACCGGGATACATAGAGCCCTCAAAAACAGGAGAAGATCCTCCTCGTCTAATGATCAACATGATTTTTTGAGGAAACGAGATCAATGGTGTAACCTTATTAGCCGCAAAAAAGATAACATATCAGTAACCTTTAGAAAAAGGCTTTGGGAAGTCACAGAGGATGATATCAGCTTCAAGGGGGGATGCTGATAGATTTCTACTACTGCACAACAATGCCCTAGTAATTTCTCTTAATGTTTTAGATTTTAAAATTAAATGTGTTTTGGTGGACCCAGGGAGTTCAGCCAATGTTATCCAATGGAGAGTGCTGGAAAAAGCCATGCTAACCAGATTCATCATTCCGTCCAAAAAGCTCATCGTCGAGTTAAACTTAGCAAGCGTGACAACCCAAAGGAGAAATTTTGTTGCCCACAATTGCCGAAGGGGTAATAAAGATGAACATGTTTTGAAGCAATAGACGGCGATAGGGGCTACAACATTATTCTTGGAAGACATGCCTACACGAGATGAAGGATGTGATGTCAACATACCATCAAATTTTGGAAATTCCCAACTCTCGTAGGAATTAAGCAAATAAGAGGAGATAACCGACGGCAAGGGAGATGAATGTGATCTTGATTTTTAATAGGAAAGGTAAAGAACATGTAGCATAGCAATTAAAGGAACAGATGCCGGCTCTGAGCCAAACGAAGTAAAAAAAAGGGGATCCATCGAAATCCTGTCAGGTGCCAAGGTATTTTCAAGTACTAGAAGAAATGGACGCAACCAAATCCATAGCGGGGGAACTTGAACAAATCACGTTGTTCGAGAAATTCTTGGAGAGGAAATTTCACCTAGGGACAAGACTAATCGCGAGCTTTGGTCAGGATTTATAGAATTTCTTAAATTTAATGTTGATTGTTTTGTGTGGTCGCATGTGGATATAACAGGTATCCTACTAGATATGGTCGTGCATAAGTTAAGCCTAGATCCGAACATCTCTCCGATAAGGCAGAAGAAATACTCTACTGCCAATGTCAGAAACTTGTTTGTCAAAGAAGAGGTAGATCGCTTGCTTGATATTGGTTCAATCCGGGAGGTAAAGTATCCTAACTAGCTAGCTAATGTAGTAGTAGTTCCAAAAAGAATAATAAATTTTGCATGTGCATAGATTACAAGGATCTGAATAAGGCGTGCCTAAAAGACTCATTCACATTGCGAAACATTAATCAAATAATTGATGCGATGGCCGGGCATGGGTTGATGAGTTTCCTCGATGCCTATTCCTAGTACGACCAAATCAAAATGAATCCAAAAGACCCTGAAGAAACTTCGTTCATAACAAATTTTGGCACATACTGCTATAATTTGATGTCATTTGGGCTTAAGAACACCGGTGCCACTTATGAGAGGCTTGTGAACAAAATGTTTGAAAAACAATTAAAAATTACATAGATGATACGGTGACGAATTATTTGAATATAATGCATGTGATCATCTTAAACACCTCCAAGAAACCTTTGACATCCTAAGGAAGCACAACATGAAGCTTAACCCTCAAAAGTGTAGATTTGGAGTCAGCTCCGGTGAGTTCTTGGGGTTCCTAGTGTCATAAAGGGGGATCAAAGTCAATCCCAATTAAATTAAATCCATTGAGGATATCCTCGTCCAGTTGTCGAATGTGAAAGATGTTCAAAGGTTTATAGGAAGACTGGCTGGTTTAAGCAGGTTTATTTCCCGGTCTTCAGTAAAATGTCATTACTGTTTCTCACTTATAAAAAAAAAAAAGAAGAAAAACTTCAAATGGACTATGGAATGCCAGTAGGCATTGAAAGATTTGAAAAGTTATTTATCGAGACATCCATTACTATAGAAAGCAGAGGAAGGCAAATAATTACTAATTTAATTAGTGGTCTCAGATGTAGCGGTGAGTGCTGTTTTATTCCCTAAAGATAAAGGTATGCAATCTCCTACCTATTATGTTAGTAAAATTTTAATGGGAGTAGAAACTTGCTACCCACACCTCAAAAATTATCCTAAGCTCTCGTAGTCACCGCTCGAAAGCTTAAGCCTGATTTTCAATGCCACATGATAGCCGTGGTGAAAATTTTCCCCCTGTGGAATATGTAAGCACGTGATTTTTGCCTTACATGAGAATAACTCCTAAAAAATAGACCAAAATAATTTTTATCAATTTTAAGAATTTTTCTTTGTTTATTTGTATTTCATGCATTTTTAAAATTTTTTTAAATCATAAAAAAATCCTAAGAATGGTCATTTTTACATATTTATCTTTTAGTCTTTAAATTAGCATTTTTCTTTAGTTTTAAGTTAAGTAGTTGTTTTAGTGTTAAAATAAATAAATAAATAAGGAGTTTTAATTTCTACAAAAAAAAATTGATTAATTTACAATTTTTAATTTCTATGATTTTTAATTAAAAAAGAAAAAAAAAGAATAAGAATTTAATTGCAATAGGATTTTAATTTAAGCAATTGGGCCATTGTTTTAAAAAACCAAACCTAGCCCAAACCTTAATTTTTCTATTCAAACCCACATTATCCTTAGCCTATTCTTCCAAACTCATTAGCCCACTTAAATGCAAAATTTAATCTCAGCCATCAATTTTCTTCTAATCCAATGGCCATCAGCATTTTCCACTTCTACATAAAATACCCAATTATAAAAATTATACCATAAGGTTCCAATTCCCACAACTCTAAAACAACAAAAATTGGGCACCCATTCTTGAAAGGAAATGATGGACCAAAATCTTTGAATCTTTGATTTCCTAATTCTCAAAGAGGGACGAGCTAATCTCTGAAGATAGAGCGGCACTTGTCCAAAAGTCGAGACCAGCGTTTCTATTTTGACGCAGCGACAACTCCTTCTATTGTCAAAGAACATCAAAGCATAGAGAGGACTGAAAAAAGGAAATAGAACTCTCTCATATTTTCCTAACACAAAAGACACACGCACAAAGTTGGGGGAAATGGAATTTGGACTGTAATTTTAATGCAATTTTATGTATGGTCCAATAGAGAAATGGGTGTTGGAATTGATTTTGCAATCAGCCAAAAACGGAAGGAAATATTAAGTTATAACAAAATAAAAAAATGTATGAATCTGGTGTTAGCACTGAAATTGGTAAAATGGACGACAGAAGAGGTCCTTGTTCAGTCGCACGCAGACGTTGATTTCGGTGTCGATTTGAGGTTCAAATTTATACTTTCGGTGTTTCGATCCAAGAATTGTTGCTTTATTTAGTCCAATTAATTTGTAATTTTTAAGCTTTGTCAATCAATAATAGGTCAATTTCTCAATTTTAATTCTCATTTCATTATGTTATGATAGCTTGGTGCATGTGTTGGTTGATTTGTGATTCTACGTTGTTTGAATAGCATATCGTAGTTTTCCTTTAATTGTTTTAATTGGTTTTTATTTCGATTGTGATGCATGTAGTCTTGGGTTCTTGAATATATGCTTTTAATTGGGTAGATGGAAAAATTGAAGTTGTTTCTCTCTTGGCAAGTAATAAGAATGGGCCATAAGGTGAGTTTTGGACCTTAAGAATTTTAGGCCAAGTAACATATCATGTTAACTAGCCTATTTGCTCCCCAATAATATCTTGTTCATAAATTTGGCCTTATAAAAGTCTCAAGGGTTAGGAAAATAATTCAAATATGTAGCTTGCTTTATGCATGCTTAATAATAAACCATTGTGACTATGGGTACGGTTCCCGCGACATAGTTACGATGCATAAATCCAAATTCGGGGATGCATTTTATGTAACCCGGTTATAACAACTTCAAATAACAAAACTCTTTGAAATAATTTGAGGTGTGCCATGTCAAATAAAATCTCAAAACTCATGACCCTCACTTAATTAATTTAAAATCCTTTGAATTCGAGGCGTGCCATCTAGTGAAATTTCTATGGCCCTCGCAAAGTTAATAACGTATTAATTGCTTAGGCGCGTAATTTAAAATTACTTTCCTAAACTTGGGAGCGCATTTATGTTACCCAAATTCAAATCTCAAACGTTAGTTAAAACATGTCGAAGACCGTGGCTGCATTTATGTGACGTGGTTAAAGATGTATTTTAACAACGTTGCAATATTCCTAAAATAAATAAAAGCGATAAATAATTTAAAATTGCACTATAGGATGAAGCATGTATTAAAATCAGATATTAAGCCATTTCTAATAGTTTAAGCGACCATGCTAGAACCACGACATCCGAGGGTACCTAACACCTACCCTCGGGTTAACATGATTCCTTTCTCAAGAATTTCTGGTTCGGAGACTTCAAAAGAGAACTCGAATTTTCCTCGATTTGGGATTTTAAAATAAACCGGTGACTTGGGACACCAGAAAGTAAACCATCCCAAGTGGCGACTCTGAACAAGAAAAAAAAAATTAATCCCATTTTGAATGATGTCACTTTAATTGGTAAAACTCTCATATGCGTTTTATCCTTCGGGGTAGCCGTGTAAAAAAGGAGGTGTGACAGAATATCCTTCACAAACCGAAACTTTCAGGTCAACTAGACAAATGGGCAGTCAACAAAAGTGAATTTGACTTAGAGTATAATCCTAGGATTGCGATCAAGTCATAAGTTTTGGCCGATTTTGTGGCTTATTTTAATCCTGGACTACTGCCTTTGGCCACCAAAGGAGAGGTGATGATGTCATAATTGACATATGGAGTTTGGACCTTGTTCACGGACGGAGCTTCCAATGTGAAAGGGTTCGGGATCGGGGTAGTGCTAGTTACACCCTCGGGAGAATCCACGAGGAAGGTTATCAGAACTATTCCTTTGACTAAGAATGAAGCCAAAATAAAGCTTTGATTGCAGCACTTGATCTAGACAAAGGACTGGACTCCTAGGTCATAAAAATAAAATGTGATTCACAAGTGGTTGTAAATAGGATATACGGGATCTTCGACACCAATAGAAACGCATGCAACAATATTTATTAAAACCCAGACTCTGCTCGCATAGTTCAGGGAATGGTCAATCACCCACATCTCGACGGAAGAAAATACAGAAGCTGATGCGCTGGACAACCTAGGCCCGTCCACAGAGATGAAGGGATCCCGACTCCGGTATGGTTGTACAACTCATGTATTTGGTATTGGACGTGGACGTTTATTATGAAGTAAATGCGATTAATTTGGTCTTGGACTAGAGAAATAAGATCATTGACTATCTTGAGCACGGAAAACTACCCAAAGATCTTAAGGCATCCGGGGTGCTACACAGTAAAGCAGCATGTTACTACTTCAAGAGAGGCCAATTGTATGGAAAATATCTCCAAGCCCGTTGGCCCAATGCTTAGGAGCCTTCGAGGCTAATTATGTCATGAGAGAAGTTCACGAAGGAATCCGTGGAAATCACTCAGGTTTGGACTCATTAGTATTAAAGCTAATTAGGTAAAGATACTGCTGGCCCTGAATGGAATAAGATGTTAAGGCATTAGCTAAGCTAATTAGGCTGATTTCTTGTGGGAGAACTAATTTGCAGATTCGGAATACTAAAGGACATAAACTGCAACAATGGGGCACAATTTATAAGCGCAAAGGTTAAGGACTTAAAACACAAAAGAATAATATCTTCACTATACCATCCGAGGGCAAATGTCCAAGCAGAATCGACAAACAAAGTAATTATTCATAATCTTAAAAAGAGATTGGAAGCAGCCAAAGGCAAATGGCTTGCAAAGTTACCAGGAGTTCTATGGTCATACCGAACAATGGCCAAGTCAAGCACGGAAAAGATACCTTTCTCTCTCATATATATGGAGTAGAATCCTTGATCCTAGTGGAGGTGGGAGAACTTACTATGAGATACTTCTGGGCGGACGAAGAAGCAAATAACAAAGCATCAGGTCAGATTGGAGCTGCTCAAGAAATGTAGGAACTTGGAACATATAAAGATTGTGGCCCAAAAAAAATGAATGGAAAGATACTACAATCAAAGAGATAATATTCGTTATTTCAAAGTAGGAGACTTAGTTTTAAGGAAAGTAACTCAAAGCACCTGAGAACTCAACGCAGGAAAGCATGGTCCAATGCAGAAAGGCCCCTACCGGGGTTTTAGCTATTGACTAGAAAGGATCATAAGAAATGCAAAATCAAGACGGAGTAAAATTGCCAAGCAACTGCAGTGTCACACACCTTAAAAGGTACTATTGATGATGGAGACCGCCAATACTAAACTGTTGCACTCTTTTTCCCTTCGTCCAGTTTTTGTCCTAATTGGGTTTTTCTAGCAAGGGTATTAACGAGGTAGCAACGCGAAAACAACTATGAAGGAAATGCCATCAGTAGAAATAAGACCTTTAAACAACAAGACATGGACACAATAAGCCATTATAGGATGGTTATATATTCTTTGGATTGATATCAAAGTTCCTAATGGGAAACAAAGCTTGCTACCGGACCAAAGGCTATCCGACCATTCACGAGTGCACTTATCTTCAAGACACTAGGGGTGGTTAGATAACGTTTGGCTCGGTAGAGAGGTTCCTAGAAGAAAGTGAAGCATTCTATCAGACCAAAGATTATCCAACCATTCACTAGTGGAATCATCGAAGGAACAAGACTTCTAGTTTTCAAATTTGCATCCTTCGCATTTGAACGCTAGGGGGAATGATATAAGAACTACCTTACTACTTATAAAACAAGACTATGAAATCTGTAAGCAAAGTTGTATCATCGTAATCGGGGGCTAGCTCCGTAGAAACAAGTAGTACAAATTAATCAGAAGTAATGGAATATTATTTAGAGCACAACGAATGTTTATGTACTTTTGAAAATGGAAGGAATAAAGTAAAGTCCTTTCATTCTTGTCTTGTTTCTTGTCCAAATGATGAATTAATCTTATCATTTGAAAGTTAATCAAGTACTTCAATTGCTAGTGCTAAAATGAACAAGAGACATACTTTTCAAGGGCACCTTAAACATAGGAGGCCCCTCTCTTATGAAACCTTTAGAATCCAAATTCCAGCGGGAAAAAAATCACTGGAGGCCTTGCATAACTCGACATAAAAAGGTAAAATTTGCACAATGCTTAAATTAAAAAACATTTTTATATATCAAACGTACCAAGCAGCACAAGTACAAAAGTATGAAAGGGAAAACAAAGCAAAGACAAAACTACAACGTCCCTAGAACTCATGGGAAGAGAAGTATCTGCGCTCCTTGGATAAGTAGGCGGATCTTCCACCGGCTTGGGACCTTGGCCTTTATTATCATCCCCTTCAGGTTCCTCCTTGACTCTCGAGAATGTGGAAATATAACCAGAAGGGTCAGTTGCATCAGGTTGAACCGGGGGACCTCTTCGGGTAGTTGACTCCAGCTCACGGGCATTGGCGATCTCGGCTTCAAAATCAATTACGCCTGTTTTGGTATTTTCCAAGGGTTTTCTCCTCATGCTATACATAGAATATGATTTTGCCACAATGAGGGAATCCTCTCGGCACTGAAGCTCCTACTTAAGCAATCAACCTCGATTAAAAGGCTATTCTGCTCGAATCTTGTGGCTTGAAGGCTGATATCAAGGTCACGGATAGTAAAGTTATAAACTTTATTTTGCTCAATGATCCTCTTATACTTCTCTTTCATCTGGGCACACTTTTCCTCAGCAGCAACATCCTCTTCATCTTTGGAGTTCAAGGCTGCCTCCAAATTATTCAGTCTTTCAGTACATGCAACCTTGCGCTCGGTAGTGGTAAGAACATCAGTTTGGACCTCAGACCATTTAGACTTGGCCTCTTAAAATTGTACATTTAACAAGGTGGCCTCTTATCTAAGGTCCATCACCTTCTTCTCACTCTGCTGCAATTGAGCTTCCAATTCATCGACTTTGGCAGCTTATGCTTCCAGTGCAGAAAGCGAGGAACAATTCGATCCGACTCAGCCAACAGTTGATCCCACTCGGATGTGAGTTTTTCTTTATCAAGGATCAACTTCTGAGGGCCCTCAGAAGCATGGAAGGTAGCCTATAAAGTAAAAAATAATAAAAATCATTTCACAGCAAAACTAGAATACATAGTGAAAGAAACAAATATCGTAAAGCTGCCGCATTGCGCATGGAATTGTTTACCATACACTTC
The DNA here is from genome assembly GCA_034376525.1 of Nicotiana benthamiana. Classification (NCBI taxonomy): domain Eukaryota; kingdom Viridiplantae; phylum Streptophyta; class Magnoliopsida; order Solanales; family Solanaceae; genus Nicotiana; species Nicotiana benthamiana. The sequence continues at coordinate 37,196,427 of CM067332.1, read as the reverse complement.
CCCGGGAGAGAGTGTATTTTCTTCTTATCTTTATTTGAAGACTCTTTCACCATACACTCCCTCGAGAGAACGTATGTTTTATTCTTATATTCTCCTAAGCCAGGGGCTTTATATAATATGAGAGTTCCACCAGCAGCGACAGCAGATGGCACTCAATGGAAACAGAGAGGCTGACGTTCGCATCCTCTAGGGATATGCAAAAGGGGTGAATATTTGTGCCCCAAATTCCCATGTTCTTGGGACTAGGGAGGAGGTACATCCTCCTCTCAGGTATCTGTCGCCAGTGGGGGTGATGTAGCAGTTGGTGGTGGAGAAGGCATGGCTGGCGAAAAAAGGAGATAAAGTTGATAGTGTTGTGGGTTGAGAAGCTGCTGCGGGAAAAGCAGTGCTAGTTATTGGTTGGTAACCGAAAGAAGAGGAAAGAGACCTGGTACCCAGCCTCATAGTATTAGGAGCAGTGACTGGGGCTCGAAAGAGAGATTGGCATACTCCACTATATTGCACTCTCCCTAGAGCGCCCGAACGTCATCCTTGGTTGGTATTATTAGCTCTTCAGATTGAGCATTCTATTGAGCTAATGAAGGTCGTCGTATCCTATGTAGGGAAGCTCTTCATCACTGGTTTCCCCATCATTATCGATTACCACAGTGCTTTTGGCTAGCTCAGGTGCGATGTTTTTCACCCTTTATTTTTACCCTCGGTCGTAGAGGAACGTCACATTTTTTGTTTCTTATTCTCTAACCTGGGACACCGAGAGGAATCACCTACACCAAAAGCAGGTCTGATGGCACTTGTTTGGTAGGCCACCAACATCAACCGCTCCTCGTCTATGGGGATTAGTTATAAATTCTGTCACACCTCCTTTGTAACATCTACAACCCCGACGAAGTGCGTATATAAGGGAGTTTTTCCAATTAAAGGACAATCGAAACGGGATTTATTTATTTAAGAGATTTTAGAGTCGCCATTTGGGATAATTAATGGTGTCCCAAGTCGCCGGTTTAAATCACGAATCGAGGAATGTTTGAATATGTATACAGTCTACAAGCCAGAAATCCGGGTAAAGATATCTGTTAACCAAGGAGAAGGTGTTAGGCACTCCCGAATTCCTTGGCTCTAGCATGGTCGATCGACTGTTATATTTCGCTTGATTATCTGATTTTAATCCATTTGTATCTATGTACCAATTTCAACTTTTAAGTACTTTTATTTGATTTTAAGAAGATTGCAACGTCGTTAAAATGCGTCTCGGACCACGTCACATAAATAAACCCGTGGCTTTTGACATGTTTTAACATCATTGGGATTTGGATTTGGGTCATATTAATACACACCCGTAATTAGGAAGATACATTAGTTAACTAACGCGCCTAAGGAAACTACGTCGTTTTGACTTTGTGAGGGCCATGGAATTTGACTAAATGGTACACCTCGATTTCTAAGGATTTCAAAATTAAGCGAGATCCGCGCCGTTTATTCAATTGTTATTTGTTGGCACACTTAATTCTAAATTAAAATGATTAATTCCACTAACTCGGAGGGCCCTAATCTATCTCACATTATCTAGTGTGGCTCACCTTCAACCCAAATAGCTGACTACAAGAGTTAATGCTAAATGTGGTTATGGGTTCCTAAGGGCCATTTATTTGACAACCAAGAACCACAAATGGTCCCTCTAGGTGAAGTCCAAAAACATGACAACTGGGTATTTCAAGGGTCGATTGCAACCCAAATCTTGTTCATACAAACTATCAAGCTTGGGACTAAATATGAGCCCAAATAGAAACAAATCAAAAGACAAACTTAATTCAGGTCTCCTTGTTCGAGTTCCTCGGGTCACCACCCAAATTTGATCTATTGCATTTCATGTTTTAAAACTTAAGCAAAACAAAAAGGCATCAGTAGTCAATAGTCATGAACACAACCTTAAATTTTCTGGAAAGAAAACCAAGTGTGGAAATAGGCAACCAAGTTAACTTGTTACTAAAAAAATCAGTAACCCAGGATCTATTCGCATATAAGTAAAGTTGAACAAGTGAGGTATGAGAGCTAAGACTAATTCACATTGAAAAATCCCTATAAAGTTCAGGCCCAGCTCAAAGGAATCTTATATGAATTTGAATTCACACCAACATAGATTACTAACCAAACCATTCGAAGTCTCACAACCTTTCATATCAACAAAACTCAATTACTAACATACCAAAGCTCTAAATACCACTTAACAAACCATATACAGAACTGTTTCATGAAGAGCAGGAAACTAACTAAGCAAGGTTAATTCAGGACAGTCCATTGTCACTTAATTACAATGCGAGCAATAACACCAGATTTAACAAGTGCAGAACTTAACCATCTCAACAAAATCCAATCAGATTCTTGGCCGAACATATGTCATTTATGAAGTATAAGATACAAGGAATGAAAAATAAACCATAACATCTAAACATCAGATCCCATACTCATTGCTAAATTTTCAATTGAGCTTCATGGTTTGTGAATTTCAAAGATGCATACCTGGATGAAAAACAAAGAAAAGATGAGGAATGCAGCAGTAATAGCAGCACAGTATCAACAGATAAACCAAAAACCTAGAAAATGAAACAAACAGTCTAGAAATTCTGCTTTAAGCCCCGCAATCAAAATCAAACCAAAACTTGAACACCAATAGTTTCAACTTATTTTACTTCAGTTGCTTAGAAGTTAACTCAAGATGAATATCACAGGAATATCTAAGGATTTGTTTTTCAATAGAACTGTAATTTCCTTTTTGTTTTAAGTGTCTAGGATTTCAGGGATTCCTCAGCTCTCTAAATTTGAAATTTCCAAAACCTGCTTTCAAAGGCAAGAATGAATGCCTTTATAGGCAAGCACCTAACGCATCTTTCAAGTTTTTATTTCAACTTAGTCCTTCATTTTTAAACTTGTTAACCAAGTTATAACACTAAAATTAAGAAGAAATCTATGCTAGAAGTTTCTATTACTGTTACTGAAGATTCTTTAAATGACCTACCCATTTTACCCTTCAATGCCCCTGAGTTTACTTTGAGGACCGAGCCAAATATGGGTCCAAATTTGACTCAATCAAATTGGGTGGGCTGCTATTTTCCAAGTAACTCAGAGACATCCCAAAACCCAATTGCACTTAACCAAATAAACTCAGGCATTATAGACCCAAGAGATTTCAAAAGGTAATTCTGAACGATTCACAGCTAGGTGAGAGATTAACTACATTACTGAATCAATACAACTAATTAACATGAATTAATATAAAACTAATCGAAGGTTTAGCGAATCAGTTTTAGGGATTTGAAGCAAACGATCAAAATTTACAGAAAATAAAATTTGAAACTCCAGCACTTAAAGAAAGAAGGTAAAAATGAAAAACTTACTAATTGAATTTGAACTCCCTACAAGAGCACTGGGTGCGCGAATTTATTTTGACTCTTAGGGCTCGATTTTGATTCAAAATTTGATCAGCTACAAGGATATTTGAAGGATTTTGAGTGAGGATTTGGAATGAGGGAAGGAAAGGGGGCCTCTGGTGTGATTTTGGGTGGTTTGGCTGTGTCCCTGCCGTGCACGGTGGCGGGGTCGAATCTTTCAGCTAAGATTCGAGAATATGGGGAGGGATTTGAAAAAAAACAAGCATGGATTTGGGTAGAGGAGGTTGAGGGGGTGAAATGGTGTTATTTTGGTAGGGTTTGGAACACTGCCACCGGCAACGGCGATTTTCGGCCGGCGGCGCATGGCATGGAAAGGTGGTGTTAGGGTTTCTGATGTATAGGGATCGGAGACGGAGCCTAGGGGGTAGGGGGCATTAGGTCATATATATATTTAGCAAACCCGGCTTCTCAGCAGTTAGATCTTACAATCTCGATGGTTGAGATCTATTCAATCCAAACGAAATCATTTTGGTGCTATTAGTGGGATTGGACCGGGTTGGGGCGGGTATGGACCAGGTCTTGGTGGGTTTTTGGGCTGATCTGGGTGCGTTTTTGGGCTGGAAATTGAGTAAAATTGGGCCAAATATTTGTTGTTCTTCTTACTATTTCACATTTTTAGATTTCTTTTTTCTTCTTTTTTTTTTCAAAATTAACTAAAAACCTAAATTAAGTTATGAATCCCAAATTAACTTATGAAATGCTAATTAATCCTATATAATCATTATGATAAGGGATTAAAACAAAATCACAAGAAAAATCACCTAAAATCAAAATTAATATTAAAAGTGCAAATTAAACTATTTTTTATTTTTTCTTTTTATAAAATGACTTATTTTTACTAATTTCTTGAAAAACGTCAAATAAGCTTCTAAATGCACGTTCAACACGTTTTTGTATTTTTATTAATTAAAATGCACAATAAAAATGCAAAAAATTAACGGAAAATGCCAAAAAAATCCACAAAATTGCAAATAAATAAAAGAAATTATTTTGTTTCGACTTATGTGAGTAACTCATATCGGGCAAAAATGACATGCTCACAGCTGACCCTCATGTGCGGAAACACGAAGAGTTTTCGTGCAAACATAAGTGAGCGAACACGAGCGAATTTTGCCCGTTTGAATACTCCATGAGAAGCATTTTGAAAAGCTTGACCGCACCCTGCTTCAGAGGTTGCCTACATATCCTGTGCTAAAGAGGAATTAGGTCAGTGTAGTTAAGGAGTGTTTGGTAGCTGGGACTACCAAAGCTCTGATCTCATTATTGTTGCTGCCGCTGCTACTACTTGCTAGACCCCCTTATTAGACCTTGTGAAAATAAAAAGAAGATAGACAAACATATGACCTATGGGTTACAAAAAGAATATATCTATGTCTTCAGACTTGCTTTTGATCATTGTTGCCTTGTTGTTTTTGTACATTTCCTTGTTGTTGCCTTGTTGACTTGTATTTATTCCTATAAAACTTCTAGTTGCCCTGCTGCTATGTTTCTCTTTCTCCATGTTGAAGCTTTATTGTTGGATTTGAATTGTATTCCCTTGTTCTCCGGGTGGGCGCCTGACTATCAAAACTTGAAACTCGAAAAGTATTCCCTTGTTCTCCAGGTGGGCGCCTGATTACCAACACTTGAAACTTGAAAAGTATTTTCTTGTTCTCCAGGTGGGCACCTGATTACCAAAACTTGAAACTTGAATTGTATTCCCTTGTTCTCCGGGTGGGCGCCTGACTATCAAAAACTTGAAACTCGAAAAGTATTCCCTTGTTCTCCGGTGGGCGCCTGATTACCAAAACTTGAAACTTGAAAAGTATTTTCTTGTTCTCCAGATGGGCACCTGATTACCAAAATTTGAAACTTGAAAAATATTCCCTTGTTCTCCAGGTGGGTGTCTGATTACCAAAACTTGAAAACTTGAAAAGTATTCCCTTGTTCTCCAGGTAGATGCCTAATTACCAAACTTGCAATTTGAAATATATTCCATTGTTCTCCAGGTGGGCGCCTGATTACCAAAACTTGAAACTTGAAAAGTATTCCCTTGTTCTCCAGGTGGGCGCCTGATTACCAAAAATTGCAATTTGAAATATATTCCCTGAGACTGATGCCTTGTACCTGATCACAACAAAACAAATAAAACCAAAGAAATTCTTTCTACCCGAATTTGGTGCTGGGTGCATTTGTGAGTGTTAATCAAATCCCTTTACCAACTATCTCTAAATTTGAAAGCTAAGTCCCATTATCCAGGAGGGTCCTAACAACTCTTAACTGATGACAACTTTAAGATTAGGTTATGCTTCTCAAAAGGTATTATTTTCCACTATGTCTTGTTATCTGAGTTATATCTGTTGGGGATCTACCGGGGACCAGTGACTAAAGCTACTTCCCATTATCCAAGAGGGTCCTGACAACTCTTACTTAGATGATAAATCATGTCTGATGGGGGTTAGTATTTAGAGCTACATCCAATTATCCAGGAGGGTCCCGAAAGCTTCTACAATTAAGTCCCATTATCCAGGCGGGTCCTAACGACTCCTGTTAGGGAAATATTTGTGTCTAACCATGTTATCCGTGACTGTTTGAGTTTTAAATTGAGTCCCATTTTCCAGGAAGGTCCTGACAACTCTTAACTGAATCCTATTTCGACATGTAAGTCATTTTATGTTCTTTGCTATTCATGACAACCACCAACCTTTAAATAAGTCCCACTTTCCAAGAAGGTCCTGAGGGTTCAAGATTAAATGCCAATTATAAATTTTGGTTGTCTCTGTTGGGGTTTTCTAGTTAAAGTTTTGTCCCATTATTCAGGCGGATCGTGACGACTCTTGCTGGGGTGAATATTTATGTCGGATTATGTTCCTTATTGAGTTTTAACTGGGTCCCATTTTCTAGGAGGGTCCTGAGATTCTCGATCATACCTGCCATGTGCTTGCCTTCCCCTGTGGAGGACTTCCCTCGGTATTTTCTAGAATTTTCTGCCCCTGTTTCAATCAAAGAAAATTTTATTAGCTTGAAAAGTGGTTAGCTTGCGACGTTCTTGTTGAAGTTGGCCTCCTCACTATCGTGTTCCGCTGTGTTTAATTATCCTGGAAACCTTGTGGCCTTACTCTGCTCCCCTATCTTTGTTTTTCGCTTCTAACCCTTTCGCCAGAACTCTCACATCTTTCCTGAGATTAACGAGTCCGTTTACAATGCTTGGCTGACCCCTAAACCTTGTGGCCTTCCCATCTTTTTGTTGCACTCGTTCACTTGCCATGGTAACTTTTTTTTCACCTTGAAAGACATTGTTTGCTTGTTCACTAACCAATTTCTCTGTCACCCTTATCACATAAAATACCTTTTCTTCATTTCGAACCAATATCCTCTATTTATTGCGTTACTTATGAACTGACATCTACCCAACCTTTTTGTCTCACATAACCCCAAAGCACGTCCATTACCCCCACTCTGTGTGTATGCTGTTCTTTATTGTATTAAACCACTGGCCTGGACCTTGAGGTCTATTGCTCCATCACTAGACATGATAACTTTTATTTCTTCTTGGAAGATCTTGCTTGTCACTGGTTTACCACACTTTTTGTTAATCTTATCACAAAAAACACCTTTCATTCGTTCACCCTGGTTCTCATTCTGTTGCCTTGTCCATGAATTGATATATACCAAGCCTTCGTATTTCAAATGAATCCCGAAGCATGTTGAATGTTACCAACTCAGTGTGCTTGCTGTTCTTTCCTGACTTATGAAGCTTTGATGTGACAAAAAGATCTCGTTTTATGCAATTGAAAAGCTGGTGGCAGATTTTGAAGTCATTTTCACTTATTTTGACCGAACAGACTCAAGAAGAGGGAATAAACAAAATGAAAGGAATGAAGTAAGGGACAATGGAAAGAGATAATTCCTAATAGAAGAACTACATAGTAGAGACCTATCGGATGTGGATGCCAACATTAATGACCACGACATGCACTTGTGGCCTATTCTGTTAAGCAAATCTGATGTTCAACTCTTGTTATTCCCCCCCAGACCGTGAAGTTGGGCTTCAATGCTCCAATTATCCAATCTGATTCACAATCCTTATTTGACTTGTAGCGCCCAAAGGGTTTTCACCATCAATCCTCTCTCATTTTGTTCTTTAAATGAACTTACAGTTGCCTCAAGGTGCCCATGAGGGTTTTCACCAATAAGACTCTCTCATTTTTTATTCTCTCAGCTCTTGTTGCCTTATGGTGCCCGTAATGATTTTAACCAATAAGACTCTCTCATTTTCATTATCTTTCCTGCTTGGACCAGAGTGTTGCCCCTGACGTGAATCACCTCTACTTGCTCAACTTGGCATCTCTTGAAGACTGATCAAAAGGTCTTTCTCTGGACCCTAACGTGGGCTTTGGATAGGGTTAGAAAGAAAGGGTATCAAAGGCTCAAAACAATTCAAATGCGTTCAAAATTACAACTTTCGAAATCAGATTCTTACAACCACAACTTCTACCCCAGTATCTTGCTTGGGGACTTTTGGATTTTTATTTTGATGAGACCGAACCGTGAGTCTGTCTACGTATCTTTCAAAGGAATCAGGTCAAACATAGTTCACGTGATAGGAATTTCTTTGTTTTTTGTTTTTTGTTTTTTGATTTTCTCTTTTTTTTTTCCTTTCCTCCACTTTCTCTTCTTTTTCTTTTTGTTTTTTTTGTTGTTTTTCCCCTCTTTTTTCGTTTTTCGTTTTTCTTTTTCTCTTTTTGTGTTGCTTTTTTTCTTTTCCCTTTTCTTTTACTTGTCTTTCATGCTTGCGCTTCTGATCTTTACTACTGATTTTGAAGGAGGTGTATGAAAGAATATAAATAAGGCTCAAAGGGGTAACAAAGGATAAAGTATGTAGATAGCAGAATAAAATGCCTTCGTCATTTCAATCTCCAAATCATGCCAAGTACAAACAACCACAATTTAAGCAAAGAAATCATATATAATATTTTTTAACTGTATCAGAGTTGATAGCCATTTATACCATTCGCCTTCTTTATTTGTCAAATACTAAGCTCCATGGAAAACACTCTCATTACGGTGAACGACCTCTGCCAAATGATGCTTTTTAATCAGGAGTCCTTATGCTCTATCTGCCCCAGTTTCACATGGTTCATGATTCAGATGATCTCAAAATCTCTCTATTTATTTCCCTCTAATATCCATATCGTCTTCCCCATTGCTTCATGATTAAGCTAACTTCTCTAATACCAGGGTGAGACTTACGGGTGCATGTCAGGTCACTAGAATCAACAGAAAAGGACAAAAAAGAAAACAAAATTGAACAAAAACGACTAGAAATAACAGAAGACAGAGAGTTGCATTAGACAGATGGTGAAATGGTTTGAACAGTAAAACAAGAAGACCAAACCTATGTTCCAAACCTAGAACAAACTAGACAACACTAAACAAGCTACTAAGACTAAATAAACTAGGCAAAATGAAAGGATAGAAGCGTTTGAGTTACAAGACAATGCTTATATTACAACCCTGCAATAATCTGGACAACAAAAATAAGAACAAAATAAACCACCAAAACTCCACTTCAGCTGACCAAGAAATGCAGCGTCTTTCTAATCACGAAGCCCGACACCTTAGCAACTGAGTTTCACATCAACATTGCCAAGACCATTATCAACTCTAATAACCAAGTTCCCGAGAGGATTTGCACGCTTCTATCACTGTCATTGACCATAATTACCCCTTCTTCAATCATCCTTTCTATTTCCTTTTTCAAAGAACGACAATCCTCAATGCTATGCCCCTAGACACTAGATTGGTATATGCATTGAACAGCAGGATCAAAGCCTTTCATATATGGGTCTGGAGTATAGTCGAGGAGCTGCTTAATCAGGCCTGCATGCTTTAATTTTTTGAACAAGCTTGTATAGGATTCTTCGATGAGCATTGTCATTTTTGAGTAGACTTTTCATTTTATACTCTGGCCTTGGTTGGAATCTTTTATGAGAAGGTGGTTGATATGCCTGAGAGGGCGGGTAAGACATTTGGGGAAGTGGTGCAGGCCATCGCGGGCCTCGTGGGTATGGAGCATATGGTGGCGCATTGCGGACAGGATACTGGAAAAATGAAGCACGACTCCGAGGGTTCTATGGATAAAGGTAGTATTGGGGAGGGTCATCTGGTGTACCAGGATGTCCATGGGGCCGTTGTTAAGGCTGAAAGCGTTTAGCAAGGACGACCACCGGACTATGTCATCGGCGGGGCTCAGCAATATTTTTTCTATCGACGGGATGACTATCCCGAGCAACTTGTTCGTTCCACCTGAGCCAAAGGTCCCAAAAGCTCTACTTGGGTTTCTTTTCCATATGAGGTAGGGAGCATCGGTTTGGGACAATGTCTATAATATGCTGAAAGTGTCGCACAAAATCTTGAGCTATGTCATCCCATGTATGCCACTTACCTACATCTTGACGATTATACCATTCCATAGCCGCTCCGGTCAGTCTCTTAGTAAAATACGCCATCAACAAGTCATCTTTCTCTCCAATACTTCTCATTTCGTTGCAATTAACCTTCAAGTGGGCTACCGGATCTCCACACCCATCATGCAAGTTAAATTTTGGCACTTTAAATTCTGCGAGAAGACGAGTGTCGGGGAACACAGACAGTTCTTTGTAATTCATGCTATCGTGGTCTCACGTCCCTTGCGTGTTCTTTAATGTGCTTTACAGCTTCCTAGATATATCATCTCGCCCTTCTTTTTCTGTAACGTTCTCATTTTCACCATGAAGCTTATCGTGAGGGTTCTTCTTACAGGCAACCTTTGAGGGTTAATATTGGGCATCATGAGCTTTGACTGGGTATTCCTTGTGGTGAGTGATGGAGCTACCGAGGTGATTGGAAAGGGTCAGAGTTTGGATAAAGGGAGCATCTAAGAAGCCTGGGGGTGGCGGGGATGGTGCCCTCCTGATTATCCAAGCCTGATACATATCCTCCATGTGTTTCCTTAACATGTTTACCTCTTCGACCAACTAGTTGTCCCGTTTAACCAACTGCTTTGGGGCACCAGTATCAACAAACTCAGTTCTATTATCGTCTGCTATTGTCATTGACTTTATATTGTAGAGAAGAGTTACCACTTCAAAAAGCCACACACCAACCACCTTTCTAGTATGAACACAACAAAATGAAGCCACCACGTTAGCGTTAGGGCATTTAACACAGGATAATTTCACTTTATGTGCAATGCACCTAGCCGCAGATATCAATTTCTATTATGCACTAGTTGACTGCTTGCGTCATCCCGGCTTTTATCCTATGCCACTTTTCTTTTCTCTCTTGTTTTTTTCCTTTTCCCCTCTCCTTTGTTCATCTTGTTTTTCTTTTGTTTTATTATTCTCTCTGTTTTTTCAGCTTCTTCACTCGTGATATTCCCTTCTTTCCCCGCTTTTATTTTAGTTGTGGTCAAATCCTATGTAGATTGCCTACATATCATGATCCCGCATAAATCAGACCATCCGTAGTCTGACAAATAAAACTAATTTTGAAAACAAGACTCTTTTTTTTTCGTTTCATAGGTAGATAAACAAACTATTTTTGAAAACAAGATTCTCTTTTTTAAGTTTTTCATTGGAAAATAAAACAAACTATTTTGAAAACAAGTCTCTTTTTTTCTTTTTCTTTGGAAAAAAGAACAAACTATTTTTGAAAACAAAATTCTTTTCCCTTTTCTTCTTGTTTTTTCTCAAAAATTCGGTAGAGTTTCAGCACTATTTGGACATTGGTTTTCCAAAGCAGGCGATTAACTCTCTTTACCCTCACACTGCTATTTCTCTTTTTCTAAACTTTTCCCCAATATTCACAAGTCGGCCAGCATGCAAATTCGGAATAAATGCAGAAGTAGCAGGCAAAAAAATCAGGATGGTGCATTGTTTTGGGTGCACCTGTCCTTGACGAACCCAACCCCTGCGTTGAGTCCTCTAAGTCAACTGTGTGATGCAGATAAGCGCTCCTACTAGGGCTCCAGCATGTGTTTAAGTTATTCTAAGTTTAAAACCTTCGTATATGGTCTACACTGTGTACCCAAGCGCATAACTCGAGTTGAGGAGGGGGCTACGTACCAGAAACCAAAACGCCATCCGACTTAGTAACTTGTCCGAGCCTCTTTTTATTTCAGGGTATGACACTAACTGAATAGGGAATCTAGACCAGCGAGCACATCCCCGAAGATGAGAAGAGTAGGGTTTCACGACAGTTTATTTACATTTCAAATAATATCAAAGCAGTAAAAGCAACATTTAGCACACTAGGCCCAAACATGTAATAAAATCAGATAACAGATAAAGCCAAATATAACAATTCATCTAAGCTCGAATTCTGAACCTTGAACCAGAGATTCTGGTTTCGATCCCCAGTAGAGTCGCCAAAGCTGTAACACCTCCCTTTTAATATCCACAACATCGGCAAAGGACATAGATAAGGGGGTTTTTCCAACTAAAGGACAATCGAAATGGGATTTATTTATTTAAGAGATTTTAGAGTGCCACTTCGGATAATTAATGGTGTCCCAAGTCACCGGTTTTAATCCCGAATCGAGGAAAGTTTGACTCTGTATACAGTCTGGGAGCTAAAAATCCAGGTAAGGAATATTGTTAACTTGGGAGACGGTGTTAGGCACTCCTGAATTCCGTGGTTCTAGCACGGTCGCTTGACTGTTATATTTTGCTTGATTAACTAATTTTAATCCATTTGTATCTATGTGCCAATTTCAACTTTTAAGCGCTTTTATTTGATTTTAAGAAGATTGCAACGTCGTTAAAACGCGTCTAGGATCACGTAACATAAATGCAGCCGTGGCTTTTGACATGTTCTAATATCGTTGGGATTTGGATTTGGGTCACATAAATGCGCACCCGTAATTAGGAAGATATATTATTTAACTAACGCACCTAAGGCAACTACGCATTTTGACTTTGTAAGGGCCATGGAATTTGACTAAATGGCATACCTTGATTCCTAAGGATTTTTAAATTAAGCGAGATCCGCGCCATTTATTCAATTGTTATTTGTTGGCACACTTAATTCTAAATTGAAAGGATTAATTCCACTAACTCGGAGGGCCCTAATCTATCTCACATTATCTAGTGCAGCTCACCTTCAACCCAATTACCGCACTAAAAGAGTTAATGCTAAATGTGGTTATGGGTTCGTAAGGGCCATTTATTTGACAACCAAGAACCACAAATGGGCCCTCTAGGTAAAGTCCAAAACTGGGACAACTGGTTTTTTCAAGGGTCGATATTGCAGCCCAAATCGTGTTCAAACAAACTATCAACCTTGGGCCCAAAAGTGAGCCCAAATAAAAACAAAACGAAGATAAACTTAATTGAGGTCCCTTGTTCGAGTTCCTCAGGTCACCACCCATATTTGATCTATTGCATTTCATGTTTTAAAACTTAAGCAAAACAAAAAGCATCAGTAGTCAATAGTAATGAACACAAGCTTAAATTTTCTTGAAAGACAACCAAGTATGGTAATAGGCAACCAAGTTAACTTGTTACTAAAAAAATCAATAACCCAGGATCTATTCGCACATGAGTTAAGCTCAACAAGTAAGGTATGAAAGCTAAGACTAATTCACATTCAAGAATCCCTATAAAGTTGAAGCCTAGAATCAAAGGAATCTTATATGAGTTTGAATTCACACAAGCATAGATTACTAACCAAACCATTCAAAATCTTACAACCTTTCATATCAACACAACTCAATTACTAACATACCAACGCTCTAAATACCACTTAGCAAACCATATACAAAACTGTTTCATGAAGAACATGAAACTAACTAAGCAAGGTAAACTCAGGACAGTCTATTGTCACTTAATTACAATACGAGCAATAACACTAGATTTAACAAGTCCAAAATTCAACCATCTCAAAAAGATCAAATCAGATTCTTGGCTGAACATATGTCATTTATGAAGTATAAGATAATGTGAATGAAAAATAAACCATAACATCTAAACATCAGATCCCCTATTCTCATTGCTCAGTTCTCAATTGAGCTTCACACTGTGTGAATTTCAAAGATGCATACCTGGATGAAAGACAAAGAAAAGGTGAGGAATGCAGCAATAACAGCAGCACATGATCGACAGATAAACCAAAAACCCAGAAAATGAAGCAAAGAGTCCAGAAAATCAGCTTCACGCCCAGCAATGAAAATCAAACCAAAAATGAACCAAAACTTGAACACCAACTATTTCAACTTATTTTACTTTAGTTGCTTAGAAGCTAACTCAAGATGAATATCATAGGAATATCTAAGAATTTCTTTCAGTAGAACAGTAATTCCCTTTTTGTTTTCAGTCGTCTAGGATTAGAGGGATTTCTCAGCTCTCCAAATACGAAATTTCTAAAAAACCTGCTTTCAAAGGCAAGAGTGAATGCCTTTATAGGCAAGCACCAAAGGAATCTTTCAAGTTTTTATTTCAACATAGTCCTTCAATTTTAAACTTGTTAACCAAGTTATAACACTAAAATTAACAAGAAATCCCTGCTAGAAGTTTCTGTTACTTTTACTGAAGATTCTTTAAATGACCTACCTATTTTACCCTTCAATGCCCTTGAATTTACTTTGAGGACCGTGCCAAATATAGGTCCAAATTTGACCCAATCAAATTGGGTGGGCTGCTCTTTGCCGATTGACTCAGAGACAGACCAACACCCAATTGCACTTAACCAAATAAACTCGGGCATTAGAGACCCAAGGGACTTCAAAAGGTAATTCTGAACGATTCATAGTTAGGTGAGGGATTAACTACTACTGAATCAATACAACTAATTAACCTAAGTTAATATAAAACTAATCAAAAGTTCAATGAATCAGTTTCAGGATTTGAAGAAAACGATCCAAATTTACAGAAAACAAAATTTGAATCTCCGGCACTTAAACAAATAAGGTAAAAATGAAAAACCTACTAATTGAATCTGAACTCCCTACTAGAGCACCGGCTCGACTTTCATGCGCGAATTTATTTTGACTCTCAGGGCTCGATTTCAATTCGAAATTTGATCAGCTACACGGATATTTGAAGGATTGTGAGTGAGGATTTGGAATGAGGGAAGGACAAGGGGCCTCTGGTGTGATTTTGGTGTGGTTTGGCGGTGTCGCCGCCGTGCATGGTGGCGGAATCGAATCTTTCGGCTAATATTCGAGAAGATGGGGAGGAATTCGAAAGAAAACAAGCACGGATTTGGGTAGCGGAGGTTGAGGGGGTGATATGGTGTTATTTTGGTAGGGTTTGGAACGCTGACGCCGGTGGCGGCGATTTCTAGCGGCGGCGCATGGCAGGGAAAGGTGGAGTTAGGGTTTTTGATGTACAGGGTTCAGAGACGGGACCTGGGGGTAGGGGCATTAGACATATATATATTTGGCAAACCCGGATTCTGAGCCAGTAGATCTTACAACCTCGACGATTGAGATCTATTATATCCAAACGACGCCATTTTGGGGCTATTACGAGGATTGGACAGGGTTGGAGCGAGTATGGACTAGGTCTGGGTGGGTTTTTAGACAGATTTGGGAATTGAGTAAAATTGGCCCAAATATTTGTTGTTCTTATTATTTCACATTTTTCATATTTCTTTTTTTCTTCTTTTTTTTCCAAAATTAACTAAAAACCTAAATTGAGTTATGAATTTCAAAGTAACCTATAAAATGCTAATTAATCCTACATAATCATTATCACAAGTGATTAATACAAAATTACAAGAAAAATCACCTAAAAATCAAAAGTGCAAATTAAACTATTTTTTATTTTTCCTTTTTATATAGTGACTAATTGCTAATTATTTTATTAAAATTGTCAAATCGGCTTCTAAATGCACATGCAACATATTTTTGTATGTTTTATTGATTAAAAGGAACAAAAGAAAATGCAAACAATTCACGAAAAATGCCATAAAAATCCACAAAATTACAAATAAATAAAAGAAATTATTTTGTTTGAATTTACAACGGCCTTCTTTGGGGAAGGTAATAGATCCCTATGGAAGACCTAAATTCAACACAGAGAAAAGTTAGCGAATTTTGTTTTACATGAGGTAAAAACAACATTAGTTCGAGAATCTACTTGCTATGATTTTTGTCCTTCCACCTGTATTTAAGGGCCAGCTCTTTCCACTAGCAAGTCTCAAGCGTGGTAATATCCAATATCTTCTGGACCTACTGACCTAAGACTTCAACCCTAGGTGGTATCCACTGAGTTTCTGAAATAGTGAAAAAAGAAAGATTAGTAACAGCATGAATTTAATCAAGGAAAAGTCAGACATTGAATTTACGTGTATGAGTCCATGACTCGGGGAAAGATGGAGTTGTGGTCGGGATAATGTCCCTAGTGGAAACTATAACAAACCGCTCCATCCATCCATGGTCGTTGCCATCATCCATGCTGGTGAGAAAAACATGGTTACCACAAAATTGGGAGCGATGATGTTCAAATCATGGTAACCTCAGTCCTCCTTCACAGCAGGTATCCTAGGAGGACAGATGGAAGAAGGATACACACCAACAGCCCATGTGCGGGAGTTGGTAGAAGGAAATATCTCTTCGAAGTCCTTGGTTGTACTGAGCCTTCTAGGAAAAATGGTGCTTACTATTAGAGGGGCAGCATCAACGGTGCTTTCTTTGTTTGTTTGAAGAACTTGTGTTCTTAGAGGAGGAGGCCACGGTTAGCAGAAGGAAGTAAGAATTCTTCGAAGAAGCTTCGAAGAATGGTTAAGGAAGTGAAATAAAGAAAGAGTTGAATAAGAGAAGTTGAGAGAGTTCAAAAATGAAAAGTGTAAAAGAAGATAAATGAGGCGTATAAGTAAAGGAATAGGCAGTTAAAATTATGTCCATGATTACCTTGTGAACCGGTAAAAGTATTTCTAAAACATGGAGTGACATGTGAGTCGCACCCCCTTTTTTCGTGCAAAATTGATTTTTGACATTTCTAGGACAACTCTTATTAAGAGGGTCGGGAATTGGAATTGAAAGAATCATCAACCAATGGATTAAGATGGATTAGGGCACCTAAAGCAGACAACTCATGTTACTAGTTTACATCACAAGAGATCGGGTAAGGGCTCAAATTACCTTGAGGGGAAGGTGTTAAGCACCTCTCGAGGTCCACAACGGTGTGTCCTTACCAAACTTAACTTATGAATTAGTCTAAAGAAGCGAGAGGAATATTTAAAAGGGATGGGGACTCCAAAATTTTTTAGCCTAAGGGATCGCCCTGTGCAACATAAATAATACTTCGTAACTCCCTCAAGTCGGAGTGTTACTCATATTATTCAGCGGGCACAAACTATCTTCTCCTGCTACCCGATTACTATCTTTAAGTTTTTACCTAAAGTGCTCTAATTGATTCTAGTTGATCCCTATGCGTGCACTACATGTCCCTTACCTGTGGCCCTGGAGGTATTAGCACCTCTATTTGAGATAGTTCTAGACCAAGCCTAGGTTGCTCAAAAATGCAAAAGACTAATCAACAAACAAAACAGGTTAGGAGGTTTCGACAACACGAAAATATAGACTCGGGTTCACCTCCACACATAAACAACAAGAGCACGCAATTGATTTAGCAAACCTGATTAATTTTAAAAACCTGTAGGCAGGATGTCTATGCAAGAAACACAGTGCAAAGGCAATTTTATTAAGGCTAGTGTCAAATTTTGTTGTTTGCCTACTAGTTTATATTCAGCATGGTCTGGGCAGTTCACGCAATAATAGATTACAATTATAAATCCAGAATTATTAAATCCTACAAATATATTGCCTAAGTGATTACCAAGAGCGATGAGTCTGATGATTACAGACCTATGGACATGATTTCTAGGTGTAGCATTGGCTTTAACTTACAGAGATTGGTTATATTCCCTTTAATCCTATAGGCATGATCTAACTGTTGTACTTACTTAAGTCTTATATGTATGATTTCTAGGTTTGAAACTGGTTTTAGTCCTATAGGCATGGTATCTACTATTGAATTGATTTAAATCTTATAGGCATGATATCTGCTACTGGTTTTGGGTAGAAATTATGCACATTGTTAGAAAATTGATCAAATCAAACATCGAGGTCCTATGGGCATCATCGCTAATGCACATTTGTTTGATTAACAGATCCTATGAGCAGGATTTCTAATATGCTTTTTAATGCTAACCCTATAGGTAGGACTTCTAAGATGCAAACATAGAGAAACACTATTAATGAAAATCTTATAGGTAGGATTTCTAAGCACAGTATAGAACCCATAAATTTTTTCTACCAAATGAATAATTAAATATCATTTATGTATGAAAATGAATAAAAATGATTACTTAACATTATAAAAATATAAAAAGTTATTTTTTAATAATGTAATTATATATATATGGGCTATTATTACAAAATATGCAATTTTAGCCTAAGGATGCAAAAACATAAATATATATAAAATATTTAAAGATTAATAAGGACATAAGTGATGAAAAATTAGATAATATATTATTATAAAACTATTTTTGATGCAACTAATAATTATTTATATAAAAATATAGGAATAAATTTATTATAAGCCTTTAATAATTATAGTAAATTATGAAAAAATACTTGGTGATGCCCATGCACTATTTTGAAGGTGTATATGCATATGTGAGATATGTAAGGGAAAAACTGGGTATCAACAATGTGTTCCGGGCATTAAATATGGAGAGACGTGCATCTAATCAATCATTATAAACTTTTCAGAAGAGATTATCAATTTCCCATCAAGAAAGGTATCTTCACAAACTTCTCGATGACACAAAGATGTACCATAAAAAATTAGAGGGACTATATGTATAGGGTAAAATCGGTTCATAATAAATACTCTTATAATAGAGTGACACATGGAATGATAGACAGACGAAAAGAAAGATAGGTGGAATCCAAGACCGGGGACAATTTATGCAATATACTATTCAAAAGCACAATAACCCTTTTATTTATTGAACTACGCAAAGTCGACCGCGGCTGCGCTGGCCCCTCCACGGCCGCACACGATTTCTCGCAGGCCCTGCAAGAGGGTTTCGAGACATGAAAAATTCCTGAATCTGCAACATCTGATCTTTTTAGGACTAAGGCATCCCAAAACCTACTCAAAGCTCACCTGAGCCCTCAAAACTCTAATCCTAGTATACACATAACTTCAAAAATATCTTACGAATATATTCATGTGATCAAATCACCAATATAACATCATGAATGTCGAATTGAACCTCAAGATCAAGGAAATTTCTCAAAACTCCTTTTTAAGCATAAATTTTCCAATTAGGATCCTGATCACGTCAAACAACGTCCGTTTTTAACCAACTTTACAGGATTGATTCCAAAATATATATGAGACTTGTACCGGGCGCCGGAATCAAAATGCGGGCCCGATACCATTACTTCAAAATTAGATTTCACTTCAATTTTCTTTAAATGTTTTCAAAAAGCAATTTCACTTAATAATTCATACCTCGGGCTTGGGACCTTGGAGTTCGATTCCGGGCATATGCCCAAGTCCAATATTTTCCTACGGAACCTTTGGGACCGTCAAATCATGGGTCCGAGTCTGTTTACCAGAAGATTGGTTATAGCTGATTCTCCCTTGCCTAGATGATTGTTTCTATATTGTTGTTCCCTCACCGGGAAGTTATTATGTTACTTTGATCCCTTGCCATGATTTTTTGTGATTATGTGATAACATGAAATGGGAGCGGGTGATATGCCTACCACAAGATATTGAAATGGGAGCGGGTGGTACGCCTACCACAAGATATTGAAAAGGGAGCGAGTGGTACGCCTACCACGAGATATAATAAAATAGGAGTGGGCGATACACCTACCACAAGATACTAAAATGGGAGCGGGTGGTACGCCTACCACAATATACTAAAATGGGAGCGGGTGGTACGCGCACCACAAGATATTGAAATGGGAGCGGGTGGTACGCCTACCACAAGATATTGAAATGGACGCGGGTGGTATTCCTACCACAAGATATTGAAATGGGAGCACGTGGTACGCCTACCACAAGATATTGAAATAGGAGTGGGTAGTATGCCTACCATGAAATATAAAGAAATGGGATCGAGTGGTACACCTACTACGAGACTTGATGAAATGGGAGCGAGTGGTACGACTACCACGAGATGATGAAATGGGATCGGGTTGCACGCCTACAACAAGATTGAAACTGAAAGTGAAAGTTGTCTTTATTTCTTTTTAGCTGCGTTAGAAGTTAAATTACAGTTTTTCCTTATTGTTCCTGATATTTTGTTTATCTATCATCCCCACAACATGTTCCCTTCCCCAGCTTTAAGTGTTTATTACTTGTTTACTTTTCCTCTATATATTATATAATTGCACCGGCTTATGTGGAGTCTGGTCCTAGCCTCATCACTACTTCGTCGGGGTTTGGCTAGACCTCTACCAGCACATAGGGTCGGTTGTGCTGATGCTACACCCTATGATCTTTTGCACAGATCTAGGTGCCAAAGTAACATTTGAGTAGCAGATTTAGATCAGGAGCCAGCCTTCAATCCACCGAGATACCAAGGTAGTCTTGCAGACGTTCGGAGTCCCTAAGTCTCCTCTATCTTGTTTTTTTTATTTTGTTATCTCATGTATTCCGAGACAAACAATGTATTATTCTTTTCAAATGGTTTTGTGTAGCACTCATAGGGGTTCGTGAGTATGTGACACCAGTTCTTAGGTAGAGATTATGTTGATTTTTTTTCCGCACTATTGTTCAGATTCCTTAATTTAAGACTTCCGTTTATTTACCTTATTCCGTTGTTTCATGATATTACTGATAATTGCTAAAAGGAGTAAGTTAGTTATGAAAAAGGTAGTTAAAGGTTGGCTTTCCTAGCTCTCATTAGTACGCACTATCACGACTCCCGAGGGTGAGAATTTCAGGTAGTGACAAGCTGGTATCAGAGCTCTAGGTTGCATAGGTCTCACAACTCACGGACAAGCTTACTAGAGTCTGAGGGATCAGTACAGAGACGTTTGTATTTATCCCCCAGAGGCTACAGAGTTAGGAAAAATTCACATATGTTCTTTCTTGTCGTGCGGATTGGTTTCTCAGTGTTGAAATTCTATTCTGTTGTATCACAGATGGCAAGAACACGCGCTTCCTTATCTTCTGATCAGCAGTTCGAGCCCCAGACAGCTCCCACTAGGGGCAGAGGGCGAGGCCGAGGCTGTGCTAGAGGCCGAGGAAGGGGCGGAGCTCAGCCCCGAGTAGCAGCACCAATTGCGGAGCCTCAGGTTGACTTTGACGAGGAGGTTTCAGCCCAAGCCCCAGTAGTTCTAGTAGGCCCAGCTCAGGTCCCAGAGGGGTTTATTGCTACCCCAATTCTTCAGGACACTCTGGCCTGATTGGTGGGTCTTATGGAGAGTGTTACCCAAGCAGGTTTGCTTCTAGTAGCACCAGCCGTCTCTCAAGATGGGGGAGGGCCCCAGACTCCTACTACTCGTACTCCGGAGTAGGTAGCTCCTTTGATTAAGACTCCAGCAGTTCAGCCAGTTGGAGCAGCTCAGTCGGGTATGGTAGGTTCACCAAGCTCTTAGCTACTACCTTCAGCGGTGCATCGACCAGTGATCCTTAGGATTATTTGGATAGCTTCCGCAAGGTTCTTCGGAACATGGGTATTGTTGAGGCCAATGGGGTTGATTTCGCTATATTTCGGTTGTCTGGGTCTGCCAAGACTTGGTGGAGGGATTATTGCTTAGCTACACCAGCAGGGTCACCAGCCTTGACTTGGTAGCAGTTCACTCACCTATTTCTGGAGAAGTTTCTCCCTATTGCCTAGCGAGAGGCCTATCGAAGGCAATTCGAGTGTCTCCATTAGGGATCCATGACAGTTACCTAGTATGAGACCGGGTTTATTGATTTGGCTCAAAATGCTCTTGTTATACTTTCCACTGAGAGGGAGAGAGTGAGACGGTTTATTGATGGACTTATTTAGCCTATTCGTCTCCAGATGTCTAGAGTGGCTGGGAGTGAGATATCCTTTCAGGAGGCGGCCAATGTGGCCCGGAGGATTGAGATGGTATTGTCGTAGGGGGTGGTCATAGAGCAGACAAGAGACCCCGTCAGTCAGGTTGATTCAGTGGTGCCTCGTTTGGAGGTAAAGATTCATATGATTGGGGCTAGCCTTCTAGGCCTTTCCAGTCAGCCCTCCAGGTTTCTCACGGTGCTTCTAGTAGCCAAGATGGAGGCCAACCAGTAGCAGGCCGCCCTAGAGAGGTATATTAGAGTGGTGGGGCAGACCCGATGTTATGCTCTTCAAGCCAGGCTTGAGGTAAAGGCTTCAGATGCTGTTATTACAGGTACAGTTCTGGTATGTGATAGAGATGCTTCAGTGTTGTTTGATCTGGGCTCTACGTATTCGTATGTGTCATCTTATTTTGTCGTGTACTTGATCATGCATAGTGATGCATTATATATTCCTATTTATGTGTCTACACCAGTGGGTGACTCCATTGTGGTCGATCGAGTCCATCATTCTTGTGTTGTGGTGATTGGGGGTCTTGCGACTCGTGTATTTGTTTCTTTGCGATATGGTTTATTTCGACATTATATTGGGGATGGACTGGTTATCACATTATCACGCTATCTTAGACTGTCATTCCAAGAATGTGACCTTAGCTTTATCGGGTATGCCTCGTTTAGAGTAGAGAGGGACTCCCGGTCATTCTACCAGTAATATTGTATCGTATGTGAAAGCTCGACGTATGGTCGAGAAAGGGTGTTTGGGTTATTTGACATATGGTCGGGATTCCAGTGTCGAGGTTCCCTCTATCAATTTTGTGACCATTTTTTGTGAGTTCCCTGATGTTTTTCCTTTAAACCTGCTGGTATACCAACTAATAGGGATATTGATTTCTCCATTGATCTGGTTCCGGGCACTCAGCCCATTTCTGTTCTGCCATATCATATGGCCCCGCCTGAGTTGAAAGAGTTAAAGAACAGTTGCAGGATTTGCTTGAGAAGGGTTTCATTAGATCTAGTGTCTCACTTTGGGGTGCGCCAGTGTTATTTATCAAAAAGAATGATGGGTCAATGAGAATGTGTATTGATTATAAGCAATTGAATAAGGTAACGATTAAGAATAAGTATCCACTACCGAGGATTGATGATTTATTCAGTCAGCTTTAGGGTGCCAGGGTATTTTCTAAGATTGGCTTGCAATCTGGCTACCATTAGTTGAGGATTAGGGCATCCGATGTCCCTAAGACTGCTTTCCACACTCGGTATGGCCAGTATGAGTTCTTGGTTATGTCATTCGGGTTGACAACTGCCCTAGCAGCTTTCATGGACTTGATGAACCGAGTGTTCAGGCCTTATTTGAACTCATTCGTGATAGTTTTCATTGATGATATATTGATATATTCTCACAGCCAAGAGGAGCACGAGCCAGCACCTTAGAGTGGTTCTTCAGACTCTGAGGGATAGTCAAGTATATGCTAAGTTCTCGAAGTGTTAATTCTGGTTGAGTTCAGTTGCATTTCTCGGTCATGTTGTATCAGCAAAGGGCATTCAGGTGGACCCAAAGAAGATTGACACAGTCAAGAGCTAGCCTAGACCAGAATCAGCTACAGAGATTTGGAGTTTATTTGGGTTGGCAGGCTACTATCGTCGGTTCGTGGAGCAGTTCGCATCTATCGCAACCCCAATGACCAGATTAACCTAGAAGGGCACCCAATTCGGATGGTCAGATGAGTGTAAGGCGAGCTTTCAAAAGCTCAAGACAGCTCTGACTATGGTACCGGTGTTGGTTTTGCCCATTGGTTCAGGGCCTTATACAGTCTACATTGATGCTTCCCGTATTAGGCTTGGTGTAGTGTTGATGCAGGATGGCAAGGTTATTGCTTGTGCTTCGAGGCAATTGAAGATACATGAGAAGAATTATCCAGTTCATGATCTAGAGTTAGCAGCCATTGTTCATGCATTGAAGATCTAGAGACATTATCTATATAGAATGGCATATGAGATGTAAACTAATCACAAGAGTCTTCAGTATATGTTCAAGCAGAAGGAGTTGAATTTGAGGCAGAGAAGGTGGTTGGAGTTGTTGAAGGATTATGATGTTACTATCTATATCACCAGGGGAAGGCCAATATGGTGGCCGATGCTTTGAGTAGGAAGTCAGCTAGCATGGGCAGTCTTACTTATATTCTGGTCAGTCAGAGGCTGCTTGCTTTGGATGTTCAGTCTTTGGCCAATCGATTTGTAAGGTTGGATATTTCTGAGCCTAATTGGGTGTTATCCTGCACAGTTGCTCGTTCTTTTTTATTGGAGCGTATCCGTGATCGGCAGTTTGATGATCCCCACTTCTGTGTCCTTACGGACACGGTGCAGCGAAGAGGTGCCAAGAAGGTTATGTTAGATGTCGCTGGAGTCTTAAGATTGTAGGGCCGAGTTTGTGTGCCCAATGTGGATGGGCTTCGAGAGTTGATTTTAGAAGAGGCCCATAGTTCCTAGTACTCTATTCATCCGGGTGTCGCGAAGATGTATCAGGATTTGCGGCAGCATTATTGGTGGCGTAGAATGAAGAAGGACATTGTGACATATGTGGCGTGGTGTTTGAATTATCAGCAGGTTTATTTGAGCATCAGAAGGCTAGTGGTTTATTTTAGAGGATTGAGCTTCCCGAGTAGAGTGGGAGCAGATCACTATGGACTTTGTTACTGGACTCCTGTTGACTCGAAAAAAGTTCGATGCAGTTTGGGTCATTGTTGATAGGCTGACCAAGTCAGCGCATTTCATTCATGTGGCGGTCTCCTATTCATCTAAGAGGTTAGCTGAGATCAATATTTTGTAGATTGTTCGCCTCCATGGTGTGCCCATATCTATCAGTTCGGACCGGGGTACGCATTTTACCTCGCGTTTGTGGAGAGTAATTCAGCGAGAGTTGGGCACCCAGGTGGAGTTGAGTATTACATTTCATCCTCAGATGGACAGCCAGTCCGAGAAGACTTATCAGATATTGGAGGACATGTTTCGATCTTGTGTTATTGACTTTGGAGGTTCATGGGATTAGTTCTTGCCTTTAGAAGAGTTTGCCTACAACAACAGCTGCTAGTCGAGCCTTCAGATGGCTCCTTATGAGGCTTTATATGATAGGCGGTGTCGATCTTCGGTTAGATGGTTTGATCCGGGAGAGGCTCGGTTGTTGGGTATAGATTTGGTTCATGAGGCCTTAGACAAGGTCAGGATCATTTATAATAGATTTCGTACAGCTCAGTCCAGGCAAAAGAGCTATGCAAATTGTAAGGTTCGAGATGTGATTTCATGGTTGGTGAGCAGGTATTGCTCCGAGTGTCGCCTATGACGGGCGTGATGAGATTTGGGAAGAAGGGCAAGATTAGCCCTAGGTTCATTGGTCCATTTGAGATTCTTGACCGAGTGGGACAGGTGGCTTATAGACTTGCATTTCCGCCTAGCTTATCAGCCGTACATGTAATTTTTTCATGTGTCCATGCTTCGGACGTACAAAGGCAATCCAACCCACATGTTAGATTTCAGCAATGTCCGGTTGGACAAGGACTTTTCTTATGAGGAAGAGCCGGTAGCTATTCTAAACCGGCAGGTTTGTCAGTTGAGATCCAAGAGTTTCCCTTCTGTTTATGTTCTGTGGAGAGGTCAGCCTCATGAGCCATCGACCTGGGAATTCGAGTCTGATATGCGGGACCATTATCTCTACCTTTTCTCCGACTCAGGTACTTCGTTTTTCTGTCTGTTCGAGGATGAACGGTTGTTTTAGAGGTGGAGAATGTGACGACCCAAAGGGGCCATCACCTATTTTTAATCAAATTTCGTATTTTCGAGGCCTTGGAAACCTCATTAGGGCTGTCTCGATTTGCATGCGCAGTCCGGGCGCGTAGTTGGAAAGCCTAAATGTTAAATTTTGTGAAAATGCTAAAAGTTGTTATTAAATGAATAGACTTGGATTTGGTCAACATATTGGGTAAACGGACCCGGTCCCAAAGGGTCCGTAGGAAAATATGGAACTTTGGCGTATCTCCGGAATCAAATTCCGAGCCCGAGATATGAATTTTCAAGTGAAATTGCTATTTGAAAATATTTAAAGAAATTTAAAGTGAAATATAATTTGAAATTAATGGTATCGGACCCGTATTTTGGTTCTGGTGCTCGGTACAAGTTTCATATATGTTTTGGAATCACTCATGTAAAGTTTTTAAAAACGGACGTCGTTTGATGTGATCCAGACCCTAATTGGGAAATTTATTCTTAAAAAGGGAGTTTTGAGAAATTTCCTTGATCTTGAGGTTTAATTCGATGTTCATGATGTTATATTGGTGATTTGATCACACAAATATGTTCGTAAGATGTTTTTTAGGTTGTTTGTATACTTGTATTAGAATTTTGATTGCTCGAGTGAGCTTCGAGTAGGTTCCGGGATGCCGTACTCTTAAAAAGAAAAGATGTTGCAGGTTCAAGAATTTGTCATGTCTCTGAACCTTCTAGCGTTGCCCACGAGTAATCTCGTGCGGCCGCACAGGGGCCAGCGCCGCCGCAGTCGACTTTGCACGGTCCGCGGTTGGCATTGCGCGCCCGCGATCGGCTTGGTGCGGTCTGCATTGGGCAATAATCCGCAAGCCGTTAGAAAGCCTGTGCGGCCGCGGTCCTTTTTGCGCGGTCCGCACAGGGAACTTCAGTGGGGTATAAATACATGTGAATTTCAGTTATTTTACATTTTTCAAAACCCCAAAACATAAGAGGCGATTTTCCAGACAACTCTTCTTCTCCAAAACGATTGGTAAGTAATTTCTAACTCATGTTCTTCACTCCTTAACATCTTTTAACATGACTTCAACTTCAAATCAAATATTTTCATGGGGAAATTGGGTGTTTTTGGTAGAACCTAGGTTTTCAAATAATTTGGGAGTTGGACCTCAATTTGAGGTCCGATTTCAAAACAAATCATATATTTGGATTCGTAGGGGAATGAATTACCGGGTTTTGGTCCAAACCTCGAGTTTCGACCACGTGGGCCCCGGGGCATTTTTGACCTTTCGGGGTAAAACTTATTTTCATGCATCGGGGTTGATTCATTTAGCATTTGTTAATGAGATTAAGTAAGTTATGACTAGATTCGAGTGGATTGGTGATGGAACCAAGGGGTAAAGCTATAATTGAGGCTTGAGTTAAATTCAAGGCACTGAGGTAAGTGTTTGGTCTAACCTTAGCTTGAGGGATTATGAGTTTATTCTTGTGTGCTAATTGCTCTTTGTTGAGTACGACGTATAGGCATGATGACAAGTATCTATACATTGGTGTCAAGCATGACCGTGAGTCCTAAGTTGGGAGTTGTTGTATTCTTAAATGAAATCATATATGCCTTAAGAAATGATTTGCCATATTGGAAAAAGATTTGTTTATCCTTGTAGATCCTATTTATAATTGAGCATCTCCATTAATCAAACTGAGTTAAGGTTTGTTATAGTTGATTCTCCCTTGCCGGGATGATTGTTTCTATATTGTTGTCCCCTCGCCGGGAAGTTATTATGTTACTTTGTTCCCTTCCTGGGATTTCTTGTGATTATGTCATAACATGAAATGGGAGCAGGTGATATGCCTACCATAAGATATTGAACTAGCAGTGGGTGGTATGCCAACCACAAGATATTGAAATGGGAGAGGGTGGTACGCCTACCACGAGATACAATAAAATAGGAGCAGGTGGTACACCTACCACAAGATACTAAAATGGGAGCGGGTGGTACGCCTACCACAAGATATTGAAATGGGATCGGGTGGTACGCCACCACAAGATATTGAAATTGGAGCGGGTGGTACGCCTACCGCAAGATATTGAAATGGGAGCGGTTGGTACGCCTACCCCGAGATATAATGAAATAGGAGTGCGTGGTACGCCTATCACAAGATATTGAAATGAGAGCGGGTGGTACGCCTACCACGAGATGATGAAATGGGATCGGGTGGCACGCCTGCAACAAGATTGAAACTGAAAGTTGTCTTTATTTCTCTATACCTATGTTAGAAGTTAAGTTACAGTTTTTCCTTATTGGTCTTGATATTCTGTTTATCTGTCATCCACACTGCATGTTCCCCTTCCCCTTCTTTAAGTGCTTATTACTTGTTTAATTTTCCGTAATATATTATATGATTGCACCGACTTACCTAGAGTCTGGTCCTAGCCTCGTCACTACTTCGTCGGGGTTAGGCCCGATACTTTCCAGCACATAGGGTATGTTGTGTTGATGCTATACCCTGTGCTCTTTTGCAAAGATCCAGGTGCCGGAGTTACATTTGAGCAGCAGTTTTAGATCAGGAGCCAGCCTTCAGTCCACCGAGACACAGAGGTAGCCTTGCAGGCGTCGGCAGGCCCGGAGTCTCCCCTATCTTGTTTTTTTATTTATTTTATCATCTCATTTATTATGATACAAACAATGTATTATTCTTTTCAAACGGTTTTATGTTGCACTCTTAAGACTTCCGCTTATTTATCTTATTCCGCTGTTTCGTGATATTAGTAATAATTGTTAAAAGGAGTAATTCAATTTTGAAAAAGATAGTTAAAGGTTGGCTTGCCTAGCTCTCATTAGTAGGCACCATCACGTCTCCCAAGGGTAGGAATTCGGGGTCTTAACAGTAGGACCTGGAGGCATTGCTAACTTCAGATGGCAATCGTGAACGTGTACGGGTTTTTTTGGCATTTAGACTTTTGGCCTTCGCGATTGCGAAGGAGGGAGTTGTAGGCAAACTTTTTTTAAATTTGGGTTTTCGCTCATTTTCACCTAAGCACCATTTTCATCATCAATCTTGATGTAAGTGATTTCTACACCCTATGAGTTATATACATTGTCTATATGTGGATTTAAGCATGAAAATTTATGAAAATTGTAGGATTTTAGGAGAAAAAGCCTATAATTTAGTATTTTTAGATTTTGACCACTAAATTGGAGATGAAATCGAGAATAAATTATATATTTGAGTTTTGGGTGTTATGGATAATGTTTCTCTTCGAATAATTTCATAATTCAGGCATGTGGACCGGAGGGTTGACTTTGTTGACTTTTCAAGCGGAGTTGAGGATTGTAATGATTTGTTAACTTAGAAGCATTGGAGTATATTTTGATTGATTTGCATGTTGTTTGACTTGATTCTATCGATGGGCGTTTATTAAGGTGTTAGAGGGGCACTGGAGCCGTTTATGGAACTTCAGGGCGAGTTAAGTCTCCTATCTAACTTTGTGAGGGGGAAACCTCCCTGTAGGTACTAAGATTTGTTATGTGCTACTAGTCGTGGGATGCTACGTACACACAAGGTGAAGAGAGTCTATATGTAGTGAAAAGTATGTTAATGTTTGGGTAGACATAGAATTTTTTCATGTAATATATGAATTATCTGAACTCATTTTGCTAGATTAATTAAGTGAATTTATAATTGAAATCGTTTTGAAAATATATTAGGCCGAGCTTTATCGCATTGAGTTGTTTGGTGAGACATTTAATAAACAGTAAAAGTCATGTTTACTTTATGCTCCTGCACATGTATTGTAAGCACGTGACTCGCAGGTCGCTAAGTTTTCTCCTTTCCTTTGGAGCAGGCTGAACTCCTCGGCGGTATATGTATTTATATGAGATGTATCCATAGATCGGGTCATACAACCTCGATAGTGTATGTACACAACTATATGGATCGGGTCGAATGACCTCGACATAATTCGTGCGTATAATCACGAAGAGTCTGAATACCCACGAGATAACCCTCACTCTTAATAAAACTTGGGAATTATGTAATAATTTATTTATGACATATGATCAAATATCTAATTTAGGGTTCCTATTTTTCGAGAGAGCATGTGGCCCTTGGGGAAATATTAATTGATAATTGTTTTTAACAAATTTTGTTATTTACTGTTCCTTATTCTATTGATCCTATCGTATTTCATATCTATTTATGATTCCTACATTTTATTTATTGGACTACTATAGTGGTAGGTGTTGATGTTGACCCTTTATCACTACTTATCTGAGGTTAGGCTAGATACTACTGGGTACGCGTTGATTACGTACTCATGCTACACTTATGCACTAAATCTGCAAGATCTGATAGGTTCATTTGATGGTCATCTTGGTGCGTGGGAGTAGATACTGAGGAGACTATATGGTAACCTGCATTCCATGTTATTCTGTCTATTTTGTTTTTCAAATAGATATCGTACTACTATGTACTCCTTAGTAAATGCTCATGCACTTATGACACCGGATTTTACCCTAGTGGTTGTTGATGGTTTTATTTGATGCTTACATCTTTATTTATATTTTGCTCATATTTTAAGTATTCATGTTATTTAAATACATTGAATTCCTTACCTAATAAAATGTATGATTTAAAAAATAATAAAATGAATAATTTAGTTGGTACATAATCGTCGGCTTGCAATCCAATGGTGATGTTGAGCGTTATCATGATCTATAATGGTTTTTGGGTCATGACAAGTATAACTAGTCCATTCCTCTCATTTTGAAAGGAATCTTTTAATGATGGAATGATAAACAAAGACCAACCCTTCAGAGATTTAGGATATCTTTTTTTTTATTTATTTACCATGCTTTTAAATTATCTATGTTAGATTTATGATGTATGAGTTCATGTTCATACTCTTATATTATCTTTTTTATTTGAATGTTAATTCGGTGTTCTAGTTGATATGTTTTTTAGGGCTTTGGATTGCATTCTTTACTTAACTTAATATGTGTTTCTTAATAGTATTCTTCCTTGATTAGTGTTAATCATAGTAAATTCAAGAGGCCAAACTAGTCCATAGTTAGGTTCATTTCTTTCTCTATTTTATCATTATCTCTTATCTTTTTGGTTTCATGTATTTTTATATTATTATTGTTTTCGATACGATTCTGCATCAATTTTTGTTAGTGCTTATGGCTCACTTTCATCGGGTTTTGGGAGTTATTGGATAATTATATCATTTGAGTTTTATTATGATAGTTTAATAGTTTAGTTTGAGGTTTAAGTTATCATTTATGTTTTCTCACAATGTATGTTAGGCTTACCTAGTCTCAGAGACTATGTGTCATCACGACTACCTTAGGTGAGTTTTTGGGGTTGTGATAAGTAGATAACAGAGCTTTAGGTTCATAGGTGTTACGAGACATAAGCAAGTTTAGTAGACTCTTGCATATCTGTATGGAGACATCTGTACTTATTTTTGAGAGGCTATAGGAAATTCCACTTCTTTGACTCCTTATCGTTCGAATTTGTTGATATTGAATCTGAGTCTTTGTCTTTCTATTCTCTCAAAGATGGTGAGGACACACACTATTAGATCCGATGATCAGACACCCGTTCCCCCTACTAGAGCTGTGAAAGGTTGGGATAGGGCTGAGAAGGGGCACATGCTGCAGCCAGTGCACCTTCCCGAGCAATGGCTGAGGAGCCACTAGTAGCTCTGATTGGGGGATAGGCACCCGAGGAGCCGATTGTTGCACTTGGACTTCAAGAAACCCGAGCACAGTTTTTGAGCATGTTCGGCACTCTGTCATAAACGAGATTGATTCCCCTTGCACCAACTATGTCTTAGGCTGGGAGAGGAGCTCAGACCCCCGATGCTCGTACTCCAAAATAGAAGGTTCATGTTGATCAAGTCCTAGGAATTATGCTAGAGCAACATGTTATTCTGGTTCAATCCGAGGTCATGGTAGAAGCATCTCAGGAGGAGGAGCTGAGACTTGAGAGGTTCAAGACGTATCAACCTCCTACTTTAGTGGCATAGTTATCGAGGATGTGTATGGATTTCAACTGAAGTGCCACCATATTCTCCATACCATGCGTATTGTGGAAACGAGCATAATTGCTTTTACTATATTTCAACTATCAGGAGCAGCATACAGGTGGCAGGTTTACGAGTAAAGTAGGCTAGCTGATGTAGTCCCACTCACTTGGACTCAGGTTTCAGAGAAGTTTTTTAGAGTGTTTGGTCCCCTGACCCTTCGAGATGCATGGTCATAGGTTTGAGCAGCTACACCGGAGGACTATCTCATTGATAGAGTAAGCCTTCAAATTCAGTGATCTATCCTGACATGCACCTTCCTTGATTTCGAGAGTTAGAAAGCGAGCCGCATATTATTGAGGGGCTCAATTATGATCTTTGATTCAAAATGGTTCTTGAGTTGGAGATGGGTACTCCATTTCAGTAGGTGGTAGAGATCACACGGAGGCTGGAGGGTATGCAGGGCCGAGAGAACGAGGATAGGAAGGCCAAGAGGCTCAAGGTCTTGGAGGATTTAGTGGTAGCCACGCAGCAGTTTCAGCCCATCACGGTAGAGGGTATGTGAGTCGCCAGGGCACTTCCAGCTTCTAAAAGTGCCATAGCTATTCTGAGGTCTCAAGTTTTCCATTTTGCACAATTTTTTTTTAGTGTACCTCCTGCACGGGGTGCCTTTAGCGGTCAATCTAGACTATCAGGCCAGAGTCACTTTGAGCAAATACACCCCCCGAGAGCTGGTACTAAGTGTAATGATACCAGACTCATGGTGAAGGACTGTCCCAAACTTAGGAGGGGTGAACCTCCATAGACTACATAGGCTCCACGAATTCATCACAATCACAAATGGTTCACAGGCCATGGTTGCTGCTCCATTTTGCTACACTACATGCCTTACCAGCTAGGGGTGGAGCTCAGGGGGGAGAGGTCTCCCTAAAGGGGGACCCCAGACCTGATTCTATGATTTTTAAGGTAGGATGGAGGTGGTCGCATCAGAGGCAGTCATTATAGGTATTTGTTTGGTGTGCCCTAGGGATGCCTCGATTTTATTTGATTCGGGCTACACTTACTCATATATGACATCTTACTTTGATCCGTATTTGGATAATCACGTGATTCTTTGAGGGCTCGTGTATACATGCCCATGCTTGTGGGAATTTCTATTGTTGTAGACTATTTGTCGCTCGTATTTAGGAACTATTGGTTGTTATGAGACTAGGGTTTATCTATTACTACTAGATATGGTAGACTTTGATGTGATTTTGGGCATGGACTAGTTGTCGCCCTATTGTGCTATTTTGGATTGTCATGCCAAGATCGAGACATTGGCTATGCTAGGTCTACCGCGATTGGAGTACGGGGTACAATAGATTATATTCCTCGAAAGGTGGTGTCTTTTTTAAAGGCACAACAAATGATTGAGAACGGGGTGTGATGCATACTTATCCTTTGTGAGATGCCTGTGATGATACTCCTACCATTGAGTCAATTCCAGTAGTGAGATATTTCCCAGATGTACTTCCATCAGACCTACCAGGCATGCCACCCTATGGGGATATTGACTTTGGTATTGAGTAGTTGTCGGGTACTCAGCCCATTTCTACTGTATGGCATACATAGAGTTGAAGGCGTTGAAAGGGTAGCTTCAGGAGTTGATTGATAAGGGTTTCATTAAACTGAGTGCCTCACCTTGTGGTGCGCCAATTTTGTTCCTAAATAAAAAAGATGGCTCTATGCATATGTGTCATGATTATAGGCAGCTGAAAAAAGTTATAATCAAGAACAAGCACCTATTACCGCGCATTGATGACTTATTTGACAAGCTTTAAGGTACTAGAGTGTTCTCAAAAATTAATTTAAGGTCAAGGTATCATCATCTAAAAATTTGGGACAAGATTGCTTTCACGACTAGGTACGGTCGGTTTGAGTTTCTAGTGATGTCATTTAGGTTTACCAACGCCCCCAACATTTATGCATTTGATGAACAGTGTATGCCAGCCATACCTTATTTTCATCATCATATTCTTTGACTACATCTTGGTATATTCCCATAGCTGGGAAGATCATGAGGAACATTTGAGGATTGTGCTCCAAACATTAAAGGAAAAGAAGCTATATGAAAAATTCTTAAAGCGTGAGATTTTGCTTGATTCAGTGGCATTTTTGGGCCATGTGGTGCCTAGAGAGGGGATTAAGGTAGATCTGAAGAAGATTGTAGTAGTTCAGAATAAGCCCAGACCATCTTCAGCTACTGAGATTCGAAGTTTTCTTTGTTTGACCAGGTATTATCATCGTTTTGTAGAGGGTCTCTTGTCCATTGCTGCACGTTTGACTAGATTGACCCAAAAGGGTTATCCATTCAGGTGGTACGACGAGTATGAGGAGAGCTTTCAGAAGCTCAAGATTGCCTTGACCACAGCTCCAATTCTAGTTTTGCCATCTACATTAGAATCTAATAAAATGTATTGTGATGCTTTGTGGATTGCATTAGATGTGTATTGATGTAGGAGGGTAGGGTGAATGCTTATGCTTCACTCTAGGTGAAACCCCATGAAAAGAACTACCCCATTCATGATTTAAAATTGCCTGCCATTGTTTAAGCATTTAAAATATGGTGCACTATACTGCGTGTCTTGCATGGTATTAACAAATCATAAGAGTCCACAATACTTGTTTAAGAAAAAAGAATTGAATTGGAGGCAGCATAAGTGGTTAGAGTTGTTCAATGACTATGATTTCACCATTCTGTATCAACTCAGGAAGGCCAAATTATTGGTTGATGCCTTGAGTAGGAAGGTTGAGAGTGTGGGTAGCTTGCATATATTCCAATCAGAGAGAGACCATTTGCATTGGATGATCAAATTTTCCAATCAGGTCATGAGATTGGATGTTTTGAAGCCTAATCAGGTTATAGCTTGTGTGGTTTCTCTATATTCTTTGTATAAGCATATCAGGGTGCGTCAGTATGATGACCCCCATTTGCTTTTTCCAAAAGACACAGTGCAACACAGCGATGCCAACGAGGTTTCCATAGGATATGACAGAGTGCTAAGGATGTAGGGTCGGATATATGTGCCCAATATGGATGGGTTGAGTGAGCTGATCCTTGAGGAGGCACAAAGTTTGTGGTACTCTGAGATGTATCAGGATTCAAACAGCACAATTGGTAGAGAACAATGAAGAAAGATATATTAGAGTACGTGGCTCTTTGCTTGAACTATAAATAGGTGAAGTACGAGCATCAGAGGCCAGGCAGTTTTGCATCAGAGACTTGAGATTCTCGGGTGAAAATTGGAGCGCATTACCATAGATTTCATTGTCGGGCTCCCATAGAATTTGAAGAATTTTGATGCAATATGGGTTATTGTGTATAGTCTGACTTAGTTGTCACATTTCATTCCGGTGCTGACTATCTATTCTTTAGAGCAGATGGCTCAGATTTATATTTGTGAAATTGTCCATCCCCATAGCGAGTCGCTGACCATTATCTCTGTCGAGGCACACACTTTATTTCGTATTTCTGGAGAGCTGTACTAGATGAGTTAGGCACACTAGTTGAGTTGAGTATAACATTTCACCCCAGATGAATGGGCAGACTGAGCGCACCATTTAGATCTTGGAGGATATACTATGTACCCACTGTTATGGATTTAGGGGGTTCGTAGGACCAGTTTCTACCGCTTGTAGAGTTTTCCTACAACAACAGCTACCAATAAAATATTCAAATGACTCTATATGAGGCCTTATATAGGAGGTAGTATCGTTCTCCTGCTCATTGGTTTGAGCCAGTTGAGGCTAGGTTGTTGGCACTGATTTGGTTCAGGATGCCTTGGAGAAGGTCAAGATGATTCAGGATCGACTTCGTGCAGTATAGTCTAGACAAAAGAGTTATGTTGCTTGGAAGTCTCATGACGTAGCATATATGGTGGGAGAAACAGTTTTTCTTTGTAAGGCCTCATAAAATTTTACCTAGTACCCGGGGCTTCCTGGTGCCGAGGTAGTCTTTGTGTTTGAGGATTGAAGAACCGTGGTACGGGCTTTTTGGGTTGTGCAATGTATTGAAGAGTTGGAAGAATAATTTTGCAGAACAGGGTATTTCTGCGGTCTACTATGAGACCGTAAAACTACTCTGCGGACCACAGATCTACCGCAGATTGCAACAAAAGAAAGCCAATTTTTAGGTCATTTTGTGGTCCATTATGCAACCCCATTATCATTTAGCGGGCCACACTTCCACCACATAATTCAACATGAGAAATTTCTGAGGGTGATTCCACAGTCCATTTCAAGAACGCAGAATGGCCTGTAGACTTACACAGACCTACCCAGTTTTGGGGGCCAATTTTGGAGGTCTTTTCATGGACGATAGACCTGATCCATGGCGTACTTTGCAACCGCATAACTAAGTTCGGAGGGTCCATTTTGTGATTTTTTAACCCGGCCACATTTCCTATAAAATGACTTTGGGGTTATTTTTGCTAGTTTATACGGTTGTTTTAGAGAGAGGAGGAATCCCCAAGTGTTTTTATCATCAATCCTTGCCCCTTTCTTGAATATTCAAGGGAATCACTCACTAGGCCATCACCTATCCGGGTAAGTTCTTGTCCTACATCATCCATGCAAGTTTGTTTCGGGTCTAAGTGGGCCGGGGAGTAGAAGATATCACATGCATGTTTCGATATAGCGGTTTTGGAGGTCGTTGAACTACTGGGGTTAATTGTTGATTGATTTTGGTTGTGGGGTGAAGGAAGACTCCATATGAGAATCTTGTAGTCAAATTACACACCTATGTTTGATGAAATGCTTAAATGAGTTGCACCACGAATTTCTTTCTACTTATGGTTCAATTTCGTTATGTCTTTAAATATATAGAAGTTGCTAGGATTTTCGGAATGTTTTAGTAGTTTACGGAAAGGTCAAGCGAGGTACATTGATGAAACTCCTCTCATAGAGTTGAATTCCACGATGTTCTTGTAAGATAAAAGTATGATTGGCCGAAGTTCCTAATTTCTATATTCTGAGCCATTCCTAATATATTCAGTTATTCCAAATAAGCGTTGTGTCAGACGTTATATTCTCAAAATATGTTTCAATTGATCATATCATATTATGCTTTCCTTCGGGAATGTATTCAAGTATGTTTTATGTATCATAATGTTATAACTTCAACTCATGTTTCAAATGCAAGATTTATTAAGCCTTATTCTTGGAAGGAAAATTCGGTGTGTTTATGACTCTTATTGTGCATATACATATTTAAAGTCTTGATTAAAATTGCTCTTACTATTGATAATCTATGATGATGCTTGAAAGTGAAGGAAGTGGGTATGAGAAATAAATAGTGGCCATCGTGCCAAGAGCGAAATTACACTTGTGTCCAATAGTGCAAATGAAATGAAAAGAATGAATGAAACACTATGAAATGAGATATAACTCCTTTATATAATAAATTGGGAGCATCGTTTAGTCACCGAGGAAGGGTAGGTTAAAATAAACTAACCTCGAAACTACACGCGCTAGTGTAGGAGTGATCGAGGGGTGAATCCCCACATCGATGTGTTGAGATTATTCACCTTAATTGGGATGAGATTGAGGTTCTGAGATTGTTCCTCTATTGGGATGAGATGATTGCTAGC
Organism: Nicotiana benthamiana; assembly: GCA_034376525.1. NCBI lineage: Eukaryota > Viridiplantae > Streptophyta > Magnoliopsida > Solanales > Solanaceae > Nicotiana > Nicotiana benthamiana. The sequence continues at coordinate 37,159,541 of CM067332.1, read as the reverse complement.
AGAATATGATGTCAACCCACACGACATTATGGTGAGACGACTTAATCGATCAAGCCGAGATCAGATGACATGCCGCACACATTGTGGTGTTGTGATTGGATATCTTGGGGTGAGACGCCTTAGCCGATCGGCCACAGATCAGACTCTGTGTTAAAAGAATGGTGGTGTATCGGTACAAAAGATCTCTCAGCTTAAAAATATTGATATTTACTTGAAAAACTATATTTCTCTTAACTGGATGCATTAATATTGTCTTAGGCTCTTATAATTCCGTGTTTCTTTCTCCGTGTACTTTCTCGATTCATTAAAAGGGTGTTATATACTAATACTATTCCATTTACTAACATCCTTTTTTCGGGGGCATTGCATCTTTAATGGATCCAGGTGGTTCCACAAGAGGTGACATCAATTAGTGATAACAGTCAACCCTCTTCTCAGGTGTCTTGGTTAGCCCTACTTCATATTAGGGTCTTGTATCTTTTTCCCTTTTGTGTAGTGTTTTGAGGTACAACCGGGGAACTTATTGCCGGCTCCATCATATTACTCTTCTGTATCCATTAGAGTCTTTGTAAACATAGTGTGGGTTGTATTTTGATTTGGGTAAGCCAAGCTTGATATGTCATACTTGTAACACATATTCCACTTCAAAAACTATACATGTATAATGTATTTTGGGAATTATAAATAAAGGAACTAATGGTGATGAAATCGATGTTGTTTATCTATCCTCTCATTGTCTAATAAATGGAATGCATCTTCACTTTATTCATGGCAAGGTCGAGTAGAAGGCATCAAGTAAGCTTGCTTGACTGGGATGTCTCGGTTGAGCACGGGTCATGCTCCCCAAGATCGGGGAGTGACATGCTTTGAATCATAACTATGAAGGGTGTGATGAGGTTTAGGAAGAACGACAAGTTAATCACTAGGTATATAGGTCTTTTTGATATCCTTGAGAGAGTGGACGAGGTGGACTACAAACTTGCATTGCCACCCATCTTATCTGCAGTTTACCCGGTGATCCATGTGTCCGTGCTCCAAATTTATTATGGTGATCCATCACATGTATTAGATTTCAACTCAGTCCAATTGGACAATGATTTGACTTATCTTGAGGAGCCGCTGGCTATCTTGGATAGATAGATCTGAAAGTTAAGGTCAAAGAACATTGCTTCTGTGAAGGTTCAATGGAGGGGTCATCAGGATACGACATGCGGAGTTATTATACGCACCTTTTTGCCACTTAAAGTATGTCTCTATGCACATTTGAGGTCGAACATTTGTTTTAAGAAGGGGATAATGTAACAACTCAATCGGTTGTTTGTGTATTTGAGTCTCGTTTCCTCATTTTATGCTTCACACCTATGTATTTATGGTTTTATGACTTGAGAGGGGCGATTAGTTTTGTTTCAGGAAGGTTTTCAGTTGATTTGGACACTTTGGATCTTGGTTTAGTATTCTATGTTGAAAATGTTGACCAATGTTTGGCTTTTGTGAACATGGTGGCTCCACAAGTACTTCTCTAGTTGTTGTACGAGCTGCACCATGGCCTCTACGGTGGCCCTAGCCCCTCATAGCCCTAATTTGTTGTACTGGTGGTCATCCGCTTGACACGTGTCCTCACCATATGTATGATAGGTTCTTATCTTGATTTTAGACTTGGACATAAGCCCAAAAATGAATTCAGATGTCCCTAGGTTGATTTGCTTGTTTTGCCAAAAAATGGCAATTTGAGGATACCAGTTTTCCCAAGTTTGAATATAGGTTTACTTTAGCTTATCATGTTTAGAAATTGGTTTTGGGACTTCGAATAGGTTTGTTTTTCTATTTGGAACTTGTCTGCAAAATTTAGTGTCAATCGGAGTTGGTTTGTTTAGGTTCGGACGCTTGGTTGCAATACTAGAGGTTCTTGAACTTTTCTATGAAATTCATGCGTTTTGATGTCGAGACATAGTTCTTTTGTGTTTTGATTGCACGAGCAAGTTCATATGATGTTTTTACAATTGTGTGGATGATTGGATTTGAGCCTCATATGACGACCCAATAGGGTCATCACTTATTTATTTTTCGTTCTGTACTTTCGAGGCCTTAAAACCTCTCTCAAGTTACCTTTATTTGCATGCGCATTCCAGGTGCGTAACCGGAAAAAAAACTTAAATATGAATTATGTGTGAAAAATGCTAAGTTTTGATACTAAATTGAATAAATATGACTTTGGTCAACGTTTTTGGTAAACGGACCCGGACTCGTGATTTGATGGTCTCGAAGGGTTCGTGAAAAAATATGGGACTTGAGCCTATGCTTGGAATCGAATTCTGAGATACCAAGTCCGAGAAATGAATTTGCATGTGAAATTGTTTTCTGGAAATAATTAAGGAAGATGGAAACGAAATTTGATTAGAAGGCTAGGGTATCAGGCCTGTATTTTGGTTCCGGTGCACGGTACAAGTCTTATATATAATTAAAGCACTTCCTGTATTTGGTTGAGAACAGACATCGTTTGATGTGTTTCGGACCCGAAATGGGAATTTTATGTCACATGAAAAATTTGGAAGAAATCATGAGTTTGGAGCCACGATCCGATGTATATGATGTTATTTTGGCAATTTGATCGCACGGACAAGTCCGCATAATGTTTTTGAGATTGTGCTCATATTTAGTTCGGTGTCCCAGGGCTCGCGTGAGTTTCGAGTAGGTTTTGGGAGGTCTTAGACATAAAAACACTAGATATTGCAGGTTAGGGAAAAGTTGCAGTAACCAGCGCGCCCGCGGTCGCCTTAGCATGGTCAGCAGCGTGCGCTACACAGCCGCGTCGGCCTTAGCACGGTTCGTGGTGTGAGCCGCGCGGCCGGGATCGTCCTTGCATGGTCCGCGCTGCAATCTTCAGAGAACCAGCAGCCTTTAGCTCCACCAGTGCAGCCGCGGCCACCTTAGTGTGGTCCGTAGTGTGAGCCGCGCGGTTGCGGTCGTCCTCGCGCGGTCCGCGTTGCCAACTTCAGAGAGCTAGCAGCCTTCAGTTCCACCAGCACGGTCACGGTCCTTTTTGCATGGTCCACGCTGGTCGCGTCAAATAGTATAAATACATGAGGTTTTCAGTTATTTCTCACTTTTCAAAAACCCAAAACATAAGAGGCGATTTTCTAAACAATTCATCTCCTTCAAAACGATTGGTAAGTAATTTCTAATTCATTTTCTTCTCTCCTTAATACCTTTTAACATAATTTCAACTTCAAATCAAAGATTTTAATAGGGAAATTTTAGGTATATTGGGTAGGACCTAGGGTTTTGCCAAATTGGGGGTTGGACCTCAATTCGAGGTCCGATTTCAAAACTAATCACATAGTTGGATTCCTCGGGGGAATGGGCAACCAGATTTTAGTTCAAACCTCAGGTTTTTGACCACGTTGGCCCTGTGGGGCGCATTGGTTAATTTACGCCAAATTTGCATCTTAGCTGTAAATTAAATAGTAGAATTAGTTGCTTGCGATGTTATTTACGAGATGTAATTGAAATGAATAGATTTGGGCCATTTAGAGTCGGATACTCGTGGCAAAAGAGTGATTTAAAGTTAATTTGGAGCCGATTGAGGTAAGTGGCTTGTCTAATCTTATGTAATTGAAAATAATAGATTTGGGCCATTTAGAGTCGGATACTCGTGGCAAAAGAGTGATTTCAAGTTAATTTGGAGCCGATTGAGGTAAGAGATCCTCGGAATACCAAGAGATCCTCGTGATACCAAGAGATCCCTAGTGAATATAATAAGGATACCAAGAGATCTCCGGGATACCAAGAGATCCCTAGTGAATGTAATGAGGATACCAAGAGATCCTCGGGATACCAAGAGATCCCTAGTGTATGTGGTGAGGATATCAAGAGATCTCCGGCTATTATTTTATGTTGTGAATAGTGTTCCTTATCTCGCTTTTTTCCATTTCCTATTGCTATTTCCTTTATTTATCCTATTTAGATTCTCGTTGAAGACTTTATCTATGCTGTTTTTCTTTATCTTACCATATATTATATTTATCTCAGTAGGGCCTTGACCTTCCTCGTCACTACCCAACCGAGGTTATGCTTGGCACTTACTGAGTACTGCTGTGGTGTACTTATGCCTCTTCTGCAAATGTTTTTCATGTGCAGATCCAGATACTTCACCTCATGCGCACTTCATCGAGGCGGAGATATCTAGCGGAGACTTGAGGTATATCTGCAGCGTCTGCAGACCGAAGAGTTTCCTTCCTTATTCTATCTGTAGTGTTTAGATTCTATCACACTTTTGATGTAGACATTCTGCAGATTAGAGCATTTGTAGTATTTTCAATTAGCCTGTGTTTCTTGTGAGTTTTCAAGTTTTGGGGTTGAGTTATAGACTTCCGCATTTATATATTTGAGTTGTATATGCCAAGTGGCACTTATATACCATTTTTCTTCTAGTTTTGCTTAATTTAATTAAATGTTTTCGCCAGTTATATTAATTTCTGTATTGCCAGGCTTACTTAGTTGTAGGAACTAGGTGCCATCACGACATGTTCATGGAGGATGAACTGGGGTCGTGACTAGTTGGTATCAGAGCTCTAGGTTCAGAGGAGTCACGGGACACAAGCCGGTTTATTAGAGTCTTGATGATAGGTACGGAGATGTTTGTATTTATCTACGAGAGGCTATGTAAGTGTTAGGAAAATTTCCACTTCATTCGATTTCTTTGTCGTGCGATATTTTCGACATCACAAAATTTTAAACTTTTGCCTTCCATTCTCTCACAGATTGTGAGGACACGCATTACTAGGGATGATCATGCACCTGTGCCCCCTACTGCAACTGTCAGAGGCCGGGGCCGGGGTAGAGGTCGAGGACCCACATGTGGTAAAGCCAGAGCACTTGCTCGAGCTATCGTCGAGGCACCATCAGCAGTTCCAGCCGAAGCCCAGGCACCCGGCACGCCTACTACTACCACTACTACTCCAGCCCTTCAGGAGACGTTGGCTCAGTTCATGTCTATGTACACCACCTTGGCTCAAGCAGGGTTGCTTCCCCTTGCTGCGGCCACATCCCCGGTCGGGGGAGGAACACAGACTCCCGTCGTCCGCACTCCTGAGTAGCAAGTTCAGCTTGAGCAGGCTTTAGAGATCATTCATGCCGTCTGCAGTACCAGTTCAGCCCGTGGATGAGGCAGCTGCTTCTGAGGAAGAGCAGCGGAGGTTGGAGAGGTTTAAGAAGTATGATTCTCCGGTCTTCAATAGACTAGCGACAGATGATGCCTTATGATTTCTAGAGGAGTGCCACTGTATTCTTCGCACTATAGGCATAGTAGAGTCCAGAGGGGCTTCCTTTATTGCCTTTCAGCTTTGGGGAGCGGCCTATGATTGGTGGTGCACATATGAGATAGATAGTCCAGTTGAGGCTACTTCACTAACTTGGACCCAGTTCTCGGAGATTTTTATGAGAGAGTTTGTCCCCCAGAGTCTTAGGGATGCATGGTGCGCAGAGTTTGAGCATTTTCGCCACGGTGCTATGATCGTTTTGGAGTATGCTATCTGTTATACCAGATTGGCCAGGCATGCACCGGCTTTGGTTGCTACAGTCCCTGAGAGAGTTCGCAGGTTTATTGAGGGTCTTATCCCACCTATCAGATCTAGCATGGCTCGAGAGTTGGAGATGGACATTCCTTATCAGCAGGAAGGAAGCATTGCTAGGAGGATCGAGAGTATACATGCTAGGGGACGAGAGGAGAGAGAGGCTAAGAGGTCTCAAGAGTCAGGCCACTATTCCGGTGACTGTACCCCAGCAGCAAGTTGACATGGTAGGGGTTTTTTGGTTCGCCCCATTCATCCAGCTCTTCTAGCAGCCAGCAGTGTTGCAGCTCCGCCAATACCTCAAAAGCCTTACTATGCACCTCTAGTTTCTAGCGTGCCTCCTGCGCGGGGTGTTTCCAGAGGTCAGTCCAGTAGACCTAGCCCTAGTCAGTCACAACCACCACTCCCTCCCAAAGCTTATTTTGAGTGTGGCAACACCCACCATGTGGTGAGGGATTACCCTAGACTTGGGATGAGTACACCCCCACAGCCTTCTCAGTCATAGCGTGCTCAACAGAGATCTCAGGCCATGATCATAGCTCTAGTTGCCACCCCACCCGCTCAACTAGCTAGAGGTGGAGGCGGAGGTAAAGGTCACTCTCGAGGGGAGGTCAGGCCAAATATTATGCCCTTCCTGCTTGTGCAGAGGTTGTTGCCTCTGATTCTATTATCACAAGTATTATACTGGTTTGTCACAGAGAGGCGTCGGTTCTATTCGATATGGGCTCTACTTATTCTTACTTTGCTCCGTATATGGGTGTGTCTCGGGATTCTTTGAGTGCCCCGTCTATGTTACTACTCCTATGGGAGATTCTCTTGTTGTGGACCAAGTCTATCAGTCATGTTTAATTACAATTCGTGATTTTGAGACCAGACTGGATTTATTGTTACTCGATATGGTTGATTTTGGCAATATTTTTGACATGGACTGGTTGTCGCCCCATTTTTCTATTCTTGATTGTCATGTCAAGACCATGGCGCTGTCTATGCCAGGTATTCCGCGTGTTGATTGGAGTGGTACATTAGATGACACTCCCAGTAGAGTTATCTCTTTTCTTAAATCTTTGAGTATGGTTAAGAAGGGGTATGCAGCGTATCTAGCCTATGAGAGAGATGTCAGTGTGGATACCCCTTCTGTCGATTTAGTTCCAGAAGTACAGGATTATCCCGATGTGTTTCCAGCTAATCTTCTGGGCATGCCGCCTGATAGAGACATTGATTTTGGCATTGACCTATTGTTGGGCACTCAACCCATTTCTGTTCCTCCATATCATATCGCTCCTCATGAGTTGAAGGAGTTGAAGGATCAGTTGTAGGAATTGCTTGATAAGGGTTTTATTCGACCTAGTGTTTCACTGTGGGTGCTCCTATTTCGTTTGTGAAGAAGAAAGATTGTTCTATGCGTATGTGCATTGATTATCGCCAGTTTACCAAGGTTACAGTAAAGAACTGTTATCCTTTACCTCGTATTGATGATCTGTTTGACCAGCTCCAGGGCGTACGGGTGTTCTCTAAGATTGACTTGCGCTCAGGGTACCATCTGTTGAAGATTCGGGAGCCAAATATCCGGAAGACTGCCTTGAAGACTCGGTATGGTCATTACAAGTTCCTTGTTATGTCGTTTGGGCTGACAAATACCCTAGCAGCTTTTATACATTTGATGCACAGTATATTTAGGCCATATCTCGACTCATTCATTAATGTTTTTATTGATGATATTTTGGTGTATTCCTAGAGTTAGGAAGATCATGAGCAGCAACTAAGGATCGTGCTTCAGATCCTAAGAGAGAAGAAGTTATATGTGAAGTTCAAAAATATGAGTTTTGGTTGGATTCAGTGGCATTTTTAGGCCACATAATATCGAGCGAGGAAATTCTGGTAAATTCGAGGAAGATAGAGGCCGTGCAAATTTCACCCATGCCCTCCTCTACTACAAAGATTCACACTTTCATTGGGTTGGCGGGCTACTACCATCGTTTCGTGGAGGGGTTTTCCTCAATTGCGACCCATATGACCAAATTAACCTAGAAGAGTGCCCCATTTCAATGGATAGAGGAGTGCAAGGCGAGATTTGGGAAGCTCAAGACAGTTTTGACTACAGCCCCAAATTTTATATTGCCTACCGATATGGGGTCTTATACTATCTATTGTGATGCCTCGAGAATCGGCCTAGGAGCGGTGTTGATGTAGGACGGTAGGGTGATTGCCTACGCATCCAGACAATTGAAGATACATGAGAAGAATTACCCTGTCCACGACCTTGAGTTAGCTGCTATTGTTCATGCCTTGAATATCTGGCGTCATTATTTGAACGATGTGCCTTGTGAGATTTATGCTGACCATCAGAATTTACAGCACTTGTTCAAGCAAAAGGATCTAAACTTGTGCCAAAGGAGGTGGTTAGAGTTGCTAAAGATTATGATGTCACTATTATGTATCACCCAGGCAAGGCCAATGTGGTAGCATATGCCTTGAGTCGCTGGACGGAGAGTTTGGGGAGTTTGGCATATTTACCAACTTTAGAGAAGCCTATGGCGATTGATGTTCAGGTCATAGCCAGTCAGTTCATGAGATTGGATCTTTCGGATCCCAGTCGTGTTCTAGCTTATGTGGTTTCCTGGTCTTCCTTATTTGATCATATTAGAGGACGGCAGTATGATGACCCCCATTTGCTTGCTCTTAAGGAAAGGGTTCGGCGTGGTAATGCCAGAGATATGACCTTTGGAGATGACGGGGTGTTGAGGATGCAGGGCCGTGTTTGTGTGCCCAATGTTGATGGGCTACTGTAGCAGAGGTCCACAGTTTACGGTATCCATCCATCTGGGTGTCGCGAAGATGTATCAGGACTTGAGGCGGCACTATTGGTAGAGGCGGATGAAGAAGGATATAGTTGGATATGCATCTAGATGCCTTAACTATCAACAGGTAAAGTATGAGCACTAGAGATCGGGTGGGTTGCTCTAGCAGATATTCCGGAGTGGAAATAGGAGGCAACACTATGGATTTTGTATTTGGACTCCCACAGACCTTGAAGAAGTTTGATGCCATTTGGGTCATTGTGGATCGGCTGACTTAGTCCGCTCACTTCATTCCTGTGTGTACCACTTATTCGTCGGAGCGGGTGGCAGAGATTTATATCCGGGAGATCGTCTGTCTTTATGGCATTCCAGTTTCTATTATTTCAGACAGAGGTACTCAGTTTACATCGCAATTCTGGGAGGCCGTGCAGCAGGAGTTAAGTACTCGAGAGGAGTTTAGTATAGCATTTAACCCCCAGATGGAAGGACAGTCAGAGCGCACTATCCAGATCCTTGAGGACATGCTCTATGCGTGTGTGATTGATTTTGGAGGGTCTTGGGATCAGTTCTTGCCATTAGCGGATTTTTCCTACAACAACAGCTACTAGTCGAGCATCCAGATGGCTCATTACGAGGCTTTATATGGTAGACCATGTCGATCACCGGTTGGATGGTTTGAGCCGGGGGAGACTCGGTTGCTAGGTACAAATTCGGTTCAGGAGGCCTTGAACAAGGTCAAGATCATTCAGGACATACTTCATTCAGCTCACTCTAGGTAGAAGAGTTATGCAGATCGCAAGGTTCGAGATGTAGCATTTATGGTTGGGGAGCAGGTATTGCTCCGGGTATGGCCAATGAAGGGCGTGATGAGATTTGGGAAGAAGGGTAAGCTTAGCCTTAGGTACATTGGTCTGTTTGAGATTCTTGATAGAGTGGGAGAGGTGGCTTATAGACTCGCATTACCGCCTAGCTTTTCAGTTGTGCATCCAATTTCCCATGTATCCATGCTCCGGAGGTATCACGGCGATCCAGCCCACGTGTTAGATTTCCGCACTGTCCAGTTGGATAAGGACTTGTCCTATGAGGAGGAGCCGGTAGCCATTCTAGATCGGCAGGTTCGTCAGTTGAGGTCCAAGAGATTTCCTTCTGCTCATGTCCAATGGAGAGGTCAGCCTCCTGAGGCATCGACCTGGGAGTTCGAGTCTGATATGTAGAGCCGTTATCCTCACCTTTTTCCTGACCCAGGTACTTCTTTCTTTTGTCCGTTTGAGGACGAACGCTTGTTACTCAATGGGGTCATCACTTATTTATTTTCCATTCTGTACTTTCGAGCCCTTATTACCTCCTCTCAGATTGCCTCAATTTGCGTATGCAGTCCGGGCGCGTCAGCAGAAAAAACTTAAATATGGATTCTATATGAAAAATGCTAAGTTTGATACTAAATTGAGTAAATTTAACTTCGGTCAACACTTTTGGTAAATGGACCCGGACCCGTGATTTGATGGTCTTAGAGGGTCCGTGAGAAAATATGGGACTCGAGCGTATGCCTGGAATCGAATTCCGATGCTCCAAGTCCGAGAAATGAATTTTCATGTGAAATTATTTTCTGGAAATAATTAAGGAAAATGGAAACGAAATTTGATTATAAGGCTAGGATATCGGGCCCTTGTTTTGGTTCCGGTTCCCAGTACAAGTCTTATATATGATTGAAGAACTTTCTATAAAGTTTGGTTGAGAGTGGATGTCGTTTGACGTTTTTCGGACCGGAAATGGGAATTTTATGTCTTATGAAAATTTTGGAAGAAATCATGAGTTTGGAGGTTCGATCCGATGTATAAGATGTTATTTTGGCAATTTGATTGCACAGACAAGTCCATGGGATGTTTTTGAGGTTGTGTGCATATTTGGTTTGGAGCCCCAAGGGCTTGGGTCAATTTCGAGCAGGTTCTGGGAGGTCTTAGACTTAGAAACACCAGATATTGCATGCTAGGGAAAAGCTGCAGGCTCCAGCGCGCCCGTGGTCACCTTAGCGCGGTCCGCGGTGTGCACTACACAGCCGCGTCCGCCTTAGCATGGTCAGTGCTGCAAGCTTCAGAGAGCCAACAGCCTTCAGCTCCACCAACGCGGCCGCCTTAGTGCAGTCTGTGTGTGAGTCGCGCGGTCGCAGTAGTCCTCTCGCGATAGCAGCCTTCAGTTCCACCAGCGTAGTCGCGCTCCTTTTTGCACGGTCCGTTCTGGGCGCGTTAGATAGTATAAATACACAGGATTTTCAGTTATTTCTTACTTTTCAAAAACCCAAAACATAAGAGGCGATTTTCTAAGCAAATTTTCTCCTTCAAAATGATTGGTAAGTGATTTCTAACTTATTTTCTTCACTCCTTAACACCTTTTAACATATCAAACCGAAGATTTTAATGGGGAAATTTTGGGTATATTGGGTAGGACCTAGGGTTTTGCCAAATTGGGGGTTGGACCTCCATTCGAGGTCCGATTTCAAAACAAATCACATAATTGGATTCGTGGGAGAATGGCTAACCCGATTTTAGTTCGAACCTCGGGTTTTGACCACGTTGGCCCAAGGGGAGTTTTGGTTATTATACCCAACTTTTCGTATTAGCTGTAAATTAAATAGTATAATTAGTTTCTTGTGGTGTTATTTACAAGATGTAATTAAAATGAATAGATTTGGGCCATTTGGTGTTGGATACTTGTGGCAAAAGAGTGATTTCAAGTTGATTTTAGAGACGATTGAGGTAAGTGGCTTGTCTAACCTTATGTGGGGGACATTCCTTTTAGGATATGATGTTTGTTAATTGAATGCCGCGTATCTGAGGTGATGAGCGCGTACTTGAGGAAATTGTTGGAAAAATCTGTTTTTAGTTGAAGTACTTAAATTGAGTTTTCTTGCTTACCTATTCATTTTAAATTGTGAATTTATTCTATGCTAGTTTAGAGAAGCATGTTCATTTGACTTTCTTGCCTAAGTGTTTAAACCGTGTTATTTGTATTCCGCGTAGTATATTTGGCTTGTATTTTTTTAATTCCTTGTCCTGATTTAGTATCTTTCCTAATGTTTGGGTTGCTATTGTGTGTTTTAAAATTGGGACTACGGGTTGGCCTCCTGGGAGATCCCCCCTACACTTGATATGTTCTGGACCGAGGGTGCGGGATACGAAGAGATCCCTGGCACTTGAGATTGTAAGATTTGAGGATACCAAGAGATCCTCTGGATACTAAGAGATCCCTAGTGAATGTAATGAGGATACCAAGAGATCCTCGGGATGCCAAGAGATCCCTAGTGAATGTAATGAGGATACCAAGAGATCCTCGGGATGTTAGAATAAGTGCTTAACGCTAGAGGGGGGGTGAATAGCGTTTTATAAAAAATTCTGCAGAAATAAAAATTAACTTGAATCAAATTGCGGAATTAAAAGAGTATGGAAGAGATGCACCGATTTTATACTGGTTGGCCACAAGTCTGGTTACGTCCAGTCTCCCGAGAGACTCTCTCGAGGTTCTACTAAACTCGTTAAGCTTTCGGGTGCTTAACAAACCGTTACAACTGAGAACTTGAGTCACACAAGCCTCAACAATCGTTGCTCGAAGATACCGCACTTCAAGACTTCAAACGAAGGAATAAAATGTTCCTTCTTACAACAAGGGATTATAGAATTTCCCTTCAAGTGTATAAACACTCAATACTCACTTATACAATTGCTCTCTCAAAGAGTAGATATGAGTACAAATTAATAAGCTCAAGAATACAACAACTTCTTCAAGAAATTGGCTCTCAAAAGTGATGAATTCAATATGAAATAATTGATGCAAGAGTATGTAAGCTTTTGTAAGTTTATGCTCAGTTGTTGTGTTTAAAAAAGTGATTTAGAGGTGTATTTATAGGCCTCAAAATGCCCCAGACCGTTGCATAATTGTCAAACAAAATCCCTGATTCTGTGCCATATAATCGATTAGATGGTCTATATAATCGATTATTTGACCAACGTTCAAAAAACAGTCTCGTGATTTTAGGGAGAATAATCAATTGTTTATGAAACATAATCGATTGTACGTTAACGTTCAAAAATCAGTTTAAGATTTTGTGCTAACATAATCGATTATCAACTATGTATAATCGATTATATTTCAAACTTTTAAAAGAACACTTTGGCAACGGTCTGAACATAATCGATTGTTAAAAACCATATAATCGATTGTTTTGCTGTTTGGAAAATTTCGGATCACACTGTCTCAATATAATCGATTATGGAAAACATATAATCGATTACTTTGCATTTTGAAAATTTCAGTTTAAGCACTCTCTCAATGTAATAATTTGTTAAACAAACATAATCGATTATTTGCTATTTTGAAAAACTTCAGATCACACTGTCTTAATATAATCGATTGTTAACAAGTATATAATCGATTGTTTTGCAGTTTTTGAAAATTCCAGTTTTGGCGGTCTTTACATAATCGATTATCTATTCGATATAATCGATTATGCGTGTCCAGTTCTGAAAGACATGTTTAAAAATCATTTTGGCTAAAACGCAAATCATTTTGTTCGAATTCAAAGATGCATGTTTTGATGAAAATGATTTTACGAGAGAGGCCAAGACTTGAATCTGTTGTTGAATCAAGATCACAATATAAAACAAGCTATGTGTATCTTCGTTGCTTCACTTGATCTTGTTCTTTGCTTGAAGGTTACCGTTCCATGATAGTTGGTTTGTCATTTATCAAAACCTACAAAGATGAACACACGTTTAGTTTTAGCGACTTGAGAACGTGTTTTCAACAATTTCCCCCTTTTTGATAATGGCAAACCAATGCCGGGATATGCATATTCAATTTATGATAATGATAGTTCAAGACAAGTATATGTATATATGGATGAATTCCTCCTCAAGTTATGAGTTCCCCCTCAATTTATGCAAATGTGCATTAGTGTGCATAGCCCGTATTCTTCCCCCTTTTGACATTAACAAAAAGCAATAAAATTTTATTTAGAATACTTTGAAATACATAATGAGAAATAAAAAATAGACAGAAATATTAACCAAATTATACAAAATAAAAGCAAGAAAATTTATTCATTGTCATCATCGTCATCCTCTTCGTCATCCGGTACTTCTTCATGAAGGACAAGTCCAGCATATGGATTGTTAACATGATCAAAGTATCCATGAAGCTCATAAGTCAATCGAGTGACGTTTTGATCAATACGATTGACGGAGGTGGACAAAGAAGCAAGTTGATCTGAAATGGTTTGAAGAGTAGGAGCGTGAGGGCGACGTATTTGAGGAGGAGGAGGAGGATGAGGAGCCACGTGTTCACCGACATTGGGAAAGGAAGATTCGGAAATTTCCCAATGTTTGGTGCCCTTTTTGAGAGGACCAACAGTGGTGTTGAAACCGGAAGCTTCAAGAAGATTCATTATAATAAAAGCATAAGGAAGCGGTCTATCATCCCCAATGGCATCAAACATGTGAGTCAAGACGAACTTGCACCAATTGATGCGAGCCCCGGTGATAATGGCATGCATAAGTTTTGCGTCCTCATGGGAGATTGTGGTGTGATTGAATTTGCAAGGTTTGAGAACTCGAGTGATAAAATAGAATATTAGTCGATATTCCGGGAGCATGCCCCTAATTGTTGGGCGACGGTTGTCTAGAGTAAAATCAAATCCTCCAAGCCCAATTTGGTTAAAAAGAAGTTGTTCATCAAATAATGCCACTTCTTCTCTAGTATAGAGCGAAACGTCTCCCCCATTTCGAGGAAGTTGAGTGATGATTTGTAATGTTTCTTCAGTTAAAAGAATTGGAACTCCATTAATGTTTGAAACAAGATCACCATCCGCGTCTTGCTGAAGATTGGAATAGAAAGCGCGAATTAGGGGAGGATGAATGTGAGGATATTGAAGATATAGAAAATCAAGGAGTTGGCTTTGCCTAAGTATATTTGCAGTTGCCGCGGGGGCGCTAGATTCAAGATATTGACTGGTGGAAAAGCGAGGAGGGAGGATTTCTCGACTCTCAAATTTTTCAGTGAATCGAGAGAGTTCGGGTTGAGTATCAAACCGCAAATAAGAACCGTCTTTGTAGGGGAAAACGGGAGGAGGAGCGGCGGAAGAGGAAGCAACGTTTTTGCCGGAACGAGAGCGTTTGGAGTGCCTGCTTGTCATTTTTTATGGAGGAGTGAGAGCTGTTGCAGAAATTTTGGAGAGGATTCAAGAATATTTTTGAAGCTTAGATTGATTTTGAAGTGAGGATAATGAAAGGTGGAAGACCCTATTTATAGAGTAGAGGAAAGGAAAGCATTGAATAGGAAAAAGCTGCAATTTTGGAGATTGCAAACAGTCAGAAACAGAAAACATTTGAACACTGACCGTTACATAATCGATTATGGAGTCGAAATAATCGATTATTAAGGACTTTTGAATTGTACTCAGAAAAAAATCGATTATGTGAGTGTTGCAGGAGCCAAACGGTAACAAAATTCGAATACTGATCGTTTGAGAATCGATTATTAAACCTGAATAATCGATTATGGACAATATTTGAATTAGTCAGAAGACAGATAATCGATTGTGCGATTGAGGTAATCGATTATATGAAGGCAGTAAGTATTGTATGGTTAAGTGATTCTGAGATAATCGATTATGGGACTTTGAATAATCGGTTATATTAAGGCAGTGAGATATAATGTCCCGAGTGATTGTTGGATAATCAATTATGGAATTTTGGATAATTGATTATATGAAGGAAGTGTTATACGGACAACAGAGACGGTAAGAGATAATCGATTCTGCCAATGTAAATAATCGATTATTGTCAAAAACTTGTAAAACAATCTTAACAAAATCGATTAGCGATACAGATAATCGATTATTATATATGATTGCAAAAATCCTGCATAACTCAGATGTTAGAAATAATCGATTGTGCGTAGTAAATAATCGATTATATGACACCAGTGTTAAAGAATTCCCCCTGTCTTTGGGGCGATACCTACAAAAGAAAATTAGGCGCCTCCGACGCTCAAGTCAGTAATTATTCAAAAAATAAATGCAATCTAAGTGTATGCATTAGATCAACGTAGAGTCAAGAATTCCGAGTTCACTTCGAATACGGAAGAACGACTCTTTATCTAAAGGTTTGGTAAAGATGTCGGCTAATTTAAGTTTAGTTTCAACGAACTCAATTTCGACATCACCATTAAGAACGTGATCTCTTATAAAATGGTGCCTAATGTCTATGTGTTTCGTTCTTGAGTGAAGAATAGGATTCTTCGTCAAGCTTATGGCGCTAGTATTGTCACATCGAAGAGGTACGTGGTCAATACTAAGACCATAATCCGAGAGTTGTTGCTTCATCCAAAGGATTTGTGCGCAACAACTCCCCGCGGCTATATATTCAGCCTCTGTTGTGGATAACGCAACACTTGCTTGTTTCTTGCTAAACCAAGAAACTAATGAGCTACCGAGCAAATGGCAAGTGCCACTAGTGCTCTTGGGGTCCAATCTGCATCCAGCAAAATCGGAATCGGAATAGCCAACAAGTTGGCATGAAGAACCTTTGGGATACCAAAGTCCCACATTTATCATTCCAACAAGGTACTTCATTATCCGTTTTACCGCAATTAGGTGAGACTCCTTCGGACATGATTGATATCGAGCGCATAAACAAACGCTAAACATGATGTCCAGTCTACTAGCAGTTAAATAAAGAAGAGAGCCGATCATACCTCGGTACTTTTTGGTATCGACTTCCTTACCTTTTTCATCCTTGTCAAGATGGTCGGATGTGCTCATTGGAGTGCCTATTGCTTTAGCATTGCTCATTTCAAATCGATTTAGCAATTCTTTGCAATACTTAGATTGACAAATGAAAGTGCCTTCTTTCATTTGTTTCACTTGCAACCCCAAAAAGAAAGTAAGCTCACCCATCATTGACATCTCAAATTCACTAGTCATTAAATTTGAGAATTCCTTTCATAGAGACTCGTTAGTGGAACCAAAAATAATGTCATCAACATAGATTTGTACTAAAAGAATGTCATTGTCTTTACTCTTGATAAAAAGTGTAGTATCAACTTTCCCCCTATTGAATTCATTTTCTAATAGGAATTTGCTCAAGCGTTCATACCAAGCTCGTGGAGCTTGTTTCAGACCATAGAGTGCTTTCTTGAGCTTAAAGACATAATCCGGAGATTTAGAGTCTTCGAACCCCGGGGGTTGTTCAACATACACTTCCTCTTGAATAAATCCATTGAGGAAGGCACTCTTGACATCCATTTGATACAATTTAAAATTCATTGAGGAAGAAAATGCAAGTAATAAACGTATAGCTTCTAAACGTGCTACGGGTGCATATGTTTCTTCATAATCAATGCCTTCTTCTTGATTATAACCCTTTGCAACTAACCTAGCTTTGTTTCTAGTGATAATTCCATTTTCGTCTAATTTATTCCGAAAAACCCATTTCATACCAATTATGGTATGATTATCGGGTCTTGGCACCAATTCCCAAACGTCATTACGTTTAAATTGGTTAAGCTCCTCTAGCATTGCCAAGGTCCAATGCTCATCCCCAATTGCTTCGGAGATGGTAGTAGGTTCAATTTGGGAAACAAATGCCATATGACTTATGGTGTCTTTGAGAAGGTTTCGAGTACTTACCCCTTTCTCGATGTCACCAATTACCTTGTCGAGAGGATGGTCTTTAGACGTCCTCCAAGCCTTAGGCATCATCGATTCTTGTGATTGTGTCTCCTCTTGCGGTTGTTCCATGGGTTCATCTTGAATCTCTTTTGAATTTTCCGTTTGCTCCTTGTCTTGAATATTCATCTTGTTTAAAGATTCTGCAAGATCATCACAAAATTCCTTTCTCGCCAAGCGAGCATCACTTTCACAAAATACAATATGAGGGGTCTCCTCGACAGTTTCAGTACGATTATTAAATACTCTATATGCTTTACTACGAGATGAGTAACCAAGAAAAATACCTTCATCAGATTTTGCATCAAACTTTCCCAAATTATCTTTTCCATTATTATGGATAAAACATTTACAACCAAAAACTCTAAGATGGGAGATATTAGGCTTTCTTCCCTTATAGAGTTCATATGGGGTTTTCATGAGTATCGGTCGAATGACTGCTCTATTTAAAACATAGCAAGCGGTACTCACGGCATCCGCCCAAAATTTCTTGGAAACTTTGACTCATCGAGCATGGTTCTAGCCATCTGTTCGAGGCAACGATTTTTCCGTTCCACCACACCATTTTTTGGTGGTGTACGTGGAGCCGAAAAGGTATGTTCAATACCGAGTTCGTCAAAAAAATCCGCGAAGAGATTATGATCGAACTCTCCCCCATGATCACTTCTTATGGAAGTGGCGGTTGTACTCTTTTCATTTTGCACACGTTTAAGAAAATTTTTGAAAGCATGAAATGCATCACTTTTATGAGCTAGAAACAATGTCCATGTGAATCGAGAGTAGTCATCAACAATTACAAAAGCATATAAATTTCCACCAAGACTTTTAACTCGAGATGGTCCAAAAAGATCCATGTGAAGAAGTTGTAAAGGTCTATTGGTTGAAATAATATTCTTTGAATTAAAAGAAGCTTTTGTTTGTTTTCCTTTTTAGCATGAGTCACAAATAGAATCTTTTCCAAAAGTAATATTTGGAAGACCAATTACTAGATCTTGTGAAACTAGTTTGTTTAAAAGATTCATGTTTATATGAGCTACTCTACGATGCCATAGCCACATGTCGTCTACTTTACTCAATAATCAATTTACAAAACTTGATGAAGAATTTTCTAGATCAACCATATAGATATTATCTATTCTAATGCCACGAAGAATAATTTTGAAATCGCGACGACGAATAACCAAGCATTCTTCGGAATCAAATAAAACAAGATTTCCCTTGTCACATAATTGACTTATTCTCAAGAGATTATGTTTTAAAACTTTAACTAACAAGATATTTTTAATAGCGGAGGTTTCGTCCTTACTGACCGAGCCAATGCCGATAATTTTTCCTCTGTTATTGTCACCAAAAATAACGCTTCCTCCTTCCTTGGGTTCTAGTTGAAGGAATTTAGATGCATCCTCGGTCATGTGTTTGGAGCATCCACTATCAAGGTATCAAAGTACACTTGATCCCTTCAAACATACCTACAAAACAAATCAATGAGATTTTGGTACCCAAGCCATTTTGGGTCCTTGTACGTTAGGTGCAACGTGGTAGTGTGATTGACTCGTGTTGATGTGCCGATGTCGAGTAAAACACACGGGAGCTATATGCCCTATTTTGTTGCAGTAGTGACAAATGACATTTGGATTATGCATTCTTCTAGGATGATAGTAATTAGAAGGTCTAAATCCGTTCATCCTATTTTTATAAAAATAAGTTTGATGCACTTTTCGAGGATTTTGTCTAGGTGGTCTAAACATGCTAACATTTCTTCGAACATTTGTTCTAGGATGATTAACATTTCTAGGGTTACTATTTCTAGGTGGATTTATTTTAATTTCCCTAGGTTGAGTCTTAGGTGATTTAGAAATGGACTCAACTTTTTCTTTAGGCTCATTTTTAAATCCTATACCGTGCTTAGTCGATTTCAAATTATCAAGAACATTATTCAAATTTTTGTGCGAGGAATTAAACTTGTGTAATGTGCTTTTGAGACTATCTACTTCTTCTTTCAAAGATTTGCAAGAAGAACAACCTTTGTTTGAGCCTTCGGGTTTGTCCATGCTTCTTTTGCCATAAAACCGGTTTTCTTCTTTCAACTTTTCATTATCGAAATTTAATTTTTCAACTTCCTTTTCCTTTAAAGAAATTTGTTTTCTTAAATCAGTTATTGTTTTTGAAGCACAAATAAACTCATCATAAAGTTCATCAAAGGCGTCTTGCAATTCTTCAAAAGTGAATTTATTTTTGGAAGTGGTACATACCTCGTTTTGTTTTTCTTCATTTGCCATGAGACATAAGTTTGCGGTCTCCTCTTCTTCTCCGTCGCTAGATTCGTCGCCGGAGTCGCCTCCCCAAGAGATGTAGGCTCTTTGCTTTTTACCTACCTTCTTCTCCACTTTGGCGTTTGGGCATTTTGGTTTAATATGCCCGAGTTCTCCACATCCATAGCATTTTAACTCACCTCCTTGTTTCTTACCTTTTCGTTCATACTCCTTTCGCATGAACTTGTGGAATCTTTTGATGACGAGGCCGAGCTCGGTGTCATCGTTGCTTGAGTCCTCATCAATTTGAGGTTGAGACGTTTTTGCTTTTAAGGAAATTTTCCTTTGCCTTTGATCATCTACAGGAGGGTTAAGAATAGTAGACTCATATGTTTTAAGGTTACCTCTTAGCCCGTCGATTGTGACATTTGTTACCCCGATTGATTCCTGGATAGCATCGGCCTTTGAACGCCATTCCGGATTAAGGCTTTGGAGAATTTTACGGACAAGTTCCCGATCCGTAAATGTCTTCTTAAGGGCGTGAAGATCATTGACAATTTTTGAAAATCGTTCAAACATGTCGTCTATTTTCTCACCTTCCTTCATGTGAAACAATTCATACTCGTGAGTTAAGAAATCAATTTTTGCTTCACATACCTGGTCTGTGCCTTCGTATGTGATTTCGAGCTTATCCCACATTTGTTTTGCGGTTGTGCAGCATGATATTTTCCGATAGTCATCGGGATTTACTACGCAGTACAACAGATTAATTGCCTTTGCGTTGTTCTCTACCTTTCTTATATCATCCGCATCATACTCCTCTTCTAATTTTGGGATGAGTTTATCACCATCCTTATTAGTTGGTAGTTGCTCTCCATTTTTAATAATTTTCCAGATATGAAAATTATTTGACTGGATGAATATCCTCATTCTCTCTTTCCAATAGGTGTAGTTGGTTTCATCAAATAGTGGTGGCCTTGTGGTGCATGAACCTTCACCTATTCCTGCATAAGCACTACGAGTAGAAGCCATGGAAAGTTTCTCTCAAACGGTTAAGTCTTACAGAGAGTTAGGCTCTGATACCAATTGTTAGAATAAGTGCTTAACGCTAGAGGGGGGGGGGTGAATAGTGTTTTATAAAAAATTCTACAGAAATAAAAATTAACTTGAATCAAATTGCGGAATTAAAAGAGTATGGAAGAGATGCACCGATTTTATACTGGTTGGCCACAAGTGTGGTTAAGTCCAGTCTCCCGAGAGACTCTCTCGAGGTTCTACTAAACTCGTTAAGCTTCCGGGTGCTTAACAAACCGTTACAACTGAGAACTTGAGTCACACAAGCCTCAACAATCGTTGCTCGAAGATACCGCACTTCAAGACTTCAAACGAAGGAATAAAATGTTCCTTCTTACAACAAGGGATTGTAGAATTTCCCTTCAAGTGTATAAACACTCAATACTCACTTATACAATTTCTCTCTCAAAGAGTAGATATGAGTACAAATTAATAAGCTCAAGAATACAACAACTTCTTCAAGAAATTGGCTCTCAAAAGTGATGAATTCAATATGAAATAATTGATGCAAGAGTATGTAAGCTTTTGTAAGTTTATGCTCAGTTGTTGTGTTTAAAAAAGTGATTTAGAGGAGTATTTATAGGCCTCAAAATGCCCTAGACCGTTGCATAATTGTCAAACAAAATCCCTGATTCTGTGCTCATATAATCGATTAGATGGTCTATATAATCGATTATTTGACCAACGTTCAAAAAAAAGTCTCGTGATTTTAGGGAGAATAATCGATTATGTAGACTGTATAATCATTTATATGCAAATCTTTCAAAAGATCATATCCTGATTTTAAGGAGAATAATCGATTGTTTATGAAACATAATCGATTGTACGTTAACGTTCAAAAATCAGTTTAAGATTCTGTGCTAACATAATCGATTATCAACTATGTATAATCGATTATATTTCAAACTTTTAAAAGAACAACGGTCTGAACATAATCGATTGTTAAAAACCATATAATCGATTGTTTTGCTGTTTGGAAAATTTCGGATCACACTGTCTCAATATAATCGATTATGGAAACATATAATCGATTACTTTGCAGTTTGAAAATTTCAGTTTAAGCACTGTCTCAATGTAATCGATTGTTAAACATACATAATCGATTATTTGCTATTTTGAAAAACTTCAGATCACACTGTCTTAATATAATCGATTGTTAACAAGTATATAATCGATTGTTTTGCAGTTTTTGAAAATTTCAGTTTTGGCGGTCTTTACATAATCGATTATCTATTCTATATAACCGATTATATGTGTCCAGTTCTGAAAGACATGTTTTAAAATCATTTTGGCTAAAATGCAAATCATTTTGTTTGAATTCAAAGATGCATGTTTTGATGAAAATGATTTTACGAGAGAGGCCAAGACTTGAATCTGTTGTTGAATCAAGATCACAATATAAAACAAGCTATGTGTATCTTCGTTGCTTCACTTGATCTTGTTCTTTGCTTGAAGGTTACCATTCCATGCTCGTTGGTTTGTCATTTATCAAAACCTACAAAGATGAACACACGTTTAGTTTTAGCGACTTGAGAACGTGTTTTCAACACGGGATACGAAGAGATCCCTTGTTAATATAATGAGGATAGCAAGAGATCCTCAAGATTCCAAGAGATTCCTAGTGAGTGTAATGTGAATGTAATGAGGATACCAAGAGATCCTAAAGATACCAAGAGATTCCTAGTGTATGTGGTGAGGATACCAAGAGATCCCCGGCTATTATTTTCTGTTGTGAGTAGTGTCCTTATATTGCTTTGTTCCTTTTCCTATTGCTGTTTCCCTTATTTATCCTGTTTAGATTCTCGTTGTAGACTTTATCTATACTATTTTTCTTTATCTTACCATATATTATATTTATCTCAGTAGGGCCTTGACCTTCCTCGTCGCAACCCAATCGAGGTTAGGCTTGGCACTTACTGAGTACCGATGTGGTGTACTCATGCCTCTTCTGCGCATGTTTTTCATGTGCAGATCCAAGTACTTCACCTTGGGCGCACTATCATCGAGGAGAAGACATCTAGCGGAGACTTGAGGTATATCTGCAGCGTCCGCAGACCAAAGAGTTTCCTTTCTTATTCTATCTGTAGTGTTTAGATTCTATCATACTTTTGATGTAGACATTCTGGAAATTAGAGCATTTGCACTATTTTCATTTAGCCTGTCTTTCCTATGAGTTTTTGGGTTTTGGGATTGAGTTGTAGACTTACGCATTTATTTTTTTGAGTTGTATATGCCAAGTGGCACTTATATACTGATTTTCTTCTAGGTTTGCTTAATTTAATTAAATATTTCCGCCAGTTATATTAATTTCTGCATTATTAGGCTTACCTACTTATAGGAACTAGGTGCCGTCACGACATGTTCATGGAGGGTGAACTGGGGTTGTGACACCTCGAGGGCTCGGATGAGTTTCGAACGTGTTTCAGAATAGCTCTGGACTGATACAGGTTGTTGGTGTCTCTTATGTCACAATTTCGAGCACCAGCCTTACAATTGCAATGTGAACAGTTGAGGGTCAGGCTTCACAATTTCTATGCTTCATTCGCAATTGTAAAGATAGGCTAGTCTGGGTAGGATAGTATTTGCGACATATTTAGTCTCATTTGTGATGGGAGCAGGGTTAGCAAATGCAAACCCATTGTCACATTTTCAACATATCCCTTAGGTTGTCAATAGCCGCATTTGCGAGACTTTCTTCGCAATTGTGAGGGTTCGCAACTTTGTTGTAAGTGCAACATCTGCCACTGAACAGAAGGGCTAGGAGTTGGGATTTCATCATATTTTCTCTCATTTTAGAACCCTAGACTTCGTAGGAGACGATATGAAGAGGGAATTTTCATCAACAATCATTTGGTAAGTGATTTTTATCACTTTCCAAATATTTTACATGATTATATATGATATTTAACATCAAATTTATGAGAATCAAAGGAAAATTTTAGGAATTTTTGTCTAAATTTTGAAAAATAAAAATTTGGGATTTGAAAGTTGAATTTTACTCGGATTTGAAAATAAAACACATACATGCACTTGTGGGTTTATGGGTAGTAGGGATCTATCCTTTGACCCGGGTTTTGACCGGGCGGGTTCGGGTTTGGCTTTTGTTGACTTTTGGAGAATTGTGTAAAGATCAAAAGCTTTATCTATCTAATTGTTTTCTCTTGCATTGTTTGATGTTATTAAGTCATTTGGGTTACATTTGAGCCATGCAGAGGCAAAATCTGAGGGTTGATTTTCCTTAATTGAGTAATTATCTTACCTAACTTTGTGTTAGGAAACTACCCTCTTAGGATTTGGGTTAATTGTTAGGTACAAGCATGAGCAATGAACAGTCTTAAACATATTGATTTTTTGTCACACAATTTGGAATACTAGCTTTCATTTGAAACACGACTCAAAGCCATAACATTTTAGTACTCAATCCATACTTGAACATATATCTTTCGATTTAAGGCTCATTCGGAATAGTCAATATTATAAGGGATAACCCGTATCGGAGTTAGGAACTTGAGCCAACCATACTTGAAACTTACGGGAATATTATGGAATTCGATTGTATAAGAGAAATTTAGCCAATATATACACCTCAACTTCAACCTTAGTGAAATCACAATGATCCACGACACTAAGAAACGTTCAATCTACAAATAATAACATCCAATGGAACCAATATTAGTAGCAATACCCACAATTTAGGTCATCTAAGAACTTTATCAAATGCCTAGTAGGCATAAATCTTTATATCTCATAGTTATTGAATTAGTTCATCCAACCACAACCATTTACCAACAATTTCTCCCACCATCATTTTTAAACATTTTATAACTTCCAACATCACATGCATGACCATCCATCCACACGCAACCAACATAATTCCATCAAATAATCACTTTTCAATCCTACAATAGTTATGTATTTAAATTGCAAAATTATGGCTTCCAGTCATCATCCCATGAGTCCCAATACTTAATTCATACTCATATTCCCATAATAAATCCATGCATGTAAGTCTAAGGGTATATATTATCTTTTGGGAGATATCTTGCAAAACTCTCCTTTCAAGTTATTGAAGAAATGTATCGAAAATCTAAGGATTTCATGTGTAGATTTCATTAATACTAGTGTACAAATGACGGGATTTTACACCAAGATAATGGGGATTGCTTTCCTTTAAGAAGATAGGACTTTGTGGTCTTGAGAGAGTGGATAAGATCTCCAAAATACGTCCAAGTGAAGTGGTAAAAGAACCCCCAAAGTGAGTACTTAAAAGAAAAGCTTCAGGTGGGGGTAGTGTACCAGCGCCAGCGCCAAATGCCGATACTTCACTAGTTTTCAGAGTTTCTGAGAGGGTTTGCGTGCCACAGTCCGTGCGTTGTACTATCCCTAGCATGCTTCTAGTTATTTTCTTTTTCCATTTCTTGCTTCTACACTCACCAATTGATACCTTATTATGTTATAGACACAAACTGACTTCTAAACCTTCATATACGTATCAAACCATGCTTACATAATAACATTCTTTCCATTTAATACATCCAACTTGATACGCATAATTTATTCCCATTCACAAAACTCCATAATATGTTCCAACTGTCACGCCCCAAAATCGAGGGACACGCCAACAATGTTCAAGGCATATTAATCACAAGAATTCATAAATAGCCCACATAAGTAACACATATCAATTACTCGTACACCATACAAGGTGACTTTACAAAGGTTAAAGTTATCCATACATACCTGGAGTTGAATTCCCTTTTTAACTTCTACTTTCAATTCACCAAACAGCCTAGTACCGTCAATCTAGTTCACAAGTTAACACATATATCTTAGAATTGAAGTTCACAAATACAACCTGAACTTATTTAAGTTATAAACCGCTCCTTTTTGCAAATATTTACTCCTACCCAATTTCTCTTACTAGATTTTAGGTATTAAAGAAAAAACATGTATATTTCAACTTATATTTTCAAGAATCTATTCATGAGAACCCCCTTTTTATTTGAATCTGAAAACCAATGAAAAAAGGTTGGGGATTTTACCTGCAAGAACGAAGAAGAAGATAATTGCTAGAAGTTTCCCGGTGGGCGACTTTGAAAATCAAATTGATGGAGATAAGACTTTCTCTCACAAGAATTCTCTCTTCCCACTCTCTAGGTTTGTTCAGAAAATGTGTATCACTGAAGGGTTGGGGTGTTTTATTGAATGAATGGTCGGGTTTAAAAGTTGGAAAAATTGGAGCCCCGAGTTAGGTATGCGATGGAAATGCAGTCCGCGGAATGGGCGGCAAAAGTGCTCCAAAACTCTGAACATTTCTATTTGGGTTTGTGGAAGAAATGCGGTCCGCATACCTATTATGCGGTCGCATAATGCACCGCAGAACAACCATTTTGCAAAATTCCAAGATAAATATGCGACGAATGTGCGGTCCGTATATTAGTTATGTGATCGCATAATGGACCGCATTTTGACCTCAATTTTGACTAACACCCTGACTCACTTTGCGTTAGAAATGCGGTCCGCATACTTGATTTGCGACCGCATTCTAGACCGCATAATAGCACTTTTCTGGAAAATATTTAATTCTTGATTTTTAAATGCTAGATCAGTGCCGCAAAGAATTTTACACATTCCTAACACATATTCGGAACTTGGCACTACGAGCTACTAGGTTTTGAGTACAAGCTTTCACGGGGCCATACACCAACACACCTTAAACATATATTTTCATTTCAAAATGATATGGTTCTATCCCATATGTCCCTTTAATAGTCGAATAATTTATTCCCAAATACTGATGGCATATTTTTAAATATTAAATCATTAGGAAATTTTAATGGGGCCTTACATCCCCTCTCCCCCATTAGGATCATTCGTCCTCGAATGAGGATCAAGATCTACCATTAGCGTCCAATTTGACCCAACTATTACTTCACGGACCAGCAGTTCCAAATTTTGTCTAACTCTTTAAATTTCCAAAAAATTTGCTAGTCTCCCCTGTAATTGGGCCTATCCACCTGTAGAGAATCCCAAAACAAGTCCTAACAATACGTCATTAACTCAACAAGCATCACAATATACATCAATAAAACCAATCTTAACATTACGGGCATTACATTACCAACATTGGTATCTGGAGATGAAGTACATGTTTTAAAATCATAACACATAGAAAGCACATTTTGAACCACACCCTTTGGCTATACAAACAAGTGAGAATATTTTCTTTCCACAACAATTTTGGCCTTCGAGGCGACCTCCTCGGCCTACAAACTTGGCCATAGGCAATCTCAAATTCTCTTATTTAACAAAGATGACAATTATCTACCTTTCATAAGCCAATTACCCATTAACTTTACATTCGATAGCTTCCACCAGAACGATAGACAAAGGACTTCCAACTACCTTCTAGAACATAGACGCATGAAACATCAGGTGAATAGAGGACAACGACGGGGAGACTTCATACTCATAGTTGGCCTATTTCCTTCAAGATTCCATAAGGCCAAATGTGCACCTCACCTACCTTACCTTTATTAACAATTAACATATATATTCACGGAAAAAATCCTTAGAATAACCTGTTTGCTTTCTTCAACTCATAATCCATATGTCAAACACTCAAATTAAACCTTTGGCGACTTTCAACAATTATAAAATGATGCGCTAGAATGAATGTGACCATAGAGTTTCCTACCCATTATGTTTGATCATGGAATGATACTTCTTCTTTGAAATGTTGAACCTACAAATCCTAATAGATTTACTAAAACGAGAAACAATAGGGTTCGAGCTGAGCTGGAATTATCCAAGAATCCATCAATGTGTTGGGCATGGGCATTTCAGAAGGTTATAACCTAAGAGACATGAAGATTACTACCAATACCGTTGTCATGGTTAATCATTGTGATGACATCATTGATTCGGAAAATGAGGAATAGAGTTAGCTAGTACACATTGATAATGTGGAAACCATGTGCATGATCTTAAGAAGTAAAAAAAATGAGTTGTTTTAGACATGTGATATGTGGGAGGCATGGTCAGGAGGATAACGACGCTACGTCAGTTATTCGTGGAAGACGACGACTTATGAAAGGTATAGTAATAATTGCTCCATTCCATATGTGCTCAGAAATAGTAAGTCTTTAGAAGAAATAGCCAAGCACATGACACTGGTTGCCTTCTTGAGTGTAAGGAAAATCAGTTAACTCAAAATGAGAAGATTCTTATACCATGAATGTAATAAAGGTTTCAAAAATACATGAAGTTGCATTACACTCTTATCAGAAACTGACATAAGGAATCTATACCACAAGCCCAAGAGGTTGAAAAGACGTTGAACACTTGTGGAATTATTATTCTGGTAGTTTAACCCCTTCCCGATAGTTGATACTATATGAGAGGACTAGAGATATGACAAACGTGTCTTTCAAATCAATGTGCTAAATTCTCAAACATCTCATTTCAACCTTTCATGAGGGAAACCATATATCTAGGACATCTCAATATCGGGGTTAAATCATGTAATGGTTAGAAAGGTTCTAATGGTTAACATGATGCTATGGGGGGGAAGGCAAATAAAACTCCCATCGACCCAAAGATGTGAAACGTTAAGGATAGTAAACTCTTCGCACATGACAATGACATAGTTAATAATTCCAGAGGCCGAGTGTTTAAAGATAACGGAACCCAGGGAGACACTATAGGATAATAACGGAAGGCTTGCAGATGTTTGTAATAAGTTCGCCATGGATCTTGTGACTTGAAAAGCACTCAGATGCTAATGAAGGATGGGAAAACATGAGGAGCCGACATGATGCTATGATAATCCCCAAAAGTACATTTGGTCTCAACGAAGAGCTTATTAAGGGATCTTATGAGAAAAGAAGTGTTACAGCGATATATATAAGGGTGTAATCTCTTATGGTTATCCAAAAAGGGTCGGGAAACTAACGCAATGAATTTACTAGCTAAGGGACACAATCAGTACATGTTGTAGAGGTGTAAAGAGAAAATAAGCATTTGTTAAGATCTAAATGCATTTCTGCTATAACAACTCTCAAGCTATGGTACCCGACCACGTCATGAGCCGCTGCAATACTAGAAAAGGTGAGTTACTCAGTGCGGAATTTCCTAAATGGACATGAAAGTTTTACTAAGATGGGAAAACACAAGATCTTCCTATGGTGGATATGTGAGGATCTCAAATTTCAGAGAGGCTTTGCGCAGACAAGTGACCATCTCAATTGAAATGTACACATATGATAGTTGTTGAGACATGCTCTTATGTTACTAAACAGTGAAAATGGTCTATGACAATGTTCACAAAGGGACTAAAGTGATTGTTTAAACCATATGAGCCACACACACCGAAGCGAGCGTGACTCAAGAAAGATTTTGACACTAGACGCTTTGCATTAGATTTGATACGACGTAGTTATACATTATGATGGTGCATGAATAAGTATAAGTGAGCAGGTGTTATTCATTTGAATCAGAGGATTCTATAAGAAATTCATTAGTAATATTCCTTTGTTGAAAATTCAGGGAAGCAAATGGGAAGTATTAACCTAGGGCGATAACTCATTTCAAAGAAATCATTATAGAACTCAATTCCTCAAGAGATTATAAGTAAGATAATTGTGATAAGGAGGCTTCATGAATAATGTGTCTCGTTCAGAGAGTAGATACAAGCAATGTTTTGTGATTCAGATTCTTATTAAGACCATATTTATGTCGGCTCTCAATATAGATGTACATATAAAATAAGGAAAAGTATGTGGTGTTCAAAATGATGTACTAAGGAGTGACTTACTTTGTAACTTTAGATTGATGGAGCAGTGCCTTAGTTAATGCCCCTAGGCTCCACATCCATAACATACATTAGTACCGTAGTGACATACCACTAAATGACATCTCCTACATTTTACGTAACAAGGATTATGTCCGCTAAACTGACTCGCCCCACCGGCCTGATTTGTACCATTTTTTCATATATCATAATCATCTACCTTATCCTTCCTCCAAGTCCCCATGGCTGAAGTAACAATCCATATACCAAAATGTTGTGTGGGCCTTTGGAATTGCCTAATTATACCATCCCTAACACGCTGATGATCATACTCACGCCACGACACCAAATGTTTCTACCTGCATATAGGGCAAGCAGGGCTAGGTGTATCCAACCTAGGGCTTTTTTTCTACTTGTGCTCCCTCCTTCCACAACCATAACATATTCCAAGAGTCATCCAATATCTCCCAAAGTGACGTTTCATACAAGCCAAACAATCTGGCTAATTGGTACCAACAACTCTCTTTTCTTTCGTAGGTGCTCTCACCACATGATCTAGTAGTGTTGTGATATTGATAGAAACAAGGACACTTCCCTTAGCGACCAGTTCTTCCAATCCCTCCATGGATCGACACATTCTCCCGACGAACTATTGTGCATCTCCCTAGATTCAATGGCGAAGTCATTACCTCATTGCTTCTTCGAACTCGTGGATTACTCATCTAGGAAAATGAGACACGGCGAGGAAATTATCTCCCTATCTTGAGTTCAATCGTACGATCTGGAGTATCAAAGAAGGGTGTTATTCCTAAATGTCCAAGTAGCTCCCTAATTATAGATGTGGTTGACAACACACTGATAAGAAGGTCTGTACTAGATATGGCTTTGAGACATCCTAGTACACTTTAAAATCTTACGCTCTAATACCAAGCTTTCCATGTTCCAAGCTCAGGGAGCACGACCGACGCTCAACCAAGTGAACCCAACCGAGCAAGCTTGTTAGGTGTCCTTCCACCCAAACTCATTCATGAATAAAGAGGAGATGTACTCCATTAATTAAATACTAAAAATATTTCATTAACAACTCCCATTTCATATCCATTAGCCGCTCCATTCATAATTATCAAAATTTTACAAGTTAATAGATATAATGAAAAACATGTTTGCCAAATACCAACATTTCTAGTTCAATTCCCAACATCGAACACCACCAACAACTTGTCTACGGTGCCTCTAAGTGTAATAAGAGTAATATGAAAATGCCAGCAACATGGCCCCGACTATAACTCAAACACAATACATGAGGAACAAAAAACACAACAACAAAACAACCCACTAAAATCCCACTAGTGGGGTCTGGGAAGGGTAGTGTATACGCAGACCTTACTCCTACCCTGAAGAGGTAGAGATGTTGTTTCCGAAAGACACCCGGCTCAAGAAAATAAAAAGGCAAAAGAGACAATATTAGTATCGCCATAGAAATTATAGGAAAAATAGGAATAACATGAAATCCAAAAGAAAGATGCAAAACAAAGCAAAAATGATAGCTTGTAAATAGGTCATGTACTGAAAAGCGAAATAGCAAGATGCAACATTGCCACTATCTATCTTAGACAAAAACCCTACCAGCCTTGTCTCACAAAGGTACGAAGTAAGGTAAGAATCAACTACCTTCTAACCTAGAACTCTAATACGCGATCTCTACATCTTCCTATCAAGTGTCTTGTCCATAGAAATCTGAAGCCTCACCATATCTTGACTGATCACCTCTCCCAGTACTTCTTAGGCCGCCCTCTACCTCTTCTCGTGCCTTCCACAACTAGCCGCTCACACCTTCTTACCGGAGCATCCGATCTTCTCCTTTTAACATGCCCATCCTTATGTGCCCACGCATCCACCTCAACATCCACATTTATGCTACTTTTATCTAATGGGTCTCACCAAGTCAATTGGAAAAAGAGTGCACCCCTATCACTGATCAATGTCACCTGCTGTAAAACCACCTGCATCTATTAAATAAGCAACGACCCCGATAAAAGGGACATTACTACCGTCTAATAACACTAGTATGTATGACTAAATGTCCTATTTCAAAGTAAAATGCCAATATAAGAAAGGGAGAAACCCAGAAACAACAAGTCACAATCAATCAACAAATGCGCAATTAAAACATAAATTTTTTCAAAATATGAAAATAGTATATATATATATATATATATATATATATATATATATATATATATATATATATATATATATATATATATATATATATATATATATATATATATCGATTACGATTTCCAACACAGTTACTGCAATGTGTGCAATATGGCATCCGATCACGACTCAGTTGGCTAGGCCATCTCGTACGAAACATCAACCAAAATCACAATTTCAATTACAATTTCAACACAGCCATACCATGTGTGTGGCATGGCGTATGATCACGATCCGATCAGCTGGGCCGTCTCATATGAGACATCAACCACAATCACAATTTCAATTACTATTTCAACACAATCACCACCATGTGTGCGACATGGCGTCTGATCATGTCCTAATCGGCTAGGCCGTCTCATCCGAGACATCAATCACAATCACAGTAACAATATTTCCTTAGCTTTTTTGTCCATTCACAAGATTCTATTTCCTGGAATGGTGGCTGTATTTCATGTTCCACACTTTCACCTATTTCAAGGTTCACAATCAAATATCAACATATATAATATTTCAAAAATCATAAAACCTCAAGTTCGTTAATAATAGAATTTTTAAACACAAACATATCTCTTCCCAAAGAATAGGGCATACCGACCAGCAATAGAAACACACTTCAAAATCATAAACAAGCAATATACTATTCATTCTTAAAATACTCTTTTCTCAAAAACGATAATGTACAATTTTAACACGTAAGAACTCGAATCACATTGGATATATTTATAAAGTAAAGCATTAGTTAAAACAGCCACTTATGGGTATGAATTGATCACAAAGCTTTTAGGCAATTCTATTTTCAAATTCATTTTTAAACAGTTCAGTCGATTCTCATTTCATAATATTTCTCACATTCTCTCTTTTCATTAGCACCACTAGCCACAATTATAATTTAAACTCTTGGCACATTGGCCACGCCCTATATCCCCAATTCACTTATTCCATTTCCTCACGTCTTTGTTGATTATCAATGACAAGACATTTCCAACCAAGACTTTAGATACATGTATGAGAAATTAAGAGTCTTAAACATATTGAGTTTTTCTCACACAGTTTGGCATACTAACATTCATTTGAAGACGACTCAAAGCCATAATATTAATACACAATACATACTTTGAACATATATCTTTCGACATAAGGATCATTTGGAGTCAAGCTTATAAGTAATAACCCTGAATATAGAATTAGGAACTTGAGTCAACTATACTTGAAGCTTACGGGAATATTATGGAATTCGATTCTAGGAGAGAAAATTTAGCCAACATACTCAAATCGCCCTTTGTGAAATCACAATGATTCACTACACTAAGAAAATTCAATCTAAAATATCGTCATCCAATGGAGCCGATATTAGTAGCAATTTCCACAATTTAGGTCATCTAAGCACTTTATCAAACACCTAGTAGGCATAAATCTTTACATCTTATAGCCATAGAATACCAAAATCATTTACCAACAATTATGCCACCATTATTCTTAAATATTTTATAACATCCAATATCACATGCATGGTCATCCATCCACACCCAACCAACAAAATTCCATCAAATAATTACCTTTCAACCTCTACAATGGTTATGTATTTAAAATTGTGAAATTATAGCTTCCAATCACCATCCCATGAGTCTCAATACTTAATTCTTACTCTATTCCCATAACAAATCCTTACATGTAAGTCTAAGGGTATAGGATTACCTTTTGGAAGATATCTTGCAAAACCCTCCTTTTTGAGTTCTTGAAAAAAAGTAAGCAGGGAAATGAACCTCCAAAATGGGTACTTAAAAGAAAAGCTTCAGGTGTGGGGGGGGGGGGGTAGCGCGCTTGTGCAAACGCTAAATGCCTATACTTCACTGGTTTTCAAAGTTGCTGAGAGGGCTAGCATGCCACAATCCGCGTGTTGCACTGTCCTTAGAATGCTCCTGGTTATTTTTTTTCCATTTCTTGCTTCTACACTCACCCTAAATTGATACCTAGTTATGATATAGACCCAAATTTTCCTTTAAGACTTCATATAAGTATGAAATCATGCTTACATAATAAGATTATTTCCATTTAATGTATCCAACTTGTTACACACAAATTCTTCTCATTCACAAAACTCCTTAATATGTTCCAACACACCTTAAACATATATTTTCATTTCAAAATGATGTGGTTCTATCCCATAGGTCTCCTTTAATATTCGAATACATTATTCTCAAATACCACTGGCACATTTTTAAATCTTAAACCATTAGAAAATTCTAATGCGACCTTACAATATTGGTGTGGCATGTCAATAGAATAGTTGTGTTTGATGAGATAAGGTAACTAGACCTAGAATGGATACTAGCAAATTTTATTACTTATGTTTGAAAGAATAATATCAGAAGTCGGCATAGGATTTGGCTTTGGTATTTGTCAGAAGTCGAATGGGGTAAACGTTTTCTACTTGGTATTAATTTTATTCCTTGATTCCAATCTTTATTTTTGGCATTTGATTGATGATTTCAGAAGAGAAATTAGGGGGGTTTATTTAAAATTTTATAAAGTGATTTTTTGAGTTTTGAACTAGATTCGAATTTGAGTGAAACTAATATTTTTGGACTTATAATTGAACGGATTATAGGATTTTGTGAGTTTTGTCGGGTTCTGAGGTGAGGGCCCGGGTTTGACTTTTAAGAGTATTGTTTGGCTTGCTCGGTATTGGATTCGGGTTGCTTGGGGTAAGTAACATGTTTAAACTTGGATTTGAGGGTATTTAACCTTGGGTAGTATGTGAAAAAAAATATATTGAGGTGACACACATGCTAGGTTACGAGCATATAGGTGCAGACCGAGGAAATCATGATTTTAGTCAACTATTAGACTATGACCGAACTTATTTTGCTGTTATATCTTGTTACATCTATATTCTCCCAACTTGTTTGAATGTATGAGCTGTGAATCATGTTTACGCTATATGCTTATTCTTTTTGGACCCATTAAGTTCATCTCTGCTTTTGAGTTATTTGCTTAAACTGTAGTTACATACTCTTCATATTCATTCATTTGCATACCATATCTCAGTCTCTGTTGTTATTTGTTGTCACATCATTTTATCATTATTTAGGCTGATTAGCATAATATTTGTGATCCCGGAGAGACTTGAGAGTTTGATTATTGAGTTGGGGCTTGAGGGCCGGATTGTAAGTGATATTTTTATGTGATCGGGTTGCACGTCGCAGCAAGTTTTATTAATTCATTATGGGATCGAGTTGCATGCTGCAACATTTTCTATCAATTCATAATGGGATCAGGTTGCACGCTGCAACATGCCATGTTGGCTTATATTGGAGCTTGGTTAGGGTCGGCCCCTTCGGAGTTTGACATACCAGTAGTGAGCGCATGTATTGGATGTCGAGTACCGAGTGTCTAGTGATTGAGTGTATCGAGTGATTAAGTGTGGGACTGTGAGATTGATTACTCTAAGAGTATGACTACATGAGTTCATCATTGTGATGTACTGCATTTGACATACATACTTGGCATGTAAGCATAGAGATACATTTTCTCATGCTAAACGGTATCGTGACATTCATGGCTTCACATGCAGATTAACATGTAGGCATAGATGTGTACTTTTCTCATGCTATCTGATAATGAAATATCTTATTTGTTGTTGGAAGTTTTTGTGGAAAAATCACAGTTTTTTTATATACTCATATTTTGGAGATTTCGATGGAAGATTTGGGTAAAAGTTTTACTTTATACCTGAAAACATGCATATTTTTCCGTAACTATAAACGAGCTGAACATTATATCATTGAGTTATTACTTGTACTGCTTTATTATATTATTACGAGTTGTTCTTGGCTATTAGTATTGGACTCTTACCATTGTCAAAGCTCGTCACTGCTTTCAACCAAAGGTAAGTGTTTTACATATATAGTACATATGATCGGTTGTACTCATACAACACTTCTGCACCTTGCGTGCATATTTGGAGTTGATGTTGTTGTGTATGGCGGGAGCTGGCATTGAAGATGTACCTGACTCTTGTTCATGGTAGCTTTATATTTATAAATCTGTTTATGTATATTTTAAATAGATGATGTATTTATTTCATACCAGTTTTGTAAACTCGAGATCTTAAAGCTCATGATTTGTACTACCAATCCTTGGGTTGTTGTATAATAGTTCAATTATTTCATCAATATTTTCTCTGTAAATTTCATTTAAAATTGGATTATTGTTAAATTGGATTACCTATCAGATTGTATTAGGTACCATCACCACTAATTAAATTTTAGATCGTGATAACTTTGCAGTAGCCTATTGTAGTAGCGAGACCCGTGGTTGAGCCTGCTATATCTGCTAAGGAGTAGAAGAGGCTTGAGAGGTTTTAGAGGAAACACCCTCCTCACTTTGATGGTGCTGTTTCAAAGGATGCCCAATATTTGCTAGATAGACTTCATCTGATGCTTTGTAATTTGGGCTTGGTAGAGTCCAATGGTGATTAAAACAAGGTTAGGAAGATCTCAAATTTTGAACATTAGAAGTGCGAAAGCAAAATTAGAAAAGAATATGAGAACTAGAAAATAAAGATATGGGAAATTCGAAGGAACAACCCAAGGATTTCCAAGAACGTAAGTTCTAAAGTCTTTACAAGATCCAACTATCGACTTATAGATTTATAAAAAGGAAATCCAACGCCTTTATTTAAGATAACGAATCAAAAATAATTGATTTAGATCTTGACTACTTTTTGAGTAACTTAAAACAACAATTAATATTTAAAACTAATCGCCTTTAAAAGAATACCAAACGGAATCATAGGTATTACAAGAAGTTATTTAACTACTTCGAACTAGTAACTAGTTAGGTTAAAGTAACAATAGTTTTAGGCTATATAGTTGCTCCAGATTTGGGGCGCATTCTACTTCCTTTAGACTTTAATATATGGCATGTACTATATGTAATTTGGTTTTATATTCTTTTAGTGTTATTTTGATCCTTCTAAGTTGCATTTTATGTTAATGTTGGTTCCTTGTGAGTTGTGAAATGGTTCTCGTGTAGTTATATTTCTTTGGGTGTTTTTGGTATGAAGAAAAATATTCATGAAAAATATCTTCATAGAAAATAAGTGGTTTTATCACTTATTTTTCCTTGTTAGGTTGGTGAGTGGAAAGTTTTTCCCAAATTTTTTTTAGTATTTGGTTTACAGAGTAGAAAATACTTTAAGAAAATAATTTTTATGCTATTCTCCTCACCCCCTTCCCCCAAGTCCCATATTTCCTGTGCTCTACCTCACTTCCCCCTCCCCCAAATACCCAATGTCTTTAGAATTCTATTTTCTTCAAGCATTTAATTATTCTTTTTTATGTAAAAATAATTTTAAAATTTGTGCTCCGTAACCTTTTTTGGTTGAAAAAGAAAGTGTCTTTCTACAACATGAAATAAAGTACTTATTTTATTGAAATAAAACAATATACTTTTTTACTACATCATGTAAAGAAAATACTTATTTTGTTGAAATGAAAGAAAATACTTTTTCTAAATCATGAAGAAAACACCCTTTTTGTTAATATGATAGAAAATACTTGTTTTATATCATGAAAAGAAAATACTCTTTTTATTGAAATAAGAAAATACTTTTTACTATATCATTTTGTTAAAATGAAATAAAATACTTTTTCTGTATCATGCAAAAAGTACTTTTTTGTTAAAATTTAAAGAAAATATTTTTTATATCATGAAAATAAAATACTCATTTATTGAAATGAAAATAAAATATCTATAATTTTTAAAAAATTACTATTAATAATATTTTTATTTATAATGAGGATGAGGAACAGGGGTAGGGTTAGGTTGGGTGGGTAGTGGTGGTGGTGGGGGTGATTTGGTGGAGATAAGGAATAAGAAATAGAGTGGGAAATGTTGAAAAAAATTTTTGAAAAGTATTTTTTATTCTCTTTATAGGTAAATTATTTTTTTGCAATAGGAGAAAAATGAAGAGAAAATAATTTCTAAAATATTTAAATCAATCAAATAAGAGAAAATTAATTTTTTTTTTCTGGAAAATATTTTCCTATGCCAAACACACCCTTGTCCTTTTTCCGTTCTGCTTTTAATAACTAAAAATCTCGGATGACAAACGTATCCTCGCGAAGATCATCCAGTCTCCGCTAGTCGGACTTTCATCTCTGGACAGAAGGAGCTAAACCCCGGTATCGGAGTCGGAGACGGAGACTATTACAATTCCGAATGTCTTAGAGCTAATAGTTATCATCCCAAATAGGAATAAATGTTCACACAGTTTGGCCCGACGGCTGATTCACTGAGCAAAGCCTCTACTTTGGTGTTCCGGATCGGTACGGACGCCCACCTCTATGACGATCCCGATGACGTCAACATTGCCCCCCTTCTCGACAGCAAATTTGACTCCGAGAAATGCGAAGCTCTCAAGAGATTACTCGCTCTCATTGCCCAAGGCTGCGACGTCTCCAATTTCTTCCCTCAGGTCATTTCATCTCATTTGCCAATTTCCGGAAATTTTCACTTGTCTATAGTAGAGTTCTCTTGGACTTTGGATGAGAATTTTTTAATTGTTATTGACAATCAAAATTGGATGCACTGCATAAATCTGATTGACTAATGGGATGGAGTTTTGTTTGTATTGCTTGAAGGAATGATGGAACCATTGTTTCTTGTTAGATAATTGCACTTAATGAAGTTTGTTTGACTACTGCAGGTGGTGAAAAATGTGGCTTCACAATCAATGGAAGTGAAGAAGCTGGTCTACTTGTACCTCCTGCATTATGCTGAAAAGTATGATACTAACTGCATTTGTAGATAAATGACTTGCACCTTGCTTTGCCATGAATGAAGACCCTCCCTGCAATCTGCATTGGTGGATAACTAGATCAGTAAATTAAGCACTAACAATATCACATTTGGCTTATCCATATATATGCTGCAACGTCATGCATCTTTTTAAACCCAGTGCTGTGTAACTTATTGTAACTTGGTTTATTATTAAATAAAGCTTTATGAACAAGCACATGAGCAGCTCTTAGTTGAACAAGCAGAAAATTATGTCACCAAACCTACTTCTGGTGTAACATTAGGGACTCTATTCTTTATCTAATCTCACTTAGTTAGAATAAGAAAAATCAAACTTTCTGTAACTTGTTGCTGTTGCAATTGCACAGACACATGCAGGATTTTGGAGGATACTTTTGTTTTGATTTGTAAAGGTAATTTTTTGATTTCCAGTAACAAGTGCATGCCGGAAAACATTCAAAACCAAAAGTATAGCTACATCACAAATTGTTTAGAAACATCAACCATGCCATTTACATGATTTAATATAGCCAAGTTGCACCCAAAAAGATAATAAGGAAATACATCTTTATTAGTATTTTTTAACTTCCGTATGGACCACTAGATTTCCACTGGTATCAAATTCCATACCTTCATTGGGTTTCTTCCCATATTTTTCCTGTGCCAGAAGGAGTTCCATTTTTTATCCAAACATCTATAAACTAAAACCCAAAATTCTAAAAATGCAAGTCCGTAGTGGAGAAGTGTAGCTGTAGTGCAATAATAAATGGTTGATGTCTTCACTTATCTTTACAAAGAACACATTTTGTTGCAAATATTGAGACCACCTTTTTTAGGATATTATTTTTCGTTAAACATGCTTTCTGTGCTACCAACCAACTGAAACATACCACCTACCACCTTGGGGGAGGGGGGGGGGGGTCATTGAAAATTTCTTTGAAACATGACGTTGAACCCTTGGTTTAACCAGTAATCAGAGTTTTAGAAATCATTTCTAGTAGATCTGTAGCACGGGTGTAAAGATCAGGTTGCAACTCTTTTAAGCAACAACCGGCCGTTTTGTACCTTCAAGTTTATAAATCCTAGATTTCTAGTCTTTAGCTCCCTAGGCATTTTGTCAGTAATAAAAGATTCTTGTCTGACTAGGTTAAGTTTCTCCTTTCTTCATTGCCTTACCGCAAGAAATTTCTATGTAGTTTGTCTAGTCCATTGGCTGCAGAGGAAGGGGGAATCATGACATGCTGTAGGTTGGGAGGAATTGTAGTACACTGTTGACAGTATTTGTCTGACTTCAACTGGGAGACTTCCTATTGGACAACCTTTTTTACCACTTCCCTGAAACCCCCTAAGTAGAAGAAGCTTTAGATTTAGCTCCCAATGGTAGACCCAGGTACTTGGGCAAGAGTCCTTACGCTGCAACCAAGTGCCTTTGCAAGTTGTTGCAAGTTAATTTCCTTGTTAACTGGAAAGAGATGACTCTTGGAGTATTTAATCTATAACCCAAATATTGCTTTGAAAATAAAAAGAATCAATATGAGATAAATGATCTATTGCAGTTCATTATCTTATCACATAAGATCAAGGAGTAATCTGCCAAAGTATGTGGGAAATAGCCAAGTCTTCGGATTCTTGGCGCAAGTGTGAACACCTTTATCCAGTTCTTTTGCTTTTCTATAAAAAGCATTTTACTAACCTCTTCAATGATCTTAATAACGAGGGACGAGATAGGGGGTTTTCCTATAACAGGCCTTTTTTGCAATGAGAAGAAACCCTGTGGATAGCCATTGATGATGATGGAGAATTTTATTGTGCAAATGCAGAAGGAAATCCATCTAATCCATTTTGTATCGAAGCGCATACACTTAAATAAGTTAAGAAGGAAACTCCAATGAACTTTATTAAAAGCTTTCTTAGGCCTCATTTGTATTTTTTTTAAAATTAAGTCGCCTGAATCTGAATCTGAATACACATTTGGATATCATGATGAGCATTAAGATTAAGATATCTGAATCTGAATATTAAGATATATATTAGGATCTGAATACTAAATAATTAAGAATGTTTATTTTTTAACATTTGAATGTATAAAACTATTTTTTATTTGAAAATTAATTAGTACAAAATCCAAATAAAATACTAATATATATATATATATATACACATACATGTATGTGTGTGTGTTATATAGTGGTCATGATGACTAACGGCGGTGCTTGTGAATGCTGACTAGAGGCAGTGGTTGGTGGTGGTTTTGGTTGATGGTGGTGGTTCTAGGTAGTAGCTAGAGGTGATTAATATGATGTCGATTATGGTTGAGGATGGTGGTGGTGGGTGATAATAATTAATAATGGTGAGTGGTGGTTATGATTGAGAAGTTGGTGGTAGTTTATAATGGTGGACAGTGCCGGCTATGGTTATTGATGGTGATGGGGTGGTTAATTGTGGTAGTTGAGGTGGA
Organism: Nicotiana benthamiana; assembly: GCA_034376525.1. NCBI lineage: Eukaryota > Viridiplantae > Streptophyta > Magnoliopsida > Solanales > Solanaceae > Nicotiana > Nicotiana benthamiana. Next base: position 37,118,852 of record CM067332.1, on the reverse strand, counting down.
TGAGCTTGTGGTTATGTTTGAGAACGATGGTGGTGGGGTGGTGATGATGCTGGGTGATGGTTGCGATAATGATTGAGTATGGTGGTGGTGGGTGGCATAGTGATAATTGATAATGTTAGGCGGTGGTAACAATTAATAATGAATGTGGATGATAGCATGTTAATGAAATTAAGTCTTTGTTAGAGATCTTAATCATACAGACCTATTCAGACCCATTAAGTAGCGTGAAGTAAAAAAACACACAATTATTAAGATTTGAATGATTAAGATTCAAACTTAAAAAACAAACGCACTTAATGTCTGAGATTTGAGTGATTAAGATTCATACATGCATTAAGTGCAAACAAATAAGGCCTTAATGTCTCGTTCACCAAAGGGACCTTCTTTGCACTGATATTGGTGAATTTGAAGTAACTCTGGGAAGAGTGGATTGTCTGATGTTGCTGAAGCCTGAAGCTGTCATCCCAACCTACTAAGGATAGTAGACAATCAATTCTGGATGTCTCTTGACCAGGTAACCTTGCCTCTAGCTAGAGGTGGTCAGCTAGCTCTAAGTCTTCTACCAAGTTAGAGAACTCTATTATGGTTCTGCTGAGGTTATGGTTGTGCTGTCTTTCCCTGGGAACATGGTGATGTTGAAATTCTTACACATAACTCAAGGATCTTACGTAAACCTTTGGTGGCTACAGAGTTTCGATTATGTCTATTGGTAACATAAGCTCCACAGAGAACCCACTTGAAGCCATTGAACATTGATAAATGAGACAGTAGTAGAATACTCTGCCTTTATAAGTTCGGTATCTGACCAGGTTCTCTTGTCCTATTTTAGAACATTGCTCCTTAGTGTCTTCAGCCGAGGGTCGATTGGAAACAGCCTCCCTGCCCTTTTGGGTAGGGGTAAGGCTCGTCTACATATTACCCTCCCCAGACCCCACTTTGTGGGACTATACTGGGTAGTAGTTGTTGTTGTTGTTGTTGTTGCTCCTTAGTGTCTTCAGCATCCAACACTGCATCGTTTGTCCATCTGCCTGCCCAGAGTTGACCTGCAATTTGTGTTTGGAAATTCTAGAGCTTAGTCTCTTGCAGACAGTAATTGTCTGCTTACCACTTCCAGAAAAGTTTCTAGCTTCTAAACGTGATGCATGGGACTTTCCTTCCTTTACCAAGGTTTTGACGTATATAATGCGGTAACCTAAAATGATGTGCAGCTGGTTTGTGCAGATGAATATTTACGAATATAATGTGGTAAATTAAGACGATATAAAGCTGGTTGGTGCAGGTGGATACTTCTATGGTATTTCTGGTTAGAGCTTTGCTTTGCTTTATGTATGCATGTGTCTGTATATTATACTTATTAACAAACAACCTTATAGCCAATCTTAATGATATTAGAATAACTTGAAAAAACTTACACGTCTGTTCTAATTTGTGTTTTAGGCGTCCAAATGAAGCATTGCTTTCAATAAACTGTTTCCAGAAGGATTTGGGTGATCCTAATCCATTGGTGCGGGCATGGGCACTCCGTACGATGGCAGGAATTCGCCTTCATGTGATTGCACCCCTTGTTCTGGTGGCTGTGGGAAAATGTGCAAGAGATCCATCAGTGTATGTTAGGAAGTGTGCTGCTAATGCACTTCTAAAGTTGCATGATTTGCGTTTGGAGGAGAATACTAGTACTATTGAAGAGGTAAATTTTGTAGCTTTGAGGCCGGGGATGTTGGTCATAACTTAGGCTTCTTATAAAATAACCATGTCCTTGTAACCACCATCCAGTTTTACTTATTGAGGAAAGAACTGCTCCCAATGGATAAGTTATTTATCTAAAAATCATATCAGATCTCTTGCTAAGCTAGGTTTCCCTTTGGTTGTCCTAGAAAATAGACTTGTGAAATTCAAAAATAGCTAAAGCTGTTTAACTTTAATTTCATTGAACTTTTGTCAGTGGTGCAGGGTCTTCTCTTCTCACCCAAAAAGAAAAGGAACCTTACTCAACTTAGATTTCACGAATTTTCCCTGTTGCCATACTTCCAACTAAAATGCATTCATGGCTTCAGTCATACTTGTGTGATACGAGTAAACCACAAATCCTTGCTTGAAGCAAAGCTCCTATATGAATTGAATTTTATCTTTACGACACTTGACTTCTACTGCAACTACTATTATCTTTTGCAGTTTGTTGGAATTCTTCTGAATGACAACTCTCCTGGAGTAGTTGGAGCTGCTGCTGCTGCATTTGCTTCTATCTGTCCTAATAATTTCTCTTTTATTGGGAGAAATTATAGAAGGCTGTGTGAGACTCTCCCTGATGTGGAAGAATGGGGTCAGATTGTTTTGATAGGGATCCTTATACGATATGTTATTGCTAGGCATGGGCTTGTTAAAGAATCCTTGATGGCAGCATCCCATTCTTCAGAGAATTGCAAATCAGAAAACGAATTTGAAATCAAAGAGAGTACTAATGACGTTGGCACTGTAGTTTGTGAATCTAAGATAGCAGAAATGGTATTTAGGAGTTATCTTGAAGGACCAGATAAGTATCTATCCTGCCCATATTCCGAGAGAGCTTCTTCTGTGAAGGACTTTTCAGACTTTACGTCTGCCAAAAGTAACGATGATGTGAAGGTCCTGCTGCAATGCACTTTGCCTCTATTGTGGAGTCAAAATAGTGCAGTAGTACTTGCTGCTGCTGGGATGCACTGGATTATGGCACCAAAAGAGGATATTAAGAGAATTGTTGAACCTTTGTTGTTTCTGTTGAGGTCATCCAATGCCTCAAAATATGTGGTAATTCTTTGTCTCGCAAATTTGAGTCAAAGCTGATTCTTAGTTAGTTACATGGTAATACGTCTCAGGAACCATTGAAATATTTTGCCTAGAGTGACAGACAACGAACATTGAGAAGCGGCATTTTTAGTCATTTAACTATTGACGATATACCCAGACCCCACCCGGTGGGAATATACTGGGTAGTTGTTGTTGTTGTTGTTGTTGTAACTATTGACGATATAACCTTGATTCTCTGTTAACTTCTTGGACAGTTTTGCTAGGAGTTTGTCACCTGCAATGCATATGACTTCTTCTATGGAAATTAAAGCTTTGACGTTTTCAATTTAGTGGAAATTGGCATTGCAGAGTGGAAAAAAATGGGAATATAAATTGCACAAGAGGTTATAACATTGTCCAGTCCTCTTAATTCTCTTGTTTGTAATACTTTAAATGTCACCTTGTGCGGTTAACTGGTCAATGGGACGAAGACATGTAGAAATAGTTTGACAATCTCAACATCTTAATTTCACAAGTTGCTGGGGGAGTTGTACGCTCAAAAAAAAAAAAAAAAAAGAAAAAGAAAAAAAAGAGAGAGAAATAAAACACTGTCATCGTTGTGTTGCTGGGAGAGGGCGACTTAGAGGAGAAAGGAAGAGGAATATGGGTTGGGAAGGGATGTTGACAACTCAAGGCAGAGGGGTGCACCACATAACCATCTTTTGATTTCTCACTTTTCTCGATGTTTGGAATGAAATTTCTTGTTGAATATCCATATTGGATCACTTAATAGTAGTGACAGTTCCTTGTATAGGAAAAAAGTAGTGTTGATGGTCAAACTGATGCTTTCCTAAGTTCTGCCTTAAAATCAACTATGTCAATCAATTTTTTTTGCTCTGAAGTTTACTGCACAGAAAAATTTAGCTGGTTCAAGCCATTTTCTCATTTTAACTGGCATGCCAGCTTTTCTTTGCCTTAAATGAAGTTTATCCAGGGTTTAGGTTGTGAAAAAAGTGGTTTCAAGAACTGGATTAAAACTCTCTTATGATGAAATGTTTCACAAGTTAGAGAGTTCTTGGCCATGGTTTAAGAAGATCAAATTCTCCATAAACTTACTAGCTAGTGAGATGCTTGTGGCATGTGTTCAGATCTTTAGGGGCTTATATTTAGAACACTGTCTTCCTGAAAACACTATGACCACATTATTTTGCTGCAATCAAACATTTATCTGTTAAGTAGAAATTTGTTTTATGAAAACACAATGGCTACAACTTTGCTGCCATATATAATGCATTTCCTTGTTTTTGGTCTATATGTAATGATTTGGTTGATGCAGGTGCTGTGCAACATTCAAGTGTTTGCTAAAGCAATGCCTACCCTGTTTGCTTCCTATTTTGAAGACTTCTTCGTGAGCTCTACCGATCCTTATCAAGTAAAAGCTCTGAAGCTTGACATACTATCTTTAATTGCGACACATTCATCCATTTCACCTATTTTAAACGAGTTCCAGGTATATTTTCTCATCATAATTTTACCCATTTGCACAATTTTCAGAACATAATTTCACATATTACATTTAATTATGTGAGATGCTTTATACTAGCCAATCTCAGCTTTATATGCTCAGGAATCCTCCAAAAGCACCTTTCTCTCTTCCTTTACATGCAATTAAATGTAATATTTGTTTTTTCCCCATCTACAAAAGGGGAGTAATGTGTGGGTAATCGAGTTTTTAATTGTTACAATTTTGTTGCTTGCATATTGGGGTTTCTAATCTCTTTACAGAGGTGTGTTAACTTTTTGTATCAGCATGATTTGTTTTTTTGGCATTTAAAGAAATTTTATTAATCATCAATTGTTTGTATAAAACAAGGGCAACCTACCAGGTTAGCCCCTCTCATAACACCCCCACGAACAGCCAAAACTCCTTAGCTACTAACTCCTAAAAGAACATCTAAATAAATGCAAACATCCTCCTATTATCCCTCATTCTGATGAATATAGCTATCTTCAGGTCATGTAGCATTCTCTCCATACTTTTAGCTCTATTCTGATACACCCGAGTCTTCCTTTAAGTCCAAATATCATAAACAGCAGTAGCAAAGCAGGTTTTGAGTAAAGTTCCTTGAGAAGTCCTCCCCTTAGCTGTCTTTTGAATCCATTGCCACTTCAAATCCCAGGGCAGAATGTTTCTTTGCCCCTTCATATCTCAAAAAATTTTGCCAGAAAGATTTTGACTTTTGAGAAGGTGCACTCAAAAATAGGTGATGTGCATTTTCAGGTTGGTATTTGCATAGGACCAGCCACCATCAATACTAATACCCCATCTAAGGAGAAGAATCTTAGTTCTCAATTTGCCCAGTAAAGCCAATCAAAGTATAAAATCCTGTTTAGGACTTGCAGCATTGTGACAAACCAGGTTCTTCGGCAGGACATTGTCAACCTTTTCTCTCAATGCTTTATAAGCAGCCCTGATATGAAATTCTCCCTTTCTAATCAGAGCCAGTCCCCAGTTTCTGCCAAATATTTTTCATATTTAATATTTTCCTTACTATCCAAGAAGTTTGGTTTGGCACCTCCATAGTAAAGAGATTCTGCTTCTTAATATAATAGGTATAATGTATGTACCCAGGCAATCCCTAGCTTCTCTTTCTGCTGCCTTAGGGCCCAAAGAAGATTACGTATAGCACCCTGATTCCATAGAATATTAACCCCCTCGGCTCCTTTTGGCAAACAGACCCTTTCCTATGTAAACAAGGCCCTTCTAGAGATGGTAGCCTCACCTGTCCACATGTAGCTTGTACAAGCGGCTTCATTTAACTTGATAACCCTTTGAGGAAGTAAAAATAGCTTCTACAGCATGATTATATTCTTTTTCTCTTTGTTGTCGTGGATTTGGTCATGCAAGTTGGTACTGATGTTAGTGAATATCTAGGATTATATTAAAGATCCATACAGAAGGTTTGCTGCAGATGCTGTTGCTGCCATTGGTTTATGTGCTGAACGACTTCCAAATATAGCAAGGACATGTGTGGAAAGGCTATTGATTTTGACATCATCTGGTAAAGCATCGTTTGTCTATGGAATACTGGGAATCTATATGAGATGTTTTTTTTTTGGGTAATTCTGAGCATCATTGTATATTTATTTATTTAGTTTCAGTTCTTTAAGTGATCATGGACATGCAGAAATTTCAGATGTGGACATAGCATTAAGGGATGACGAAGCAGTTATTCTGATTCAAGCAATAAATTCCATCAAAACAATCATAAAATATGAACCCTCAAGTCATGACAAAGTGAGTTGCTTTACTAACTCGTCAAATTTACGGATTTTGCAATTTCTAGTCAGTTGCTATGATTTTGTTTTAGCTGTTAACTAATGCATGATATCAGATATCTTTCATGGGATTTATAATGTTAAAAGGACTAGTCTTTGTAGGGTCTAATTTTTTATCAAGTAATAAAATTTATTAACAAATGGGCAAAAGCCCCGTACACAAGAATTATACCAAAAACTAGACGAACCTACAAATTGATATGATTTTCTACAGATGAACCCAATCATTTATACCTACGGGTACCTGATGAGGACACCAAAAAGAAAGAAGGGATAAAAAGGGTATTCCTCAAATGAGCAAAATCTTTCTCTATTCTATCAAAGGCTATCCTATTTCTCTCCCTCCGGACAATCCACATAAGTGCTTATGAAGCGACATCCCATGCTCTTCACCTTCTCTTCGGACTACCAAAAGCCCAGCTGATTAGAACATCTTTGATCGGGCTTGGCATCACCCAATCAAAACCAAACCAACTCAATATTTCATATGTAGTTTCTTTTATTGTCGTGACCCAAAATCTCACTGAAACCGTGATGGTGCCTAACATTGGTTGCTAGGCAAGCCAATAACAAATATGTGAAAATAAACTTTGATATTGATAAGAAATAGTCTCAAAAGCGGAATGATATAAATAACTGAAGTTAAAATGTTAATACAAATGAATTCACCCCAAAATCTGGTGTCACCGAGTGCAATACTAAATACAAAGTCTTAACAAAATACATTATTGTCTGGAAGATTGAACACTAAGAACATAAGATAAAAAAGGAGATTTCAAGTCTTGCGAATAGAACAATAGTGCTACCTCGAAATCTCATCCAGCTCACTGCAACTACCATGATCAGCACACGAAGTGTAGATTGTAATATGAATACAATCGACCCTGTGTGCTCAATAAATAGCAACCCTAACCTCGAGCTGAACTTGGTGTTAGAAGTGTAAATATAGTAGAACTCTAATCCAAAGTGTATTAGGAGTAGGTTAGGTTATGTGTATTATATATAGGGCTCATTGTATCATGTTTAGTATCAATTATATATTTTTCTCCCGTGCTTTCTCACATGGTATCAAAGCTTTGGTGAGAATATTATAGCTGTGCGTCATTCCAGCTAATTCCGGGAAGAAAGACCTCGTCGCCGTGCAATTTTCCGGCGACTTAAGAGGCTGTCCGTAACTAAACTACCTTTTTTGTTGGTCTTGTGCAAAATCCGAGACCACCACGAGGTTCGGAAGAGAATTACGACCAACCCCAGAAAAAATCACCGGAAAACCATCATCCACGCGCCCCCAAGCGCCGGCTATACCCTCGGTGCGTGAGGGCAGTTCCGGCCAGTTTTTCAGTTCGCTCCTTCAGGACAGTTTGGTCGGCCTTCAATTCCGACCCTACCCATACCTTTTTCGTTCGATTCCGACAACTTTCAATTTTTTCCGGCGACTATTGACTTTTCCGGCAGCTACAGTACTTTCCGGCCAGAATTTCTTCAGGACAGTTTGCTCCATCTTGAATTCCGAGCCTATCCATATTTTTACTTTTCAATTCCGACAACTTTGAATTTTTCCGGCAGCTACAGTGCTTTTCCGGCAGCTACAGTGTTCCTATTTTTCGGCAGCGCCAGTTTTCAGTTCTCTGTTTCAGTTTCAGCGAGTTTTCAGTTGATAATCCAACGATGTCTTTGGGACTAGATGCTTTCGGGTCTAGAAACTAGGGTTCTGGCAGTTCCGGTATTATGATTACCTCAGAACCTTTAATGGGAGGTTCAAACTACCTAGCTTGGGCTTCGTCTGTCGAGTTGTGGTGTAAAGGCCAAGGTGTTCAGGATCATCTAACCAAGGAGTTTAGTGACGGAGATGAAAAAGCCAAAGCACAGAAGATTGATGCTCAATTATGCAGTATTTTGTGGCGATCTATTGATTCCAAGTTGATGCCCTTGTTTCGTCCATTCCAAACATGTTATTTGGTTTGGGAAAAGGCTCGTACTTTATACACTAATGACATATCTCGTTTCTATGATGTGATATTGCGAATGACAAATTTAAAGAAACAGGAATTGGATATGTCTACTTACTTGGGTCAAGTGCAGGCAGTTATGGAGGAATTTGAGACGTTGATGCCAGTTTCTGCTAGCGTTGCAAAGCAGCAAGAGCAACGACAAAAGCTGTTTCTAGTTCTTACTCTTGCTGGACTTCCTAATGATCTTGACTCAATACGCGATCAGATTTTGGCTAGTCCGACTGTCCCCACAGTTGATGAATTATTTTCTCGCTTACTTCGCCTTGCTGCAGCACCAAGTCACCCAGTGAGCTCATCACAGACACTTGATTCATCTATCCTCGTCTCCCAATCCGTGGACAATCGGGCTTCTCTTACTATGGAGTATAGACGAGGAGGAGGTCGTTTTGGAAGATCTAGACCCAAGTGTTCTTATTGTTATAAACTTGGTCACACTCGTGACGTGTGTCATTCTTTACATGGTCGACCAACAAAAAATGCTTATGTTGCTCAGACTGAGCCTACAGGTAACCAGGGATTTTCTGTATCTGAAAGGGAGTATAATGAGTTCCTTAAATATCGAGCAAGTAAGCAGACGTCTCCACAAGTAGCCACTGTTGCTCAGCCTGATACTTTTGTTGCTGGTAATTCTTTTGCTTGTGTTTCCCAGTCTAGTCCTCTTGAACAATGGGCTGTGGACTCAGCTGCTTCTGATCATATCTCTGGTAATAAATCCCTTTTGTCAAATATTGAGTATTCACAGTTTCTTCCAAATGTTACTTTAGCTATTGGGTCTCAAACTAAAGCAAAAGGAGTTGGACAAGCAAATCCTCTCCCCTCTGTCACTCTAGATTCCGTTCTTTATATCCCTGGCTGTCCTTTTAATCTTGCATCTGTGAGTCGTTTGACTCGTGACCTCCATTGCGGAATATATTTTATTGATGACTCTTTTATTATGCAGGACCGCAGTACGGGACAGACGATTGGAACAAGACTTGAATCAGACGGACTCTACTACCTTAACTCACTAACATCCTCTAAGGCCTGTCTAGCTGCAGATCCTCCAGACCTACTTCACAGTCGTTTAGGACATCCTAGCTTGTCCGAACTTCAGAAGATGGTGCCTCGTTTGTCCAGTTTATCCACATTAGAGTGTGAGTCATGTCAGCTCGGGAAACATACCCGCGCCTCCTTTCCTCGTAGTATTGAGAGTCGTGCAGAGTCTGCTTTTTCTTTAGTTCATTCGGATATATGGGGTCCTAGTAGAGTATGTTCAACCTTGGGATTTCGTTATTTTGTTAGTTTCATTGATGATCATTCAAGATGTACTTGGATTTTCTTAATGAAAGATCGTTCTGAGTTGTTTTCTATATTCCAAAATTTTTGTGCTGAAATTAAAAATCAATTTGGTGTTTCTATTCGCACCTTTCGCTGTGATAATGCCTTAGAATATTTATCCTCTCAATTTTAGCAGTTTATGTTTTCTCATGGAATTATTCATCAGATCTCTTGTCCTTATACCCCTCAGCAAAATTGGGTTGCAGAGAGAAAGAATAGGCACATTATTGAGACTGCTCGCACACTTCTCATTGAATCTCATGTTCCGCTGCGTTTTTGGGGCGATGCAGTTCTCACATCTTGTTATTTGGTTAATCGGATGCCTTCATCTCCCATCCAGAATCAGATTCCGCATGAGGTATTGTTTCCCCAGTCACCCTTATGCTCTGTTCCCCCTCGTGTTTTTGGGAGCACTTGTTTCGTTCATAACTTAGCTCCTGGGAAAGATAAGTTAGCTCCTCGTGCTCTCAAGTGTGTCTTCCTTGGTTATTCTCGTGCTCAGAAGGGCTATCGTTGTTATTCACCTGATCTTCGTAGGTACCTTATGTCAGGCGATGTCACATTTTTTGAGTCTAAACCTTTCTTTACCTCTTCTGACCATTCTGACCATCTGGCTATATCTGAAGTTTTACCTATACCTGCCTTTAGGGAGTCTACTATATCTCCTCCTTCACTTTCCGCTACAGAAGTCTTACCCATTCCAAACGTTGGACCATCTAGTGTGGCTCCTCCTAGACTCCCTGCACCAGACACTCCACTCTTGACATATCATCGTCATCCTCGCCCAGCATCCGGCCCGGCTGATTCACTTCCTGTACCTGACCCTGCTCCTACTGCGGACTTGTCTCTTCCGATTGCACTTCGGAAAGGTATACGGAACACCCTTAATCCTAATCCCCATTATATCGGTTTAAGTTATCATCGTTTGTCATCACCCTATTATGCTTTTCTATCTTCTTTGTCCTCTGTTGCTATCCCTAAGTCTACAGGTGAGGCATTGTCTCATCCAGGGTGGCGACATGCTATGACTGACGAGATGTCTGCTTTACATACGAGTGGTACTTGGGAGCTCGTCCCTCTTCCTTCCGGTAAATCTACTGTTGGTTGTCGTTGGGTGTATGCAGTCAAGGTTGGTCCAGATGGTAAGGTTGATCGTCTTAAGGCTCGTCTTGTGGCCAAGGGATATACTCAGATATTTGGGCTTGATTACAGTGATACCTTCTCTCCCGTGGCTAAGATAGCATCAGTCCGCCTTTTTCTCTCTATGGCTGCTGTTCGCCATTGGCCCCTGTATCAGCTGGACATTAAAAATGCATTTTTACACGGTGACCTTGAGGATGAAGTTTATATGGAGCAACCACCTGGGTTTGTTGCTCAGGGGGAGTCTCGTGGCCTTGTATGTCGCTTGCGCCGGTCACTTTATGGTCTAAAGCAGTCTCCTCGAGCCTGGTTTGGTAAGTTTAGCACTGTTATCCAGGACTTTGGCATGACTCGGCGTGAAGCTGATCACTCTGTATTCTATCGGCATTCTGATTCACGTCTCTGTATTTATCTAGTGGTCTATGTTGACGACATCGTTATTACCGGCAATGACCAGGATGGTATTACTAAATTGAAGCAACATCTCTTTCAACACTTTCAGACTAAGGATCTGGGCACACTAAAGTATTTTCTGGGTATTGAGGTCGCACAGTCTAGCTCAGGTATTGTGATCTCACAACGGAAGTATGCCACGGAAGTATGCCACGGAAGTATGCCTTAGATATTCTTTAGGAGACAGGAATGACAGGTTGTAAACCTGTTGACACTCCAATGGATCCGAATTCTAAACTTCTTCCAGGACAGGGGGAGCCTCTTAACGATCCTGAAAGATATAGGCGGTTAGTTGGTAAACTAAATTATCTTACAGTGACAAGACCTGACATTTCCTTTCCTGTGAGTGTTGTGAGCCAGTTTATGGGTTCGCCATGTGATAGTCATTGGGATGCAGTTGTTCGCATTCTTCGGTATATAAAATCAACTCCAGGTAAAGGTTTATTGTTTGAGGATCGAGGCCATGAGCAGATTGTTGGATACTCCAATGCTGATTGGGCAGGATCGCCTTCTGACAGACGTTCTACTTCTGGATATTGTGTCTTAGTAGGAGGAAACTTGGTATCTTGGAAAAGCAAGAAACAGAATGTGGTTGCTCGGTCTAGTGCAGAAGCAGAATATCGAGCAATGGCTATGGCGACATGTGAGCTAGTTTGGGTCAAACAGTTGCTCAAAGAGCTAAAATTTGGTGATGTTAGTCAGATGGGACTTGTGTGTGATAATCAAGCTGCTCTTCATATTGCGTCAAATCCAGTGTTCCATGAGAGAACTAAGCACATTGAGATTGACTGTCACTTTATCAGAGAAAAGATACTCTCGGGAGATATTGCTACAAAGTTTGTAAAGTCAAATGATCAGCTTGCAGACATTTTCACCAAGTCCCTCGCTGGTCCTCGTATTAACTACATATGTAACAAGCTCGGTACATATGATTTATATGCACCAGCTTGAGGGGGAGTGTTAGAAGTGTAAATATAGTAGAACTCTAATCCAAAGTGTATTAGGAGTAGGTTAGGTTATGTGTATTATATATAGGGCTCATTGTATCATGTTTAGTATCAATTATATATTTTTCTCCCGTGCTTTCTCATACTTGGCAAGGTTCGATGCGGACTTTCCGCAGCTAACAATAACACTAACTGCAGAATATTAGAATATAAAGAAAAACAGCTCAAATAATGATCCCATGTACTCAATAAGTAGCAAGCCTAACCTCGAGCTGAAAGCAGTGACGAGTTTGAAAAGGTCTGATACTCACTTTCCACCGCCAACAACAACAATATAACAACAGAATAATAGAATACAAAGAAAAGCATCTCAAATAGTGACAGGCTCAGCTTAACACAATAGGAGAAATAAGCATGCTTTTTAGATATAACAGTCAAGGCATCAACTTCCTCAGAATTCACATAGATAGGTATTTAACAAGACAATACTGTTATATCGAGCTCTAAACAACAAGTAGAGATATCAAATACCAATCAACATGAGCGATGATGCATATTTGCGCGCATGTCAGTTATGTATGCCAAATCAACAAGGAATCACAGTTTAAATATCAAATATACATAATCTCAACTCATTTATAGTGCTTGGCACAAAATACCCCTTAATCATACTCTCAACACGCTCATGGCTCAAACCCCATGGACCCTCACACACACACATACACACTCAACACGGTAAGGGTACCCGACACAAGTCCTTCATCAAGCACATATATGACCCGTGTGCATGCGCCCACGATTATTACCCGACTTCGGAGAGGCAGGACCTGGCCCACGTGCTGATTGGATGAAAGTCAATGATCAATATCATTCCAAAATAGGGCCTAGCGCATGCGCCACCTCAATATCAATACCAACGACTCTATGGTCCAAGATCACTCATCAATCCGCTCAAGCTTACACTGCGAAAACTCTATTGTGAACACCGTGACTTCACTACCTAGGTCAATGCGGACACGACGCTACCCACACAAATGTGAAGGCCAAAGCCCCGCCTGACACCTCAATTGCCGAACGCGATGTTGTAACGCAAACTCGATGCTTCTGGCCCCAACAATACAAGAACACGGGTCCTTTACCGCGAACACGATGACTAAAACAACAGCACATAAAAACAGCCCACGCGATCGCGGAGCTCCTGCTGTAATTGCGAGGCTCATCAGGAGAACACCAAAAATCAGCAATGCAATACAACCCAAAGTGGCCCGAAACCACTGCGAAACTCACCTTAGCCCCACGTGACCCTGTCCAATCATACCAACAAGTGTAATATATTTTCTAAAGGCTCTTAACACCGTGAATAACGTCAAAATAAAGAACCGTCTATCAAAATCAATCTCTTAAGTTCATAAGCTTTCAACTTCAAACCAAGCGTGCAAGTCAAACCTAACCAATCCGGAACGACCCCAAACTTTGCGCACAAGTCCCAAATGACGAAGCGGACTTATTCCAATACTCGGAACAACAATCCAACCCCGGTAGTCTCAAAGTCAACTCCCGGTCAAGCTTATGAACTTTCCATACCTTCAAATTTTCAACTTTTGACAATTTGGTCCAAATCAACCTAGTAACCTCCAAATCCAAATTCAAACATATGCCTAAGTCCAAAATCACCATACGAACTTATTGGAACCATCAAAACATGAATATGAGATAGTTTACCCAAAAATCAAACCTTGGTCAGCTCTTCCCACTTAAAGCTTATGAAATGAGAATTACTATCCCAAATCAACTTTGAACCTCTTGTAAATTGAAACCAACGATATACACAGTCATTGGTCAGCTCTTCCCACTTAAAGCTTCTGAAATGAGAATTACTCTCCCAACTCAACTCCGAACCTCTTGAAAATCGAAACGAACTATATACGCGAGTCGTAATGCATAATGTGAAGCTACTCAAAGTCTCAAATCGCCGAACAAAGTGCTAAAGTTGATCATAATGCTCTTTTAGTGAGTATTGTTGCGCAGTTCTTCAGAGTCATAAGTTGCTCTTTTAGTGGGTAATGTTGTGCAATGCTTCAGAGGACAAAGTTGCTAATGAACTTGTATTGCCTCTCTCATGTGGACTTCAAAAAAATTCTTTTATTAGTTATGGTAGTTACTGTATGATATTATTGCATGCGATTGTATTTATGTTTCTTATGTTTAGATAATTATTTACGCTATTTCTGCGGGAGTTACTAATGCTCTATTGTTTTTGTTTTTGTTTTACTGCTGTTTTTCCTTTTATCCTATGCGCCGAGGGTCGATTGGAAACAGCCTCTCTGCCCTTTCGGGTAGGGATAAGGCTCGTCTACATATTACCCTCCCCAGACCCCACCTGGTGGGAGTATACTGGGTAGTTGTTGTTGTTGTTGTATGTTGTAGAAATTCAAAACACTGCTAACTTTTTTCTGACATGGTACTTTTAATCTGAGTTCTTATTGAATTTTGAGAAACACTTATTAAACAAAAGGTTTATAGTTTAGAGAGGAACTCTACTTAAGGAATGTAGTGACAAGTGGCACGGGAAATGTCAACATCCTTGCATGTATGCTGACCCATGGGTAGAAACTTTACGTGTAAAATCCACATATCTTTTCACTTTGGGATGGCAACATGATCTATCAATTAACTTTCATTCTCTTCCCTGAGTTGTGAAGCAAAAATATGCAGTGAGTTTTCACATGGATGTCTTGTGAATTTCAATGACTATGCTTACATAAGATTGGCCAAGCTTGTCTCAAGGACTTTGAGAAGACCGAAAAAGGGAATTAGCAACGAATCCTTTGTCAAGTAAAAATGCATTTTTTTAATATGCATAACTTAAAGAAGGCTTGTTTAATGCATAACTTCGGTACCTTACCCTAGCACAAACAAAGTTAAATGAACCATAGTTCGGAATCCATCACCAAAAGACATTAGCAAAGCTTTCCTGGCACAATTGACATGCTACGCTAATTCCCCTGTTCACCTACTTTTCCTCTACGAAAGTTTACCGAATTATGCAATTCTTTAAGTTCTCAATGGCCGCTGATGATCCCACCCATGCTTATCCTTTCCTTCATTTTTTTTCTCAGTTCCATATTCTCTCTCCTCTTTATTATAACTAAAGCAGATGGCCATATGCTAGCAAACAGCTTCAACCACTTCCATGTTGTATAGCCAAACTGATCTCATGTCACTAAGAAGAAAGAACCTCCAATCTATAGTGGCAAAGGGAAAGCTCTTCCTTCCGTGAAGGAACTTTACATAGGCGTCACTGCAATTTATTCTTGTCGTTGAAGTGCTTGTCTTGGATGGCTAAAAGAAACCTTGATTTTTAAAAGTGACAGCACAAACCGTGTAGTTAGATGATAAAGAACCTTCGCGGGAAAATACATTAAAACCCCTCCAAACTATACCTGTGTTGTTACTGCCATACTTAAACTATTAGGTCTTCATAATACTCTCTGGACTATAATTTCCGTATTTAAAACCCCTAGAGTACCAAGTGGCACGGGGAGTGATTTCACCATCTTTGTGGCATGTGAGAGCAAAAGTTAGCCAAACAGCCAGTAGTTATGTGACAATTTTCTTTATTTTCCTTTATTAATTAAAATTATTCTTATTTCGTTTTCTTCTTCTTCTTCCCTCTTTGTCTCCCGTTTTATTATTCAATCTTCTTGATTTATTTTTCTTTTTCTTTGCGACTCAATAAAATTTTGTTGTTAACTGTAAATTCATTTAAAAACCCATACCTCTAAAATAATAGTAATACCACAAAATTAATCTAAACAAAACAAAAAGTAAATGCTAAAATGTGGAACCAAGAAATAATTTCAAATAAGTTCTAATTTATCAAAAAGCTTTATTTTACAAAAAAAAAAAAAACTAATCTTTTGAAAAAACATCCCTTCAACTATCCAAAATTATTAGGTTTCAAACAAAAAGTTATTTGGTTTCAACGAAGAAGACAAAAGAATTCAAGAAGATTGAGTGAGAAAATAAAAAAAGAACAAAAAAGAAATAAGAATAATTAATAAGAGAAAGTAAAGAAAAATGCCACGTGACTACTGTTTTTTGGCTAATTTTTGGCTCTCACATGCCACAAAGAGAATGAAGTCACTCCCCATGCCACTTGGCACTCTAGAGTTTTAAATACCAAAAATAATAGTTTTGGGGGGGGGGGGGGGGGAGCACTTTTGGCCAAAAATTGAGGTGTTTGGCCAAGCTTTTGGAAGGAAAAAAAGTGCTTTTGAGGAGAAGCAGAAGCAGTTTTGGATAAGCAGAAAAAAGTAGCTTCTCTCCAAAAACACCTTTTTGAGAAGCGCTTTTGAGAAAAATACACTTAGAAGCAGTTTTTAAAGCTTAGCCAAACACTAATTGCTGCTCAGAAGTGCTTTTCAAACTAATTATCCAAACACAAACTGCTTCTCCCCAAAAGTACTTTTAAGAAAAACACTTTTGAAAAAAGTACTTCTCAAAATCAGTTGATTTTTGCAACTTGGTCAAACGGGCTATTAGTAGTCAATGAAATGTGTGCATACCTTGGAGACCAACCAGGGTTCAAATCGCATTAGAGACAAAATATTAGGTGGTATCTTCGTATCTACCTAAATCTTGGGGGGCGGAATTACATGATACTTGTGCTGGTAAATAGTCAAGGTGCACGTAAGCTAGCCCAAACACCACCATTACTTGAAAAAGAAAAATGAACCTTGACTGATTACATATTTTATCATGAAAATAGGATTTTCAAGTACCTAAGCGCCCTTTCTTTGATACAAACACGACTTGCAATTTCTAATAACCCATTTTTTGTGCTGAAGGTAGCTTATTTCTATTTTACTCTGCTAACATGATCTTTAATACACTGTCAATTGTTCAGTCGTTGGCTTGATAACATTGTGTTGTTGCAATTTTAAAGGTGCCCCTTCCTTTACTTATATTTACAGTGTTCTCACTTTTATGTTTTAAATACTCCCTTCATTTCAATTTATGTGAACCCATTTGACAAAGAGAGAAGCTTTTAAACTTGTATAAAATGAGACACATATAGTTTTCAAATAGGGAAATGGGTCATTCTTTTTGGCATGGATTAAAAAGGAAATAATATCCATAAATTAAAATGAAGGGAATATATTTTATTCTATTATCAAGTTTAACTTGGTATTTCCAGTCTGAGGGGTCACTCTTGGGTTTTGCTTTCTATAATGGTCAGTGATAGTGAATTTAATGCTATTACTAATTACGGGTGTCAATTGGGTGTGTTGGGCATATTAAGAATGGATTAAGTCATGGCTGCAACCCCACCAATAAGATATTTGCATCAAAATGGATTGGGTCAATGTTAAGTGTGGTTATGATTGTAAATCATCCTGCCCAATTTTCTTTAAATTATTGATCAGATGTAAACTATTATTTGTGAAAAGCATCCAGGGGATGCAAAGGTTACAAAAGTATGCTCCTACTCAAAGTGGAAGGAGCTGACAAAGTATAAGAGCACTCAAGCTGCGCAATTATGAGTATTTAGAAGTTGCTAAGATGCTTCTGAGGAGGGAAAAAAGAAAAAGAAAAAGCAAGAAACTTTGGAGTTAAATGAAATTAAAACTAAGCATTTAGGTGTAATTTGAAGTAAAGAATTCTGTTTTGTTTTATAATTTACTCGTGTTCATTAGAGGATAGAGAAATATATAGCTACTATTCTTATGCCCAAATTCTGATTTGATTTTTTTTTTATATCTAAAGTAAGATCATCATTTGAATTGCAAATCATTCACATCCCCAAAGTCCACTTGCTGAGCTAAAATCATCATTTGAATTGCAAATCATTCACATTCCCAAAGTCCACTTGCTGAGCCAAACATCAACCCTTGAAATGCATGAGAATTTGACTATTCAGTTTGGGTTAAGCCGGAATTGAATCCTAATGCAATACATCAGTGAGCACCATGCGAATGTATTGCAGGTTACCAAAATTCAGTGCTAGTATTGGTACGCCTTAAACGGAATACTTACAGATATTTCATTTTTAGAACTGTTTCTAGTTCATATTTTATTTTCAAGCTGCAACACCTTTACTTATACCTTGCTAATGATAGGTGCTACATACATCCTTTATACCTCCCTGCATATAGTGATTAATGTACCTATGGAAACCCCAAAAAGAAAAAATGAAATATTTACAATAATTATGATATAGAACTTACTCACTCACTTCTTTTGACAAAGGTAATTGTTCATTTGGCACGTAAGCTGGATTCTATCCGAGTACCAAGTGCACGTGCTATGATTATTTGGATGTTGGGCAAGTATAATTCCATGGGACATATAATTCCAAAGGTGCTACCCCCAGTTCTCAAGTATCTTGCTTGGACCTTTTCTTCAGAAGCACCTGAAACAAAGCTCCAGATTCTTAATGCCATGGTCAAGGTAGATAAATACAAATTGCTTTTGTTTTTCCTCAACGAGCCTCTAGCTCAAATATTTGTTGATGTAAACTTGCACTTATCATAATTGTATTGCATTTCAAAGAAAAATCTTGCTCTTTTGTCATAATTATATTCCTTTCATGTTCTTGGCTTAAGTGGAATATTTTCCCATGGCTGTACTTCGCATTGTTAAGACGAAAGCGGAATCTTTAATCAAACAGCGGAGAAGGCGAGCGAACTGTTTAATGCTTCAATTGTTATTGAAAAGCACATTTTACATTATAGGAACCTCATCTCCACTGTTGGTGATGATTCTTTTTGGTAGTTACTCCATTTTTATGAAGAAGATGCTTGAAATGAGTGTGAATTCTGTTATATACAGAACACAGTATGGTGTTTGTAAGTCTACATAAGCATCCAACAAAATTAAATTGACATGTATCTTTTTGACTTGCTAACGATAGTTATGAGAGTATCTTTATTACCAGGAGTGTTTGGCTGTACTTTCAAGCACTCTTTTGTATGATTAGTCTGCACTAGGATATGATTGATAAGATATGTCTGAACTGACATACTCTTGAGTTCCCATATTGAAATTCATTCTGCTCTTAGATCTGATATATGGGCTTTTTGAAAGTACATGGTTAGATATTGCAGTAAACTCCTGTATTCATAGAGGAAGCGATGCTATCCAAGTGTGCAAGTAATCTGAGTCTTTAATGAAATAATTTCTTTTGATAGTCAATGGCTGGATTTCATGAACCTCAAATTGATAGTTCAGGAACCTTGTCTCATTTATTAACAATAGGCTTGTATTTTTTTTCAGGTCTTACTACAAGCAAAAGGGGAGGCACTGTCAACCTTCAAGACACTATTAAACTACGTTCTTGAACTAGCTAAATGTGACTTGAACTACGATATCCGCGACCGTGCACGTGTTCTACGGAAATTTCTGGCCCACTATGTAGGCACTCATGAGTTGGAAGAAACAGCTTTTCAAGCAGCTCCTGGCAGTGCATTGCATGTACTTGCAGGGCATGTATTTGGGAGAGAAACAAAGCCCATTTCTTCGGAACCATTAGCTTATCGGTTTTATCTTCCTGGATCTCTTTCACAGATGGTTCTTCATGCTGCTCCAGGATATGAACATCTCCCACAGCCATGTAGTTTTTACAATGACACTGCTCAAGAATCCAATATGGTAAAAGATTTGAAGCAATCAGGGAATGGAGCCACTGAAAGCGAATCGTATGAAACTGATGATGCTGACACCGTATCTGGATCACTAAATGAAGAAAGCACATCTGGTTACAATTCTCCAACGAGTTCAAGTGGAACTCGAGGCAGCCATGGGAGTGGGTCTGTAAGTGATGATGATGAGCACGGTGGTCCTCTGATTCATCTTTCAGATAGTGGCAATGCTCTTGAGAATCATTCCAGACAAAGGTTTAATCTAAGTTCTGACTCCAACGATCTTGGGGAATTAATGACTAAAAGAGCTCTCGACTCCTGGTTGGATGACAATCCTGTTTCTACCCACAATTTGATAGAATTGAATAATGTTTGTCAATCATTGGCCAGAATTTCAATTGGAGATGTTAGTAGCAGAGTTAAACGTAAATCCTACAGTTTATTAGATCCTGCAAATGGAAATGGCTTGAGTGTGGAATACACATTTTCATCAGAGGTGTCAAGCATATCTCCTCTGCTTGTTTGTATACAGGTTTCATTTAGCAACAGCTCAGTGGAAGCTATGTCAAATTTATTGTTGGTTGAAGAAGATTCAGGCATAAGGGTAGAATCTTCAGATCTAGAGCTGACATCAGACGAGAGGTTAGTGTTGCACTTGATATTTCCAATATGCACTTTTTTGGTTTATGGTCAATAATGCTTTTTTTGGAACATTGCCCTTTTGAAATTTCTTACGTCAGTCAACCTTTTGCTAGATAGAGAAGAGGAAATAGATGTAACGGTAAGATAGTTCTTTTAGTATTGCTGTCCTTTGTAAAGGTACTGGTACTCTCTTTCTCATCTAGAAAGCCACTTCTTCAGTACCTCACTTCTTCTTGTTGCTTTTGTGAGAAAGCACGGGAGAAAATATTATTGATATTATTGACATACATTAAACACGATACAATGAGCCATATATATATATATATATATATATATATATATATATATATATATATATAAACATGTCCTACTCCTAATACATGTGAGATTAGAGTTATTTACTCCTATTTATATAACTATTCTAACACTCCCCCTCAAGCTGGTGCATATAAATCATATGTACCAAGCTTGTTACATATGAAGTTAATATGAGGACCAGTGACAGACTTGGTGAAAATATGTGCAAGCTGATCATTCGACTTTACAAACTTTGTAGCAATATCTCCCGAGAGTATCTTTTCTCTGACAAAGTGACAGTCAATCTCAATATGTTTAGTTCTCTCATGGAACACTGGATTTGACGCAATATGAAGAGTGACTTATCATACACAAGCCCCATCTGACTAATCTCACCAAATTTCAACTCTTTGAGCAACTATTTGATCCAAATTAGCTCATATGTCGTCATAGCCATCGCCCGATATTTTGGTTCTGCACTAGACCGAGCAATCACATTCTGTTTCTTGCTCTAGCAGGATACCAAATTTCCTCCTACTAAGACACAATATCCAGACGTAGAACGTCTATCAGAAGGTGATCCTGCCCAATCGGCATCTGAGTATCCAACGATCTGTTCATGACCTCGATCCTCAAACAATAAACCTTTGCCTGGAGCTGATTTTATATATCAAAGGATGCGAACAACTGCATCCCAATGACTATCACACAGAAATTCATAAACTGACTCACAACACTCACAGAAAAGAATATGTCAGGTCTTGTCACTGTAAGGTAATTACCAACCAACTGTCTTTATCTTGGAGGATCACTAAGAGGCTCCCCTGTCCTAGCAGAAGTTTAGAATTCGGATCAATCGGAGTGTCAACAGGTATACAACCTATCATTCCTGTCTCTTCAAGAATATCTAAGGCATATTTTCGTTGTGAGATCACAGTACCTGAGCTAGACTTAGCGACCTCAATACCTAGAAAATACTTTAGTTTGCCCAGATCCTTAGTCGGAAAGTGTTGAAATAGATGTTGCTTCAATTTAGTAATGCTATCCTGGTCATTGCCGGTAATAAAAATGTCGTCAACATAGACCACCAGATAAATACAGGGACTCGAAGCAGAATGCCGATAGAATACAGAGTGATCAGCTTCACTCCGAATCATGCCAAAATTCCTGGATAACTATGCTGAACTTATCAAACCAGGCTCGAGGAGACTACTTTAGACCATAAAGTGATCGGAGCAAGCGACATACAAGTCCACGAGACTCCCCCTGAGCAACAAACTCAGGTGGTTGCTCCAGATAAACTTCATCCTCAAGATCACCGTATAAAAAAGCATTCTTAATGTCAAGCTAATGGAGGAGCCAATGGCGAACAACAACCATGGATAAAAAAAGGTGGACTGACGCTATCTTAGTCATGGGAGAGAAGGTATCACTGTAATCAAGCCCAAATATCTGAGTATATCCCTTGGCAACAAGACGAGCGTCAAGATGATCAACCTTACATTCGGACCAACCTTGACTACATACACCCAACGACAACCAATAGTAGATTTACCTGAAGGAAGAAGGACAAGCTCCCAAGTACCACTCACGTAAAGCAGACATCTTGTCAATCATTGCTTGTCGCCACCCTGGATGAAACAATGCTTCACTTGTAGACTTAGAGATTGAAACAGAGGACAGAGAAGATAGAAAAGCATAATAGGGTGATGACAAACGATGATAACTCAAACCCACATAATGGGGATTAAGATTAAGGGTGGTCTGTATACCTTTCGGAAGTGCAATCGGTGTACTAGGAAGAGACAAGTCCGCAGTAGGAGTAGGGTTAGGTGCAGGACGTGAATCAACTAGGCTTGATGCTGAGTGTTGACGACGATGATATGTCAAGAGTGGTGTTTCTGTAGCATGGAGTCTAGGAGGAGCCACACTAGACTCCCAAACAGTTGGAATGGGTAAGACTTCTGTAGCGGAAGGTGAAGGAGGAGCTATAGTAGACTCGGGTAAGACTTCTGTGGCGGAAGGTGAAGGAGGATCTATAGTAGACTCCTTACAGGTCGGTATAGGTAAGACCTCAGATATATCAAGGTGGTCAGAATGGTCAGAAGAGGTAAAGAAAGGTTTAGACTCAAAAAATGTGACGTCAGAGGACATAAAGTACCTATGAAGATCAGGTGAGTAACAACGATATTCTTTCTCAACACAAGAATAACCAAGGAAGACACACTGGAGAGTACGAGGAGCTAACTTATCTTTCCCAGGGGCTAAGTTATGAACGAAACAAGTGCTCCCAAAATCACGAGGGGGAACAGAGCATAAGGGTTTTTAGACCCGAAAGCATTGGCTCCCAAAGACATGGTTGAATTATCACCAAATAACAAAAAGAATCAACTGATAATTCGTTGAAACAGATGAAGGAAACACTGTGTTTGCCGGAAAAGTACTGTAGCTGCCTGAAAAAATCAGTGTAGTCGCTGGAAAAAACTCAAAGTGGTCGGAATCAAATGAAAACAAGATGGGTAGGGTCGGAATTAGTAGGCGACCCAACTGTTCTGAAGAGCTGTCATAAAAAAATTGCCGGAAGTGGGTGTACGCGTCGGCGCGTAGATTTCACGCGCTCGTTGGAAAATTTCTTCTGCCGGCACGTGTGGGCGTGGCAGCTTTTCTGCCGGATAAGTTTTAGAGGGTTGGTCGCCAAGGAGTGTTCTACCTCGTGGTGGTGTTGGTTTTTGCACAACACCGATAGAAAGTGACTTCATCACGGGAAGCCTTCTAAATCACCAGAAAATTGCACGGCGATGAGGTTTTTTCTTCCCGGAAGTCGCTGGAATGATGCACTGCGATAGGTTTCTCACTAATGCTCCAATACCATGTGAGAAAGCACGGGAGAAAATATTATTGATATTATTGACATACATTAAACACGATACAATGAGCCCTATATATATAAATAATATATCCTACTCCTAATACATATGATATTAGGGTTATTTTCTCCTATTTACATAACTATTCTAACAGCTTTATTAACTAGTGGCCAAAAGTTCATTGTTTCAATAGTTTTCAGGCCTTCACTGAAATACTCAACCAGATAAAAATAGATATTATCATAGGCATGTCTCAGACCAATACACAAATGTCAATGCATTATTCATCTCTGGTGACGTATTTGGTAAGATCTCAATACTTGATTTCCAGGTTCCTGAAAGGTCAGTTACCCCTTTAATATGATTGACAGTGTAGCATTTGGTATTTCTCATTCTGAGGCCCTTTTTTTAAAATAATTTTTTATTCTCCTCTATCACTATGGAATGTTCTGCCTTGTTCACATGCTGTCATTGTCTTTGCATTAAGATCGTTCTGTTTTTTCATGCTATAGCATCTTAGTCTTTCTTCAAGCTGGTGACGGCGCTTACACTAGTTCATATTTGTTTGTAGTCCCAAGTTGTCCATTAATGATGTGCCAACTCTAGTTCCAATGGAAGAAATTGCTAAGCTGGAGCCAGGTCAGGTTATGCAAAGAATACTTCAGGCCCGATTCCACCATCATCTTTTGCCCCTTAAGCTTCTTTTGTGGTGCAATGGCAAGAAGTATCCTGTGAAGTTGAGACCTGATATTGGGTATTTTCTAAAACCTCTTCCGATGGAAATCGATGTGTTCTCAAGCAAGGAATCTCAGCTTCCTGGAATGTTCGAATATATAAGGAGGTCAGTTATTATAATTTGTTTGTCTTTGGTGAAGTATATGTGAAGGGAAATTATTTATGACCTTGAACCCTTGAAATTTGGTTGGTTATTGTTTTGTATCTCATGCCTGTGTTGAGAGATCAAGAGATTGTTGCTTTTATGAAACCAAATCCAATTGTGTTATTTGCAGACCTACTGATATTTCATTAGAAGTAAGTCAACTGAAATATGTCATTTCCGACTCTATATGAGTAAGAATCAGTGAGTTGCTGGATAAATATTGAGCCCGCATTCCTCTAATCATGATTTGTGTGGGTGCCTGGTTCTGGAATCGTCATACAAATGAAGAAAGAAAGTAATAACCCTCTGTGTATGACAATTTGAAGAGTTCTGGCCTGGTTCTGGAACCATCTTAGAAATATTTGTTTTAGTTGCTTGTGTAGATGACAATTTGAAGTTCTCCACAATTTATTGTTCCATGGACGTTATCTCATTGTTTGCTTAGCTTCATTTTATTATTTGGGAAACTCTCTTCTGACCATTTTCCTATCCCTTGCTACAGATGTACTTTCGTCGACCATATTGAGGAACTTAAAAAGCTTGAAAGCCCATTAGCGAAGGACAACTTCCTTGTGATCTGTGAGAATTTGGCTTTAAAGGTGCTTAGTTATGCCAATCTTTATCTTGTATCTGTGGACATGCCTGTTGGTACCAACCTCGATGATACTTCAGGTTTACGGCTTAGATTCAGTGGCGAGATCTTAAGCAACTCAATCCCATGTTTAATTACTATTACTGTTGAAGGTAAATGCTCCGAAGCGCTGGACACATCAGTAAAAGTCAACTGTGAAGAAACTGTTTTTGGCCTAAACTTTTTGAACAGGGTTGTGAATTTTTTGACCGAGCCTGCTCGTTTATGATGAGAATTTAGTTTCATCTGAAATGATTGATCATTGGATTATTTTTGGCGACTGAGGGGTTAATGATGTATATTTTCATTGTATTGTTTGTAGTCTTGGTGGCGAGCCAAACAGTTGGGGTTTTTTCCCTATTTAGTCAAGTTACTGCAGATGTAAAGATGGAGTGAAACTGTTTCTGTTGCTTTGCTTGTATGTTGTATAAATGCTTTGGTGTTACTTATTAAATCCCAAAAGAAAAAAAGAAAGAAAAAATAGTGATATTTTGACAGAGCTTTCTAGATTTAACTTTTCAAAGGAAAAAAAAAAAGTAGCATACAAAAAATGGAGTCGGGGACACTATATTCTCTAAATTGCAAGCCGACACAAAATAAGCTGTTGGTGCCGAAATAGGCTTGCTTTCCCCTAGGGTTAAACTTGAGACATATTAGCCAAGTTTTCGTTAGCCAAGTTTTCGTTCTCTCAAGCCAAGGGCCTCTTGACAAATATACTTTTCGTTCTCTCACAGATAATTTGAGTAGGAATTGTATAACAGGTGGTTGTAACTCGTGAGACAATGTATAATGGGAACTGAACTTCAAACTAAAGAAGTATTGGCAGCATATGCAGAAAAAGTGGTGGTTACATCTTTGAGTATATCTGTCAATTATAAGGGCAGTAAGTATCGGAATTCTGAGGCATAAGGTTGAACCTCTATCATCTTAGTAAGTGGGGATTTCGTTTCCCCTCTTAGGCAATCCATGAGTGACCTTTTGAGAGAGCAAGAGTTTGGCAATTGGCTGTATATCCATTCTACAAGTGATTCCATATCATCGGCAAAGTCATTCATGTGCCATTGCATGAGCTTGGGAACCACTATCTTCTTCATACTTGTCACTCCCACTGAAGCCTCTAAGTACTCCACTTTCGCTCTCTCCAGTTCATTAATAACTTCATCTGGTGTGTAGATCCTTAGCTGCAACAGCACAACATTGTTAAGACTGAATAATGACCTTGCATTTCACATAGAATGAGATTTTATTTCTTGATGTTGTTGTCATGAACTTACTGCTGGTGAAGACCAGCTTCCTCGACATAGCGAAAACGTGACATTAGGTTCTGGATACCCGAGACCATAAGTATTCCTCAATACTCTTTCTTTATCATCTGTCAAACCCTTATAAATCCAAAACGATTGAATTCGTCAAGACAGAGAATGGTATTATAGCTCATAATGTTTACAACAACAACAGCAACAACTACCCAGTATAGTCCCACAAAGTGGGGTTTGGGGAGGGTAATATGTAGACGAGCCTTACCCCTACCCGAAAGGGCAGAGAGGATGTTTCCAATCGACCCTCGGCTCAGTGAAGGAAAGGGAGAAATAAAAACAAAAACAAAAGAGTATTAGTAAGTCCAGCAGAAATAGCGTAAATAATTATCTAAACATAAGAACCACAAATAAAATAGCATGCAATAGTATCATACAGTAACTACCATAAAGGAGACACAATCCAAAACACAAATCATCTATGGATAGCCCTGTCAAGCCTCACCCAACCCCGGATAGGAAGTACGAAAAACTCTAGGGACCCCTATCCTACAACCGTGATACTACACTCACATGTTCAGCGTCTCTTGGATGCCTGAGGATGAAGTGCTCGATGGCCAATGCATTAAGTACAATACCACCAACATTAATCGCAGCCTGCAAAAATACAAGCATAAATTTGGAAGATTCAACTTTGTAGACCCACTAAATCAAGTATCATTAAGTTGGTACTAAGGGATTACAAATAATTAGGATGAGAAAGAAACCAAGAGGAAGTGTCTCAGAGTACAATCTGCATACCTTTTTCACGAGACACAGCTGTTCCTCCTCCGTAGAGGGCAAACCGTGTTGCAGAAATGCCTGAAGTGAGCATAAAATAATGAATAACATTATCAGTGTATCAATTTGGGGTGATTTTCTATTAGTTTTTCAAAATCTCTTTTCACTTTGAGGAAAAGAAAGCTTAACATGTCTTACAGTACATGCATTATGCAGACGTTATAGACATTGATCCAGAATGCCAACTTCTGCTTGTAGCTCAAGTAAGTTATGTCCACACTGCTAAGTTTATGCACCATAGACCTATATAATTTCAAAAAGGAAGAAAAGACAATGTGAATGTACGTAGTATGGTTGACCAGAATGAATGTACGAAGTAATCTTGAAAAGTACCTCAACTTTCCCATCTCCGGAAGACATTCAGATATATGGCTTGTGTTTAGAGAAGTTCTTGAGACTTGGATGAAATTCTTGTATGATCCAATCTCTCTTTGACTTCCATCAGTATCCAGCAATATCCCGTAAGGATCAAGATTTGACGCGTAATCATTGAATGTAAACGTGGGTGCTGCTGCTGTCGTACAATTTAATGAGGTTTTGCATATGAAGCTGCTTTTGGGTTTCTTTGAGGAAATTAGAGACTGTTTGACAACAGCAGTAGATGAACCTTTGCTCTCCAGTGATGCTTTGTTCAACTTGAGATATACACTTACTAAGCATTTGATTACTTCTTCCGATAGCTTATTTGGTTTCTCTTTGTCCATTTCAATATCTGGTTGGCTATGATGTCTGCGGCTTCTGGAACTACTCTCAGCGATGTCCTCTGCACCCAAAAAGTTACCAGAAGAAATGGTGTGGAAGTCCAAGGCAGAGG
Organism: Nicotiana benthamiana; assembly: GCA_034376525.1. Lineage (NCBI taxonomy): Eukaryota > Viridiplantae > Streptophyta > Magnoliopsida > Solanales > Solanaceae > Nicotiana > Nicotiana benthamiana. The sequence goes on along the minus strand of CM067332.1, from coordinate 37,091,011 downwards.
CTCTTCGATTTCGATATTGTTGTTTGAGTTGATAGTTTTGTGATTCAATATTCTCTTTGACTGGTCGCGGTCGCGGAGGTAATGTTGGGTATGAAATTACTTGTTTGAGCTGCAGCATTTCCCATTTTGCAGCCAACTCTTTCTCTCTATACAGCTTCAGCTTCAGCACGTCTACTTTCCTCTCCAGCCAAACAATCTCTTCCTCCGCCATAACCATTTGTTCAAGCAGATGTTGAACCTACATAAATAAGTATTTTTTATGGAATGTTCTGTCAGTGAGTGTATATATATATATATATATATAAATTAGATAGATACCCTGCGAGGGAGGGAAGAGAGGCAGGGACAAGAGCGAACAGGTCCTTGTAACGCACATTGGAGAACTGTTTTCAGTTGAAGTTGCCCATCTAATTCTTGCCCAAGTTCTTCAACCTGATTCAGTTAAGACTTAAGAATATGAACATTTACCAAACAAGAACAAATCTAAACGTATTAATTAATGAACCTCTTCTTCAAGAAGTAATCTTTTCTGTTTCTCGCCGCTCAGCAAGTCTTCGAATTTCATCATTCAGCAACCCACCTGCTCCATCCAATCCCACAAAATAGGGTTATTATATAAAGAGAGGGTACTGACCTTAATTAATTAATGGGGGGAGGAATCTGTGAATTTTTAAATAAATGATAATGCAAAAGTAAACCCAAAATGAATGAACGTGAGTTTCACCTACAAACTTTAAGGACATTGTGAGGTGACTCAGACGTGATGTCCATGAACTGTTTAAACATTCAACTGTTTGTCGCCAATTCGATACTCCTCTGCCTTTGACCCTTTCTTCTTTTTATTTTTCATTTTTAATTTTTAAAGAAAGGGATGTACCATGATCACGAGCATAATAGGAAAATTAACGAGACTTTTTTGGAGAGCTGGGTATTACTTGATTAATTAAAAATCAATGATGCTTAAAATCCATGCACTCTACCGACTGAGCTAAGACGGTAATGTTGAATATAATTTCGCTGGTTATATAGTTTGATCTTATGACAATTTAGAATTTATATTCGATAATGACAAAACAGAGTGGAAAAAGAAATATGAGTAGAGAAGATACGGGATTCAACCACGAGGATTCCGTTAGGGAAGAACTTGGCAAATAGTCATTTTTCAACTGTTAATTAAAACTCATTTATCGTTTCAAAACTGTTTGTTTACCGTGAAAATGATAATAATAATTAAATTTGTTTAGGGGATTCTAAAAATATGTGATATATTATAATGCTAGTTGTTTAGCCAGATGATACTATATGTGCGAAGTTTAGAGATGAAATGCGAGCTAAAACAAAGTTATAATCAAACCGATGGGTTAGCTACTCGGGGCTTTGGACTGACCGATTTGAGGCCTCGAGGCCTTCCTGGGCGCGGGCTCGAACTATTAAGGGTAGTTGGGGAAGGGATAACAATTATAAAATAATCAGCGAAGGCTCTTTATTACCAATGATAAGCAATAAATGAAGAACAAGTATGAAAATAATAAATAAGAGCAATGATATCGAGAGAATATGTTAGAGCGAAAAGAGAGAGAGTTCTTGTATATCTTGTGTGAAGCAGTTGCAACAGCCGTCCTTTACAAAGTGTCAAAGACCTCCTTTGTATCGGAGGGGAATCCGCTCATAGTACAAAATACATTAATTTGTAAAGATATGGAGATGAGACAGCTAGACATGACACCCTGATTCGGGTTCAGAGCAGGCCGGCTAGGCTTTGTCAGGCTTAGTCGTGTGTCATGCTCCCCATTTTTTCCTCAGCCACGACCAATAGTGCCTCTAGGCTGGGCGTCGACGAGTCTCGAGGGAGGGAACTCGTTCACAACCTTGCAACCTCGAGGCCTCGAGATGATCTCCCGAAATGAATTAATAACAACAAATTAGACCCTCCAATTTTGCCGTATACAGATAGTCTCCGTGTTTCCTAGAACGAAGCGACAGAAAACGATTTTGATGCCCTACTCTTCGGGCTTCCCATGACGACATCATATTGATGCTGCAACCTATGACGTAAGCCTTCATGATAACCGGGACAACGCGTAGATTTGTCTTTTCGGCTTCATTCAATTCATTGTCGATTCTCATTATTCAAAGTGACAGTACCATTGTCGATTCAATTTTCAAGAACGCATTGATTACGCTTGCCGATACGTCTTTCAAAGGCATTGATGGCCTTGTTATCACCCCTATAAATGGGGGCATTACAGCACTATTTCTTTAACCAAGTGCCCTTCTCCATTCATTCATCTATTTCTTCTTACTATCTTCCTCCATTGATAACCACCATGTTTGGGGCTCACGGCTTTAAGGTTGTATGTCATCATTCTTTTCAGCTGTGTGGTGGCCTTCTGCCTGAGCTTCCCCTTGTCGAGCGAGATCATACCGTCTTACTGTTGTTGTTGTTGTTATGCCTGCTACTGCTACCGTTATCGACTCGAGGTGATGATAAAGGGGCAACCGGCTTCTTCAGATCTAGAAGGGAGTTTGGACTACACTGCTGCTCGGGAGAGTGTTCGAACTATACACCGCTGCTCACTCTCCTACCCTTGCCTGGTGTGGAACTTCATTCCTTGGGGATTTTTCCCAAGGGATAAGATGGCACAACTGGCCTTTGAGGCTGGTGCCCACCGGATCTTCAACCTTTGGCTTCAGCGAGCTATGTCTCTTTTTTTCTCCCTCTTCTGCATCCTTCCCCTTTCCTCTTCTTCATCTTCTCACTCGGAGATATTATTTCGGGGATCGAGCTAGGAACCTAGAGGAGGTTGCGGTCGGATATGCTGCTACTAGAGATGAACCTTCAAGGATAGACTAGGCCCTTAGGCTTTTACTATGGGTGTACACTCCTCCGCTTCTTTCTTTTCGATGGAGATCTTCGAGGTTGGGTACCACCTCGGGACTGGAGATGATGTTGTTGGCTTCTTAAAGCCTATCTTCTTTTTGATGGAGATCCTACTATTTTAGATAGTTATCCTTTCACACTAGCCCCCCTTGATAAGGTTGTGCTAGACTTCTCTTTAAAGTGCCGGATTACCTTAGTGCAGATACACCCGTCATTTTGGAGAATAATGTTGATGATGAGGTTCTTTGAGGAGAAGGCAGGGCTTGAATTCACGCTCAGTCATCTCATTAGGTTGTACTGGCCTTTTAACCATCGAGTTCTGCAAACCTTGCAGTACCGTTCAACTATGCTCTTCATTGTTGACGATGGGGAAGATAGAGATAGGGAGTGGATTAGCTGGTTTGTCTGGGTCCGGACTGTTGACGTTGTCCCCGTGGAATTTATGCCATTCCCCGAGGAATGGAACAATACACGTAAAGGGTGCATCCTGTGCCTTCTCAAATTTTCATATGGTAAAGGTTAGTTTTTTACCGTGTTTCCTCCTTTTCTGTAGCGATTTCATGGGCGCTGTGCAGCGTTCTTGACTTGCCTGGTTGGGTCTGGAAGTTGGCCACCCACTCGACTTATGATGAGAGTAGGTGGCTAGCTGTGTCTCGGGGCATATGGGAAGCAAAACATCACGATATGTGTGTGTACTACCTTTTCCTTACTCTTTGTTCATTTGGAGAGACATTTCCCTTTTTGCGTATTAATCTTGCTGTTGTAGGTATCAGAAAGCCTTCAGACCCGAGGTCGTGCTCCTCCGGAGAGGGGGAGGGGTTGCAAGCTCCCGAACTAAAGAATGACAATGATAAGAATGACATGCATTCACAGGGCAATGGTGCTCAGAGTAAGGCTAAGCGGGGCCGGGGCTTTAAGACGGAAACATCATCCAAGCCTAACATGCTCGAGGTTTCTGGTTTTGGAAAGGTCTCTTCTCCGAGCATTCGTGCTTCTATCGGAGTCAATTCTACCAGGACTGAGGGGACTAGATTAACAGATGTGCACTCGACCTTCGAGGAAGTCGACCATTTTTACTTTGCAATGAGTTTTGATATCGGCCTTCTGAATCCGGCGTCTTCTCTTCCTCATCGAGATTTCTTTTGCAGGATTTTGACAGGCTCAGGTCTGAGTTGCTCCGTCACGGAGCCAGGATCTGGAAAGCTCTGGATGAGGATAGATTCTGTAGGATCCTTTGCGAGGAAAAGAAGGCCGAGCTGGCACATTTGTGGTATGAGGCGTACCGGGGCTCGACTTATGAGAGCCACTTGATGGAGCAGGTAATTTTCCATCCCTGACGAGTATGCGTTCTGCCTTTTAAATTTTGAGGTTAACATTCCGTCTATCCTAGTTACAGAAAAAGATAAAAGCCTTGGAATATCTTCGGGATGAAGATGACTGAGTCAAGAATGAATATAGCGAGCTAAGAGCTCGAGCGAAGGTTCAGTCTTTAGAGGAGAAAGATGACTTGGATAAAGTTCTTCCCCTTGAGGTTCGACTCCACTTAGCTCGTGATAATGCTTCAGTTCAAGCGAATATGGTCTCGAAGCTCGAATTCGAGATTTCGAAGGTCAGGGGTGACATCGTTGATGCCCGGACCAGAGCAATGCTGAGCCAAACGAAGGTTGATCCGGAGATGGCGATTCATTTAAAGGATGATATCGATTCTGAAGCCGAGTTGAGGAGGGTCCTTGATTGCAAAGAGAGGATCAAAGAATACGCTCGTTGCAAGCCTCAAAGAAAGATTCTCGAAGAGATCCGCGCCAGGGGTTTTGTCCTCTCGGAAGAGTTGGCGCGATTGAGGGTGAACGAGCGTGATGCTCAGCACTCATGTCGGACATCGAGAAGAGTGAAGATGAGGCTGGTAGCGGGTAGCTCCCAAGGGCAGGGCATAGATTTTTCAATTCTGTATGTAGCATTTTCTAAAGCATGTTTTTAGATGGAGAATGTGTTTTTTCGCCTATATATATAAAAGAAAACTTGTGGCTGCACCATTTCTGTACCCCTTTCTGTTTTTAATTTGGCTAGGAGAACTGGTCTTAGAGTTGGTGAAAATCCTTAGATTCGCGATATGGCGGTGGGGCTTATTAGGCTGGCCTGAGGCCTCTTACGTGATCGGCCGATGCGACCTTTAGTATAAGCTGGCGTTATAGCTTTTATGATTTTGCTCGGCTATTTTGGGTTTAGTCTCAGAGTTGGGCTTTGACTCGAGCTCATTCGATCCTCAAGCTTTTATGTTTGCGTGGGCTGGCGACAATGGCTCTTAGATCGAATCGATCTTTTATGTGCATGGCCCTAAGGCTCATTAGGCTGGCGGAAATGGCTTTTATGCTTTGCCCTTAAATATACGTAGTTAACTATTTTGGGTTCTGTCTCCGAATTTGGTTATGACTCAAGCTCATTGGACCCTCACTTTTTCATATTTGTATGAGCTGGCGGTAATGGTTCTTACACTTTGAGCCGATTCCGCATTTTATGTAAGCTGGCAAAAATGGCTCTTACGCTTTGGGTCGAAGCGACCTTTTGTTGGCTTTATTTTCCCCTTATTAAGGACTTTTTAAAGTAATTTTTGTCTGACCCGTTGTCGATTAAGAACCTCGATTTCAAGTCATTTTGTGGCGATGGTCGAGCACCTCATGAGGTTTGGCTCGGAGGCTGAGTATTTTGAAGCCAGTGATGTGGAGGTGACGTGGTCGAAGCTTTTTTGCCTAAGTCGAGGGTAGCCTGTTTAACCGGTTCTTTTCGAAGTAGATTCAAAGTAATGGCCTGTGATTTTGTAGTGACGGTCGAGCATCCCTGAGTTGCATTAGTTCGGACGGTATAGCCGTATGACCGTAGTCATTTGTGCTTGACCGGAGCCATCGAGGGTATGCCTTTTCAGGGTTCTTACAAATTCGATATATAGCCTAAAATTTGGGATCGAGTTTATGCTTGTAGTGAGGTCTTACAAAATTTTCACGCCTTTGAGGTTTTACAGTTTTGTTGATACTTGGTACAAGTATGATTTTCATGCCTTGCTTGAGGTCTTACCGTTTTTATTGATGCTTGGTACAAATATGATTCATGCCTTGCTTGAGGTCTTACAGTTTTGTTGATACTTAGTACAAGTATGATTTATGCCTTGCTTGAGGTCTTACATTTTTTGTTGTCGCTTAATGTAGGTCCTACGAGACCGAGTCTGCCCGCTCGAGGTCTTATGGCCTCGGGTTTTTTTATAAATGGCGATTTGAGACAATTTTTGATTCATCGAGTTTGTTTTGGCTCGGCAATCATTACTCGTGAGCTCAAAATTACCTCATGAGGGATTACAATTTCAGAGACTCTGACCCTGAGGTCATGCATTTTTGAGTTTTTGAGGCCAGTCTCCGAGTGTTTGGGATGTTTTTCTTTTCTGAGATATGTCATGATTTCCATACTAGCTCCTTGAGGGCATATGAGTTTGGAGTTCCGAACCTGAGGTCATGCAGAGGCCGAATCATTGATGCTTAAGGCTGTATTTTTCGCGGTTCCGAACCGGAACCGCGGCCCTGCCGGTTCTGCCCGTTCCGGAGGCCTGGTTCCGGTGGTTCCGGTTCTAGCGGTTCCTGGGAACCGTGGCGGGGCGGTTCTACCCGTTAGAACCGCCAGAACCGGAACCGGCTCGCGGTTCTGGACCGGTTCTGGCGGTTCCAAACGGTTCTGCCGGTTCCCTAACAGGCATTTTTCAAAAAAAAAAAAAATTTTAGAAATTATTTCCAAACGGCTCTTTGCAAAAAGTAGCCGTTTGGAAGTTTAAAAAATAGCCATTTGGCCACCAAACTTTAATTTAACCCCAAACTTTATATAATTACACTATTTCCCATTTCTCAACTATAAATACCCCCTCATTCTTTCATTTTTATTCACCAATATCAATATCTCTCAATCTCTCTCAAGCTCTCTTTCAATCTTTCTAGTGCAAGTGCTTAATTTATTGTTGCAAATTCGTGAAAAATTGTGAAGTTGTTGAATTGAAGTTTTCAAGTGTTCAAGTTCAACGATTTTCAATTTTCAAGAAGTTGTTCGTCAATCCGGTAAACTCGTTTCAACTCTTACGTGCTAATATTATTTTTTTTTTGTTAGTTTACTTAATTATAATTATTATGACATTTTCGTTGAAAAAAATGTTCGGTAAAGGAAAAGCTAAAACCGCTGAAAGTAATGGCCAAAATACTACCCCTCCCCCGGCTCCCCGACCTAGAAAAGATAAGCAAGTTCAAAGTAGTAGCCAACCTAGAAATCCTAATGAACCCTTCGGAATCCTTGATAGTGACCACCCTTGTTTTCAATTTAGCGATATTGATTTTCTACATGATGTAGCAGTAGGTTGTAGAATAGACGATGATATTATGAATGCTCTTTATCCTAATGCACCTATATTAGAGGGAAATGAGGATGATGATGAAACCCAAGCTCCAGTAGATTTAGATGATACACCTACTAGTCCTGCTCATAACTTAGGTAATGAACCGGCACACCCACCCGTACAAACTCCCACTTTTAGTAGACAACCTCCTAAACGTACAGAAACATCATTAGTTTGGCAATTTTTTATTCAACTAAGAGAACAAGATAAGGCTAAGTGTAAATCTTGTGGGAAATTACTTGTTCATAGGTATACTGGAGATCGTAGCGGCACCGGTAGTTTAGTTAAGCATATAAAATTACACCCTAGCAATAAGGATAGATATTTGCAATTGAAAGCGCAACAAGAGGGGAGGACAAGTGCTGATTCTACAGTTAACCCAAGTACTGGTTCAAATCTAGTTCAACCAGGAATAAACTCAGTCACCGGAGGTATATTATATTACGATCCAAATAAGGATCGTGAAGAATTAGCAAAAATGATTACTGTTATGTGTTTGCCTTATTCTTTTGCTTCTAATCCTGCATGGATTCATTATATTAGAAGAGTATTTAATCCTACGTATAAAGGTTGGCCTCGCGCAACAGTTAAGGCCGATATTTATAAATACAAGCATGAATATGAACAATACTTGCGCTATTTATTTACCCATATAACTAATCGCATGTCTATTACAACTGATATTGGTAGAAGTAATAATGATTGTGATTATCTAACCGTAACCAGTCATTAGATAGACGAAGACTGGACAATGCAAAAACGCATAATTGCATATAGGATAATTAATTCACGGCACACGGGTAGGTTTATAGCTAACACTGTTTCAGATGTATGCAGATATTTTTGCTTTAGTGATAAAATAATGTTAATTTCTATGGATAACGCTTCTAGCAACACTAGTGCAATAGGTATGCTAACAAGAACACTTAATCCTGCTTTTACTAATATTTTCCATGTTAGATGTATTTGTCATATTTATCATTTAATTGTTGGTGATGGTATGAGAATATTAAACTTAGAAATTGAAAAGGTTAAAATGCCTCTTAATTGGCTATTTTATTCAAACCGTAGAAGTAGACTTAGACAATATTTTAAAAGGTGTGACGAATATGGCCTTAGAGAAAGAAAGGTTCCTAAACCTTGACCGACTAGGTGGAATTACATGTATGAAAGTTTAGTAGTAGCGTACAAATATAGAAACCCAATTAACGCTATGTATAATTCTCGGGATTGTGGAGAGGAAGATGATGAAATGCTAACTACACAAGATTGGACTAACGTTAAAATTCTTTTAGATTTTTTAGAACATTTTCATATGGCTACAAATGCTTTTTCTGGCCAATATTATCCAACTATTTCTAACTGTTTAGTTTATATTGCCGCACTTGCTAATTTGTTTGTTGATTTTAGCGAGGGAAGGGACATTTATGAACTTGCAATAACTGAAATGAAAAAGAAGTTTAAAAAATATTTTTTTCCAATCCCTCCTATTTTTGGTGTGTCTGCTATGTTAAATCCAACTATGAAATTAGGAGGTCCTCACTTTTGGTATTCTACTATTTATCAATCATTAGATTTTTCAGAAGCAGAAATTGCTACACTAGCTGATGCGAAAGCATCAATTAAAGTTAATACTCAAACTGTTTATAATACTTATAAACAGGCGTTAGAGCATGCTAGGCCTAATATTCCAACCCCTACTTCGTCTACATCACAATCGTCTAAAAGAGCTGCTGGCTTAGCAGCTCTTAAATCTTGGACGGAGTTCAGAGGTACTCAAGGTGATAATTTAGATGAAATTTCCCATCTAAATGAGCTTCAAGTTTATTTGTCATAGGGACTAGAGAAGGAGAATCCAGACGGCTCTTTCGACCTTTTGGAATGGTAGAAGACAAGGGAAAAGCATTTTCCTGTTCTTGCAAGGATGGCTCGGGATGTTCTGTCGATTCAAGCGTCAACTGTTGCATCGGAGAGCGCTTTTAGTCAAGCAAGACTACAAATAGGTGATCACAGAGCGTCGATGCGGGACAGCTTGGAAAAAACAGTGCTTTTTTGAGATTGGATCCGCGCAGAAAGAAGGAATTTTGGCCTAGCAGAAACACAACCAGAAATAGATGAGGCGTATGAAGAAATGATAGCAAAACTTGCTCAGGAAGCATCTTCACCCGGAAGTGGTGATGAACAAGCTTCATTTCCACCACCGCTAACACAACCACCTCCAAACCTTGAAGGTTTTATGAGAATTGTTAGAAATAATGCATAAATTATTATGTAACTTGTACATTGGCATGTCTTCTTTTAGTTTTTTTCCTTTTAATGGTGGTATTAGTACCATGTTGTGCTCATTCCATTGGGGGAAGGAAGACTAAGAAAGATATGCCATTTTGGTCAATGAATATGCTCTTTATCATATCCTTGAATATCTTTTGTCTCAATATTTCGTTGTTTTTACTTCTATGTCAATCCTTGAATATTTATATAACATATAATATATAACATACAACACAATATACTAATGACAATATTCTTTTATCAATATATACTACTTATATACAATTTATACTAATTACTAACTACAACACAATATACACTACTTATATACAATATATGCTACTTAAATACAATATATACTACTTATATACAAAATATACACTACTTATACACAATATATACAAATTACCAAACACAATATATACTATACTAATAACATAGTACACCATATAAAATATATCTACAATATGCTAATGACTACTATACAAGATATTGATTTAAATAAAAAAAAATTTCAGAACCGCCGGAACCGCCATAACCGCCGGAACCGGAATCGCCAGAACCGGAACCGGATGGTACCCGGAACCGTCACGGGCCTGTTCCACCTTCAGAACCGCTAGAACCGCCAGAACCAGAACCGCCAGAAACGGAACCGCAGACCCAAATAGACCCAGAACCGGAACTGGATACAGCCTTATAATGATGCCAGTCTCTGACCATCTAGGGCGTTCTCGGTGGGGAATCTTTATTGCGAAAATGCTGAGTTTCCTTTGGAATATGAGATGTTTTGACAACAGTATTCTTTGACTACTTGGCATAAGTACATATGTCTCTGCCATTTGGGGCTCGGCTATGTAGACACAGTTCATTCGACCGTTTAGCCCGTACATCATTTTCCTACTGGGACCTTATTTTGCATTCTCGGCTCTTCCGAGCAGATGATCTTCCGAAGGGGCGCCCTCCAACACTCGAGGTAGATTGAAAAAGCCTTGAGCATTTGTTAGAACTTCCTTGGGGAGCATATAGGCATTTCCTTATTAAAAAACTTGCCGATAAAACCCTCTTTGGGACAAAAACTCGATCGAAGGAAAATAGTGCAATGTATGCTTTAATGCTTTAATGTCTTCGAGTTGGGTTAGAACTTTGGCTACTTTAATCAGGCACCTGCATAAGGGTTAGTATAAAAAATAGAAAATAAAAAGGGAGACGGTTGTACCTTAATACGGGATGTGCCGGTGATGTTCCAAGATTCGGTATGTCCCTATCGTGTGTAATGAGGACGCGATAGGGTCCTTTACTATGTTTAATCGGGCTTAGCTGATGATGTAGTTTGCTTGCCCTTTTGTTCTTTCAAGAGTGGATATATTGGTGGCAGTGTTACGTCGTGTACCGCGAACATTTTCCTTGCCGCGTGCTATTCCCCGTAGACGGTTTTAATCCCATCCTTTTTTTGGAATTTCTCATCTGGTGGATGGTGGATGGTACTGCTCTGATACAGTGTATCTACAGCCGTTCGAACAAGGCGTTGCACCTCATGTCTCCTTTGATAACATGAAATTTAACATTTTGAGTCATGGCGGCCACATTGACTAGGAGGGTAATTTCTCCTTTACTCGTTTCGCTTGCCATTTAAATCCATTGAAGACTCGAATGGATGGCACGATCTAGTTTAGCAGTCCGCGCTGCTCTATTATCCTCGACCTGATAATGTTGGCCGAGCTACCTGGATCTACGAGTACACATTTTATTTGAAATGTATTCATGAGGAAAGAGATTACCAGTGCGTCATTATGAGGTCGAGACAAGGTCTCAGAGTCCTCATCGCTGAATGTGAAGGCATACTCGGGTATGTATACCCAGGTTCGCTTTTCTCTGGTGATGGATATTTTTGTCCTTCTCATTATAGGTTCCTGGGGAGCGTCGACGGCACCAATATCATGTGGATAACATGTTGTGGCTCATTCATTTCATTCTTTCTGGCCACCTCTCTTTCCCAAAACTGATTTTTGGCCCGGTCACTTAAGAATTCTCGGAGGTGACCTTTATTGAGTAGCCTGGCTACTTCTTCTCGGAGCTGGTTGAAATCTTTGGTCCTGTGCCTGTGCGTGTTGTGAAACTTGGATACTATGTTATAGTTCCTTTGTGAAGGATCCAGCCGTACAGGCCTGGGACATTTAGCTTCCTTGATTTTGCTGATGGCAAACACAATGTCCAATACATCAATGTTGAAGTTGTATTCTGATAAGCGCGACGCTTTTGTTGGCCTTGTGTCACCATCGAATCCAATTCTATTAATGAGTCCCCGAGGATTTTGTCCTCAGTTGACCAATCGATCATTGCAAGGTGGATTGCATCTTGGGGCGTTCCTCCTGTCTTCGGTGTATGAATGATATATTTCCTTATTTGTCTTTGGCTCTTTCCTCAGAAGCCTACTTAAGTATATTGAGCCCGAGGGAGCCCCAGTTGATCATCCTCGACTCTGATCTTTGACTGATATCTCTTGTGGACGTCCAACCAGGTTACGGCGGGATACTAGATCATATTCTCTTTCAGCTGCCTTGAGACCACTGAGCTCCATTCATTCAGGCCTTGAGTGAAGGCCTGCAATGCCCAATCATCGGAGACCAGGGTTAGTTCCATTTGTTCCGTTTTGAAGCGAGATACGAACTCTCGTAGAATTTTATTCTCCCTCTACTTGATCTTGAACACGTCGGATTTCCTTGTTGTTACTTTGACGGCACTGGCATGTGCCTTTATGAAGGAGTCTTCCAGCATGGCAAACGAGTCGATGAAGTTTGGAGCTAGGTTGTGATTCCACATCATGACTCCCTTCGAGAGTGTTTCCCCAAACTTCTTCAGTAAGACGGATTCGATCTCGTCGTCTTTGATGTCCTTGCCCTTCACTGTGCACGTGTAAGCAGTAACGTGCTCATTAGGGTTCGAGGTCCCACTCTACTTTGGGAGTTCTTGCATTTTGAACTTCTTTGAAATGGGTTTCAGAACCGCTTCCTTAGGGAATGGCCTTTGCACGAACTTCTTCGAAACCAGACCTTTCAGGGCCGGAGGTGCGCCGAAATTTGGTCGACCCTAGAGTTGTAGGTCCAACCTTCTTGTCATCGGCTCGAATCATTTTCTCGCCCGATTTGATCCTTTTGGTGAGGTCCTCGGGCATTTTTACTATGGCAGGATCGTCTATCGACCTATTATTGCTTGACCTCTCCGATACATGTTCAGTCGGTAGAGCTGTCCCCGGTGCTACTGCGCTAGGAGTCTTCTGGTGACTTTACAGCTGGGCAATAGCTAGCAGTTGTGCCTGCAACATTTCAAAATAACATGAAGGTTAACTTCCTGTTCTTCCCGAGATGGGGTTTCCTGGGACTTTTGTTGGTTTCCTTGTTGTATGCTCATGTCGATGCGTGAGGTTTCATCGACTTGCTGTGTGTTGTGCAAACCCGCCTCCGCTGGAATCGATCCAGGTGCATTCTCAGAGTTCCGTGGTGGCACACCAACGATTGGAACATACATGATGTTTTCTCCGTGGATTTCAAAGTTGTCATTTTCAACTCTGTTTTCTGAGCCGGATATTTTAACCTGAAATCGAAGACCTTGGACAAGAAAAAAAGTGAAAGATAACTTGCGTTGTGTAATGAAATCAACAAGAAAATAATCACTATTATTTTTAGCCCCACGATGGATGCCAGACTAATACCGTAAAAACAGTAATAACAATTAAATTTGTTGATAGGACTCTAAAAATATGTGATCTATGTTTATACTAGTTGTTTAGGCAGATGATGCTATATGTGTGAAGTTTAGAGATGAAATGCGAGCTAAAATATGCTAAAATAGAGTTATAATCAAATCGATGGGTTAGCTATTCGGGGCTTTGGACTGACCGATAGGGGGCCTCGAGGCCTATTCCTAGGCTCGGGCTCGAACTATTAAGGGTAGTCTGGGAAGGGATGACAATTATAAAACAATCAGCAAAGGCTCTTTATGGCCAATGATAATTAATAAATGAAGAACAAGTATGAAAATAATAAATAAGAGCAATGATATCGAGAAAATATGTTAGAGCGAAAAGAGAGAAAGAGTTCTTGTATATCTTGTGTGAAGTAGTTGGAACAACCGTCCTTTACAAAGTGTTAAAGACCCCCTTTATATAGGAGGTAATCCGCTCATTGTACAAAATACATTAATTTGTAAAGATATGGAGATAGGAAACCTAGAAATGACACCCTGATTCGGGTTTAGAGCAGGCCGACTAGGCTTTATAATACTTAGCTGTGTGTCTTAGGAACTCCCCGTTTTTGCCTCAGCCACGGTCAATATTTCCTCTAGGCCGGGCATTGACGAGCTTCTAGGGAGGGAACTGGCTCACAGCCTCGCAACCTCAAGGCCTCAAGATGATCTTTCTAAATGAACTAATGACGAGAAATTAGACCCTCCGATTTTGCCATATACACGGTTCAAAATTTAATAGTTTAGTTGGACTAGAATTGACCACAAACAACATACATTTTCTGTGATTTTCATATGATTTTTAGGGAATTTGTGTCACGTTGCAAACCTAAAGAGGCGTGACCGTCACCCGGTGCCATACTCGGCCCAAGCGTACCACTCTGTAACTGTGAAGTCTGGAGGGGTAACCCTCAACTTAGGCCGATGAGGTGATAATCTAAATCATCTGAAAATAATGCCTCTCTTATCTTTGGGGTAGACATACCCAAAAGATGATATATATAACTTTGCAGGACGACAAAGCTGCTATGAACATCTACTGATATGCAAAACATACAGGACTAGTCTACATGACTCTAGAGATAACTGAACTATGCCATGATCGGGGCAGTGCCTCTATCTACCCATAAAACTTGTATATATAAAATGGGCTTCAAGGTCTAGACATGGTAACTCCAAGGAAGTAGAGCTTAGCAACCAAGCTGATGTTTGACTTTGTCTGCTGGGAGGGTCTGTCATGCTGTCAATGAGGACCTACAGGCATGAAATGCAACGTCCTTGTCAAAAAAGGACGTCAGTATGAAATAATGTACCGAGTATATAAGGCAACAGAATAACTAAAAGCTAAAATTGAACTAATAATGTAATAACTGAAATTAATTAGTAGTAAAGATTATCTGAGGATATGCTTACCAGCTGATACTAATTCAACTCTCTCAATATAGTAAGTAAAATAGTTGTCCGGCCTATAAGGCTGGGTATATGTAACTGCTCCGTCGTAGTAGGCTTGCTCATAGGTGCTCGACCATACTAGGCTTTGTATCTCTGCCATTTTGGGCTCGCTCATAGGCACTCGGCCACAGTAGGCTCGGTATATAACTCACTATCTGATCTGAGGTTGCCTAATAGGGGTCTACCCATTGATTATAGCTCGATGGTGGTTAAAATACTGTGATACTATATATATAGACTCTCTGCCCTTTTGACTGAAATAAGACAAAAATAAATTGAATATAAAGTCCCCATAAGGGAGAATGCTGTAACTTGTAAGACTAAAAAATATCCATAAATTCAGGAAAATAAACTTCTCTTTATGTCTCGTTATCAAACATATGTAGTTACTAGAACATGCCAAAATTAAGGAAAGGTTTAGCTTTAACATACTTTAACTCCGTTGAGTTCTTAATAACTTTCAAGAATTTCTTCAAACAGCTCAACTCAATCTACCATAGCATAAGCAGATTCAAAATCAGTGCTGAGTAAAGGCTAAGCCTGCAACTTAAACTAGAAGATCGTTTACGTAAACTAGGGCAGCATCTCCCCTGTAACGAGGCCCTCCTCCAATACCATATATAAACAACAACATCAACTCAACAATAAAAATATGTATGCATCATTTTTCAACCTTATTTCCATCACAATATACCACAAAATAGCCCACACACCCTAATCACTTAAGACATGAAACGACAACCAAAGTAGTGCCATATAACTTTAAAAATGTAATGACGATCGACCAGACAACTATCCTTCATTATGTGGTGTTTCTCCATAAATTTTATCCTCCAAAACTCCATAAAACATCAACAAAATAGACAGCCCAAAACCAACACGAAACAACCCCCAAAACAATCCACTACAAGTCAAATAACACGAAGTCACGACTTCCGATCACCGTCCCATGAGTTCTAACTGTTAGGAAATGCATTTATCAACCTTCCTTTTCTTAACTATGAAATGCCTTCCAAAAGACAATCTACAAAGAAAAAGAGAGGCGATATAGCTATACTTACATCATAGGGATCATTCTAGTGTTATCGCTTCTTGATTTCGTACCCGAGATGTTAATATTCTTGGAAACCCTTGTGAAGAGCTAAAGGATAAGCTTAGGGGTATTATTATGGTCGTGGTATGTGGAAAACTGAATAAAGAGATGTCATAAGGCCTATATGTATATGTGTGCATATACATATATATATATATATATATATATATATATATATATATATATATATATATATATATATATATATATATATATATATCCATTTTTAAAAAGTCAAAGCGGTGCTAGCTTGACACCATATTATTTGTTCTTCTTCAGACACTAATATCTTTTTATCTGCATGTTGTATGAAAAAACGATTAAGAGTGTTTGAAACTATATTCAAAGATCTTAAATTTGGTATATAACATGTCCCCGAAAGGCCTCATATAGCCTATGAAATTTATTGATAAAATAGCTTCAGTGACCCACCTACTTGTCACCTATGTGGTCTGTGCAGTCTTGTAAAACTGCAAATATCTCTCTACTCCGATGTTGTATCAACAAACGGCTTAATGAGTTAGAAACTAGACTCGTAGATATTCAATTTGGTAGGTAGATTATACACTAATTACTAGTATATTGGGAGAAAAGATCAACTAATTTGAACTAAATTTCAGCATATTTATGAATGTAACTTGTGATGATCTTTGCCAACTTTTTTTCCACAAGTCACTTGACTTTAAAACATAACACACGACCATCGTAAGAAAAAAAACTCATAAAATAAAATCCTCATTATTTTGAGAACCCTAGTCTCACCCCCAAAGGCACATGTTATAACATTCCCAACTTGTCGTCTTTCGGCAAAACTTATTTTCTTCAATTGTTTTAGCTTCTAAGCCTTCCAACCCTCTTGGTACGTGCATTCCATGATATTAAATATTTGTAACCACCAAGTTAACATGATTAAATTACTTTATTTACTTTTAAAGATGATCTCATTTTAGGCTTTACATCAATTTACTTATGACATACTCTCATTTACGGAACTATGGGGTGTAACTTCATTCTCCCATTTGGAACATTTGTCCTCGAATGTTGACTGATGCACTTATCAGTTTCATAACCTATAGCTCATATGAATAATTTATTACTATCCTTGACATCTAGGAAACTGTTCTATGAATAAATTCAAAGGCCAGGGCATTCCCCCCCTTAGGCCTCTTTCTCATACCACGACTTGTTTTCAGAATTCTTCCAATCTTGTAGATGTTGCAACCTTTTGTCATGCAGCCCGTACGATTTTGTCCTCGTATGTACGCCTATGCGACTCTTCTGTCTTTTTTCCTCCACCTTTTACCAATCACTAGGCTTCACTTTGGGAACCTATACAGAACTATGATAAGTTGTTCCTCTCGATATAGATATATAGGTGTACTAATGTTCTTTGCTCGATACTTTGTCAAACTTATGACTACTGCCATATCTTTTTTCGTAGCCTTGTGTATCTATCCTTATGGATTTACTACATCTAGGTAGGTTATACTTTACCATAACACTTTACCGAGGTTTGCTACCAAACTCAAGGTTACTCTCTGGCTGCTTATCCTATACGTATATATCTAAGTTCTTTAGTTTTTCCTCATTACTGTTCATCTTAAGAATGAAAGCCTAATCTCATCTAATACTTTGGAAGTTTTATCCGCCTATTGTTGATTCACGTTATGTCGATCTATATCTACCACTGATAATTTGAAACTGCTTACGTAATATATTGTCGTTAGGGCTCATGTCGCATCGGGGAACATTTGAAGTTATTTGCCTGATCCACCTAGGGATGATAAAATACTTCGTTAACTGTATTTCTTAGCATCCTAATGTGATTAACCTTATGTGAGTATTTTAATCATGTACAATTCATGAAATCCCTTTTCATTAAATCATTACCCAATCAAAGGCCTAAACATCATCATCTTATCTATCACAATTACACCCTTATTCTACCACTAGGGAAGCATTCCATCTCTTCTAAATTCTTCTAGTCTTAAACTCCTCTGAGTTCATTCATGATATACTGAGCTTTTTATAAATATATGAAAACTATCAGCTCTCTTGTTGTGATGGGCTTAATCCCAAGAACTTACCTATTCTCACCACTTTCTCAGTCAACTTTTCTTATCCTTACTCTTTTCTATCTAAACCCTTCTCGCTCTACTATATTTCATCTTGCGATCTACATGTATCTATTTATACTGCTCACAACCTTTATTTAACTTGCTAGCACCATAGATTTCCTTATGTTATTCTAGAACTTCAAGCGAGACATCTTATCATCTCTAACTCTTCTTTACTCTCTTAACTATACCTCTCTATATCTAGAAACCATAGACTGGATGGTATGCCATTGACGACAACACTATTATTTCTTGATACAAAATTACAACGCTTTCAGCTCTTGTCTGATATCTGGATTATTCGTAACCTTCTGTACTTGGGCATCTCGTACCTTCTTCACTTGTACATTACTTACATTTAAATCTCACATCATATCGTCTATCTTTTTCATAACCTTCCTTCCATATAGGTAGGATTCATATCCACAACTTGAAGCTCTACTATAATACTTGCACCTATAGTGTATATATAATCTGGTAGGTGATTTATACTGACTCCTTATGAGACTGGTGCTTTTCTAATTGGATTTATCGTAAATCCATATAGAATATAGTAGTTGTACTATCTTCTCGTACATCTGATATGAAGAGTGATTCTACAATGTTATGAATCACGATTTCTATACTCTCTGGGGTCTAATAATCAGACTCCTAATTCTTTTAGCTTATGTAACTCTTTAGTTTCCTCTCCCCTCTTAGCCTTTATGTAGGCTTACGTTTTCTTCTGATTGATGGCTCAACGTTTTAGTTATTACTTTCTCCTTTGGTGAACACTATGGAACATCCATAATATAATCTTCTAAAATTCAAGCCTTTGTGAAGTGGACTCAATTCTTTGTTTTAACTTATATAGGAGTCATGTATAGTTGAAGGAATGTCAACATATATGCTGCATGGATAATACTATAAAATCTCATGTGCGTTCATAATGTAACTAACTCTGGGTCATTGATCAAATAATTCCTTTCGTGCTTTCTCAGCTTTTTTAAAAAGTAAGAAATTACTTTCCCTGGTCGTTCTTCCACTTGTTACATGTGTACTTAGCTTATCTTAGTTCCCACACCTATTGGAATTTTGTGAAACTCATATGATCTTGAATATCACTTTTCTTCCATTCATTAGCCACGATAGGTGCCACTTTCTTATGGAGTGTATACAATGTTGTAGTGAGAATGTTGTTATAAGATCAGTTCCTCTTTAGGCCACGATGCTTAGCTTGAATCATTCTTCTTATTTTCCCAGCTAGTTTTTCATCGCAGTGCTTAAGGAAGACCCTATGACTCTTGTAAAGCCGTGAGCTTATTACATTGTATACCCCACAGAATTTTCTGATGTTCTTACTTGCCCGATGTTCTTATCCATAGTTACTTACCTGCACGCCCTTGTACTCGTAGGGTTGCTTCTGAATTGAAATTTTAATTGTCTCCCTAGTGGCACTCTCTTTTATTTCTGTAACACTTATAAAATTACCCCAACTCCTATATAAATATTTCTCAAGGATTATGATGTCGTATCTACGAGACTGAATTTCCTATGCTGGGTTCACTACAATTATCTTGCATGATCTACTGATTTATGCAAGACCTCCTGTCTAGCATAATTAAGCTCTGCTTGAATCAACTACTAACTACTCATCAGTTCGTGCTCATATTTATATTCTTCATATCCCCTCCTAGGTTATGTCTTTTTGTCTTAACTTACCTTTTGCACTAGATTCTAATGTATCAAATGTTCAGTCACACTTATTTATCAATAGCATCTTGTGTTGGAAGCACTTACTACTACTCCCAACATTGTGTTTGAATAATGTTTTGGAGTCGTAATACATCTATAGGATTTGAATAAATGCATCTCATTCCTTTCAACTTTTTACCACATTCTTTATTTACTATTCCATAGTTACTTGAACTACATAACTCCGACTTACTACCATATCACACTGTCTTCCCCCTTAGGGGAGTACTAGCATTTCATGCTATGAAGATTTACCTATATAGTTTACCTTTTAATCTTTGGCGTCTTTTCATGTCTTCACTAACTCATACTCGCCTTGCGGTAACCCTTATCTACTAGGGATAACTGAGTTCCTTATGCACGAGAGTAACACCAAGTATAACTGGCACACTTAGGTCCTTAAGCTTAAGTATGCTCACAGTGCTTGGTTTAGGGAAGCGTCTTCCTGAATGAACTTTAAAGTTTATTCGTATATTGTCCATTTTATTATTGCTGGAATGCGATCTCTGAAATTCTCTTGATATTGACCATTATCACATCATTCGATCCCTAATTGATGGCCAGTTTATCTTGTTCACTAGCCCATGCTGATTTTTATTACTTTGGGTCTAAATTTTTGTTTTGGTAATCACATTGGACTCTCCAACTCATTTCTCTAAATGAGGATATGACTTTTGGCCTATACTCTTTTATTGTCTCAAGGCCTATCACCTCTTGTCTTTTCCTTCACTTGACTATAGACTTTGTCATCATATCATACTATGATTTATCATTATTACCCTTTTGTCACATCTTACTCGTATCATTTACTCTCTTCTTATTCTCCTGCTAGTATCTCTGTTTGTTACCTTATTCTAAAAACATCAACAGAACATTCTTTTGTTCTGGTAATCATATTGGACTCATTAACTCATTTCTCGAAATGAGGTTATGACTTTTGGCCTATACTTATTTTATTGTATCAAGGCCTGTCGCCTCTTATCTTTTCCTTATAGTCTCTATCATAATATCATATTATGATTTACCATTACTACCCTTTTGTCACATTACTCGTAATGCTTCATTTATTATCTTCTATTCTCCTGCTAGTATCTCTGTTTATTACCTTATTCTAAAAACATCAACAAAACATTTTTTTGATTTTAGCGCCTTTGCTCTATCAACCATTTTGGATTACTCTAACCCAAGCTGGATCCTGATATTCCATTTTCTCATAAACTATATATGTTAGATCCCATAAGGCATAAGTGAGATGGGAGTGGCCAAATATACGTACCTGTATTTCTGTTGAAGGTAACTTAGAAGCCTTATATTTCATTGCCTGAACTGAAAATTTGGATAATCTTCATTAATTGGGTACCTCGTACCCTTCTTCACCTTGCTTCTGTTACGTGCTGAAACTTAAACTTTTACCTTATGATACTCCCATGGCCTTCTATTCACGGGGTGTATTTGATCTTTTTATCTTAGTGTGTTAAGCTGGAAATTTGCACATCTGGTATGAACGATCTAATAAGACCTCAAGCTGGGCCATATTATCAAAAATTCTCTTTATTAGTGTCCTAACGTACTGCTATAGCAGCCCTCAGGCTAGCTAATAATTATTCAAATTGCAAGTATATCTAAAATTAGCAAACATAAGTCATAGCGCAAACTCTTATGACTCAGCTCTATAGCACGACGTGGATTTGAAAGAAGGGTAACATACTCCTTAATGTCTTGTGGCTTCCTGTTTATATAATGTTGTGCACAACACATCTGTAAACAAGGCTCTACTAGACACGGCTTGCAGACTCCCTACTCTGATACCATGTTTGTCACGCCCCAAATCTAAAGAGCTGTGGCCGGCAACCGGTGTCATACTCCGCCCCAGCGTACTACTTTGAAACTTTGAACTCTGGATGGGTAACCCTTAACTTACGCCGATGAGGCCATAATCTGAATTGTCTGAAAATAACGCCTCTTTCATCTATGGGGTAAATATACACAAGAGCTGATATATATAACTATGCAGGTCGATAAAGCCGGCATGAATATCTATTGGTATACAAAATATATAGGACTCATCTACAAGCATCTAGAGATAATTGAATTGTACCATGGTCAGGATAAGTCCTAGACCTACCCATCAAACACAAATATATATATATATATATATATATATATATATATATATATATATATATATATATATATATATATATATATATATATATAACAGACTCCAATATATAAACCTAGAAACTTCGAGGAAGTGGAGCTTACCAACCAAACTTATGTTTGAGTCTGTCTGCTGAGAGGGTCTGTCCAATTGTAAATGAGGACTTGCCGGCATAAAATGCAGCATCCCTAGCAAAAAGGACTTCAGTACAAAATAATGTACCGAGTATGTAAGGTAACAAAATAATTGAAAGCTGAAACTGAACTGATAATATAATAACCGAAAGTAACTAAGAGCCAAAGATAATCTGAGGATATGCTTACCTGCATATACTAACTTACTTCTCTCAATATAGTAAGTAAAATAGTTGTCTAGCCTTATACGGGTCGGTATGTGTAACTTCTTTGCCATAGTAGGCTCACTCATAGCCACTTGACCATACTAGGCTCTATATCTCGTCCATTCTAGTCTCGCTCATAGGTGCTCGACCACAGTAGGCTCGGTATATAACTCACCATCTGATCTGAGATTGCCCAAAGGGGTCTGCCCATCAATTATGGCTCGATAGTGGTGAAAATACTGCAATACTGTATATATATAGGGTCTCTGCTCTCTTGATTGAAATAAAAAAAAATTAAATTGAATATAAAGTCCCGATACGGGAGAATGCTATAACTTGTGAGACTAATAAATTGTACATAAATTCAGGAATTTGAACTTCTCTTTATGTCTTATTATCAAACACATGCAGTTAGTGGATCATGCCAAAATGAAGGAAATGTTTATACTTAACATACCTTAACTCTTCTGAGTCTTTAATAACTTCCAAGTAATTCTTCAAACAACTCAACTCAATCTACCACAGCATAAGGAGACTCAAAATCAGTGTTGGGTAAAGGCTAAGCCTACAACTTAAACTAGTAGCTCGTTTACGTATATTTGGGTAGCATCTCCCATGTAACAAGGCCCTCCTAAAATACCATATGTGAGCATGTGATTTTTTTCTTATATGAATTACTCCTACAAAATCAAAGAAAATAGATTTTTCCAATTATTTTCCATTTTATGGGACTTTATAGGATTTTGTTAATTGTTTGTATTTTTGTGCACGTTTAATTTTGTTTAAAAACCCACAAAAATATCAAAATTGCATTTATATATTTTTTTTAGAGTTTTAGGATTAATTAGTTAAATTAATTATTTTATTAAAAAATAAAAATCACAAAATGACTTATTTTATATTTTTTTTACCTTTTAAATTTTAGATTAGTGACTTTTCTCTTTTAATTTAGGATCAAGTAATTTTTATAATTATTATAGTTAGATAATTTGTTTAATTTAATGAATTTAGATTAATATAGGAATTTAATATAGGATTTTTTAATTCAAGAAAAAGAAATAAATAAAACAAAGAAATTGGAAAAGAAAAAAAGGGACTTAATTTGAAATTAGGTTAATATTATACCCAAACTTCGGTACCAAACCAATCAAGACCCAGGCCCAATCGTAGCCTTACCCGGTCAAGCTCCCCTACCTCCCAAAACAACATCGTTCCATGACTATTGAATCCCATTTGTTGATCTTTTTTTATCGAATGGATGGGAACTGGCCTCCCTTTACCTTGTAACTGTCTTAAGCCACCCCCAAACCCTGAAACCCCTTCTCACTTCCTCTCTCAAACTCAGAAATACAAAACCCTAGCCGCACTTATTAACCTCGCCGTCTCCGGTGTGGTCCACGGATCAAAAATCGCCTCACGGCAGCGGACCACCTCCATACTGCCTCAAATTAGCACCATATAATCACCTCACCTTCCTATTTCCGCATATCCCAACCACTCGTTCAAGCAAGACTAACTCCTCGAGTCTCAGATCTAAGATCCAAAACCCTAACTTTTCCACTTCTAATTTGAGGCAATTTTTGGGTCGTTTGAACCCAAGACTTCCATTAATCGATTGGTTTTGATAAGGGCAATCGATTGATTGTCGTCTAAAGTTTACTTTTACCCCGTAAAATTTGGCCAATGTTTGTTGGATGTTCCAGTTTATTTTGGAAAATAAGCATTAGGTAACTTCTTCTACCTTCTCTTTAGTTTCTTTTTCTTTGTTTGTTAATTCCTTTTCATGTTTAAGTGTTTCTGTTAAACCGCATGATTTTAGGGATTTTCTTATTTTAAACTGTTAGTTGTTTGTTTACACATTGATCATTAGCTTAATCCAAGCATGTTGAGACTTTATTTTAATTTGCATAGTTTTAGTATAACTAGGATATGTGGTGAATTATTCGTGCTATCTCTGCTTCCATTACTTTTGTTTAAACTACTCCCCTCCTATATTCCGTAATTAAATTTCAGCGTATTAATTCATTAAATTGGATAGTTTAAGTTCTAGGATTTCTTTAGGGTTTTGTTTTCCCCTGATAATTTTTGGTTTAGTTACAAATGCATTTAGCCATTCAAATTTAGTCTGGTTTAGATTTAATTAAATAATCATTTTTGTCTACTAATTAGGTTAGTCTTAAGTTTAAATTGCAGCCTTTTGGTTCTGTTTGCCCTTCTTGATTTGGATTCTGATCCTTTGATGACTGTTGTCCTCGATTTGTAAATCATTCGAACTCATAGAGACCTAATTGAACTAAAATCTTAGGGCAATTCTCAGAAAAATATCTTAGGAATAGAAGTTTCCAAAAAAGGTATAACTGTCCTAACTATTACAAAAGATGCTCAAATAGTATAAGGAGGACAATTGTATTATACTATTTTCAGACTCTAGGACAAGGAATATTCCCAAAATATACCCCCCTAGGTAGCCTATATATGTAGGCTATTTCATTCTAAAAACAAACATACATCAACATTTTTCTGCACAAAAGGTTCTGAAAAACACACAGAGATACTGTTTTGATAATCCATACCGATTCTGAAAAATACCAAGATGAACACAAAAATATTCTAAAAAAACTGGTTTCTTTCTGGTTTAAAGCTGGTTGATTTGGGTTGATTTTCTAGATAATTTTCTTGGTTGCTGCTCTAGTACTCCTGCTGTTCTGTTTGCTGCTGCTTTTCTTCCAAGTTTTCTTCCAAGAGATTTATTTTCTCTTTTCTTTTCTATTGTTGTTCAAGGTACATGTCTTGAACTCACATGCTTCACTTGGGTTCACTTATGTGATTTCTCATGTTTTGTGTGTTTGTTATGATGTAGTATTCATGTCAAAGTTATAAGTGTTTTCTAATGGAAACCTATTTTTGGCACTCCTGTTGCATTACCATCTCTCACTTGTATTGAAGCATTTTGCCTTTGTTTAGAGTCTTATTTCGATATTCTGGGTTGTTTTGAGTGTAAACTGTAATACAAATGTGTTCTTAATGCTACTAAGTGTTGCTGGTAGTAAACTTATGACAAGACGAGGCTCTTTGTTGTGAATAAATCAGGCTATAGTTTAAAGATATCTACTGAACTTGTGAAGCCAAGGCCTGGCCATCAGAAATTTTGAAGCCATTGTAGATTTTCTGGGCTGATTCTCCTAATATTTAAGGTTGTAATGCAAAATTTTGGCATGTAATTTGACTTTATCACTTCTATATTTGTATTTAATCATCGAGATCCAGCATGTTTTGAAGTATTTAAAACTTTTTTAGTTTAAGGTTCTCATAAATGAATGTGTGAGTTCGCTCATATATGCCATATTTTTGTTCAAAGTTCGAAAATCATCACAGTAGCCTTTTCTAATTAGAGTATGATGTTAGGGATTGCTGTATGAATTGGGCCATTGTTCTTACAGTCAACATTAATGAAGCTAAAAATCTAGTATTTGGTAGTGTTTTTACATGTTGAGATTAATGTATTTTAAGGTTCAAGTAAATAATAAGAATGTTATGCTAATAATACTTAAATGTTGGTTAATTAATTGCCTTGAATTGTTAGTAGTCAAATAGTGTGTTATGGTATAGCTGTACAAAAGGAATTGGGCCCCATGGAGCCTTAACATGAAGGTTTTTTGGTAAAATTTATTGGGCCTGTGTCGGACCACATGAGGCAGTATTGTCATGCCTTTGATTTTCCTTGCTGGTGGGCTCAATTCTGAGCCCGCTTGTTTTCAGCATTGTTGTTTTTATTAATTTGTTACTATTGAAAATGTGTTTTAACTTTAAAAGGCTATATTTGAGAATCTGGGCCTCTACCGGTCCAAGTGAAGGCTTCCAGGCCCAAAGCAGTTTCCCTTTTTTGTTTCTATCTTCTTTTGCCTTCATGTTTAAGGCTCAATTTTATGCCTAGCTGGCCTAATTTTTTATTATACCAACTACCCTAAATAATATACTAGGCTTATTGCTCACCCAGTCCCTTTCAAATAACTAAAGACCTACTTTATATTTTCCTTCCTCTAATTAATAGCTTGACATTAAGTCAAAAATAGTTGTAAGTAAGAACATTTTCTATTACTTTAATTTAAGGCTGATAAGTGTGGCGGTTCCGAACCGGAACCGGACCAGAACCGCGGTTCTGGCGGTTCTGCCGGTTCCGGCGGTTCCGGTTCCGGTTCCGGTTCCGGCGGTTCCCCGGAACCATGGTGGAGCGGTTCAACCCGTTGGAACCGCGGAACCGGAACCGCCAGAACCGGACCGGTTCAAGCGGTTCCAAACAGTTCCATCCGGTTCCAAATGGTTCCGCAACGGTCCGATTTTTTAAAATTTTTTTTTTAAAATTCCAAACGGCTCTTTTTCAAAATTAGCCGTTTGGAATTTTTAAAAATAGCCATTTGGCCCCCAAACTTTATATAATTACACAATTTCCCATTTCTCAACTATAAATACCCCCTCATTCTTTCATTTTAATTCACCAATTCATCAATATCTCTCAATCTCTCTCAAGCTCTCTTTCAATCTTTCTAGTGCAATTGCTTAATTTATTGTTGCAAATTCGTGAAACATTGTGAAGTTGTTGAATTGAAGTTTTCAAGTGTTCAATTTCAACGATTTTCAATTTTCAAGAAGTTGTTCGTCAATCCGGTAAACTCGTTTCAACTCTTACGTGCTAAGAATATTTTTGTGTGTTGTTATTTTGCTTAATTATAATTATTATGTCAATTTTCATGGATAACGCTAGTAGCAACACTAGTGCAATAGGTATTTTAACTAGAACACTTAATCCTGCGTTTACTAATATTTTCCATGTTAGATGTATATGTCATATTTATAATTTAATTGTTGGTGATGGCATGAGAATCTTAAACATAGAAATTGAAAAGGTTAAATTCGCTCTTAATTGGCTTTTTATTCAAACCGTAGAAGTAGACTTAGAGAATATTTTAAAAAATGTGACGAATATGGCCTTAGAGAAAGAAAGGTTCCTAAACCTTGCCCGACTAGGTGGAACTACATGTACGAAATTTTAGTAGTGGCGTACGAATATAGAAACCCAATTAACGCTACTTATAATTCTCGGGATTGTGGGGAGGAAGATAATGACATGCTAACTAATCAAGATTGGACTAACGTTAAAATTATTTTAGATTTTTTAGAACATTTTCATGTGGCTACAAATATTTTATCTGGCCAATATTATCCAACTATTTCTAACTGCTTAGTATATATTGCCGCACTTGCTAATTTATTTGTTGATTTTAACGAGGGAGGGGAAATTTATGAAAATGCAATAACGGAAATGAAAAAGAAGTTTAAAAAATATTTTTTTCCAATCCCTCCTATATTTGGTGTGTCGGCTATGCTATATCCTACTATGAAATTAGGAGGTCCTCACTTTTAGTATTCTTCTATTTATCAAGCTTTAGATCTTGAAGAAGTAGAAATGGCTACACTATCTGATGCGAAAGCATCAATTAAAGTGAATGCTCAAACTGTTTATAATGCTTATAAACAGGCGTTAGAGCATGCTAGGCCAAATATTCCAACCCCAACTTCGTCCACATCACAAACGTCTAAAAGAGCTGCTGGCTTAACAGCTCTTAAATCGTGGACGGAGTTCAGGGGTACTCAAGGGGAAAATATTGATAAAATTTCCCATCTAAATGAGCTTCAAGTTTATTTGTCGCAGGGACTAGAGAATGAGAATCCAGACGGCTCTTTTGACCTTTTGGATTGGTGGAAGACAAGGGAAAAGCATTTTCCCGTTCTTGCAAGGATGGCTCGGGATGTTCTGTCGATTCAAGCGGCAACTGTTGCATCGGAGAGCGCTCTTAGTCAAGCAAGACTACAAATAGGTGATCACAGAGCGTCGATGCGGGACAGCTTGAAAAAATCAGTGCTTTTTCGAGATTGGATCCGCGCAAAAAGAAGGAACTTTGGGCTAGCTGAATCACAACCGTAAATAGATGAGTGCTATGAAGAAATGCTAGCAGAACTTGCTCAGCAAACATCTTCACCCGGAAGTGGTGATGAACAAGCTTCATTTTCACCACCGCCAACACAACCACCTCCAAACCTTGAAGTTTTATGAGATTTGTTAGAAATAATACATAAATTATGATGTAACTTGTACATTGGCATGTCTTCTTTTAGTTTTTTTTCCTTTTAATGGTGGTATTAGTACCATGTTGTGCTCATTCCATTGGAGGAAAGAAGACTAAGAAAGATATGCCATTTTGGTCAATAAATATACTCTTTATCATATCCTTGAATATCTTTTGTCTCAACATTCTTTTATCAATATGTACCACTTATATGAAATTTATACTATTTACTAACTACAACATAATATACACTATTTATATACAATATATACTACTTAAGTAAAATATATACTACTTATATACAAAATATACACTACTTATACACAATATATACTAATTACCAAACACAGTATATACTATACTAATAACATAGTACACCATATAAAATATATTCTACAATATACTAATGACTACTATACAAGATATTGATTTTAAAAAAAAAAATCGGAACCGCCGGGAACCGCCGGAACCGCGGAACGGGAACCGCCAGAACCGGAACCGGATGGTTCCGGAACCGTATGGTAGCGGTTCCGGCTCCGGAACCGCCAGAACAACCAGAACTGCAGAACCGGAACCGCCAGAACCGGAAACGCCAGAACCGGAACCGTAGACCCAAATAGACCCAGAACCGGAACCGGATACAGCCTTACTTTAATTAAGCAAGTCTTCTAAAAATTAAGGCATGACATCTATCATTGAATCATCTATGGCCCTCATTTTAGTACTACAACTTAGATAGTAAATAACCGCAAACACTCATTATCTTGCTTTAGGCATGACTTAGACTATTATGGTAATTATGTAGACGTTCGCATTACATAATTATGAATTTTGTTCTGAAAAATAAATTGATAGATGCGTTCAAGAAACTTCAATCAAACTTTCTTAATAATTAATAAACTGTGATTAATTATTAAGAATTTACGCGTGACATGATTTTTGATACGCCAAACGAAATGAGTACATATACGCGTGACTAGAATCATTAATTATGAATAATCAAGCACTGAAAGCGGTAAAAAGGTAAATGCACATAGGTTCTAAAATAAATAATTAGACAGCTTAAGCCAAATATAAATTTCTAAGCGGCCATGCTAGAATCACGTAACTCAGGAATGACTAACACATTTTCCCCGATTAATAAAATTCCTTATCTAGAATTGTTCACAGACTTTTAAATAAAGTCAAAATTTTCTTGAATTGGAATTTTAAAATAAACCGGTGATTTGAGACACCAAATAAACTATTTCAAGTGGCGACTCTAAAATTTATAGAAAATAATTTTATTTCGAATAATGTCACTTTAATTGAAAAAACTCCCTTATATCCTCCCAGGTGGTAAAAAAGGAGGTGTGACAACTCTGGCGACTCTACTGGGGACAAGAACCTAGAACTTCTGTTTCAGGGTTCAAGAATTCAAGCTTGTTAATGTGATTTTTATTTGGCTTTATTTATTGTTAATATTACAGTATTTTGTGTACCTAGTATGCTAAATGCCGAATTTTACCGCTTTGATATTGTTTGAATTGTATACAAATTGTTACCCTCTTCTCTATAAGTCTTCTAAAAAAAGGGTGCATACATTTATGTTTCTCACTTTTTCTCTTAGAAATTACACCAAATAGAACGAGGTTGGGCCAGCAACAAGGCCGGGGAGACTTTCGTGCTCCCAGTATGTTTCCCCCTCTTCGGTTCGAGTTTGTTTGCTCGGATAAGCCAGGTCTAGAATACAAGCCCATGTATAAACTTAGAATAACGTAACCTCATGCCAGATCCCTAGTAGGAATGTTTATTTGTATCACGTGCATTTGACCATGGGTACTCAAGACAGGAGTTGGGTCCATCTAGGATAGGTGCACCCAAAACAACCAACCATCCTGATGCATCCTACGTGCTATATGAATATTTATTTGTTTCATCTTGCATGTTGACCGGCTTAGAAAAGAAAATCAAAAGAAAAACCAAGAGTGAAATAGGATAGAGAATTCACCCGGTTCTGAAAATTCTGGTATTTGAAAATGCCTCGAAACTCTGCCAATTTTTTTTTAAAAAAAGGAAAAGAAAATTTATTTCAAGAAAAAGTGAGTCAAATATCATATTTTTTCAATTTTGTCAAAATTGACCAAACTACGAAGGTCTGATTATCACCAGATGTGGGATACGTAGGCAATCCATATATGTTCGGCCTCATTTTTGCAAAAAACTAATCAAATAAAGTGTAGTTAAGGCTTGGTTAAAAGAATAAACTGACTTAACTTCGGTTATGCCTTAAGTCGTTCTTGCTAGGATAGCCTTAGATTATCTTTCAATTGTCGAAAGGCTATTTTCGTGAAGAATGGGCAAGCCTGTCAACAAGGTGTCTTTTTTCCATAAAATACCTTCCCCTTGTTGACACCTAATTTTTCCCTCTATAGTTTGAATATGCAAAATGCTTTTAAAACAGCATATATATGCATACATAAGCATGTCTAAATATTTTATTATTTAAAAATAATTTTAAAGGTCTCTAAATCGATTTATTTCCTCTTTTCATCCATAAAATCCCAATAATGATGTCCAAAATTATTATTTATGATGATTCATTCATTGGATCTTTTTATTTATGCCAAAATATGGCTAAAGTAATTTTTGCAGTATATTTTACAATTTTATTTAGTATTTTTTAGAGTTAATTGCCTATACTTGCAATATTAGCCTTTTAAGATTTAACTGTATTTTATATTCATAAAACTAATCCCTATATTTTTTAATTGGCATTTACATGCTTTAAATCATTTTAGTACTCTTATTTTATTCTCAAAAATTTATTAACTATTTTCTATAATTTAAAAGGGGAAAAATTGGCTATTTAAAATAACAGCCCATTTGTGTTCAAATTATAGCCTAAATTGAACCCCAAAACATAGCTAGTTAAACCCCGACCCAATTTTAATTATACCTAGCCCCAACCTTATTAGTCAACCCAAACCCGGATCGCCACCTACTGCCTTTAATCTAGGCCGTTGATAATTTAGATCAACAACCACCGTTTATCTTTACCATTTTTAACTCAAAACGACCCCTTACCCTAAATCATTTCTCACCACCTACAGCCCTTGAATCCCTTCCTCTCAAACTCTCTCTACAACACCACCTAAACCCTACCCCCCGCCACCCAATTCCACCCAATTCCACCCTAATCCACCTCAATCCCCACTTGATCCATGGTCTCCCATGGAGCTTTGAGATGTGTACTCGTCTCCTATGTCTGCTGGCTACATATTTTTCATGATTCCATGGACAAATCTTGACGAGATCCAGTCCAGTCCTTGCTCGACTTCGATCTTCGGTCTTTCTCTGGCCATCCATGGTTGTTCAAGTCAGCTCCTTGACTTTTCCGACTAAATCGGTATTTTCTAAAGCCTTTCTCACTTTCTTTTGTTTCTTTGAAATCTTAGATCTAGAGTTGTTTGATTTTTCTTTCAGATCTATTTTAGAATTGTGCTTATTACGAACTTCTTAAGTGTTTTCTCGAAAGTTCTTCAATTTTCTTTCAAAATGACTTCATTTTTTAAATGATTAGGGTTTCTCTTAACTTCTTTTAAAGATCTCTTCTCTGATTTGTGGTGTTGCTTTATGATTTTACTATATTCAACAACTTGTTTATGATCTCTTCTCTTTATTTTGACTCTCTTTTCCTTGTTTGACTTATCTGATTCTGAGTTCTTATCATATCTTAAGCTCGACTATTATTGAAGCCCTAATTTCGTAAAAGGTTTTCCTCACTTGTTATTGTGAGACCTTTACTTGTTTCTTGACTCTTTTTACCTGTTACTATACTTTCTTCATTTTCTGATTCTGTGTAGCTACCTGGCCTTGTTGACTACTATGCATCTAGTAGATCTCCTTTACTACTGAATCCTAGCTTATTCCTGCTACTACTGTATGACTATGTTGTTTCTTTTGTTAATGGTTTTGGCCTTGCATGTCTGATACTGCTGTTCATTCTATTTATATGTTGAGATGCAGAATCATGATCCTTTCTTGATTGATTCTGACTACCTCAATGTTGCAATTGATTGCGAAAAGGTTTTCTTATAAACCCTAATTTTATTCCTCTGTTTAAATTGATTGATTCACTTCATTTAATTACTATGATGTTTTACCTTGAATCCTTTACCAAAATCAAGCATATATTCTGTACCTAGACTCAATTGTATATTCTATATTTCACTACCCCCTTTACATGGAAAGAATCAATCCGTCTCAAACTGATTTCTTTCTTCAATTGACCTTGTTAGTATCCGTTTGAACAGTACTTCATTGATTGAAGGGAAGTACTTGTGCTAATTGGTTCTAGTTGTGATTATTTCTATGTTTGTATTAAGACTTTACTTATTACCTTAATTTTTACTCGTTTTCAAACTATAAATACCTTACCCTCTCTTTTTTAAACAGACATAAACAATTTAAGTTAAGAACACATACGTACACTCAAAAACTCTCTCTTCTGTTGCTGCTATTTGTGCTATTACTTTGTCTGTCCGGCTAAAAACCAAGGCTAGACTGCGGAATCTTGCTTACTTTCCCTTACTGCTTCTCTACTGGTATGTCCTATTTAATTTTCAAGCCTCAACAACAACATGCACTCTTTGGTTGCTTTAATTTCTCATTCTTGTCTACATCTGTTTATCGCAGTCATTAGTTACTAGCATACTGTAATATACCCCCTTCCCCTTTTATATTAATGTTTCCCTATGTGTGTACTATGTAGGTTACTTGTTGTGAACTTGCTATCTTATGAAGCCCAAACCCATATATCCCCTTTATGTGTTTGTGTTCCTTTAGCTGGTTTGTGGCTATGCCAATATCAGTTATTGTTGTGCACAGCCAAACTAGACCCCTGCTTGGGTTATAAAATGTATCCCCACAATCCCTTGCCCTTTTAAATGATTATTAACTCAGTGTAGTTTGAGTTTCACCACTACAATAGAGGTCGGGACAATCCGCGCTTTAATATCTTCACAGGGTGGGAAGGGTAGATATGGATATGATCACTGGTGTGCTAATACCACATATAGTCCTTCTCTTGAGGAGTAATTACCGGGTATTACATTGATGTGATCCATATTACAAACAAACCTAGGACCTCTGTACATTCATCAGCATGCTTAGATTGTAAATCTTTGCAAAACCTATTTTCTACTTTCTTTTAAGCAAAAACTTGTGTATTTAAATTCAAATCCCCTATTACTTGAGCCTTGTTTGGGTATAAAGAGCCTTGTTTGGCAATAAAGAGCCTTTTTTCGTAAATATGGCCCCTTTACAATTCAAATAAATTTTGAGGCTAGGGTTGTCGCGACCCTTTTTTGCCTCCGCGAAAAATCGGTCTTGTGACATTCGGTTGGGACAATTATTTCCTTTTGGGAAAGAGATTTTTGCAATATTTGAAGAGTCTCCACCATAGCCAAACAAGGCTCTTAGTAGCCAAAACTAAGCTATATGATAAAGAACAGATATAAAGCGATAGATATCGAGGTATCCTCGGATCATTAAGAGACAATAAGTTTAGAAAGAAGAGAGAGAGAGATATTATTGCGCTTGTGGAGAAATGGGGAAACATCAACCCCTTACAAGGTAGGGTGACTCCCTTTTATATAGGAGGGGAACTCAGCTATAAGTACATATGCATTAATTACATGATACGGAGATGAGATGGCTTGATGTGATGCCTTAGCGTAGGCTCTGATAGGCCTGCCCTGTTAGATTCAGCCATGCGTCTTGGGAGCTTCCCCTTTTTGTCCTGGCCTCGGCCTCCATCTGGCCTCGAACCGGGCCTCGACAAGCCTCGAAGGAAAGGACTAAGTTGTGGCTTCATATCCTCGGGGTCTCGAGGCATCTCCCCGAGATGGATTGATAGCGAGAAATCAATCCCTTTAATTTCACCGTGTACGAAAACCAAATAGAAGCTTTTTCCGCTTAAAAAGACTGTCAGCATTGAAGAGGCCGAGGAATTCTTCCAAACAATGAAAACCTCGGACTACAATGTAATTGACCAACTCCAAAAGTCTCCCTCCCAGGTTTTACTCTTGTCTCTACTGATAAGTTCGAGTGAGCATCAGAAAGTGTTGATAAAGACCCTCAATGAAGCATATTTTCTAATTGAAACCATTGTTGAGCAGCTAGAAAGGATGGAAAAATGTTTCTTTGAAGTCAATCGGATTTTATTTAGCAGAAGTGAACAAAACTTTTTATTTGACAGTTAAATGTGAATGGTACAACGTGAAAAGAGTCATGTTGGATGGCGGATCTGCGGTTGACATCTGCCCTTTCTTAACGTTGTAAAGTATGGAAATTGGTACTAGGAGAATTAGGCCTAACACTGTTTATGTACATACTTTTGATGACGTCAAGAAGGACCAATAGGGGAAATTGATTTGATCTTAACTATTGGTCTTGTGGATTTCAAAGTGACGTTTCAGGTCTTGGACATGGACACCTCCTATAATTTTCTCCTGGGAAGGCCTTGGATCCATGCTGCATGGGATGTACCTTCTACTCTCCACCAAATGGTGAAGTTTGAACACGAAGATCAGGAAATCGTGGTCCATGGAGAAGATGAGTAATCAATTTACAAGGACCCGTCAGTACCATGTCTCAAGGCTAAGGAAGGTAGCAAACACATAGTCTATCAAGCTTTTGAGATTGTGGTCGTGGATAAATGTGAGAAAGAAAGCTCGTGTCCTCAACCCTTTTTGTCAAATGCATCAATCGTGGTCGCCATTGAAATGATCAAGCATGAGTATAAGCCCGGGAAGGGGCTCAAGGTATCTTTGCAAGGTATCACGGAACTTATCACTTTAGCTATAGTGAGAAACTCTTCGGTGTGGGTTTGCAAGCCATAGAAGTTGATGTGACTTGGACAACTGAACGAAAGAGTAATGGTTGGGTGTTGTCTCAGCAGTCCCACATATCTCCAAAATATTCACCAAGACAAGATATATAGATAAAGAAGATGAGGCCTTCACGGCTGAGGAAATTGAGAACATGTGTGGAGCCATGAGGCAAATGTTGTATGAGGCTCACATGGTTTAGCCAAGAGAAGGCTTGAGCACTGCTGAGATGCAATATATGGGGCCCGATGCCAAGCTTCAAATTTAGAAGGCTACTCCGCTTTCAGTCCGGAGGGAATCCGGTAGTTCAGTCTTGCCATATTTTCTGCATTCCGAGTTATTCCAGGGTGTAACTAGAATATTTTCTTTAGTTTATTGTCTTTAAATTCCAATGTAAACCCTTCTATCTTCAAATTCAATAAAATAAAATCAATATTTCATCGCTTATGAATTTCTTTTTTTGTTAATTCTGATTTTTGTTACTTTTCGTATTTCTTCTTTTCAGTTCTAATAATGCAGACTTAAATAACATAATACGCTTGTGGACTTCATGTACAAATCTTAGCACGTTGTCTAACTATGAAATAATGAATCAAGAACTAGAATATGATGAAGATGAGGCTTTTAGGGAAATAAATCGAGAACTGAAACAATTTGAGAATAAGCCTAAGCCAAACTTAAATGAAACTGAGCCAGTTAATTTGGGTAGTTCAGAAAAGGTCCAGGAAACCATGATAAGCATTCACAATGATGAAATAACTAGGGATGCATTGATCTAAATTTTGTTCAAATTCAAAGATGTGTTTGCTTGATCCTATGATGATATGCCAGGACTGAGTGTTGATTTAGTGGTGCACAAATTGCCAACCTACCCTGATCATCCCCATGTCCAGCAAAAATAGAGGAGGTTCAATACTGAACTTGTGAAGCTAAAGCCTGGCCATCGGGAATTTTGAAGCCGTTGCAGATTTTCTATGTTAATTTTCTTAAATATTTAAGGCTGCAATATAACATTTTGGCATGTAATTTGAGTTTATCACTTATGTATCTGTGTTTAATCATCTAGATCTAGCACGTTTTGAAGTATTTTAGACTTGTTTAGTTTAAGGTTCTCATAAATGAATGTGTGAGTGAGCACATGTATGCCATATTTTTGTTCAAAGTTTTAAAGTCATCACAGTAGCCTTTTTTTATTAGAGTATGATGTTAGGGATTGCGGTATGACTTGGGCCATTGTTCTTATATTCAGCAATAATGAAGCTAAAAATCTAGTAAATGGTAGTGTTTTTACATGTTGAGATTAATGTATTTTAAGGTTCAAGTAAATATCAACAATAGTATGCTAATAATACTTGAATGTTGGTTAATTAATTGCCTTGAAATGTCAGTAGTCAAACGGTGTGTTATGGTATAGTTGTACAAAAGGAATTGGGCCCATTGATCCTTAACATGAAGGTTTCTGGGTAGAATTGATTGGGTCTTTGTCGGACCACATAAGGCAGCATGGTCATGCCTTCAATTTTCCTTGCTGATGGGTTCAATTCTAAGCCCACTTGTTTTCACCAGTGTTGTTTTAATTAATTTGTTGTTGGAAATGGGTTTTAACTTTAAAAGGTTATATTTGAGAATTTGGGCATGTACCGGTCCAAGTGAAGGCTGTCGGGCCAAAAGCAATTTCCTTTTGTTGTTTCTATCTTGTTTTGCCTTCGTATTTGGGGCTCAATTTTGGGCTTAGCTGGCATCAGTATTTATTATATCAACTACCCTTAATAATATACTGGGTCTACTGCTGGCCCAGTCCCTTTCAAATAATTAAAGATCTGTCTTATATTTCCCTACCTCTAATTAATAGCTTGACATTAAGTCCAAAATAGTTGTAAGTAAGAACATCCTTATGTTACTTTACTTAAGCAAGTCTTCTATGAATTGAGGTATGCCATCTATAATTGAATCATCTATGGCCCTCATATTAGTATTACAACTTAGATATTAAATAACCTTAAACACTCGTTAGCTTGCTTTAGGCACGACTTAGACTATTATCGTGATTATGTATACGTTCGCGTTACATAATTACGATTTTCATTCTAAAAAATAAATCGAGGGATGCATTCGCGCAACTTCAACCAAACATTCTTGATAATTAATGAAGAAAAATTAATTATGGACACATACGCATGATATGATTTTAGTCATGCCAAATAAAATGAGTACACATACGCATGACTCAATTCTTTAATTACGAATAATCAAGCATTGAAAGAGGTAAAAAGGTAAATGCACATAGGTTCTAAAATAAGTAATTAGACAACTTAAGCCAAGTATAAATTTCTAAGCGATCGTGCTAGAACCACGAACCGGGAATGCCTAACACCTTCTCCCGGGTTAAAGAATACTTATCTAGATTTCGCATACTTTTAAATAAAGTCAAAATTTCCTCGAATTCGGATTTAAAATAAACTAGTAACTTGGGATACCAAATAAACTATTCCAAGTGAAAACTCTAAAAATTAAATAAAATAATCTCATTTCAAATA
Source organism: Nicotiana benthamiana (assembly GCA_034376525.1). Lineage (NCBI taxonomy): Eukaryota > Viridiplantae > Streptophyta > Magnoliopsida > Solanales > Solanaceae > Nicotiana > Nicotiana benthamiana. The sequence continues at coordinate 37,053,264 of CM067332.1, read as the reverse complement.
ATGCCACTTTAATTGGAAAAATACCCTTATATCCCCCTCGAGTGGTAAAAAAGAGGTGTGACACCATTTACCAACAACAACGACAACACAATAATAAAAACATGTATACATCATTTTCCAACCTTATCTCCATCACAATATACCATAAAAAAGGCCACGCACCCTAATCACTTCATACATAGAATAATAACCAAAGTAGAGCCAAACAACCTAAAAAATGTAATAATGAATGACCAGGCCATCATTCGGTCAGTATGTGGTATTTCTCCATACGTTTTATCCTCCAAAACTCCATAAAACATAAGCAAAATAGACAGCTCAAAAGCAACATAAAACAGCCCCCAAAATAGTCCATTACAAGTCGAATCATTCGAACTCAAGGCTTTCGATCACCGTTGCATGTGTATTGCTATTAGAAAATGAATTTATCAACCTTCTTTGATATTTAATACTTAAATAAAGAAAGTAGACGTTTTATTAACTATGAAGTACCATCAAAAACTTAGTCTACAAAGAAAAAGAGGGGCAATATAGCGATACTTACATCGTAGGGATCATTGTATTGTTATCGCTTTTTGAGTTCGCACCAGGGATGTTAATATTCTTCGAAATCCTTGTGGAGAGCTAAAGGATAAGTTTAGGGGGTATTATAATGGTTGTGGTATGTGGAAAAGTAAATAAAGAGATGGCATAAGGCCTATATATATATATGTATATATATATATATATATATATATATATATATATATATATATATATATATATATATATATATATATCCATTTTTGAAAAGTCAAAGAGGTGCTAGTTTAGCACCCTATTATTGGCTCTCCTTCAAACGCTTATATCTTTTTATCTAAATATCTTATGAACAAACGGTTAGGAGTGTTGGAAACTACATTAAAAGACTTTCAATTTGGTATATAATAAGTCCTTAAAAGACCTCATATATTCCATTAAATATATTGCTAAAATAGCTTCAGCGACCCACCTATTTGTCACTTATGTGGTCTGCGCAATCTTGCGAAACTATAAATATCTCTCTAATCCGATGCTGTTTTGATGAATTATTTGATGTGTTAGAATATAAACTCGTAGATATTCAAATTAGTAGGTAGATAATCCTATAATTCAAAGAATTTTGGGAGAAAAGCTCAGCTATATTTGACCTAAACTTTAGCATATTTATGAATATAACTTGTGATGATCTTTGCCAACTTTTGTTCCAGAACTCACCTGACTTTGAAACATAACACACGACTATCATAAGACAAAAATAACTCATAACATAACCTTCTTATCATTGTGAGCACCCTAGTCTCACCCCAAAAGCATATGTAATAACATTCCCAACTTGTCGACTTTTGACGAAATTTATTTTCTTTAATAGGTTTAACTTCTAAGCCTTCCAACCTCTTGGTACTTGCATTCCTTGATATTAAGTATTTTTAACCTCCAAGTTAACATGATTAACTTACTTATTAACTATCAAAGATGATCTCATTTCAGAATATACATAAATTGACTTACAACGTACTCTCACATGCGAAACTATGGGGTATAACAATTTGGACTAGAAAATCTCTCATTTTTTTTATATTTCTCGGATTGAATGTATTTTTTGGAGGAGCGATGTTGCTTTTTGAGGCTTTTGCAATTGCATAGTTTAGTTAGAGTTCATTGTAGGTATCTGTTACAGATGATTTTGTTAGTTTTGGTTGCGTTGTGTATCAATTTTCTGTAACCGTTTGTTCATATAATTATTTTTTATTATTTAAAATTTTGTTGTTCAACCTATATTAAATTTTGAAACAGAGCAATATGAGAAGACAAACTCATTCTATAAGTTCATCTCCTTATTCAAAGCCAATTTCAATTGACAAAATCGTGCAATATAAAAAGATAAACTAGGTCGATGCATTTATCTCCTCATTCAACCTCGATTTTGGTTGAAAAATGGCTTGATGAATGGAATATCCGAAGAAAAAATTTGTATCAACGGTGTTAAAATTTTAGAATCTCGAAAGGGTAATGTTGGATAATCTGAGAAAAAGAAGAGAAAAGGGTTAGAGTGGATGATGTTGAAGGTAAGAGAAAATGTTTCATGGATGACAAAGTGAATTTGGATGTCAATAAAAAAAAAAGTAAGGTTCAAAAGGGCAAAAAAAATCAAAATTCCTGCCAAAGTTTGTAAGGTACAAACAATTTCATTTTTTTGAATCCTTTTTTAAAATTGGATCTAGTTTGTTTTTGTTTGTTGTTAGTTCATGTCATTTACTCATCGGACATCATATATTAATATGGATATCGTACCAATTTTACTATCATAGTTGACTGCTATCTATCTTCGAATGATTAGGAAAGATGTTTTGGATATTTTCTCGATTTACCTCGAGTAGCATTTGCACAACTAATTCGTTCTTAATATTTAGGAAGTTGGTTCAAGAAAAATATGATCAATTTTATGTGAAATTTAATGACTAATGTGTTTTACGTTTGGTCTTTAGGAGTTTGGTGTTGCAAATGATTTAAACTATTGTGGCAATGAACATGCTAAGGGTAACTTCAGTAGAACCAATAGGTTGGTGGATACTTTTTTTTGTTTTGAAGTGGTTTCAAAGAAGCTGCTTATTGATTGTTTTGAGAAGAAGAAATGGTAATCTGATGAAGACCCCATTAAGATTGTATTTCATAAATACATTTATAATGTCCACTCAGGCTAAGGAGACATTGATGAGTAAACGTGATTTTCATCTTGTTGAGAGTGGTGAATATGTGTCCTTTCCCTGGGGTAAGATTGCGTTTTAACCTTTAATGAGTCGGTGAGGGGCAAGTTGAGGGGAAACTTTTGAGTTTGTGAGATTGGTGGATTTCCTCTTACACGACAAGTGTGATTCTATGAATGCTACACTGTGTAGGATAAGAAATTTGATATTCGCATTGGAGATCATACACCATGCACATTAAATTGGAAAATGACAAACATGCCAACACGTGTGGACTTCTCTACTAGTTTTCTCAACATCATAGATAATAAGGTAGTAACTTTTATGTATTAATGGTTATACATATATGATACACTGTAATTTATTGTGATACATAAAATATACAGTTCTTATACATTTTTTATACATATATGACTGAATCACTTTTTCTTGCTTTTGTAGTTTAAAAACATTTTTCCTATGATTGATGAGCTAAGGAGATTTAATTTGCATGTTGAAGTTAATGATGGGTATCAACACTATTTGACATCACATAACAAGCGAAAACTTCCTATTGATTATAGCAATGATTTTGTCACACCACCCCTAAAACAAATTAAGGTTCATGTTTCACAAAAAAAGGCACCGAGCACTTTCCTTTTGCCATCCTTAAACTTTTTTCACCTTTACTTGAACATCACTGAAAATTTCCAAGACTTATAAAACCCTATCTGCATTGATGTTGTTGTTGTTTCTCTCTTTGGCTACTAAATCCCCCGCTCATACTTCTTACTATCTCCCAACTCCAAGGAAATCTTTAGTTAATTGTTTCTTCTGTGGTGGTAATTGGTGTTGTTGTTGCTGAAAGTTCAACTTCGTTGCTGTGTTGTATCCTTCTCCATATTAAATTTGGTCATTGTCACAACCCTAAAATGGATTCGATACATCGGTAAAATTCTTCACTATGGGAACATAATCAGTACTAGGGGTATCTATACTAACATCCCTCATAAAGGCTAAGTAAGAGCCTTCAAGAATGAATTACGCTACTGGGAACATAATCTGTCGAACCTCACCACTCAATCCGTGGCACATCCGGTATAGCCAATGTCACTGTCTTAGCATGACTGTCCAAAATAGCACGACATGGAGATAACCAATCCATACTCAATATCATATCTAAGTCCACCATACAAAGTAACAAAAGGTCCACTCGGGTCTCCAGACCCCCAATAGTCACTACAAATAACCAGTACACTCAGTCCATACCAATAGTATAGCCCACCGGAGTAGATACACATATAGATAAAATAAGAGACTCACTGGGCGTATCCAAATAACTAGCAAAATATGATAACACATATGAAAAAGTGGAACCAGGATCAAATAACACACAAACATCTCTGTGGAAAATTAAGACAACACCTGTAATCATAGTATCTAAAGCAATAACATTAGGTCTAGCTGGGAGCATATAGAAACGGGTCTGACCACCACCTGATCGACCTCTCCCTCTGGGACGACCCCTAGCTGAGTGTCTTCCATCCTTAGCTGGGTGGGTAGGTGGTGAAGTCACTAGTGCTGAAGTCAAGGGCTGACTCCTATTATGAGATAAACCCCCAGAACGATAAAGACACTGCCTCCACATATGACCCAAATCTCCATACTCAAAGCAACTCCCTAGTGCTGGAGACAGGGACTGAAAGGAACCCCTAGCACCGGGATGACTAGCAGAAGAACCTGCCATAGAAGAGCCCTCAGCTAATAGAGCACGGGATGAACTCTGGACTGGAAGGGCATTGAATGATGAATGCCCCTGCTGAGAATTATGAGAACCATGACCCGATGATGTCCCATAATAACCTGAGCGAGCTGTCTGAGAATTCCTGAATGGACAACCTCTTCCATGCTGAAACTAACCCCCATGAGAAGTACCGCTATATCCATCCTGACCAAGAGGCCTCTTAGCCTCCCACTCAAACCTCTCCTTTCGACGAACCATCTCAATCTATCGAGCTATGTCAACAACCTCATCAAAAGTAGCACTAGATACTCTCTCTTTGGTCATAAGTAACCAAAGCTGCAAACCTAGGCCATCTATAAACCTCTTGATCCTCTCTCGATCTGTGGGAACCAAGCAGACCATATGACTAGCCAACTCAGAGAACTGCATCTCTTACTGTGTAACAAATCAGTCACCTTGACGAAGCTGCTCAAACTGCCTACGCAGCTTCTCTCGGCGAGACTCAGGTAAAAACTTCTCCAGGAAGAGAATGGAGAATTGCTGCCAAGAAAGGGGCGATGTGTCAACCAATATACGCCCATCGTAAGCCTCCCACCATCTAAGTGCAGCCCCTGAGAACCGAAAAGTAGTGAAGGTGACCTCACTAGTCTCCAGAATACTTGCGGTCCGAAGCATCCTCTAACACTTATCCAAGAAACCCTGGGCATCCTCGGCCTCTGCACCACTAAAAGTCGGAGGCTGAAGTCTACCAAACCTCTCTAATCTATGTTGCTCGTCCTCTGGGATAACAGGAGCTACATAGTCCTAATCAACTACAAGCAGCTGGGTTGGATGTGCCCCCGGTGTCTGAAGTCCCTGCAAGACCTGCTTAGGTATGCGAGCGACATGAGTCTAAGTGCCTCTCCCCGCCTGATAAGTTGCTGCGACTGCAGTAACTAAGATTGCCTGAGCTAGGCCAGTGCATACTAATAGAATCTGGTCCATGGCCTCATAAAGGCATGGAATCACAATAGGCACAACCGGTGCCTAAACTAGTGTTGCTGTAGCGTCTATAACCGGGACCTGATCCTGAATTAGGGCAACCGGTAGATCTGTAGGTGTTTCACTAGTTGTTGTGAGGGGCATACCCCTGCCCCTATCACGACCTCGAATGCATCATTAGCCTCAAGTGGCCCCAGCTTGTGGTACTAGTGGTCGTCCATCTTGACCGGTAGCGCATGTCTTCACCATCTATTCAAGAATCAACATATTTGCACGACATAAATTCAAGAACAAGAAGTTTTTTTTTCCTAAAATGCTCTGTAGCCTCCCGAGGATATGTACAAGCGTCTCTGAACTGATCTGCGAGAGTCTATTAAACCCGCTCATGACTCGTGAGAACTATGTAACCTAGGCTCTAATACCAACTAGTCAGGAACCTAAAATAGACCCGGTCGTGATGGTGCCTATTGTGAAACTAGGCCAGCCGACACAAACCAAAAATTCATTGCAAGACATTTAAAGTCAATGATTAGCTAAAAATCTATAATATGAGTTAAATTAGACAATGCGGAAACATAACACAACCCGACATCGGGGTGTCACCAGTTATGAGCAACTTTAACCCGTCTAAGAATAAGAAAAGACAACATAGTCTGGAAACAATGATAATACGAAGCTAAATAAGACAGGAAGGAGAAGCACTAGGCAATAAATGCCAAACAGCTACCTAGTCAACTCCGAAATCCTACTAGAAGCCAAATCAGCACTCACTATCGCGATCCGAGACTCTTGGATCTACACACAGGGTGTAGGGAGTAATGTGAGTACGCCAACTTAATGAGTAATAAAAGTAAAAGTAGCTGAGCAATAAGAAAGCATGTAAACCATGTCAAGATACTACAAACAAAAATGTTATAAGCCCAAAACAATGTAGTAAAATAATAAAACTTATAACCACAACTTAGTTCAGTTTAAACCCTTTAAAACATTTTTCAATAGTTTCAAAACGAGTGGTGAAAACAGTGAGTAAAAGAATAAAAACGTAAACAACCCTCAGACAAAATACCAACAGAAACCAGCCCTCGGGCTACCTTACAATCACTTGTAACCAGCCCCTCAGGCAACAACAAGAACAACAATAGACCATCGGGCAATATCATATCTTCTACTAGGTACCCACACTCACTGTGGGTGTTCAGACTCCGAAAGGTCTCCTACAACCCGAGCGCTATCATAAGACATCTTGTGGCAAAACAAATCAGGCCATCAGCCTATCATATATCACAAATCTGTACACATATTGCAGCATGCAACCCGATCCCATGTTATCCTTAAAGTATAGGCCATCAGCCTCACTTAGTTAGAATCTCTTAAGCCCCTAAGTCAATAGTAAAACATGATGCTCAACCCAAAAAATCATTTAAAATATCAAAATTGAGTAAATACGATTGAGTTATTGAAACAATAGAATTCAACATGACTGAATACGAATATGAAGTCAAACAGTAAGAAAATAGTAGTAAAAGTCCGCTAAAGGTCCAAAACAGTTGGCACGAGGCCCAAACATGGCATTCAACTCATAACATGGTAATACTTTTCAAAACACGGTGATATCAAATAGGTTTCAATCAAATATTCGACTTAACACTCATACATGATTGACTAATTGACAATCCCCAATAGTGCACGACCCCACACTTGTCATCTGGCATGTGCGTCACCTTAAAGTAGCACAACGATGTGAAATCCGGGTTTCATACCCTCAGGACAACTTTTACAATCATTACTTACTCCAATTCGGTCAGAACTCTAGCCAGCAATGCCTTTGCCTCTCGACTCGGCCTCCGAATTCTCCAAATCTTGCCAAAAAATAGATTTATACCATCAAAATATGCTAAGGGAACAAAGCCTACTCGAAAATAACGAATTTATACCAAGAATCCCGAAATTGGCCAAACCCGACCCCCAGGCCCACATCTTGAATTTCGACAAAATTTACAAAACTAGAATCCTTACGCTCTTACAAGTTCACACATACCAAATATACCAAAATCTGGCCACAAACGACCCTTCAAATCCCTAATCAAAGGTTTCAAATTTCAAACCCTAAATCCCTATATTTTTTACCCCCAATCTTATAAATTTCATGCTTAAACAAGTAAAATTCATCACATAATCGAGCTTTAGGTCCAAGAAGCTCACCTCAATGTAAACCCCTTTGATCCCCTCATCAAAATCGCTCAGAAGCTTTAATCTCAGATAAAAATGGTGAAGAACAAACTTCAATTTCTCGCAGGCCATTATTTATATGTTATACCCTAGTAATACCGCGTCTTTGGTATGAGTATCGCACCTACGGACCCTTACCTGCGGTCCTAGGTGCACATCTGCGGAAATCACTTATCTATCAACACTCGCACCTGCGCTCAAACACCCGCACCTGCGCTATCGCAGGTGCGCCCAGATCTCCGTATCTGCGGCTCCAGTTCTTTTTAACTTTGGCCACATCTGCAACGCCTTTTCCGCTTCTACGAGCCTGTACCTGTGGTCCCCAATCCGCAGGTTCGGTTATGACAAGAACTTCAGCAGCTGAAACACACTCAAACTCAACTCCAATCTTTCTAACAGCCTCCCAAAATCATCCCGAGGCTCGGAGGACCTCAACAAAAAGTACAAAAGAATCACATAATACTATTCAAACTTGTACCAAACCACGAAACACCCAAAACAACGCCGAAACACCAAATCACCCTCAGATTCAAGCATAAGGATTCTAAAAACTTCCGAATTCCGCTTTTAATAAAAAAGTCTATCAAACCTTGTCCGAATGACCTGAAATTTTGCACACATATCCCAAATAACACAACGAACCTATTCCAATTTCCAGATTTTCATTCCTACCCCTATATTAAAAATCTCCGCTACCAACCGAAAAATGTCAAAATTTCAATTTCGCCAATTCAAGCCTAAATCTACCGTGGATCTCTAAAGCACATTCCGGTCGTGCTCCTAAGTCCTAAATCATCTCCCGTATATCCGAATCATAAAAACCAAAATTTGAGATCGTTTACTTACAAATCAACTTCTGGTTGACTTTTCAAGCTAAAAGGCCAACTTAAGAAACTAAGTGTTTTATTTCTGTACAAAACCACTCCAAACCCAAACTAACGAACACGATGTGATTAAATACAGATGAACAACAAACAGTCAAAAGAGGGAAAATAGAGTGGTAATTCATGAAAAGACCGGCCGAGTCGCTACAATCATGTCCATAGCCATTGACACCTTTTACAATTTCATCTAGTGGGCATACGTATGGTAGTCAGACGAACATCCTTAGCTGAAAGTTTTATTGTATATTATACTATGTGTATTGTTTCAAATATTACTTCTTAATATTTAAATAGAATAATTAACCTAAATAATCACCCACCTACTGTTTAAACAAAAAAAATACGGCAGATATATAATATACGTAATTCATATATGATATGTGTTGATATGTGTATAACCAAGTATAAGTTATAACTAGCATATAATCTACATATACCCACTAGAAATAGAAAATAGTGAATTCAGTTGGCTATTAATGTAAAGATCCCTATTAGATATTAGATATCATTATCGAAAAATAGCCAACTGTTAATATGTGTATAACCAGGTATAATCATTGTATAATTTGTGCATACAGACTTGAAAAAGTAAATAGTGAATTCAATCGAATTTTTTCGTAAAGATCCCGATTAGATATTAGATATCCTTCTCGAAAAATAGCTAGTTGTTAATATGTGTATAACCTAGTATAATAAGTGTATACTTTATATATACAGACTCAAAAAAGTAAATAGTGAATATGATCAACTATTTGTGTAAAGATCCTTATATTGGACATTCTTACCGAAAATTATTGACTTTTTCTGATGTCGCACAAGTGGTTCCCACTATGGTCATTGAAAATGTCACCAAAGTTGACAGCTCAGTAATAAGATTTTGTGCCACTAGAGGATGTATTACCTCTAGCAGTGCTGCTTCCAAATGCTTTCAACAATAGGGCAGTAGTGCTAATATTACTAGTAGTAGATACCATTTAAGCTGCTTTTTGAAGAAGTGCAGCACATGACATTGGTGCAACTGAAGTAGTAGTACTATTAAGATTATGGTTCTGAACCATAAAGAGAAGGGATTGAACAACTAATATGTTGATCACCCAAAATTCCACTAGAAAAATTGCTAATGCCATCATTATTCTGGAAAAAGTTTAGATTTAACATATTGTTGTTGTGAAGATTTGGAGTTGTTGAATTAGACCATGGATTGGTTTAATATTGGCATAATATTGATTGGAATCTTGATAGATAAAGGAATTAGTACTAGTATTTCAGCCAATATTGGATGTACCAATGAGGTTGTGATTGAATTGCTAATTATAGGTAGTTTTGGTATTACCCAAACACAATGTCTCTGTGGAATTAGAAGAATTGTACTTTTGATCTAACATTATGGTATTCTGCATTTTGGAGAAATTCCCTAAATTGTGTATCAGTACTAGATTTCTTGCGGTTTCTTGAGCCAAGGCATCAAGGATCAATCTCTGCAAGCCCTCGGAAGCAAGGAAGTTGGGTTGCAAAAAGTATATCAAAGTTAGAACTCGGTCACAACAAATAAGTAAAAAGAAGCAATAAGAGAGCAAGTACGAAACAACTGCCACATTATGCATGGCGTTATGCAACATGCACTTCTCCAAAAGGGCTGTGTATCTTCTTCTTAGCTTTCTCTTAAGCCAGCGGCTTCAAATAGTTGGCAAGTTCCCCTGGCCTGGATAACATATGGCACACCTTCGAAAACGAAAGACTAATACTCCTCCTCTCTTGGGGATCAAGGGAAGGGGGTGAGTAGTTATGCACCAAATTCCCATGGTCGGAAGATCTGGGAGGAGAAACATTCCTCTCTCGAGCATATTCTACCTGTGGAGAAGATGCGATGGGTGCATGTGATGTATTGAGTGCTAGTAGTGAAGGTACAACTGGCGTAGAGGGGAGCGAAGTTGTTGGCATCAAAGGTTGAGAAGTATCTACAGCAGGAGTAGTACTGATTATTGGTTTCTTATCAACCAATACAGAAGAGGTGCGGGGTTTCATCTCCTTGGACCAGAAACAGCAATAGGGACAGGTCAGCGGGAGTTAGCATTATATACCAAATACATCTTACCCAAAGTGCTTGGACCTTTTCTTCGGTCGGTATTAAGATCTCTCCCAGTTGAGCTGATGAACATAATTTTCTCCTTTAAAGTGAAATCTATTCATCACTGGCTTCCCCGTCATCTTCAGTGACTAATGTGACCATAGCCAACTCGGTCGTGATCATATTTCTTTTCTTATTTTCATCCTCAGCCCCGAAGAAGAATGACACATTTTTGGTCGCTTGTTCTCTGGCTGGGTGACTCCGAGAGGAAGAGCCCCCATCGAAAGAAGTTCCAAGGGAACCACTTCGAGCGATAGCTCTTTGCAGCAATCTTGCATCCTCCGTAGGGTAAGCCAAAATATCCTCTTTGGGGCAGGTAACAAAGCCCACCGGGAATCTTGAGTCAGGAAAAAGGTGTAGTTAGACAATTTATTTATGCTCATACAAAGGCTGAAGGAAGAAGGGCTCAGTTTACCGTGGTTCTTGGCCTTCCACCCGTATTTGGGGGCCATCTCCTTCCACCAAAGGGTTTTTGGGCACTGTAATATCTAGAATCTTCTGAACCCATTGGTCCAGGCCTTGAACCTTGGTGGTGTCTATCGAGTAGCTGAAAGAACGGAAGCAAAAAAGTCAACTATGATAGGAAGCTGCATTTTTACGAAGGAAAGAGATGAAGAAATTACAAACTTATGTGAACGATTCCATGATTCTAGGAAGGATGGAGTTGTGGGCGGGATGATATCCCTGGTAGCAATGATGACAAACCGCTCCATCCATCCATGGTCATTGTCATCATCCATGTGGGTGAGAAGGGTGTGGTGGCCACGTTTACTGAAATTTATTACTCCCCTACGGAAGATTTTGGGGAAGTAGAGATTCATCATATGTGATAAGGTTAGAGTTTCCCCATTCTCCATGCATAACTGGCGAAGACAGCCATCGTTCTCCATATAGAAGAGTCCACTTGTGCCAAAATAACCTGGTAACGATAGTAGAACTCCAAGATCACGAGGTTATCCCATTGCTCAAAAGAAAATGGACCCAAGCTGAAGGGATATTTATAGATATATGTAAAATGTTTCTTGGTGAAGGCAACTTGCTCTATCAAGTCAAGAGTGGTAATGTTAAGGTCTTGGTAGTTGCAACCCTCCTTCATAGCAGGAATACTGGAAGGGCGAATAGAAGAAAGATATCTGCTAATGGCCCAAGTATGTGGAGATATGGAGGAGAACTTCTCTTGGAAGTCATTGATGATGCTCAGATGTTTGGGCATGATGTCGCTCGTTGTGGGAGGATCAACATCAACATCAACCTCGTTCTCTTTGATGCTCTTCGGGCCTCCACCGAAGAGAAGACAAGTCAGTAAAATAAGCCATGATATTAAAAAAGATGGTGAATTATTTTGAATAAGAACCGTAAAGGGTTGAAAACAAAAGGAGGTTAAGCGAAAAGAAAATGATGAACTTGTGAAAGTTTTAGAAGTGAAAGAGATAAAATGATGAGCATTAGTAAAGATATAGGCGGAAAAAATCGTTGTCATGATTAACTCGAGAACATGTAACAATATTGCCGAATAATGGGAAAACATGTGTTCGGGATATTAAATGCGAGAAAATGTGCGTACTTTCAAGCGTCAGAGTCTATTCAGAAGGTTTTCCGCTAAGAAAGAAATCTTCATCAACTTCCCGATGACACAAAGATGTGCCACCAGAAAGTAGGGGGACTATTTGTATATGGTAAAATTGGTTTATATTAAATGACCAAATAGTGGCATGACATGTGGAACCGAAGACAGGCAAAAAGGAAAATATAAAAGGAACATAAGCTGTAGTTGTCATTGAATAAACCCCGAAGGGAGCATGATCAACGTGAGCAGATCGAATGTTTGCCTTTGGATAATATCCAATAAAGAATATTTTCTGGCATTAAATGGGCAGCCGTTATAGAGAATATTTGCATTCATAATCTACCATTACATATTTATTAATGTCTCTCTTTATTGTCATTAAGAGGGGGTTGATCCTAGGATCATGTTTCCTAGATCTAGTATAAATAGTAGGCTTAACAACCATTGTAAAACACGAAATTCTTGGCAAAATTCATGCTATATTCCATTTCTCATGCTAAAAAATATAACATTATTTGCTCTTTTGCATTGTTCTTATTTTTGTCCTTTGAGACATCGCTCACGGAGCTAAGCTTGTCATTTCTTTTGATTTTAACCGTTAAGTCTTATTTTTGATCTTGTTTATTTATTATTTTTTGATTAAATCAATTCTCTTGTTTATAAACTACATAACAAATTCAACTATATGATTTTACGAGTAAACAATAATAATTTGGGTGTTGGCTGCTCGTTCAATGTTTATGTTCCTTGTATTTGTTCTTAAAGGTACTTTTCATCTTTCGTTTCCTTGAATGCTTTGTCCAACTTTTAAAAATGACCTTTTCAGTTTAGATGACATTTAAAATTGACTTCTCAGATTTTTAGTCTTAAATAAAGAAAAGTGCAAAAATTTATGAAAAAAAAAGAATCATAGTCTCTGAGAGGTCCCGTGTCAACATTGTTTGGCCCTCTTATATATATACTAGTGCCTCAATGAAGTTTAGAAAGGATACTTATTTCAAACAAGTCAAAACTATACTCGAAAAATGTATTATTACACAAATCGATCTTTGAACGGTTCGAATCTATCTAAAAAACTCAATAACACAAACAATGTCATATGAATCAAACGCAAACGATAAAGGTCGATTTTTTAATCAAATACACATGCCAACCTGGGATCGCACCCCCGAACCCCCTCAAAACTAAAATATTCTGATAACACATTCGAATACAAGTCCAACCATACAAGTTTTATCCAAATCTGACTCTTATTCGATGTTCAAAACCCAGTTATTCACTTAACAAAAATTTTGTAAAAAACCCTCAATTTTCTCTTTTAGATCTACCAATCAAATGCCAAAATTAAGAGATGAAATAAAAAATAATAAGTAAAATCGACGTATTCCAATTCAAGTAGTAAAAATCACCTAAAAATTTGCCAAAATTCGAACTTTCAATCTCAAATTTGATTAAATAAGTAACACCCTCAAATGTAATAACTCATAGATATGCTCCAGAAATCCCCATCCCAGTCGCGATCAATAACCTTGCGATAGTAGCAAGTTTTTACCAATTTAATAGTGTACATACAGATAACGCAAAGGGTAAAAATTGAAACAGTCGCATTCGTACCTTTACGGAATGACCTCAATTTCAATTTATGTGAATCTATTTCTTTTTTACTACGTTTCAAAAAGAATGACCCATTTCTAACGTTAAAAACAATTTAGAGTAAACTTCCAATTCTATCCTTAATAAAAAGCTTTTATAATCACACAAATATTCTGGATTCATTTTCGACTTATTTAGGACCACAAATTTCAAACTTTTTATTTTTTCTTAAACTTTGTGCCCAAATAAACAAGTTTATATTAATTGGAACGGAGGCACCAAAGATTATATATATTAGTGATGTACATATATATATATAAATATATATAATTGGACCTAAAATACTATTAGTATAATATATATTTTTATGGACCATGTGTTCTTTCCTTTCTTTCTCCCTACGTTATTATTTATTTTATAATTCTATATTATTATTTTGAGCTAAGTTCTATAACAAAAATTAAGTTTTATAGCTGCTCCTAAAAATAATTATAATATAATATATATTTTATGCATAATCCGTGTATGTTCTTTATGGACGATGTGTAACTTGGCCTTTACAAAATACAACCCGATGCCGATATAGGTAGAATCCAATTCAAAATCTTCAAAAATTTTATAAGGGTTTAGTTAAAGGGTTTTGTGGGAGTGATTACTCGATGGAGAGCAGGAAGTTGGTAGCAAAGCAATTCCTCAAGGACAAAAAATTCTGGGTCGCCTCTTTCCTCGTTGTCTGGGCTGCTGCTCTGCAGGTAATTTCAATTTTTAAGTAGAAATAATGCTTGGATACTCTCATTCCACACATCCTAATGGCGATAATTTTGCAATTTTGGGACAGGGGCACATGATGTGGTTGCAGAGGCAGGATTCTTTCAAGCACAAATTTGGAAACTTAAACGACCAAGGCACCGATCAATAGGATAATCACTCATCAAATTTACTACTTGTGAGATTTACTTGGATTTTTCTTCTCTTTCTTTTGATCGGATTATGAACTTGACGAAATTTTGTTTGACAGGAGTATAGTAGCGAAGCCTTTTTATTTTATTTTATTAATAATGTGGTAGTGCCCGGGTCAGCTCGTGCGTACATTGACTAGTTCAACTGTGTAGTATTACCTCCACCAGCACAAGGTAACCCCATGATTAGAAAGATGGGAAGAAATCACCTAGTTATTCTTTCTCCCAATGGAACATGAGACTTCATGGTTCTTCATTATCCACTAGGCTATAACCTTGGGTGCATATCAGAGCCCTTTTCTGATAGCATATTCGATAAATTTCCCGTCTTGATATGTTAGGGTTATGACTTTTGCTGCATTATTATGAGTGAAATTTCGAGTTTTCCTTTTGAAGTATCAATATGATTGAAATAACATAATTTACATATTTATGGTGTAATAAAGAGATGCATTTCAGGAACCTCCAATATGCTATAACGTTTTTGATGGATTGACATGAAATGGTGGACTATTTGTATCCTTTAAGGACAAGGAATCCCTAAGAAGAACTTATAGATACAGTTGATGACACTCTCAATGGGCCATCTAAACTCTACATGACTCTGATTTCTTCTTTGTACTCTTGCTTGGTTCTTTCTAGTAGTGTTGTCAAATGCAAAAGGCTACAAGGCCTGTTAGAACCTAATTCAGAAAGCTAGTGAAGAAACACGACAGTTATTTGAAATTATTTGGGAATGCTCGTGTTTTTAGTGCCAAGTAAGTAAGAACTTTTTTTTTTACACACACACATGCATAAGAATCAAAGATAAGTCATCTATTTTTCTGATCAGTCAAAGAAAATTCATCCATAAAAGACATTAAGCAATGTTTCACCAATATGGTGAGCAAAATAATGCAATGTATCAATCTGGTAACCATCAGATTTTTATCAGTAACATACACATATTCATCTATAAGCATCGTCTTCTTTCTCATTATAATGACTCTCATTAGTATCCAGCTCCTCCTATCTTAATATGCTGAGATTAAAACTTGAAGCTTAGGTTGAGATAGCTCTTGTATGTTATATAAACTTGGCACATCACTGAAGTTATATATATATACACACACACTCTCTCTCTCTCTCTCTCTCTTTTTGAGAAGATAAACTCTATATATTTCATAAGTTACTGCTAGTAGAGTTATAAACCTGTTTAAGAATTGAATGGGAACATTCGCACTTAATTGAAATTTGTTGCTTTGTTATTGTTGCCATCATACGACCAAATTTTTGTTCATCTTTCGTTTATAGTGGTATCATTATTGGAATCTTCTGTCGTATTTCAATGCTTGGAACTGGTTTTTCTCTACAACGATCCATTACACTTCTTGAGTTATCAATGATAGATCCAGATAGAAGTATTCAGGATTTTAGCAAATAGCAATCTCTATTATGAATGATGCAATTAGCATTCCCATTTTATTCTCTTGGGCTAGTCTTGTCAAATGATATTTGGTCTCTTGAAATTGCTGGACCTTTTTAATCAATGGATATCGCATAAAAGCCATAACATTCTGGTGCTAGTATGTAGGAATTCGATAGTTGGTAGATTTCATAGAAAAACACTTACACCATGTGCAAGTGTATGCTATTGCTGAGTTATATGTTCGATAGTTGTTGAATGTGTTAAATTATTGCCAAGAATTACTAAAGGTGAAAAATTCACAATGTAACTTGATGGTTTGTACTGTGTTAGGTAGTCATGTTTCCACCATAGGACTGGCAGCTTATTATCAAGTCATCTGTTGGGTAGTTTCCTAATTTGCTAGATTGCAGTAGCAGTAGCCAGTAATTATCTACGATGATAAAGGAATAACTGCAGATTTTTGAGTGTATCTGCTGTACCATGACCGCAGTTGCTTATGCAAAATAAGAATAATGGCATCAAAATTGTATCAAAAGATTATAAAAGGTTTTTAAATTTGTTAGAAGGATATGATTCAACAAAATATTCATCTAGATTGGACAACCATCATTCTCATCTGTTTATTTAATTCATTCAATTTCTACATCAGTTGTGGTGAATTGACAAATTTTACAGTTATTGGTAATAAGTGCAGACTCCGGTCTTCACCCTGGAACCAGTTCTTGGAGGATGGTGATTTCTCTGTGTTTTTATGCGGTTGAGTAAGTTTAATCAAAGGTGAAGTTATTTTGATTGGAGAATTGAGAATGATTCTTGGTGGTTATCTGACTGTCACTTAGTACTAAAGCTGACAAGCTTATGTAGATTTTCCTTAGATAAATGCAAAAGAATAAACCTATGCATACACAGCAGCAATGACTGTGGTAGGCCTACTACCTAATGAGACTGTGCGTTGGTAAGTCATCTGAAACTTAAAATAAATCTTTTCTGACAGATAGATTATTATGGAGTATTTGAAAAGGGACATGAACAAATTACATATTCTAATGGGGTAAACGGACGGCGACGACTACAAGAAGATACCCAGTATTATGCCACACTGTGGGATCTGGGGAGGGTAATGTGTACGCAGGTCTTACCCATACCCTATGAGGATAGAAATGATGTTTCCAATAGACACTCAGCTCAAGAAAGCATAAGCACCACATTAATGAAAATATAGATACAAAGAGACAATACTAAAAACCCATATAAAAGCAGAATAAAAACAACAAGATAGTAAGGTGATCAACAATGAAATAAAATAACGGTTAGTCATAAAAACCAACTACCAACAGAAGGTGAAACTACCTGCCAATACTATTGTTATGAACACTCTAGACTATCTACTCTACTACCCTAATCCTCAACTTCAACACATTCTTATCAAATGGCATGCACTCGATCAATTGAAGTTGCACTATGTCTTGTCTAATCACTTCTCCCCACCTCTTCTTAATTTAGTCTCCTTAAAAGTGGTTACATTATATCGCTGATCATGCCCGGATGGAGGTTCCCTTGCTTGATCTGTTAATTCTTTAGGCATTTTCTCTAAATGTCCAGAATTAAGTATGCTCTCAATAAGTGCAATCAATTGAAATGGAATTCTCAGGTAACTAACGGTGTCACATATATTTTGTTCATGACCCAAGCCCAGTTATACAAGTTGCGGTATGATGTTCCTGTATGTGTCAAAATCTGACCACCAGATGGTTATCATTAAAGGGAATGGTAAGAGGTCGACCCAGCCACGGTCGTGCTTACGAGACGTAATGGCGACAAGTACCACAGTCCCTGTTGAGATCATGCCATTACAAAACTTACATCGCAGAACAAGTGTAATGTTTGGGCAAGTAATGAAGGATCCAGTCATGAGAAAGTACGTCAGTCAAAGATCATTGGATAAAAGGGAAAAATTGTTAGTATATATAAAGAGGCAGGAGACCATTAAGGGGGTTTTGAATCTAGATCTGGCTAGAACATTTACACTCATCGCTACGGAACCAACAATGGGGGATCTCTTAGTTAGTAACAACTTTCTCTCTTTCCTTTATGTGCTATTACAGTTATGATGCAAACCTGTCATAGATGTAAGCTTATCATTTCCATTTGATGTATGATAATCATCTTAAGAAATATTAAATCGGATTGTTCTTCTCTAATTTTTATACTCAATATGTTTTGATCTAGAGCTAATTATGTTTGGCTAAGATTTACCTTCTATCTCTCTATTAATTAGTTTAACTAAAAGGTTTAACAATTTTTTGGTTAAATAATTTGGGGCCGTCTGTGGGGATTTCTTAGGTAAATTTTTTAGTTTCCTTTAGATCTCGAACTAATGAAATATCACTACCAGGCTGTCACGACCTTATCATTTCGGCCCAAACATCAACTCGAAAGAGCGGTAGGTAAGCCTTCGATATGACTGTACTAATCTAGGTCAGGTTGCTACATAATATAGAAGTTATAGCCAATGTCTACGCAAAACCCACGTCTCACCTGTAACGATGGGTTTGGTATGACATATGCACGTCTAAAATAGGATCACAGTTGTCTGGCATGACCACAACCCTATTTGATGTACCTACCTTATATACTAACCCATCATAGATCCCGCTGTGTGGTCTTTCAAAAAAGAGGGCACATCTTGCCCTATTTTCACATCCCCCACACCGGATGATCTATGAATGAAGTGTGTCATGTTTCCCTTGTTTGTGCAAATCAGACGAGATCAGATCGAGACTCGATTTTAACACTTTCGAGAGTGAGGTGGGCCCAACCCGTGAGAAGCCTTGACGCTAGTAAAGACGAAGCCTAGCACGATCGCCAAATCTAAAACCACCATTCGCGCACTAGGCGAAGCGAGTAACCCTACAACACCGCTCATTTCACTAGCTTGTTAGGGCGAGGTAATACACGATTCTGTTTAGTTTTAACTGGTTATTTTTCCAAGTGGGTGAAAGCAGGCACGTTCGAAAAAATACGCGAACAGAAAGTTATCACATTCATATGGAAAAACATCGTATGCCATTTCGGCATCCCCAAAGAAATCAGTTGCGACAACGGATCCCAATTCACCAGGAAAAAAGCCGCCGAGTTCTTCGAAAAATGGCACATCAAGCGGATAATCTCCATGCTATATCATCTCGCCAGTAATAGTAAAGCCGAATCCTCCAACAAAATAATATTGATAAAGCTTGAGGGAACCAAAGGATTATGGCTAGAATTGCTACCAGAGGTACTATGGACCTATCGCACTATGCCAAAAATGAGCACATGCGAAATTCCATATTCACTAGTCTACGGGACTGATGCCATGATACCCATCGAGGTCGGGAACCTAGTCTGAGATACTCCAATGAAAGCAAAATTGAATGGACTGGGGCTCAACCATGAAACACACAACATTCTCCAATGAAAGCAAAATTGAACTGACTGGGACTCACCCAGGAAACGCACATCATTCTCCAATAAATCTAAAATAGAGCGAACTGGGACTCACCCAGGAAACACATAGTACTCTCTAAAGGGAAGTGAAACTAAGCAAACCAGGGCCTGCCTTGACGCACACATACGAAACACAATGATGAGTAGTGTCCCCCAACGGAAACATAATAAGTTACTATTACGACCTCGCTTGAAATAACACCCTTACGCCATCGCCAAAAGAAGGATTCGACCTAGCTCGACCTTATAATAGGTTACTATTTTGTTCTCACTCGAAATAACATCCTATGACCAACTGTCTTTGCCAAAAAAAAAAGATTCGATGGGCTCGACCTTAAAATGGGTTACCATTTTGACCTTGCTCGAACCCTTACAGCTAACGACCATCGCTAAAAGAAGGGTTCACCCAGCTCGAACTTACAATGGGTTACCATTCGACCTTACTCGAAATAACAACCCTACGGCCAACGGCCATCGCCAAAAGAAGGGTTTAACGCAGCTCGAGCTTACACCGGGTTACCATTTTGACCTTGCTCGAAATAAGACCCCTACGACCGACGACCATCGCCAAAAGAAGAGTTAGACCCAGCTTGAACTTATAAAGGGTTACCATTTTGGCCTTGCTCGAAACAACATCCCTACGGCCAACGGCTATCGCCAAAAGAAGGGTTCGACCTCTCTCGAACTTACAATAGGTTACAATTCGATCATACCCGAATTGACACCTTTATGACCATTGGATATCATATATTCAAGTAGGATACGATCCATCATTTCTCGGAATAACATCTTTACGACCGCGGCTACTGTCAAATAAAATAAAGAGTTCGAGCTCGTTCAAATATGAGTTAGAAACTGACTTTGCCCAAGACGACAACTCCAAGTTTGACCTTGTTCAAACATAAGTCAGAAATTGACTTCGCCCGAGATGGCGATTCCAAGTTTGACCCCGATCGAATACGTATAAAAAATTTAACTTTGCCAGCATGGTTGATTCCACCTAAGTCGGCAAATCGAAAGTCAATCTCACCTGTTAGCATCCTCACCAACCTCCGCTGAATGACTTCATTCAGTTAGCATCCTCACCAACCTCCGTTGTCGTAGGGTTTTAGCTGCAATTGACGAGCCTCACGTGCCTTCGCCCAACTTCTTCAAAAGCAACCTTGGAAACACTTCCAACGTCCCATAAACCCTTGTATATGTCTCATTGGGCCTTGGCATGGACCCATAACTCATGCAAGTGACGAGGACCAGCAGTGGAAGTAGACTCAACTTGGGCTAGCAATTGCGCCTTCTCAGCCTCGAGGTTCACGACTCGGTCTCCCAAGTTTGAGGCTTCCCGATCAATTTTGTCGATGCGCTCTTCAAGCCTCGCCTCCCCTCAGTGTGGTCGTTGCCCTCTTAGACTTATGTTCAGATTTGAGGATGGGGATAGTGTCCTCCAATGTTGCCGCTCTCCCCAAAGCCGACGCCCGACCACTCTTGGAATTTTCTAGCTCGGCAACTTTTCTCTCCAATTTGCCTAACTTCCCCATCTATTCTGCACTCAGAAATTTAAATCTGGTGGCACTCTGATCGAATTCGGCTTGCAATGACAACACTTTCGCCTGAAGATGCTCGCACTCTACAATAACCCCCTTTCCCAGCTCATGCTTTTCGTCCTTGGCATGGAGCAGCTCCTCGAGCTTAATACATCTGCAAATGAACTGCATCAGCTCCTGATCCCTTTTCTCCAACTCCTCCTCGAGGGATTGGGTGGCAGTACCCGCCTTGAGCCGCTCATGCATCTTGCGACATTTGTTGCGGTATCGCTGATACATTTCAAGCATCGTCAGAAAGATCTTGGCCCGAGTTTCAGCCCTTAAACTTACGCTTGTGCTTTATCCTTGTTGTTAATGAGTCTAACCTTTCATTTTTTGTGATGGCTGTGACGCTCCTTCAAGAAGCATTTTCCAAGTCTGGATCCGAGCTTGCTCGATGTGAGGCCGAGATCAAGAAGCTCGTGGAAGAGAGGAATGGCCTTAAGCGCCTTTATGTACAGAAAGTGGAGAAGGTCAAGGACCTCTGAGTTGAGTTGGCGAAGGCTCATCGAGAACAGTTCAAGTTTATTGAAAAGTTAATATACTCTTTGAGGATTTGATATAAATTTATCCGATTAGGTGAATAATAATTCAACTGTGCAGGCCCAGCAGAAGGGCGAGCTGGTGGAGCAGATTCGAGATGAGCTCAAGATTAAGGATGTCGAGACCCTGGGATGGAAACAATGTATGGATCGTCTCGTCTCCGAGAAAGATACTCATCGAGAGCAAGCTGACTTCAATTACGTGCCAGCTTCAAAGTGTAAAGGAGGAAAGCCTGGCCCGAAGTTGCAAAATCAAAGAGCTCGAAGCTAAATCTGCTGCTGAGGTTGAAAAGGCCAAATATGATGCAGAGGCATTTGTTTCTTCGTACCAAGCTCACGCAGAAGCTGCTAACGTTTGGGCATAAGAGATCTCCATTGCGGCCGAAGTTAGGTTATCATGTGCTCTCGGCCATGCCAGACGATAGTCCCGAAGAGAAACCCTCGAGGAGCTGCACGCTTCTGGCTTTGACCTCTCAGTCGATATTGAAAAAACAAAGACTTTGGAGGAAGAGGTTGTCACTTTGCTCTCTAATGATGAGGATTTATCTAATAGCTCCGAAAGCTGACGAGATGACGGCGAAGACAAAGTCCATGAGGCGGAGGTTCCTGAAGACATGGTTTCCGAAGATACAACTCATGAGGATGTGGCTTCCAGAGATATGTTCTTTGGGATATGGCCTTGAAGTAGATTAGGTTCCTTTATTTTGTTTTTGTTTTTGAGCAAGGGCTACTCATTTGTATTTAAAACATCTTTTGTAAACATCTCTTATAAATATAAAGAACCTCTTTGCTTCATCTTCGATTTGTGTTGAATTCCATTTCGTCTTCATTTGAAAAAACTTAATGTTATAACTGAAATGATCAATCCAAATATTCGCGTTGTCTTAGAGTATAATAAACCCTTAGGTTTTTTACTGATCAATGGGCGATTTTTACAATAGAATACCTCTTAAGTTTTTTGTTAATCCCCGAGCTAAACCTAAGTCGATTTGACGCAAGCTATGGATGATGGGAATCTTGAGTCCGAGTTGAGTAAGAGTAAGGTCTCGAACTCCGCATGCTTTAGCTCTTAGGCTCTTTTATATTTATCCTTAGGCTCTTTTAGGTTGGCCCTTAGGCTCTTTTAGGTCGGCCCTTAGGCTCTTTTAGTTCAGGCCAATTCGGCCAATAAACTAGCTATAATCTTTTTCTCTTTTTGGCTAAAAGGCTTAGTGAAATTTTTTTATGCCTTAGCATATATTTTTTGCACCTGGTTGGGTTTTTCGAAGGTTCGGTAGATCAGAACCTTATTTGTTATTTGCTTGTGTAAACATAATTGAATACCTCTTGAGGTATTTGGGAAGGCTGATGTTATCGAAGCCTTTAAATTATTCAAGGGCTGATTTCATTGAAGCCTTTTATCATTTGCTTTTGTCGAGGGTAGCATGATTTAACTGCTTTTCTCAAAGTGTTTGAAGGCCTATTATGCCGGAAGTTTGACGTTCCGAGCTGCATTATTTTGGCTGTAGCCTTTTTATATGACTTTAGTCTTTAATATGTCCATAGCCTTCGGGTATGTCTGTTGGACTTGTTTTCCGATAACCTTTTGAACTTGTTCGAAAGTTTAGTCCCCGAGTATGATAGCCTTGTCCGTTCTATTGGGGGGATGCCTCTTTGAGGTCTTATGAATTCGAGTTTTTGATGACTCAGATGCGTTGATTATCAATGACAGTCCCCGAGTATTCGGGGTGTGTTTGTGTTCTGGCCCTTGGGCCGTTTCTTGTAGAGTTATAAGTGTAATGCTCGTATAGTAATACACTTATTTGAGACATAGTGTTTTGATATAGAAAGAATGTTTCTTTGAATAATTGATACATGCGTACATGTTTTGTCGTTGGGGCTCGAGTATTCTATATGTACATGGTTCATCTGACCATTTGGCCCATTACAAAAGTTCTTCTACCGAGGCCCTTTTTTGGCGTGAAGTATTTTACTCGAAAATATATCCTCCGAGCTTGATGCCCCCTATTATTCGAGGTTGATTTAAGAAAAAGCCTTGGATACTGTCGAGTTCTCCTTAGGTAGAACTTAGTTGTTGCCTCGTTAAAAAGCTCGTCGGCAAAACCTATTTGGGACAAAATCTGATCTAAGAGAAAAAGAGTGCAACACACGCTTTAAAACCTAAGGCCTTCGTGTAAAAAGGTGCCTTCGATAGCTTCGATCGGATACCTGCAATGGGTTAGTTTCAAATTCAAATGGATAGAAAGAGAAAGGCATACCTTAGCAATAATATCGTTTGAGTAGTGATACTTTTCAGTTGTTTGACAATTGCTCGCTTTCCATCGTGCCAAGTTTGTAAGACCCTTTGCCGACAATTTCGAGGACTCGGTATGGTCCTTCCTAATTCAGGCCTAGTTTCCTCATTCGGGTCTCGAGTATTGTGGGTGACTTCTCATAGATCTAAGTCCTCGACTCCAAAGTGTCGAAGGTTGGTCCTTCTATTGTAGTATCTCTCAATTCTTTGCTTCTGCGCGGCCATCCGAACAAGTGTTGCCTTTAGTTTTTTGTCTAATAGCTCGAGGCTAGTATTCATAGCCTCGTGATTTGACTCCTTTGATGCATGTTGAAACCTAGCGTTGTGTTCTCCAACCTCAATAGGGATAAGGGCCTCGGAGCCATATACTAAAGAGAACGGGGTAGCCCCTAGACTTCGATGTTGTTCGATATGCCGAAAGGACCTCGACAGAACTTCTCTTCCTTTTCCTTTTGCATAGTGCAACATTCTATTTAAGTTTTGACTGATAGTTTTTTTTTGGAGTCGGCCTGTCCATTTCCAGTTGGGCGGTACAGTGTTGACAAGATCCTCTTTATTATATGAGCTTCGAGGAACTCCGTCACCTTGCTGTAGATGGATTGCTTTCCATTGTCACATACAATCTCGGTAGGTATCCCGAACCGACATATAATGTAGTCCTAGATGAAGTCAATAACTTCCTTCTCCGTGACCTTCTCGAAGGCTTGTGCTTCCACCTATTTAGAAAAGTAGTCTGTCATAAACAAAATACGGAATGGTTTTTTGACCACTTAAACTTGCATTAGTTTGTAAAACCGATACATGAACTCTTGGATATTCTATTTGAACACCTTACTTGAGAAAATGGCTACTAATAAACATTTGTGATGACGCGTATTGTTCAATTGCTTCTGACATGGATTTAATTTAATATTTTTTATAGTCACATCATCCATTCATTCACATTTTGTGGACATCTGGATGTTCAAGGTCACACTTCTTGCTTTTTTCCTCTTTTTTTTTTATTAAATTATTTTTTCTACACATATCCCTTCCATCCCTTCAGAACTCGCCGGAAAAAAGCCTTATCGTCGGAAATGGCTCCATCAATTATCTTTTTTCTATCCCACCTAATACCTTTCACTTTCATTGTTTATCATTTTCTCACTAAGAAAGTATGAACTATCTGCAAAACATTTTACCAAAAAAAATTACGAGAAAAGTATCACTAAAATTAAAAGACAAAATCACCACCTCCAAAGATCAAAGAGAAAATCATGATGTAGTGAATAACTTTTACCATGAATGAAATCAAACTCACCTTTTTCCAATAAATTAACAAATAATTTCAGCAAATCAGAAAGTAGCAACCACGATCGAAATCATACCCAATTTTTCCGAACAAATCAGAAGATAATTTTAGCAAATCAAAATGCAACGGACACTATTTGCTTTTCAATTTCTTTTGACCTATTCATACTACAAAATCAGACTTGATTTCTCGATTTTCTTTGATCCGATGGGTTTATTTTTATGATAATGGGTGTAGACTTTTCTGTAATATTGAGCTTTGGAGTGTAATTAATCGTGAAAAATTGAAGAATAAGCAAATATTGTGATTTAATATGGAGCTTTGGAGTGTGTTTTATCAATTTTTTTGTTATGCACTTAATTTGGAATAAAGGAGGAATAGAGGGAGAATGAGGAGAAGGAAGAATAAGAGAAATGGAGCGGGATTACGGGGGAGGGGGGGGGGACAGGGGACGTGAGTGAAGAAAATGAAGGGGTAGGGGGTAAGGGTAGGGGGGAATAAATAGAGGTGGATCTTTTTTTTATATATTAAATTTATCGTATTCACGAGTGTTATATGTGCGATTAACACGCAATTGACTACATCAGCTATAATATTATCACATAAGCGTAATTAATGGTTAAAGGTATTTATTAGTAGCCTTTTTCTCAAGTAAAGGTGTTCAAATGAGAAACCCAAAAATTTATATATCAGCTTTACAAATTGATGCAAGTTAAAGTGGCTAGAAAATAATTTTGCCTAAACAAAATAAATTCAGCTTTATTTGGGGCCGTTGGTAGACGACCGACTATTTTCATTCCCCATTTCATGAAAGGCCACAGGGATAGGACCGAGTAGAGTTGTTCTTTGGGTTGATAGATCATCGGTGCAAACCATTGGAACTTATAACATTTTTTGACAAACTCCTTAGTATCTTTTTCCATGTTGTCGCAGTAATACTCTGCCTTAATAAATCTGCGAATCAAAGACTCGGCGTCAGAGTAATTCCCAGAAGTACCTTTGTGGATTTCTTGTAGAACATAATCAGTGTCCCCAATCCTAAATATTCCGCCAATGGCCCATCGAATGTTCCTCTGTCCAATGTTCTATCATCATCTAATGTGAACCTAGCAGCCTTGATTTGTAGGGCCCTTAATTCTTTGTGGTCTGATGGGAGTTTTCATTTTTCAAATAATCGATATACTTATTTCTCCAGTCCTAAGTCAAACTCGTTGAATTATCTCGGCATGCCCCTCTTCAACCACAGACCTTGATAGCTGGACGGCAATCTTCGGGACGATATCATCTTACTCAACCGAGGATCCCAAATTAGCAATTGCATCAGCCTAGCGATTTTGTTTTCTAGGCACATGATCTAGAGTCCATTCCTTTAAGAGGTGCAAAGTTACATGTAGCTTATCCAAGTACTGTTGCATCCTATCCTCCCAAACTTCAAAACTTATGTTTACTTGGTTTACTACCAATAATGAATCACACTTGGCTTCAATGACTTCTGCCCCCAAGCTTTTAGCAAGCTCGAGACCCGCAATCATGGCCTTATGCTCGGCCTCATTATTAGTCAACCTAGAAGTTTTGATAGATTGCTAATGGTACTACTTGTAGGTGTCTTCAAGACAATGCCAACCAGGACCCTTTCACATTCGAGGCGCCATTTGTGAAATGATCCATGCCGACGATGATGAATCCGATCTTATCATGAGTTCTTTCTCCACTTCGGGCGCGAGGTTGGTGTAAAATCGGCCACGAAGTCAGCTAGGATTTGAAAATTGATGGCTGTTTGGGGTTGATATTCGATATCGTACTTGCTAAGTTCAACGACTCATTTGGCTAATCGACCTGATCGTTCGGGCTTATGCAAAACATTTTGAAGGGGGTAAGTGGTTAATACATATATCAGATGACACTAAAAATTTGGCTTTAGCTTTCTAGATATTCTTATCAATGCAAGTGCTAATTTTTCTAAATGAGGGTATCTAGTTTCAGCATCTCCTAGAGTTTGGCTTACATAATAAATAAGGAATTGCGTACCTTACTCTTCTCGAACTAGTGCCCCACTTACCGCTAACTCGGATACTTCCGAATATAAACAAAGCCTTTCATTTACCTTCAGGGTGTGAAGTAAATATGGGCTCGATAAGTACCGCTTCAATTCTTCTAAGGCTTGTTGGCATTTCGGGGTTCACGCAAAATCCTTTTTTCTTTTTTAGCAAGGAAAAGAACCTATGCTCTAATTTGATGACCTTGAAATGAACCAACCCAAGACAGCTATTCGTAATGTTAGCCTTTGCACGACCTTCACACTATCCACGATCGCGATATCCTTGATAGCCTTGATCTTGTCGAGATTGATTTTGATTCCGTGATGCAGAGGAACTTACCCGAGCCGATCTCGAAGGCACATTTTTCTGGGTTAAGCTTCATGTTGTACTTCCTCAAGATTTTGAATGTTTCCTGCAAATGAGTTAAATGGTCCTTTGCGAGCAGGGACTTAACCAACATATCATCAACGTAAACTTCCATCGATCTACCTATCTGTTTCTCGAACATTTTGTTAATTAAGCGTTGGTATGTAGCTCCTGCATTGTTTAACCCGAAGGGCATTACATTGTAACAATAAGTTCCAAACTTAGTGTTAAACGAGGTCTTTTCCTAACCTCCATATTCATCTGAATTTGATTGTACCCGAAGTAGGCGTCGAGAAAAATTAGAATCTCATAGCCGGCCGTGACATCGATCATATGATCGATGTTGGGCAATGGAAAAAGGTCTTCTGGGAATACTTTGTTTTAGTCCTTGTAATCTACATACATTCTAAGTTTGTTTCCTTTTTAGGAACTACAACTATGTTGGCAACCATTTGGGGCATTTTACCTACCGAATAGACCTATTTTAAGAAGTTTGGTTACCTCGTCATTTATGAATGCATGTTTCACCTCAGACTATGGCCTCATTTTTTTGCTTTACTAGTTTGAATTTGTGGTCGAGGCTTAGCCGGTCCGTTGTTATTTCCGGTGGAATCCATATCATATCTAAATGGGACCAAGCAAAGAAATCTGTATTATTAATAATAAATTGAATGAGTTTTTTCCTAATTTCGGGGGTTAATCTCGTTCCTAGGTTTACCTTTCTCTTGGGCATGTATTCGATCAGTATGGTCTGCTCAAGTTCCTCGACCATTGATTTAGTCGCGTTTGATTCTTCAGGAACAACGAAGGTTTGAGGAGCGAGGAAATCCTCTTCTTCTTCTTCGATTACCTAATCCTATGGATTGATCGGGACTGGGATCGGTGATTGCTATTTGGTGTTTGATTTTTTCGAGGATGAAGGATCTGGTATTGACGTCTCTTTATCGACTGCAAACATTTCCTTTGAGCGTGTTGCTTTCTATAAACCTTTCACACCATCTTCTGTTCAAAACTTCATCATATGATGAAGAGTTGAAGGTACTACCCTCATGTTGTGTATCCACGGTCTCATGAAGAGTGAATTAAACCTCATGTCACCTTCGATGACATGGAATTTTTGTATCTTGTGTGGTCCTGTCTACGTTTACTGGCAGGGTTATCTCATTTTTTGTGTTTCGCTTGCCATTTTTAAGCCATTTAGGACCCGTGATGTAGGCATAATCTGATGCAGTAGGTCGAGTTGTTCTATGACCTTCGATGTGATTATGGTTGCTGAGATACCTGGATCCACTAGAACACGTTTAACTCGATTTTATTTAAAAGAACAGAAATTACCAGTGCGTCATTGTGCGGTTGAGATGTGCCTTCTGCTTCCTCGTCATAGAATGATAGGACGTCCTTGGGCACATAGCTCTTAGTTTGTTTTTCTCAGGTGATCGACACCTTGGTGCGCTTGAATACAGATCCTTGTGGGACATCTACACCGCCTACGATCATATGGATTACAAGTTGTGGTTCTTCCTTCTTATTTTTTCTTGCATCTCTCTCCTTGAAGTTGTTCTTAGCTCGATCATTGAGAAATTCTAGAATGTGACCCTCTTGAACAACCGAACTACCTCATCCCTTAGCTTGCTACACTTTTCGGTTGTATGGTCATGTGTTCCATGATAATTACACATCTAGTTTGGATTCCTTCTATAAGGATCAGTTTGTATAGGCCTGAGCCACCTGGTATCTTTGATTCTTCATATAGCTGACACAATCCCGAATGCATCTACACTGAAATTATACTCTTAACAATCGAGGTGCCTCTTTAGGGTCAGTATGTTTATGGAACCCATTCTTACTCACGAGTCAATGAGAACTTTGACCTCGATCGTTCTTCAACCACTCAGAGGAGCATTATGACCAGAGTTGTTGTTCCTCCGATCGACATATGGCTGATATGGTTCTTTGCTGGATCTTGATTCCTTGTCTGTATCCCTCGGGGGTTTAGCTTCCAACCTGTTAGGATGAACCGAATTCGAGAGGGCACCTAACTGGTCGTCCTAAACCCTAATCTTCAATTGGTAATGGTTTTGTATGTCCGACCACATCACAGTTGGGTACTCGATCAGATTCCACTTTAATTGTCGATATGCGATCGAATTCCTCTCGTTCAAACCCTGCGTAAAAGCTTGTACTGCCCAGTCATCCGAGACCGGTGCTAATTTTTGTCACTCTATCTAAAACTTGGACACGAACTCCCTTAACATCTCGTCGTTCATCTATTTTATCTTAAAAGCATCTGATTTCCTCATTGCCACCTTTATGACCCATGCATATGCTTTCACGAAGGCGTCTATTAACATAGCAAACGAATCGATAGAGTTTGGGGGTAAGTTGTGTTACCAAATTATGGCTTCTTTCGACAAAGTTTCCCCGAGGTTTTTCAACAATATTGACTCGATCGTATTATCATTCAGGTCTTATACTTTAATTCCGCAAGTATATGAGGTAATATGCTCATTAGTGTCGGTTGTCCCATTATATTAGGGTATATTGGGCATGCGAAACTTTTTGGAAATGGGCATCGGAGCCGCGCTCCGAGGGAACAATTTTTGTATGAACTTTTTGGCATTTAAACCTTTCAAGACTAGAGGTGCCCCTGGTATTTAGTTTACACGAGAGTTATAAGTTTCCACCCTTTTCTCATTATCTTTAATCTTTTTTTTTCGGATTAGATCCTCTTGGTAAGCTTTTCGAGCATTCTCATAATGGTGACCTGGGACTTTTTCGTTCGACCTCTATAGCGCCGGTTCAGCACATTGAGTGTTTTCTGGTTCGGCTATTCTCGGAGTTTTATTATGACTCTGAAGTTTAGTGATGTCAATCTGCTGAGCCTGCAGCATATCGAATATCATTTGAGACTGACTCCCTCTTCTCCTATGCCTTGTGATCCTTGACGCCCGAACTTCCTCCGGGGTCTGCGCCTAAATCTGCCTTTAAAGCAATGTGCGAACTAACATCAACAGGTTCCATATTCGGCAGTTCCCTTGGTTTATCGGTTGTATACCTACCCCTACATTGTTGTTTTCGCCACGAAATGTCATGAACAAATGCATTTTGCGAGTTTGACATGCTTAATCCTGAGAATAAAAAATGCTTGACAAGAAAAAGTGTAAAGATAACATGTGCTATGAGAATCAATTATGAAATAATCACTATTATCTTTAGTCCCATAGTGGACGCCAAACTGCTTACCTCAAAAATACGAGTAACAATTAAATTTGATTTGTAGTTTCAAAGATATGCGATTTAGTTCAATACTAATTAATAATCAAGAAGTATGAAGTATCGATGAAAGAAATGAGTGAAGCAAACCAGCTTATTAGACAGTATCGACCTCGAGCCCAGTGACCTCGAGAAGAACAATAAAGCTAGAACAATAAAGCTAGAACAATAAAGCAAAAGGACAATTCTGATAAACAATAAGCAAGAAAAGCAAGAGAGTATATTCTTTGCCAATAATTAGATGATGTTTACAAGTAATTAGGGTCCTTTTTATATAATAGGGGAGTCCTAAATAATGTACGTTTTTATTTACAGTAAGGAATCTTATTGGGACACATGTCTAACTGCCAAGTAAGGATTCGTACAAATCTGCTTTGTGATTTATGCCATGATCTTAAGGACGTGACAAGAATCTTGCTGATTCTGTTACAATTCCAAAATGACATTATTTCGGGGTTGAGCGTACTCTGTCTTCGAGCTCGAGTTTAGTCTATCGAGTTCGAACTCGACCTTGCCTAAACTCGGGCTAAAGACGACCCCTTGAGCTTGGGAAATCGATCATACCTAATTACGACTATATACAGATATAATAATAATAAATTAATATTAATGTATGTATGCTAGTATCAAATTTTATATATATATATATATATATATATATATATATATATATATGTGTGTGTGTGTGTGTGTGTGTGTGTGTGTGTGTGTGTGGGTAAAACCAGTCTCGTAGTACATACTGGTCTTCGACATGATAAGCCAAGCTCGAGATATGGTAATAGGAGGCCTAGACCGAGGTAGAGATCTCATTGATTCTGAGTCTGGACAATAACACCTCCCCTAGAGTATATCGGGGTCAATGACTCGGGATCGGTCATGGCTTGGTGAACTTCGAAGAATGTTGTCACGTAGTGAAGCTCGACCAACAAAAGGCCGTGATATCCATGACCGACTGAATATCACGACAGAGATCTTGGCGTATATCGACGTGGGATTGTAAATCAGTTAATTAGGGAATTTTATTTTTCATAGAGTTGTACCTAATATAAGACTCCCCTTCTATGTAAAGAGGGTTTGATTACTTGTAAAACATATGGCAACACACACTCAAAAGCAATACATTGTTATTTTTCTCTTAGAGCTCTTAATCAATTGTGTTTTGGTACTGATGAAAGTGTATCTTGTTCACATGTGGCTAACCCCCCGAGGCTATAACTGTTCAATTCGTGTAGTTTGTATTTACTTTATCATTGTTTATTTCAATTGCAATTTAGCTTATCGCTTTGTGTCAATTTAATCTGCATATACTTAAAATCATTTACAAATTCAATTGTTATCTGATTTGAGGGTAAACAGTTTGGCGCACACTTTGGGGCTAAGGGTAATATTGGTTATTTCATATAAATCTCCATAACACACACTACTTTACACATGTACTTTGAAGTGTCTCTAATTTCAAGTTAAAACTCAAAAATGTCAAACTTCTAGTCAACAATCATACATGTTGACAATGAGTCCGGTCATCGCGGTGAAAATAACAACATAGCGCCCAACGATGAGGTACTGCCTATTGATCCTATTGGGATTCCAGCCGTGGACTCGTTTGACATTAACTCACATGTGGCTATCGACACAAATCTGCCTACCGACTCAGAGAATAGTGTCCATGGTCGAGCCCGATCGGCAGCTCAAAATACATAAACAATGGAGGAGACCTGATCAATTTATGGATGATCTTCAAAATGTTATAGGCTCAAGAGACGGCGATAGATCAGTTATAAAACTAAAGTCGCGAATTGAGCATAATTGAACCCAACACGTCCTGGAAAGTCACTCGTTGGGAAGAACCAGTCATGTCGATTGTAAATGAATTGGGGACTAACCCTTAGATCGTAAAAGAGCTCGAGGAACTGAGAAAATGGGTAGAATCAGGGGTGAAGAAAATCGAAGTAAATGACAAAAAGGTGGAAACCAACAATTGCATGGTCGACCAAATCCTGGGAGCACCACCGATACTAAAAGGCATATATTCCAAGTGCGGCTCTAAAGCCAATCCCTAAAATGTTTCGTATGCCCAAGATTCCTAAGTACAACGGAACGACCGATCCAAACTAGCATGTTACATCCTACACATGTGCCATCAAAGGGAATGACTTAGAGGATTATGAGATCGAGTCTGTCTTGTTAAGAAATTCTGAGAGACACTGTCAAAGGGAGCTATGATATGGTATCACAACTTACCTCTTTATTCTATTGACTCATTTGCTATGCTTGCATACTCTTTCGTGAAAGCACACACAGGAACTATCAAGGGCGAAACCAGGAAGTCAGACCTTTTCAAAGTAAGGCAGGAAGATAATGAGATGCTCTGAGAGTTCGTATCCCAGTTTCAAATAGATCAGATGGATCTGCCACTGATCGCTGATTATAGGGCCATTCAAGATTTCAACCAAGGACTCAATGTTCGAAGCTCGGTAGCTTCACAGCAGTTGAAGCAATATCCGATAGAATGTCTGGTTGTTACTTGAGCCGACGTGCATAACTAGTATCAACCAAAAATCAAAGTCGAAGATGATCAACTTGGGGCCCATTCGGGTAGGGCTGTTTAAAATCGAACCGAAACGGTAACCGAATCGAATCGATGGCTTATTGGCTTATTGGTATAGGATTATCGAGATAATGGATGGTCAACGGATTGAGATTTTATAATTAACGGCTTAATGGTTGGGGAGTGGATTACTCAGTTTTCATATCGGATAAATCGTTAACTCGTTAAGAATTTTTATATTTGCACTTTTACCCCTATGTATATTAAGTTCTATTGAAACCTTATATGGCTAAATCCCTAATTTCTATTTACTAATTCTCAATTGTCTGCAGCCACCAGAGGCAGGAAAGTCGTCAGTCTCGTCTCTCTCTTGAGTTGAGAATTGAGTAGTCAAAAAATCGAAATCCGAATGATTAATATGTGTATGTATGCATGAGTAATCTTGATGGTATTAAAATTTGGTTAATATGTGTATGATTGTATAAGTAGTCTTGAAGGTTCTTCAATTAAAAAATACGGTTTAGTTAGATCTTAAATGGTATTAAAAGTTTTGGTATTTATTTGAAATTGTTTAGTATTGATTGAATGATTGTTCAAAAAATTTCTATTTGGTTTAGCCAATAAGCCGCCCGATAATTGTTAATCTGATACCAATCTACCTATTGTCTTGTTGGATGGCTAGCATATTATTAAACTTATTATTCAATAATTGTTAAGCCGAACCATTAAGCGTAATTATTCGTCTGCTCCGTCCGATAACCCCTACCTCCGGGGTCCACTTATCCCATCAGAACCGTCAATGGAGTCAAGAGAGATATAGACCTTGAATTGAGGTCAAACTGGGATTGGCCAGTCATACCTCTATTTTTTCCTCTTAGCCTTTGATTGGCAAGCTGCTGTAAGTTTTCGATGAGATCCTTAATAATATCCTAGAAAATTCATGATTTATTCGAGAAGAATTCTAAAATAAATAAAATCAGATAAGCTTTGGACTTCTATGCAAAATGAAAGAAGAAGTGATCGAGCTCAGAGCAACCGGGGACTCATGAGCAAGTACGATTTCGAAAGGCCTATTGGGCCTAGGAAGCACCGAGGTTATCGAAATATATCTTTAACGTCGATGATGCCGCCATTGTATCAACTATCGGATGCATCATGGACAATAGATTGCCTCGACCACTATTATCTGATCCAGCCCAAAGGGATCCTAACCAGATGTGAAAATATCATGGAACTCACGACCATAGAACAGAGGATTGCCGACACCTGAGAGAGGAATTAGCCCGGTTATACAACAACGGGTACCATTTAGAATTCTTGAGCGATCGAGCCAAGAATAATTTAAGAAATAGGGATTCAAATATACAGACTGAACAAGAAGATCCTCAACACGTCATTAACACGATCATAGGTGTGGTCTATATCCTCGAGGGCCGATATTGAAGCACACCAGAGTATCCATTATGAGGGAAAAAGGAACTTGAGATTACATGGTAGAAGGAACCTTGTCTTTCAACGACGAGGAGGCAAAAAGGATCGTGTAGCCCCAGAACAAAGCACTGTATATCTGTACTCATAAATAAATCTTGAGTTAAGCGTGTGTTTATTCATCCAGGCGACTCAACCAATATCATCCGATCGAGGATCGTAGAACAACTCGGTCTACAAGATCAAATCATGCCTGCAATTCGTGTTTTAAACGGGTTCAACATGGTATGTAAAACCACTAAGGGGGAGATAACATTACCAGTGAATGCCACCGAGACCATCCGGGAAACCAACGTTTATGTGGTCGTAGGAGACATGAGATACAACACTTTATTTGGGAATGGATCCACAGCATGAGGGCAATGCCCAAGACTCTGCACCTAGTGCTAAAATTCCCAACATCAGGGGGATTAAAACATACTACGGAGAGCAATTAGCCGCAATGGAAATGTTTGTGGTCGAAGAGGGAATTTCGATATCCGTGCTTCTTAGGACTTTTATAGACCTCGATAATACTGACGCCACTAAATCAATGATTAAGAAGCTGGATTAGGTCATATTGATCGAGTATCTACCCGATTGAAAGGTATACCCGGGCATGGGATTAGGTCCCAAGCTCATAAAAAAATTCATTCAGTTTTGTGTAGCTAACATAGATTGTTTCTCTTGGTCTCACCTTGATATGACAGGATCCCGCCGGAGATAACCACCCGTGAGATAAGCTTGGACCCTAAATTCCATCCAGTCAAGCAAAAGCGGAGACCTTAGCCCAAGGTCAAACATGCTTTCATCAAGGATGAGGTATCTAAAATCCTTAAAATATGGTCCATTAGGGAGGTTAAATACCCAGATTGGTTACCAAGCGTAGTGGCAGTCCCTAAAAATGGAATAAATTAGGAATGTGTGTAGTGAATAAGGAATGTCCCAAGGACTTTCTCCCTTTGTCAAACATCGATCACATGATCAATGCCACGGTCGACTACGAGATCCTCAGTTTTTTCGATGCCTACTCTAGGTACAACCGAATATGTATGAACCCGAATGATCATAAAGAAACCTCCTTTATCACTAAGTACGACACATACTATTATAACGTGATGCCATTCAGATTAAAAAACGTCGGTGCCACTTATCAACGCCTAGTAAACTGGATGTTCATGGAACAAATAGGAAAATTAATAGAGGTTTACATTAATGGTATGTTGGTTACGTCCCTGCGAGCACTGTGAGTAGAGGACTATTTATAACATCTGCAGGAAACTTTTAGCATATTGAAAAAGTACAATATGAAGCTGAACCCGGAGAAATGTGCGTTTGAAGTCAGATCAGGAGAATTCCTTAGATTCATGGTATCCAACCTAGGAATCGATATCGGCCCTGATAAGATCAAAGCCATCGAATATATCATGGTTGTGGACAACAAGAAGACCGTGCAAAGATTAATCGTACGCATAACTGCCATGGGACGATTTATCATGAGGTCTTTCGATAAGAGCCACCGATTCTTCTTACCACTAAAGAAGAAGAATAACTTCTTATGGACCTCGGAGTGCCAACGGGCCTTGGATGAGCTCAAACGGTATCTATCAAGCCCTCCGCTGCTTCACACGCTGAAAACAGACGAACAACTATACTTGTACTTGGAAGTATCAGAGATAGCAGTTAGTGGAGTCCTAATCAGGA
The DNA here is from genome assembly GCA_034376525.1 of Nicotiana benthamiana. Taxonomy (NCBI): domain Eukaryota; kingdom Viridiplantae; phylum Streptophyta; class Magnoliopsida; order Solanales; family Solanaceae; genus Nicotiana; species Nicotiana benthamiana. Next base: position 37,016,477 of record CM067332.1, on the reverse strand, counting down.
AAGCGCAAGGTACGAGATTTCCAGTTTACTATGTTAGCAAGACTCTAGGTGAGGCTGAAACTAGGTATCCTCACCTAGAAAAATTGGCGCTCGCTTTTCTAAGGGCCTCTAGGTAGCTAAAATCATATTTTCAGTGTCATCATAGATGTGTTGTGACTACTTACCCATTGTAAAATATAATGCTTAAACTCTAGCTCTTAGAGCGATTGGCTAAATGGGCTGTAGAAATCAGCAGGCACAATATCGAATATCGACCCCAGACAACCATTAAATCTCAAATTTTGACAGATTTCATGGCAAACTTTATGCTGGCCCTAGTCCCGAAGTCGAAAGAGTTGTTGATAAACTCAGGGCTGTTTTCGAGGATCTAGACCCTCTTTACGGGAGGCGCCTCGAATGCAAAAGGGTTCGGACTTGGAATCGTATTGAAGCCACCAACATTCTATGTAATTAGAAAATCTATTAGGACTGTGAAATTTACTTACAACGAGGTCAAATATAAGGTCATGATTGCAGGTCTTGAATTAGCCAAAAGCTTGGGGCGGAGGTTATCAAAGCTAAGAGCGACTCATTGATCTTGGTGAACCAAGTTAAGGGGACATTCGAGGTTAGAGAACAACGGATGCAAAGGTACCTGGATAAGTTGCATGTAACATTACATTGGTTCAAAGAGTGGTCATTGCAACACGTATCTCAGGATCAAAATAGTGAGGCAGATTCCCTTGCTAACTTAGGATTGTCGGTCGAGGATGAAGGGTTCGACTTGAGGGCACTCATACAACTCATGAAATCGTTAGTGGAAGAAGGCCATGCCAAGATAAACTCAACGAGCCTAAGTTGGGACTGGAGAAGAAAATATACAGAATACTTGATGTCTAGGAAGCTACCCTCGGATCTAACAGAATCGATAACCCTTCGTACGAAAGCATCCCGATTAAGTTTATGTGAAGACAAAACCTTGTTCAGGAGAAAATTCAATTTCCCGCTCGCAATATGTGTAGGGAATTAAGATACCAAATACATTCTTAAGGAAATCCATGAAAGCACCTATGGAAATCTTTAAAGCGCCGAATCATTGGTTCAAAAAATAATCAGAGCCGGTAACATTGGGTCAATAGGGTAAAGGACGTAATGGAGTTCATACGAATGTGGTGAATGCCGATGATATGATTTGATGATTCATTAACCCGGGGAGCTGCTGCATTCAGTTTAGTCACCATAGCCGTTTATGAAATAGAGAATGGACATCGTTGGACCCCTTGCGTGGGCACCCAGTAAGACTCAATTTATATTATATATGATTGTCTATTTTTCTGATTGGGTGGAAGCCCAGGCATATGAGAAGGTCAGGGAGAAGTAATTCATCGATTTCATTTGCGACCATATCATATACCGGGTCGAAATTCTGGCCGAGATCATGTGCGATAACGGGAACACAATTCATCGTAGCCAAGTAAGCAAGTTTCTTGAAGACCATAAGATAAAAAGAATCCTATCAACACCTTACCACCCTAGTGGGAATGGAAAAGCAGAATCGACCAGCAGAACCATAATCCAAAACCTAAAAAAGATGTTAATTGATGCCAAAGGAAAATGGAAGGAAATCCTGCCTGAAGTCATATGGGCATACCATTCGACCTCAAAATCTCGTACCGGGGCTGCCCCGTTCTGATTGATTTACGGTGTTGAAGATCTAATACCGATCAAAGTTGGATTACCAAGTATTAGATTACGATATTCAACTAAGGAATCTAACGAGGAGGCCATGAGTACCAGCCTGGAGCTATTAGATGAAAGGCATTAAGCCTCCCTTATCTGATTGGCCGCCCAAAAGCAGCGAATCGAGAGGTATTACAATGAAGAGCCAACATTCCACATTTTAGCATCTGGGACTTGGTGTTAAGAAAGATCATACTATGCACTCTGAACCCAAACGAAGGGAAGCTGGCACCGAACTAGGAAGATTGTTATCAAATCATTGAAAAATCACTAGTAAGGGATCTCATAAACTCGGATCAATGAACAATGAGCAACCACCGAACAAATGGAACATAACTCACTTGAAGCGATATTATTGCTAAGGTACAACCCCGTTCATTCTTTTTACTTATTTACATTTTGGACTAACACATGCAGGTAACCAACACAGAAGGATACAATTTTTAGGCCCGAAAACATGAGTAGCACTCTTTTTCCCTTGAATCGATTTTGTCCTAAATGAGTTATCCGGTAAGGTTTTTAACAAGACGTGGATTGTGCTAACTTAGAATCGAAGGTCGGTCATGAATCGGTGTCAAAGATCGCTTTAGCATAATTCTAGGCTTCTCTATGATCAACATCGAACATTTGGGGCATTACCTTGGATAACGACTTTAGCAAGGAAAGAGACTTAGTTATTGAATGACCTTGGCTCGATAAATAGGATTTACTGTAAGGGCCAAATGGTCAAATGAACCGTGCCCGCATAGACTGCTCGAGCACTAGCACAAAGCTTGTGCACATATGTTACTATTACGCATAAGAGTAAAAAGAAGTCTTTAACATGCGGATAAATATACTGTCCTGTAAAAAAATTCTTTTTTCTTAAGAAATTTCCTACATACAATCCCCTAAAGGGAATCGAGCCTAAGGTACACCTTAATCCGAATTCAAACAATCACTCCTACTTAGGTGCTATCGTCAAAAGACAAACTCAAACGGCCGAGGCTATTAAAGCACAGGGGCATAACACCTATCAGGCAACGCCTGAACCTTAAAAGGCTATGACCATCCCAATTAGGGGACTACTATCATAGGAAAGGTTGGATAACTCAGTGTAACAAGCCTATCGAGTAACACCCAAACTAAAAAGGCTAAGGCCATAATAAAACGGTTCGAGACATCCGATCCGTAATAAAAAAAAGGCCTTCAAAATTTCTTAACCATTTCTAAAGGCTACCCCGGCAAAATTATAAGTACTTTGGGAAGAATTTTCAGTCATACCAAACCCCCACGATGCCTTGAATAAAAAAAATGTCAAAGGCAAGGCGTGTTCGAACCCTCGAACATGACCTAACTATTTCTTGCTAAGTTATTTCGATCTTTGCAAAAATAAATAATAAAGCAAAGAGAAACAAAACTCGGATATCGTCGAAGGAAAAAAGAAGCCTTGTATTATATATAGTCTTTACAAAGGCCAAAAGGCCTTGAGAAAAATAATGCAAGTAAAAAATATACGAATAACATAGAAAAAACATGCAAGGCATTTAAACAGCCTGGTCTTCACCAAAGCCTGCCTCGTCGCCAGGGTCTTTGGGGTCTCCTCCACCCTCTGATTTTCTCAAACCCTGGGAACCTTCACTATCCTCGAGATAGGCCAACTTATTGGCCTCGTCCTTGAGCCCTTTACAACTCTCAATTTCATCTGACAAGTCAAAACCCGAGCAAGGATTTTCAAGAGGGCCTCCCTTCGTGATTGCCTCCTCGCGTGCTCGATGATTTCCTTTGCTCAATTCTAGACCTCTCATTGGCATCAACCTTATATTGGACCACCATCTCATCAATATCGGTTTTAATCACCAGCCGCTGACTTGGCCGCTTCAAGCTCCTTGGCCAGAGTTTCTCGATAAAAAACGGACGAACATAGCTAAGACTGGAGCTCCTCGATCTTTTTGGCCTGCACCATGGCCTTTTCCTTTGCCTCCTAAAGCTGGACCTCAATCGAAGCCAAATGCACCCAATAGTTTCTTTTTTTGAGGCCAAGCGGTCAATTTTTCGGCGTCGACCTTGATAACGTCCATCTCGGCACGTAGTTAGTCTATTCGATTGATCTTCTGTTGGACCTATAGGTTTTGAATGTTAGTCACCGAGTCTAGCTCATTGTCACTAACCTCAAAGAATTTTACCTTCTCCAAAAGGTCAGCATGTTCTTTCTGAGCCGCATCCAACTCGGCCCAAAGATTCTTAGCCTATTCTTCTCGTTGCTCACTAAGAAGTTTGTACATGTCCCTCTTCTTAGTAAGATATTTGAATTCGGTCTTGAGGAGGCTCAAATCTTCTCGGTATCAAATAAAGGTCACGTGGTGAAGCACCAAGGCCTGCGAATATAAGGAGAAATATTAAAAATCACTAAGTAACAAAATCTGGAAGATGAAAAGGTTATTAACACCTTACCTGATTCAGTGCCTGTTGTGCTTCGTTAAACAAGCACGAGGAATCCATCTCGTTCATCTTATCCTGGTCCTCTTCAGTCACCAGGAATCGAAGATAACTAGCTACGCCGACGGGTGTGAAAAATACCTAGGTGTTCTTCGAAACAGAGATAATAACCGACCGTGATCGACAGTCAAGGTATGGAACTGGTTGACCAGTATCGGGCTCGAACTAGACCTACATGCCCCTAAGGGTGGACTCTTCCTCTATGACGTTAGAATCCACACAATCAGAAAGTCGCGGAGGGGGCCTTTTTCTCCTTGGCCCCCCATGCTTGGACGTTCTTTCACCACCTGAGCCTAGTTATACATGGACTTAATAAAAGAAGGCAACTCAGAGATGTCTATCACACCGAGTGCATCCTTCGGGGCATTGCCCGAAACCCAAGAAGCCTCAGCCACAGCCCCCTCGTCAACCTTACTAACTTGAGGAGAATCAGCCTCGCCCCTCTCTGGTTTGGAAGCCTCAGTCACATCCTCCTCGCCGACCTCCCTAAATTGGGGCAATTCAACATCGCCTACCTCCGGTTCGGAGGCCCCTTTCCCCTCGAGCTGTAATGGCTCACGAGCTACCATGTCAAATTCTTCTTCTTATTACGGCTCTTCCCTTGACCGATAGAGTGAGTTCGATGATGGTTCTTGAGCGCTTCTGCTTTCTTCATATTTGTGCACCGACCTTCTCCTTGGTTTCTTCATTTCGGAGTTCGGAGAACTCGAAGCCCTTTTTCTTTCCTTATTATCCCTCTTCCTCGGAGCAAGGGACTCGGCAGGGAGGTCTCGCTACCGATGGAGGCCTCAATATGAAGTCCTTGGACAAACCTGCAAAAGGAGACAAAACGAATGAGAACTTAGAAACACAAAAGGAACCCAAATATTACTCACTTGGGAAAGGAATCTCACCATGAGAACAGGCCTCCCAACGACCCTTTGAGTGTTCATGCTATGCGCGCAAAATATGGCCTTTGTAATATGATGCCCTCGACCTATTCCTTGAGTTATGGGACTGCATTCAATATCCGAGCGACAATTGCACCACCTCAAAGCATCGATAAGAAGGAAGGAGAAAATATTATAAAACCTTGAAAACAAAATTTTACCTATGTGTTATATTCCACTTCTCATGGAACGACATGCGCTCAATTGGGATCAAGTCTAAGGTCCTCACTTTAACAAAACGGCCTTGCCAACCTCAATCTCGATCTTCATCGATACTTGATAATGAGCTTTCCTATCCCGACGCGCGAGCTTGATCAGTCCCCCCACTCCCCGAAAGAGTCAGGGACTGTATTGGCGCATGAGGTGGTCCATAGTGAATAAGCATCCATTTATATTGATCACGGAGAATCTAAGAAGGATCGTGATCCTCTAGAATGAAAGGTGAATTTGACCGAGGCATAGCTCGTACCTTTTGCAAAAGTCGATGATGACCAGATCCAATGTGCCCAGCATAAAGGGTTAAGTGTAAACACTTATGTATCCCTCGATATGGGTGGTGATATCTTCATCAGGTTTGGGAACCACCACGTGCTTGTCAACCCAATTAAAATCTTTTTTGATGGCGAGGAGGACTTCTTTAGTGATCGAGCATATGTATCTTGAGACCTACTCATGGCGTATTGTAATGGAGGAAGGTTTTTCAACCTTGAAATCGGCGATTACCGAGCATCCACCAGGGACAAACATTGCCAATGAGGGTTCCGCTACTGGTTCTTTGATAGCAGTGCATGAAATAGTCCCCTCGATAGCCAGCCGCGAGGTAAAAGGACTTCCTTTTTAGGGAATGATTCTTGAAATCTTCCCCATTTCTTTTAAAATAGAGGGAAAAAAGGAAGTTAAAGAAGTACGATGTATGGTTGGGGATGAAAGTGAACATAATTTCTTACAATGGATATAAAAAAACCAGGATATAAGGGCCAGAAAGTATAGAAATTTCTAAGTAACAAGGATAGATAATTTGGATGTAAAGTTTGAATAAACAAAGAACGTGGTATTTATAGTTTTTCGATGACGATTCGCATCTAAGAGTGGCCGACCCGCAACTGAAGAGCACTTAATGTCTTTAAGACTTGACTAACGAGACATTTCGTTCATTTTGTCGTTTCTGGCGCAGGGTATCGAAGTGAGAACCAAAAGCTCATGTCATTTTTCGTTGTCAACTCTTCAAAAAATCAGGGCTTATCTGTATATGGGTAAAGTCGGACTCGTAGTACTCAAATCTCTGACTTGATAAGCCAAGCCTACGATATGGTAAAGAGAGACCTAGACCGAGGTAGAGATCTCATCGATTCTGAGTCCGGACCATAACGCCCGCCCTCGAGGATATCGAGGTCAATATTTATGATCGGTCCTAGCCTTGTTCAACTTCGAAAAACGTTGTCAGGTAGTCAAGCTCTGATATCCGTGACCGACCGAATATCACGGAGGAGATCTCGACGTATATCAACGTGGGATTGACAATCATTTAATTTGGGGATTTTTACCTTTTATAGAGTTGTACCTAAAATAGGACTCCCCTACTATGTAAAAAGGGTCTGATTACTTGTAAAACGGATGATAACAGGCACTCAAAAGCAGTACATTGTTATTTTTCTCTTTGAGCTCTTATTCAATTGTGTCTTGATGCCAATAGAAGTGCATCTTGTTTATAGGTGGCTAAACCCCATGGTTGTAGTTATTCAATTCGTGTGGTTTGAGTTTACTTTATCATTTTTTTATTTCAATTGAAATTTAATTTATTACTTTGGTAACGTATCCTTAAAACCACTTACAAATTCAATTCTTATCCAATTTTTAGGGTAAAAAAATAGACAAAATCGTGTGCTAATTGATTTATTTGATTCTATGGAGAAATCAAAATAAGGTCAATTGAACACAATTGCATTTATCATGATGCATCAGATATGTAGGATGATTTTATTATTCTTTATAAGAAAGTATTTAAATATAAAATAAAATTGGAAGGGTAAAACATGTTTGAGGTAGCTCGATTATATTTTAATTGTAATCTAAAGTGTATGTTATGATTCAATAAAGAATTTATTTGGTTGAAAAAGAAAAAGTAGCTAGTTGTCTCATTTACGATACAAAGTACTTACGAGATTCAAGAGGATCAATAGGAAAATTCAATTCATTTTTCGTTTCAATAACTAAATGTGCTTCCTTGCTCATTCCCTCCAAATCCAGTATCTTTCTTTGAAGAACTTCAGTTCTGTTGATTCAATTTCAGTTAACCTTGATGCTTGTGTATCTGTCTACGCAAGAGACAGAATCTCAAACGAAGATTTATAAATCATCAAAAAATGAAATAACTGAACTTCCATGTTACAACCCATATCCACTCACGTTAGTTTATACCATACGTTAGATAACATAAATTCAAAAAGGAATTATCCTTGAGATGATAAGAAGTTAATCCTATTGAACTTAAGTAATACACGGGTGTATAAGGGTAATTAACAAGTATTAGAAATTAAACGAATCAAGGATGTTGTAACTCGTATTTTCGGGTAAACCTATAGGTGCTTAATAAACCCAAGAGGTCATGTTTTAATGTATTTGAATCAAATAATATCTGTTCCATAGTCTTGAAGTCAAACGAGTTGTGAAACAAAAGTCGACAAAAGTTGTCACAACTTAGGTTCAAAGTTTTACTTAAACATTAGGTCAAATGTTCCAGTAATTATGGGATAATCTACCCACCAAACTAAAGATCTATGAGTCTAGTTTTCAACTCATTAAATATTTTATCAATACAACATCGGAGTAGAGAGATATAGCTATTTTCGTGAGACTGCGCAAGCTGCTAGGTGACAAGTAGGTGTGTCACCTACTTGTTAAAATTATAGCCCAAAAAAGGAAATTTTCGGGTCGGCTATTGAGCCCATTTAAAGGGTTATCACCTGCAATATAACCCTCAATATATCTCACAAAAATTCAGATCAAAACCCCTGCAAACCTCCTCCGAAAAATCCCACACAAACCCTAAAATCGATTTTCCATCTCTTTCAAGTTCTAATTGAGGGTAAAATCAAGAGTTTGAAGAACCAAGGGAAGGGCTTACTTATCCAACGAGTAAGGTTAGATTACTGCACTATTTCATACATTGTTTCTGCTGATAACTCATGGTAATTCATTCTATACATGTAAGAACTCACGGAATGGTGATCGGAAGTCGTGAGTTCGAGTTATTCACTTGTAGCGGACTGTTTTGTAGACTGTTTTGTCTTGCTGTTGGGCTGCGTGTTTTACAACTATTTTGTAAAGTTTTGGAGGTTATGTAGGGTTTTGGGCTGATACTTTTTCGTAATATTTCCGTGTCGTTTGACACGACTACGATGGTCGTCGTATGTATGAAGTAATTAGATTGTGCGTGGACTATTTTGGGAGGCTCAATATTATTCTTATTGATGTTGTTTAGGCTGTTTGGTGATTTATTTGAATGGTGTGAAGTCATATATATAGGGGAGGTGTTGTCCGTTTCACCGTAAAATAGGTTGTGACTAATACATAATAGTTATGTCGCTTAAATGATAACGATAGTATCGTTTCTCTTATTGTAGACTAAGCAGTTGTGATAATTTCATAGCTTGTGATCGGGGCAGTATATACAAGGTATGTGAGGCTATCCCTTTCTTTCTTTTGCAATACTCCGATTGTACATAATGTAATGAACGAGCTTCCAAAGATACTCTACTCTTAGAAGCTAGCAATACTTACATTGTTTCCTCTCTTATGGAACGACTGATGTGACGTGGCTTCTCTTATTCTTATGTTATCAATGGTGTTGGTACTTCCTGATTCTTCTAAGGTTCATAGTGAAAAGTTATTCCTAATAACCTGTACAGAGGATACCGATTATACATCACTCCGAAAGGTCTAGAACATGTTTCCATGAGTCGAGCATGAATGATATATATGTATCTATTCTAATCTACCGAGCTGCGCTATAATCGGCCGGGTAAGGCACCTACTATGCAACCACTAATCAGTTGGGTTTTACCGAGCTCCACGTGGCCGGGTATGATTCTACCGAGCCATATGATGGCCGGGTACATTTTTTACTGAGCCAATTACGGCCGGGTATGATATGATGATGATGATGATGCCCACAGAGGCGTATGTTTTAACACTTTATGTATATGTATCATGCATTTCATGTCAGTAGCCCTGAGAGGTACTCAGATGTTACAGGTTGTATATTCTCTATCCCTGCTTATATTACTTTTTGTATTTATGGTTCCCTGCCTTACATACTCAGTACTTTATTCGTACTGATGTCCTCTTATTTGTGGATATTGCATGTGGTGTTGTTGGTCGTTATAGACAGGAAGGTGCAGCTCCCCCACCACAGTAGGCTTTCCAATTCAGCGGTGATTGGCGAGATCCCTTCTCCGAACTTGCCGTCGTCTTGGTATGCATTTTTGTTATAGATATTATGGGTATGTTAGGGTCATGTTCGAGCTATGTTGCAGAACTTATGTTCCTTTATAGGCTCATAGACAGGTGTCGACTCATGTATAGTTTGGTATGCCTTGTCGGATAGGTTTTGTTGTATATTCTTTCATGGTATCGTGGTAGCTCGTACCTTATATATAGTTTCTTGATTGTCTGGACACCCCATGCTATATATGTTTATGCCATCATCTTTTATTGTTGGTTGTCATTTATCCATGTATACCATTAATATTAATCTCGTTGGACCTAACAGATAATAAAGAAGGTTAGGTAAAATGTATGTTGGTGCGCGACAAGTATGGATGGGTGCTAGTCATGGCCCTCCAGTTTGGGTCGTGACAAACTTGGTATCAGAGTCGGTCTGTCCTAAGAATGTTCTATGAGTCGTTTCTAGTAGATTCTTGACTATGGATGTGTAGCGCACCACATTTATAATCAGGAGGCTACATGACATTTAGGGTTGTTACCTTCTTCCAGAATCTCGATCGTGCGTAGAGTTGAGTCCTAAGTGTTCGTCTCTAGTATTTCCCTTGTTTTCTTTCAGCAATGCCTTCGACTAGGAAGCAAATGATTAGTAGATGGATTGATACAGCTGCAGGAGAGGGTACCAGTCAGGTGCCCCAAGCCAGAGTAAGCCAAAGTGAAGCTCAAAGTGAGATGTCGTCTCATACCTCATCAACTCAGTCTCCTCCGGAGGATATTAGGAGGAACCTAACACCTCCAGTTCCTCCGTCTAGCACTACAAATAAGGATATGCAGAGTTCTTTGCAGTTATTGACTATCTTGGTAGCTGCTCAGGCTCAGAGGCAAAATACAAGTGCTGCGGATAAACCAGTTAGTACGAGAGTTCGTGATTTTATTAATGTAGACCCTCCAGTGTTTACCGGATTCGACCCCAAGGAGGACCCACAGACTTTTATTGACTAGGTTCATCGTACATTGTGGGTTATGCATGTTAGTGATACAGAGGCAGTAGAGTTGGCTTCTTATCGGCTACGGTAGCGGTTCTCTGGTATGATAGTTGGGAGAAATCCAGGGGTCCGAATGCTCCTCCAACTGTGTGGAAGGAATTTTCTGAGGCCTTTCTTCGTCACTACTTTATAGTTGAGATACGACGAGATAGAGCTGATAAGTTCTTAAGCCTTAGACAAGGTAATATGAGTGTGCGGGAGTACAGTATGCAGTTTGATTCTTTAGCAAGGTATGCTCCCCATATGGTAGCCGAGATGAGTGATAGGGTGCATTTGTTCGTGAACGGGTTGGGACCACATCTGATAAATGAGTGCACGATACCCTCCTTGGTGGATGGCATGGATATTTCCCGTATTCAGGCTTATGACCAGACCCTTGAGGATCGTAAGCGCCACCAGAGGGCAGATAGGGAGCAGGATAGGGGCCAGCATAAGAGGGCGATATATGCAAGGTATCCTGATGATTTCAGAGGCAGCGTCAGGCCCCAGTCATTGAGGTTTATGGCGCAACCTGGAGCTAGTGCTCCTCCACAGTTTCAGAGGCCTCGATATGATCGATACTATTCTGGTCTAGGCCAAAATTTGTGGGTATCTAGCTCGCAACATCACAGGGATACTAGTCAGACGAGACCCCCCAACACTAAGTTGTGATCAGTGTGGTAAGGCCCACTTTGGACTATGTCGTCGAGGTTCTGATGCGTGTTATTCTTGCTGACAGCCTGGCCATACGATGTGAGATTGCCCCAATAGAGGAGGTGATAGTATGGCTCAGCCAACAGGATCTGTGTTGGGTTCTTCCTCATCAGTTCGACCTCCAACATGGAGTTTTTCAGCCGTCGACAGGTCATGGTAGAGGTAGAGGTGCAGGGCCGAGTTTGAGTGGTGCTCAAAGTCGAACCTATGCTCTCGTAGGTCGACAGGATCTCGAGTCATCTCCAGATGTTATTACAGGTATATTGTCTGTGTTTTCTTATGATGTATACGCGCTGATTGATCCGGGATCCACATTGTCATATGTTACACCCTTTGTGGCTAATAAGTTTGGCATTGAACCTGAAATTATAAGTAAATCCCTTGCGGTATCTACTTCAATAGGAGATTCTATGATTGCTAGAAGAGTATATAGCGGCTGCATTGTGATGATTTTTAGTCGTCAAACCTCGGAAAATTTATATGAGTTAGAAATGGTTGATTTCGATGTGATAATGGGGATGGACTGGTTGTCCTCATGATATGCAAATGTTGATTGTTGTACGAAGATCGTTAGGTTTCAATTTCCTGGTGAACCCATCATTGAATGGAAGGGGAACATTGCTACACCGAAAGGTAGGTTTATTTCCTATCTTAAGGCAAGGAAAATGATCTCAACATGTTACATTTATCAACTCGTTCGCGTTAGGATGTGGAGACGAAGCTGCCTACTCTACAATCAATCCCCGTGGTTAGTGAATTTCCAGATGTTTTCCAAGATGAACTCCCAAGCCTTCCTCCTGAAAGGGAGATTGAGTTTAGCATTGATGTGTTGCCTGACACTCAACCGATCTCTATCTCTCCTTTCAGAATGGCCCCGGTAGAGTTGCAAGAGCTGAAGGCGAAATTGAAGGACTTGCTGGATAAGGGCTTAATTAGGCCTAGCACTTCACCTTGGGGTGCGCCATTTCTATTCATGCGGAAGAAAGACGGGTCATTATGGATGTGTATCGACTATCGACAATTGAATAAGTTTACTATAAAGAACAAGTATCCACTTCCAAGAACTGACGACTTGTTTGACCAACTCAAGGGTGCCAAATATTTCTCCAAGATGGACTTATGTTCAGGGTATCATCAGGTGAGGGTTAAGGAGAAGGATATTCCAAAGACGGCCTTCCGAACAAGATATGGGCACTTTGAGTTCTTGGTGATATCGTTCGGGCTAACAAATGCCCCAACAACTTTTATGGATCTCATGAATACATTATTCAGGCCCTATCTTGATGTGTTTGTTATTGTATTCATTGATGACATTCTGGTGTATTCTCTTTCAGAGGTGGAACATGCGGGCCACTTGCAGATAGTATTACAGATGCTTCGGGATCGAAAGTTATATTCTAAGCTCTCCAAATGTGAACTCTGGATGAATTCTGTAGCATTACTTTGCCATGTGATATCTGACGAGGGTATCACTGTCGACACTCAAAAGATCGATGCAGTAAAGAATTGGCCGAGACATACAACACCATCAGAAGTCTGCAGCTTCCTAGGGCTAGCAGGATATTATAGGCGATTTGTAGAAGGGTTTTCCTCCATATTAGTACCATTGACTAAGTTAACACAAAAATCTAACAAGTTCCAGTGGTTTGAGAGTTGTGAGCGTAGTTTTCAGGAACTAAAGAATCGATTAATATCCGCACCAGTTCTCACTCTCCTTGAAGGAACAGAAGGATATGCGGTATATTGTGATGCCTCAGGTATAGGTTTGGGGTGCGTATTGATGCAACGTGGAAAGGTGATTGCTTATGCATCAAGACAATTGAAGAAGCATGAAAAGAATTACCCGACCCATGATTTGGAATTGGCTGAAGTAATATATGCTTTGAAGATGTGGTGGCACTACTTATATGGCATCCATGTTGACATCTACACAGATCATATGAGTTTACATACATCTTCAAGAAGAAAGAGTTGAATTTGAGGTAGCATGGGTGGCTTGAATTACCGAAATACTACGACATTGAGATATTCATCCCGGTAAAGCCATTGTTGTTGCAGACGCTCTCAGCTGTAAGTCAATGGGAAACTTAGTACACATTGAGCTAGGTAGATGGGGTTGACTAAAGAGCTTCATTAGCTAGCCAATATGAGAATCGTATTATTAGACTCTGATGACGTAGGTGTTACTGTACATAATACATCAGAATCATCTTTTGTAGCCGAGGTAAAAGCACAGAAATATGAAGATCCTATCTTGGTACGATTGAGGGAGAGAATTAAGGAGTGTAGAATTACGGCTTTTGAGATCGTAGGAGATGGGGAACTGATATACCAGGGCCGATTATGTGTGCCTAATGTGGCAGGATTGGGAGAAAAGATTATGAATGAGATTCGGCAATCCTAATATTTCATCCATCCCGGCTCGACAAAGATGTATCATGATGTCAAGGAGCAGTATTGGTGGGATAACATGAAGAAGTCTATTGCAGAATTTGTAGCCCAGTATCCTAATTGTCAACAAGTAAAGATAGAACATCAGAAACCAGGTGAATTTCTTCAGAATAAAGATATTCTGACCTGGAAATTGGAGGTGATTAAAATGGGCTTCATTATTGGATCACCTCGCTCTTATCATAAGTTTGATTCCATCTGGGAGATTGTTGATTGACTTACAAAATGTGCCCATTTTTTGCCAGTTAAGACAACTTACAGGCCTAAAGATTTTGCAAAGTTATATATCAAGGAGAGAAGATGTAGATCACCAGTTGGATGGTTCGAAGTCGGTAAAACAAAATTGTATGGGCCAGATTTCATTCACCAAGCCATTGAGAATGTGAAGGTAATACAGGAACGATTGAGAACGACACAAAGCAGGCAAAATTCTTATTCTGATGTTCGACGTTGTGATTTGGAATTTCAGATTGGTGATTGGGTTTTCCTGAGGATCTCACCAATGAAGGGCGATATGCATTTTGGGAAGAAAGGTAAACTGAGTCCAAAGTATATCGGTCCGTATAAAATTCTTCAACGAATTGAAAAAGTTGCTTATGAGTTGGAATGGCCATCCGAATTGGAATTGTCCACCCGGTATTCCATGTAACTATGTTGAGAAAATGTATTGGAGACCCTTCTCAAGTTGTCCCTATCAAAGATATACAAGTTACCGAGGATTTATCATATGAAGAAGTTCTAGTGGCTGTAGTAGATCGACAAGTCCGCAAGCTGAGAACAAAATATATAGCTTCCGTCAAAGTATTGTGGATGAACAAGGATATGGATGAAATGACATGGGAAGCGGAATAAGAGATAGAGTCTAAATACCCTTACCTATTCCAGAATTGTGATAACAAGGATGTTGGTGGCATGCATGATACATTGGAAAGATGAAACGGCTTTATGAGGTAAGAAATAACTTGAAAACACTCTTCCTTAATACAAAATGGTGATATGCAAATAATGTACATTTCCATAATACTTTGTGTAGCCTTTTGAGGCAATAGGTTGGGCTTAAGTTCTTGCAAATTTTGCTAGTGACCATTTTTCGTTGGAATCCACGATGATTTAGATTCCCCATAAACCCTTACATTCGAGGACAAATGTTCCTAAGAGAGGAGGGTGTTACAACCCATATCCACTCGCATTTGTTCATACCATACATTAGTGAATATAAATCCAAGAAGGAATTATCCTTGAGATGATAAGAAGGTAATCCTATTGATCATAAGTGATACAAGGGTGTATAAGGGTAATTAACAAGTAGTAAAAGTTAAATGAATCAAGGATGTTGTAGCTCGTATTTTCGGGTAAACCTATAGGTTCTTAATACACTCAAGAGGTCATTTTTTAATTTATTTGAATCATATAATATCCGTTTCATAGTCTTGAAATCAAACGATTTATGAAACAAAAGTCGGCAAAATTTGTCACAACTTAGGTTCAAAATTTTCCTTAAACATTAGGTCAAATGTTTCTATGCTTTTCTCCCAATTTACCAGGAAGTATAGGGTGATCTACCCACCAAAATAAATATCTGTGATTCTAGTTATCAACGCATTAAACAACTTATCAATACGACATCGTAGTAGAGAGATATAGCTATTTTCGTGAGACTGCGCAAGCTTCTAGGTGACAAGTAGGTGTGTAACATACTTGTTAAAATGATAGCCCAAAAAAGGGAAATTCGGATGGGATATTGAGCCCATTTAAAATGTTAACTCCTGAAATATAACCCTCAATATATCTCACAAAAATTCAAAACAAAACCCCTGCAAACCTCCTCCCGAAAATTCCACACTAACCCTAATCGATTTTTCATCTCTTTCAAGTTCTAATTGAGGGTAAAATCAAGAGTTTGAAGAACCAAGGGAAGGGCTTAGTTATCCAACGAGTAAGGTAAGATTACTGCACTATTGAATACATTTTTTCTTCTGTGAACTCATAGTAATTCGTTCTATACATGTAAGAACTCACGGGATGGTGACCGGAAGCCGTGAGTTCGAGTTATTCACTTGTAGCGGACTGTTTTGTCTTGCTGTTGGGCTGCGTGTTTTACTACTATTTTGTGAATTTTTGGATGTGGAAGGTTGTGGTGAAACACCATATATATGTAGGGTTTTGGGCTGATAGTTCTTCACAATATTTCCGGGTCGTTTGACACGACTACGATGGTCGTCGTATGTATGAAGTAATTAGATTGTGGGTGGACTATTTTGCGAGGCTCAATATGATTATTATTGATGTTGTTTACGCTGTTTGGTGATTTTTTTGAATGGTGTGAAGTCATATACATAGGGGAGGTGCTGTTCATTTCACCGTAAAATAGGTTGTGATTGATACATAATAGTTATGTCGCTTAAATGATAACAATAGTATCGTTTCTCTTATTGTAGACTAAGGAGTTGTGATAATTGCATCGCTTGAGATTGGCAGTGTATACAAGGTATGTGAGGCTATCCCTTTCTTTCTTTTGCACGATGCTGATTGTACATAATGTAATGAACGAGCTTCCAAAGATACTCTACTCTTAGAAGCTAGCAATACTTACATTGTTTCCCCTCTTATGGAACGACTAATGTGATATGGCTTCTCTTATTCTTATGTTACCAATGTTGTTGGTACTTCCTGATTCTTATAAGGTTCATAATGAAAAGTTAATCCTAATAACGTGTACCGAGGATACCTATCTTACATCACTTCGAAAGGTCTAGAACGTGCTTCCATGAGTCGAGCATGCAGTATATATATGTATCTATTTACTCTACCGAGTCGTGTTATAGTTAACTGGGTACGTCACCTACTGTGCAACCACTAATCAGTTGGGTTTTACCGAGCTCCACGTGGCCGGGTATGATTCTACCGAGCCTTATGATGGCCGGGTATGTTTTTTACCGAGCCTATTACAGCCAGGTTTGATATGATGAGATGATGCCCACAGAGGTGTATATTTTAACAGTTTATATATCTATACATATGTATCATGCATTTCATGTCAGTCGTCAGAGGTACTCAGATGTTACAGGTTGTATATTCTCTATCCCTACTTATATTACTGTTTGTATTTATGATTCCCTGCCTTACATACTCAGTACTTTATTCGTACTGACGTCCTTTTATTTGTGGACGCTGCATGTCGTGCTGCAGGTCCTGATAGACAGGCAGGTGCAGCTCCCCCACCACAGTAGGTTGTCCAGTTCAGCGGTGATTTGCGAGATCCCTTCTCCGGACTTGCCGTGGTCTTGGAATGCATTTTTGTTATAGATATTATGGGTATGTCAGATCTCCGTTCCGGCTATGTTGCAGAACTTATGTTCCATTAGAGGCTCATAGACAGGTGTCAACTCATGTATAGTTTGGTATGCCTTGTCGTCTCGGCTTTGTTGTATAGTCTTTCATGGTACCGTGGTAGCTCATACCTTATATATAGTTTCTTGATTGTCTGGATACCCCATGTTATGTATGTTTATGCCATCATCTTTTAATGTTGGTTGTTCGTGATCCATGGATACCATTAATATTGATCTCGTTGGTCCTAACATATAATAAAGAAGGTTAGGTAAAATGTATGTTGGTGCGCGGCAAGTATGGCCGGGTGCTAGTCATGGCCCTCCAGTTTGGGTCGTGACATTCCATATAGTACCCTAAAGATATAATAATACAAGTCATGAGCCACTAAAATTTGTGCGTTGTATATGAATGAAATTCCAGGTTGTTGCCGCTGTCTAATGTGAGTATAACAGCCTACTAATTGTGCTTAAGCTTTCTTGTATGTTGTTTAAGTTGTTAGGATGATAAACTACAAGATAATACTTAGATTAGCTTAACTTCTATGGTGTTGTATTGCCATTGAGGGTTAATGTAAGCTAAATATAACTTGGATTTCGACTTGAAGTTACTTTAGGAGGTAGGTATATTGTGTTCTTGCATGTGCCTAAGGTTATATTGATGTTGATTAAGTTAAATAGATGGAGTAGGCATGAACTAGTTAATAAAATTACTCATCGAAGATAGTTGGAGTTGTGGATTATTTCCTTTGTTATAAATATATGGTATAAGGATGGAATCATTGATGAATGACTTCATTATCATGTTAATGATACTTGTAAGTTAATGTAAGAAGTCTATAAAGGGTATATGGGTTATACAGATTCCAATTGGAGCTTGCCGCTCGACATGAAGTAGTTGTAACTTATTGTTGTTATGTGGTGCCTTGTTATTGACATTTATACGTTGATGGATTTGTCTGGTTGTTGTTTTTGGTATATGGTATTGGTGGAGGCCCTTGTTACAAAGGAGATGCTGCCAAAATTTAAGTAAAACGAGCCACTAGCTTAAGTTATAGACTTGGCCTTTGCTCAACACTGATATTGAATCTCCTTATGCTATGATAGATCGTGTTGACTTAATTGAAGAGTCACTTGGAAGGTATTAAGGACTCAACATGTTTAAGGTATGTTAAGGCTTTTACTTCTTTCTTTTGGCATGATCTAAAGTGACATGAACATAAACGGTATGCAAATTAATAATGTTCTTAGGTCATTCCAAAAGGGTTAGTACCTTGAGTCGAGCATGCATGATATATATGTATCTATTTTACTCTACCGAGTCACGCTATTGTCGGCCGGGTATGACACCTATTGTGCAACCACTGATCAGTTGGGTTTACCGAGCTCCACGTGGCCGGGTACGATTCTACCAAGCCTTATGATGGTCGTGTACGTTTTTACGGAGTCCTCTTTGAGGCCGGGTACGATATGATGATGATGATGCCCACAGAGGCGAATGTTTTTAAAACGTTTATGAATATATATGTATTATGCATTTTATATCAGTAGCCCCTAGAGGCACTTAGATGTTACAGGTTGTATCTCCTCTATCGCACTTTACATTACTATTCTTGTTTATGCTTTCTAGCGTTACATACTTAATACTTTATTCGTACTGACGTTCCTTTTTGCCTGGGGACGCTGCGTTTCATGCCCTCAGGTCCCGATACACAGGTTTACATTCCTCCAAGTAGGCTATCAGATCAGCGAAGGTGTTGGTGCACTCCACTTACTTCGGAGTTGCCTATTAGGTCAGTATGCTTTGGATATGTATTGATTGGAATGGCAGAGCCCTGTCCCGACCTTTATGATATTAGGTACTCTTAGAGGCTTGTAGACATATGTCAGGTGTATGGATACTTTTATGTCCTTGTT
Source organism: Nicotiana benthamiana (assembly GCA_034376525.1). NCBI lineage: Eukaryota > Viridiplantae > Streptophyta > Magnoliopsida > Solanales > Solanaceae > Nicotiana > Nicotiana benthamiana. Next base: position 36,997,472 of record CM067332.1, on the reverse strand, counting down.
GGCTTATGCTTTATGTTTACAAATGGTCATGTCGGGCTTATAGGCCCGTATGTCACATATATAAGTTTGTATATCATGTTGGGTCTTCATATGTTGAGTATTCCGCTATGTTTCATACTTGTTATTTCAGGACGTTTGTTCTGGCTCATTTACTCATGAGAGTATAATAAGAGAGATATGTTTCGTTTGTACTCAGTTAGGTAAGTCATTGGGCGCTCGTCGCAGCCCTTAGATTTGGGTCGTGACAAAAGTGATATTAAAGTAGTTCTGTCCTAGGGAGTCTACAATCCATGTCTACTAGAGTCGTGTTTATGGGTTTGTAGTGCGCCACACTTATAAGCAGGATGTTGCAGGACATTTAGGACTGCCACTCTTTCTTCTTACTCTAGATCATGTGGTAGAGCTCAATTGTTAGAATTCTAACTTCTAAATTCTATTTTATTCGTAATACAATGATACCTACATCGAGAAAGATAGTTGGTAAGAGATTGAATGTGGCTCTGGAAGAGCTGAGTTAAAGGAACTCGATTTTGCATCTCATTGATGATGAGTAAATGTAAATTCTTCAGCAGATCATTTGTGTACTAAGACGTGTAAGCTTCTTGATAAAGATCCCTAAGGCATAAATATCTATCCACCCATATGTTTTGAAAACCAACAAGAGAATCAGAAGGTAGATACATGTTTCAACAAATAAAAGAAGCAAGGTGGCGAAGGTTACGAGGTACCAGTTAACGAAGGTTCAATATTTACAATTTAGGCAGAGAAATACATGCATTTTGAGTTACCTTCAACGGTAACAAAGTTTAATACAATTGACCACACCCACCTCATTTATTTTCTATGTGAACTAACAAATATAGTTTCAGAGAATGATGTAATATCAGGATCAAGCTGGGGTTAGAGTAACAAAAATTTGTGGATATATTGTTATCATTAGCTAACATTTTTGAAGGATACTGCAAAGGTGGTAATAAATCTCCTTGTAACACACCCAAATGGTGATCTCTAGAATAGTGCAATCATATATGAATACTAGAATATTCAGCAATTTCAGAAAATAGGCAGTAGAATCCTAAAAGGGATAAAATATTTACCTTAGTATGACTCCCGCCCTAGTGAGGGAGGGAGAGAAAGAGAATTTTAGCCATCCCAAAGAGCCAGTGAAATGAAGCAAGATGATCTAAAAGTGAAAGAACGTTTTGCTGAAGTTTTCAGAATAAAGTGATAGATAGAAGTATTAGTCGGAGATTAACAAGAGAGTAACTGAAATATTATGAGTAAGGTGTGAAAAATGGTATGACAGGATGACAAAGTCTACAGTCAACTGAAGGGAGAGACAAAAGGTGACATGCCATGATGAAATAAAAGCGTATAAGCCATATAGCAATATCCCTATTTTGAGAAATGAGTTGGTGACTCCGACATGATTACTAGAAGGAAAATGTATACCCTAGAGTAATAGGAAGAAGTATTGGCTAGTGAACAAGATAAACTAAACATGAATTGGGAATCGAATGATTTGATAATAGTCGCCATCATCAGAATATTAGAGATTGCGTTCTGGCGATAATAGAACGGACAACAGAAGAATAACCTTTAAAAGGTCATTTAATAAGATGTTTCCCTAAGGCAAGCACTGTGAGCAGTGTTAATCATATGGGACTAAGTGTTCTAGTTACACTAGGTGTCGCCTTCATACATAAGAAATTTAGTTATTCCTGGTACATAAGATTACAATAAGGCAATTAAGGTTCATTGATGATGTGAGAAGACGCCAAAGATGAATAGATAAAACATCAATAGATAGATCGTCGTAGTACTAAATCTAGGTAATCCCCTAAAGGAGGAATATGGTGTGATATGGTATTAAGTTGAAGTTAAGCGGTTCAAGTAATAATAGAATTGTAAATGAGGAATATGGCAAAAAGGAGAGAGGGATGATGTTGAATTTATTCAATTCCTACAAATATGTTGCGATTCTAGAATATTATACAAGCACGACACTGGGGAGAGGCAGTAAAGGTTTCTAGCCAGGATGTTATTGATAAATAAGTGTGAATGGACACTTGATACATCAGGAGATAATGGCTAGAGGTAAGTTAATATAAAGGATATATCCCAATAGAAATTATACAATATATATATATATATATATATATATATATATATATATGAGAGTAGATCAACAAGTAATTAGTAGTTGATTCAGGAAAAGCCCAATTATGGCTAGACAAGAGGTCGCAGATAAATGAACAGGTCATGCAAGATAAATGTAGTGAAACGCAACATAGTGAATTCAGTCTCGCAGATACGAGTCGTAATCCTTTGAAAAATTTAAATAGGATTTGAGGTAGTTAAAGGTATCATTTAAGTATTATAAAAATAAGAGAGAGTTCCACTAAGGAGACAATCAAAATTTGAGCCTAGAAGTAACCCTGTGAGTACAAGGTCACAAAGTTATGTAACTAAGGACTATTATAGGTGAGTAATAACAACAAAAATTTCCTTCGGGTGCGCGATATAACAAGCTCGCAACTTTACAAGACCCAGAAGGTCTCCTGAAATACTACAACAACAGACTAGCTGAGCAAATATGGGAGAAGGTTTCCACCTAAGCATATCGAGCTAAAGAGTAAATGATCTTGTAATGACAGTGTCACTACTATATTGCATACTCTATAAGAAAGTGGCACCTATCATGGCTAGTGAATAGGAAGAAAAAAAATAAAAGTTGATATTTGAGATTATATGAGGTACAGTAAAGTACAGTATTCGTGGGCAATAAGACAAGCCAAGTATTTATGCAACAAGTGTTAGAACGACCAGGAAAAATAATTGCTTACATTTAAGGACGACTGAGAAGGCACAAAAGGAAATTAATGGTGCTAGCAAGTTAAAGGAAGGTTGCGATTAGTATAAATTGATAGGTGTAGGTCATAAGGTAAAGTATCGTAGAGGAACAATATTTTAGGTAGATTGGGGTAAGGTAAGAAAAGACAAGTGAGAAGGTGATAAGAATAGGTGAGTTCACATGATTAAACCCATCACAACAAGAGAGCTAATAGCTTCCGTAACTTATTGAAAGCTCGCTAAAGACAGAATGAACTCAGAAGAGTCTAAGACGAGGTGCATTTAGAAGAGATGGAATGTTGCACTGGTAGTAGAATGAGGGTGTAATTGTGATAAATGATAAGAGAATAATGTTTAGGCCTTTGATTGAGTAATGATTTAAAGAGAATGGATTTCATAAACTACGCAGGATTTGAATACCCCCATAAGACGAATCATGTTGGGATACTATTGATATGGGCATTGCTGTGTAGTATCGTCTCTATGTGGATTAAGAAAATCACTTATGATGTTCTCCGATGATACATGAGCCTCAATGACAATGTATTACGTAAAAAGGTCTCAAGTTATGAGTGGTAGATTAAGATCAACATTAGGACTGGATCAACAATGGATGGATACAAGTTAAATGGTATAAGAGGAGGTTAGGTTGTCATTCTTAGATGAAAAATAATGAGGAAGCACAAAAGGACATAGGTTTATACATGTAGGATAAGCAGCGAGGGGATAACCTGGAGTTGGGTAAGAGACCTTGATAATAATAAAACAAAAGTAAGAGTTATGGGATAGTTTGACCTTCCTAGACGCAGAAAAGTTGTAAGGATGGATATCTGAGTCTATAAAACAAGATATATCAATAGTAGTAAGTTCAACAAAGTACCAAGTGAAGAACATCAATACACCAATAGATTCCTAGAGGGACAATTTGTCATAATTCTGTATATATTCATAAAGTGAGGCTTAGAGACTGGCTAAAAGGTGGAAGAAAAAGGGAAGGGTAGTTTCTAGGCGCTCATACAAGGACATAGTTGTACATACTGCATGATATAAACTAGCAAATGTTACGATATTGGAAGACTTCCAACCACATCTTATGGCATAAGAAAGAGGCCGAAATGGGAGAATGCCCAAGCGTTTGGATTAATTCACAAAACAGTTGCTTAGATGGCAAGGTGAGCATTAATGTATTTTTAAGAGCTATAGTTTATGAAACTGATAAGCGCATTAGTTAACATTCGAGGACGAATGTTCCAAAAGGGGGAATGATGTTAGATTCCATGTTTTTGTACGTGATAGTACGTCGTATGCCAATTGATATAAGCTCAGAAAATGAGATCATTTTTGAAAGTACATAATGTAAGTTTTATATTGTTATCTTGGAGGTTACAAATCTTTAAGATCATGAATAACAAGTACCAAAAGGTTTGGAAAGCTTAGACGCTAAACGAACAGAAGAAAATAAGTTTCGTTGAAAGTCGACAAATTTGGAATGTTATAACATGTACTTTGGGGTGAGACTAGAGTTCTTAACATAATAAGGAGGTTATTGTATGAGTTATTTTAGTCGTACAATATTCATTTTCTACATTTTGAAGGCAAGCAAGTTGTGGAACAAGAGTTGGCAAAGGTCATCACAAGTTACATTCATAAATTTGCTGAAATTTAGGTCAAATGTAGACGCACTTTTCTCCCTATATACTTGAAATCAAGGATGCTCTACATACCAAATTGAATATATATGAGTCTAGTTTCCAACATATTAAACCTTTCATCCATATGACATCAGAGTAGAGATATATTTGAGTTTTCGCGAGACGGCGCAAACAGCTCCAACGGGACCCACTTAGGTGGTGCTTGGCCTACTTCAATTTATAAACGATTTGGATCCCTATTTTTGCTCATTTTTCAACTCAACTTCGTCTTCAAACTTCTCCTAACCCTTCTAATTATATTCCACATGGGTTTGAAGTGATTCCAAAGTGATTACACCATATTTCAACATCAAACCTAGTCCTAGTGAAGAACAACACCTCTTTGAGGTTGTGTTGTCATTGAGGATTGTTGTGGGCCGTATCTGGATGAAATTCTAGGTTTTTGCCGCTTTCTAAGGTGAGTATAACTTCATAATAATTTTGCTTAAGCTTTCTTGTATGTCGTTTAAGTTGTTAGGATGATAAACTACAAGATAGTACTTGGATTAGCTTAAGTCACTTCTATGGTGTTGTATTGCCATTGAGGGTTATTGTAAGCTCAATCTAACTTGGATATCAACTTGAAGTTACATTAGGAGGTAGTTATATTATTTTCTTGGATGCGCCTAATATTATATTGATGTTGATTAAGTTAAATGGATGGAGTAGACATGAACTAGTAAATAAAATTAATAATTGAAGATAGTTGGAGTTGTGGATTGTATACTTTGTTATAAATATATGGTATGAGGATGAAATCATTGATGAATGACTTCATTATCATGTTAATGATACATTTAAGTTAATGTAAGAAGTCTATAAGGGGTATATGGGTTATAAAGATTCCAATTGGAGCTTGCCGCTCGTCATGAAGTAGTTGTGACTTCTTGTTGTTATGTGGTGTCTTATTATTGACATTTATACGTTGATGGATTTCTATGATTGTTGTTGCTGGTATATGGTATTGGTGGAGGACCTTGTTACAAAGGAGATTCTGCCCAAATTTATGTAAAACGAGCCACTAGCTCAAGTTATAGACTTGGCCTTTACTCAGCACTGATTTTGAATCTCCTTATGCTATGATAGATCGAGTTGAGTTGTTTGAAGAGTAACTTGGAAGGTATTATGGATTCAACATGTTTAAGGTATATTAAGGCTTTTAATTGTTTCTTTTGGCATGATCTAAAGTGGCATGAACATAAACGGTATGCAAATTCATAACAGATCTACTCCTAGGAACTAAGGTTGTCCATTTTGTTCTTTCCTTATAAAGTTATTCTAAACAAGTATGTATGATCCTTAAATCCTACTAAGGTTCAAATTGATGGTAGGGATTTCCATAATGTCCTTAGGTCATTCCAAAAGGGTTAGAACATGATTCCTTGAGTCGATCATGCATTATATATATGTATCTATTTTACTATACGGAGCCGGGTACGATTCTACCGAGCCTTATGATGGCCGGGTACGTTTTTACCGAGTCCTCTTTGAGGCCGGGTACGATATGATGATGATAATGCCCACAGAGGCGAATGTTTTTAAAACGTTTATGAATATATATGTATTATGCATTTCATGTTAGTAGCCCCTAGACGCACTCAGATGTTACAGGTTGTATCTCCTTTATCTCACTTTACATTACTATTCTTGTTTATGCTTTCTAGCCTTACATACTTGGTACTTTATTCGTAATGACGTACCTTTTTGCTTGGGGACGCTGCTTTTCATACCCGCAGGTCCCGATAGACAGGTTGACATTCCTCCAAGTAGGCTATCAGCTCAGCGAAGGTGTTGGTGCACTTCACTTACTCCGTAGTTGCCTATTCGGTTAGTATGATTTGGATATGTATTGATTGGAATGGTAGAGCCATGTCCCGACCTTTATGATATTAGGTACTCTTAGAGGCTTGTAGACATATGTCAGGTGTATGGATACTTTCATGGCCTTGTTAGCTTATGCTTTATGTTTACAAAGGGTCATGTCGGCCTTATAGGCCCGTATGTCACATATATAAGTTTGTATATCATGTTGGGTCTTCATATGTTGAGTATTCCCTTATGTTTTATACTTGTTATTTTAGGACGTGTTTTCTGGCTCATTTACTCATGATAGTATGATAAGAAAGATATGTTACATTGGTACTCAGATAGGTAAGTCACTGGGTGCCCGTCGCGGCTCTCTGATTTGGGTCGTGACAAAAATATACATCATAGTACGGCTCTAAGGCTCACATCAGTCATCAAATCAACTCTCAATGACTCACATCTCATAATACTCAACCCAAACAGCTTCACATATAAAAGGCATCAAAAACACTTGATATGACACATAAATAATGTACCGAGATCGAGATATAATATGCAAATGAAGAATTATGAATGAAAATATGACTACTATCAAGGCAGCGACTCAAATTAACAACAATGGCCCTAACATGTCTCAACAAGTAATCCCATAGCCTAGATACGATATCTAGCATGATTAACAACTCATTTAATTATACAAGTAGAGAAAATATGGAAATAATGTGGCATGATTAGAAAAAACAAGTCTCATGGTAGCCTAAAGTCTACCCGGATCATGAATACCCCTCATGTACACACACATGTCCGTTACCTAGACCGTGTGTCACCCCTAGTACATCTCAAGTATCAAAGTACATAAGGATAATTACCCCCAAAATAAAGTTCAGATATATTACTTACTTCAAACAAAGGAAATTCAGACGCTAAAAATGTCTTCTCGCTTGAATCGACCTCCGGACGGCTTGAATCTATTAAAAAAACAACTCAATAACATCAAATAATACCATTAGAATCAAACAAAAATAATAAGTCTCTTTAGTCAAATACTCAAATTCAACAAAATATCAAGCCTAGGCCAACACCCCAAAATTCGACAAAACTCATAAATTCTGACAACCCATTCAGATTTCCAAATATATAATTGGGTTCCAACATCAATATCATTTTCAAAACCCCAATATTCATTCTCTTAAGTGCAAGTCAAAAAACCCCAATTTTTCTCTTTAAATCCTTGATTTATGTGGAGTAATTTGTGAAAAACAAAATATACAATCAAAAAAAGATAAAATACTTAGCTTAATGATTTTTGTGTTTATCTCCTCCAAAATCGCCTTACTTGAGCTCCAAGAGCTCAAAAGTGGAGAAATAAACTCAAAAATGCGAAATAAGATGTTTTAAAGCCCTGGCAGTCGTCCTTCTTCGTGACCTGGGGCATGATCGAGATGAACACTCCTGTGAAATACTCTAGAAACTCTTTTCAGATAGCCTCTAGTGCAACGGCAGCGATATTTTGTACAAAGCTCTAAATAATAAATAGTTTGATTTTCTTCAAACTAGACGCAAAGATTTACAAATTTTATTTTTTGATTACCTACAAAATTCCTTAGAGATTACAGGATATGAGCTCCCAATGTCAGCCCTAGACATAAGACATTTCTTCTTCGTGAACGCGATTCACAAGTCCAATATTGCATTTAACCCTTCACAACGGCGTCCCAGAGCTCCACGATCGCGATGTACAGCACTGTAACCAAAAACCAACAGCGGAAAAGGGCCTAAAAATGGTCTAAAAGTATCCTGAAACTCACCCGAGCCTCTCGGGATCCCATCCAGTCATACCAACAAGCCCATATATCTAATCCAAATCTATCTAAAGGATCAAAATAGAAAAACTAACATCAATATCAAGAAATAAATATCAAAACTCATCATGAAACCTTCAAACTCAAGAACTTCAAATATTTAGAACCAAATGTCTGATTCATACCAAATCAATTCGGAATGAAACCAAACATTGCAGAAAAGTTTCAAATAATAAAATAAACCTATTTCAAGTCACGAAATAATGATGCAAACCCAATGCCACAAAGTCAACTCATGGTCGAACTTATGAAATTTCTAAACCTTCAAATTGCTAACTTTCGATAAAAGAGCCAAATCATCCTAGGAGCTCCAAATATGAATCCAGACATATGCCTATGTCCAAAATTACCATATTAACCTATTGAAACTATAAAACTCTGATATGAGGTCAAATACAAAAAGTCAAACTTGGTCAACTCTTCCAACTTAAAGCTTTCAAATTGAGAATAATTCTTCCCAATCAATCATGAACTACTCGAAAATCAAAATTGACCATACATGCAAGTCAAAATATATCATATGAATCTACTTAAGACCTCATATCTCGTAATGAAATTTAAATGCTCAAAATGACTATTCGAGTTGTTACATTTTACCCCGCTTAAACATATGTTCGTCCTCGAACATGCCAAGTGTCATTCCAAAGATGTCAACCCACTGTATAAACTCACTATACATGTACCCCCTGGGTGATACTAAGTCATATCATTCCACATAAGCCCGTCAACGCAACTTGACTAAAGATTCTTTCTTCAACAGCCTCAAAATCCATATCTCAAACACACGAAATTTATTACATAACCCAATTTTGCGTCTAAATATTGTATAAGTTTGGACAAGTTGTATCAAGACATAACCATATTTCAAATATAATCACATAATATATCACATAACTCAAATAGCAATAACTTCCAATCACTGTAGCTTCCCAATAACAGCCACGTTCCAAAGATATACCTCATCTCAACATAGAACCTAATTTTGAACTTTCGTACACTGCCAAGGATAAAAGAAACAAGTAAAAATTGATAATCTCTCATAATTTCAACAAGTCGTAGAGCTCTCTTGCACTCCAAGAACCATAGCAAATTTCTAAGCTGACTTCTGACATTATTCTTCTAGTACTAGCTGCTCAATCAAAATGCCACACCAATATTGTTACACCCTATGTTTTCATACGCAAAATTATATTGTAAGTCAATTGATGTAAGCTTGGAGTACAAAGTAATTTAATTATGTTATATCACATATTTCCGTTTGATATATACACAACTAAGTTGAAGACGAATGCACTTAAATGTGATAAATGAGATATTGGGCAAATAAAAGAAGCTTCGTGCTTACTCGACGTGCTTGCTTAACTAACTTACCTTTCATCCTACTTGCTTGAGATACTTAACATGTGTCATGATTATTAAACGAGTAAGAGACACCTATTGAAATTAAATAGGGCATCATGTGACACACCCTAATGAAATAAGTGTAGAAAATCATTCTATCCATGATATGTGTGCTTTGGTTGTATTAGCATGATTTTCAGGTATAGATTTTGATAAATGACAAACAACGAAGTCGATGAATGACAAACAATGAAGTCAAGTGTCAAACAATGTTATTATATGACAAACAATCAAGATTGAATGCCGAGAAGCATATTGATGACGGAATTGCATAGACAAGCAGAAGACGAGCTCAAAAGTTCAAGACCGAAGACCCAAGGCGTAGGTCGTTAGGTAGAACAAATGTAAGAGCAACGTTTAAAGTTATCTCGTTTTTTGGCTCAACATAGGTCATCATAAATATGCATAAAATCATTTTATCAAATCATATTTCAAATACTTCAAACAAAATGATTTCAAACATTTTCATTTTAGCCAAAATGAATTTTAAACATGTCTTTCAAAGCTGGACAAAAATAATCGATTATGTTTATGTTGATAATCTATTATGTTAAGACAGTGTAAACCGGAATTTACAAAACAGCAAAATAATCGATTATCAGAATTGAATAATCGATTATCTTGTATCCGTTGCCAAAGTTTTTGAACGCTGTAAAAAATAATCGATTATGCAATATCAGTAATCGATTATTCTAGAGCAGAATCAGCTTCCGATTTTGTAACGGTAAGCTGATAATCGATTATCCAAATCTGATAATCGATTATCCTTGCATAAAATCAGCATAATTGATTGTCAATTAAGCAACGGACATACTACTTCTACCACCTATAAATAGAGGTCATTTGAGCTGAATTTAAAGACACAACACCTCTCATTATTCATATACATATTGATATCATTTGTGCATCATTATAGAGCTTTTATTGAGCCATTTGAGAGACAACTTTGAGTTGTTCAGAGAGCTTATTTTGTATCTCTTTATCTACTCTTATTAGAGAGTTCTTGTTGTAAAAGAGAAAGGTGTTTGAGAAGACCATATCTTCTCATTGATTGTCGGGTTTGCTAAGTACCCTCAATCTTAGTGTGTGAGGTCTTGTGGTGCGGTATCCACGAGTAAGGTAAAGTCTTGAGGTAAGGTATCCTCGAGCAAGTTGAAGTCTTGTGGTGCAGTATCCACGAGCAAGGTGAAGTCTTGAGGTGAGGTATCCTCGAGCAAGTTGAAGTCTTGTAGAGTGTACATCTACGAGCAAGTGTAACGGTTTGTTAGGCACCCGTAAGCTTAACGGAGTTAGTGGAATCTTGAGAGAGTCTCTCGGGGACTGGACTAACCACACGTTGTGGTGAACCAGTATAAATTTGGTGTGTTCTTTCCTTAATCTTTTAATTTCCGCATTTACTTTACTCCTGCAATTTTAGTTCTGCAATATTTATCAATATTCTCGTGCCGCACTATTCAACCCCCCCCCCCTAGTGACGGGCATAAATCCTAACAATTAGTATCAAAGCCTAACTCTCTGAAAGCCTTACCGGTTGAGAGAACGATATATATTTTTTGTTGAGAATATTGAACGCAGGAATGATGAGCGAAGGACACTCCACCTATAGGCCTCCACTATTTGACGGAACAAATTACACATATTGGAAAGAGCGGATGAGAATCTTCATCCAATCAAATAACTTTCGCTTGTGGCAAATCATCAAGAACGGTGAACAAATGCCAACAAAGAAAGTTGGGGAAACCATGGTTCCAAAGGAGGAAGATGAATATGATGCCGAGGACGTCAAGAAAGTTGAAAATAACGCAAAGGCCGTCAACTTATTATATTGTGCTGTGAATCCGGATGACTATCGGAAGATTTCTTGCTGCACAACCGCCAAGGAGATGTGGGATAAACTCGAGATCACTTATGAAGGTACGTCTCAAGTCCGAGAATCTAAAGTTGATTTTCTAACACATGAATATGAACTCTTTAAAATGAGGGAGAAAGAACCCATCGGTATTATGTTCGAACGTTTCTCAAAAATCGTCAACGATCTTCATGCTCTCGGGAAAGTATACACGAACAAAGATCTTGTTCGAAAAATCCTACGGAGTCTCACTCCCGAATGGCGTTCCAAAGCTAATGCCATCCAAGAGTCGATAGGAATCACGGATGTCACAATTGATGGACTAAGAGGTAACCTCGAAACTTATCAAAGCACAATTCTTAATCCCTATCTTAGAAGTAAAAGTTCGAATATTGCCTTCAAAGCCTCATCTTCTAAAAGAGTAGAGGTAAGTGATTCGGAAAGCGATGATGATATTATTTCCAATGATATAATTGAAAAGTTTTATAAGTGTATGAAGAAGGAAATAAAGAAGGAAGAACCAAGTCCTTCATGCCAAAATTGTGGAAAACTTGGCCACACCAAATCACATTGTCCAAAATCCAAGGACAAGAAGAAGAACAAACACCAAAGGCGTGTGACATGGGATTCGGACAGCTCGGGCGATGAAACTGCCGCATTATGCCTCATGGCCAACAAGGAAAAAGAGGTAAGTAATTCTAACTCTTATTCTTTTGAAGAATTACAAGAAGCTTTTCAAGAATTATATGATGAATTGAAAAAGTCTTCGAAAAAATCTCCAAAGAGGCCAAGGCTAAAATTAAAGTTTTAGAAGAGAAAAATAAATTTTTGGGAAATGACAATATTGATCTTAGAAATAAAATTAAGGAGATGAATGAAGCCTCTTCAATTGATCAAAGTTCTAATTGTTCTTCTTGTAGTTCTTTGAAAATAGAGAACATAGAACTAAGGAACACACTAGAGAAACGTAGTGTTGATGATCCTAAAATAATTGGAGAAATTAAGAAGAATATTAGAAAGGATGATAGAAATGATATTAGGCCACCTAGAAACGACTCTAGGAATTTCATTAATGGTTCTAAAATTAATCATTTTAGACCATCTAGAAACAACTCTAGGAATTTTGTTAATGAGTCTAGAATGAATAATTTTAGACCACCTAGAAATAACTCTAGGAATCGCAATATGTCTAGGAATAAAGACTTTAGATCACCTAGAACGTTTTTGGCTCAACCAAGACATATGCACAACCCGAATGTTATATGTCATTATTGCAACCGGGTAAGACACATAGCACCGATATGTTTTGCAAAATGTAGAGATTTATCTTTTGACTATGATTATTATTTGCCTCACCCCCAAGGACCCAAAAGTAGTTGGGTGCCGTAAACCTATTTTTAGGTACTTTTGCAGGTGTGCTTGAAGACTACAATATCTTAGTAGATGCACCAAGCACGAAACCTTATTGCATCGAGGGGGAATTTCGGTTAGTTATCATATTTTTGATAAAAACATAATAGTTGATATGTGTTAACAATTAATATATCTTTGTTAACAATTGATATTAATTATTTTTGTTGATTCATGTTTTGATCACTTTTATCTTGAATAACAATTGATATTAATTATTTTTGTTGATTCATGTTTTGATAACTCTTATCTTGAATAACAATTGGTATCAATTATTTTTGTTAAAAATAATGATTGATTCATGTTTTGATGAATATTCTTTTGGTTTGAATAATAGTTGATATATTCTTGAAAAATAAATGATTCATGTTTTTAATGCAACTATTAGTTTGTTAAAAATTAACTGTTGATATGTTCTTAAGTAATATGATTTGCAAAAATAACCGTTATTATGGTTGTTATGTTTTTACTAACATTTGGTATTATTTCATGTTGGTATGACTTTTTGAAATATCGTCAATGTATATTCCTCATTGTATTTCCCATTTTATTCTTGACACTAACAGTTGATATACCCAAAAGGGGGAAGTGTCGAAAGGGGAAAGTAGCCTTTGTATACTCTTCTTTTTGATAATGCCAAAAAGGGGAAGAGTTTAGGCGATATTCATCAAATAAGGGGGAGTGTATCTACGTTATAGTATGCCTTATTTGAGGGGGAATTATCATTAAGAGGAATTGTTTGCATGAATTGTATGTTGAGATATAGCATGAATTTAGGGGGAATCCGATATGCATATCTCCTGTTGTTTGTCATTATCAAAAAGGGGGAAATTGTAGAAAATCATTCTATCCATGATATGTGTGCTTTGGTTGTATTAGCATGATTTTCAGGTATAGGTTTTGATGAATGACAAACAACGAAGTCGATGAATGACAAATAATAAAGTCAAGTGGCAAACAATGTTATTATATGACAAACAATCAAGATTGAATGCCGAGAAGCATATTGATGACGGAATTTCATAGACAAGCCAAAGACGAGCTCAAAAGTTCAAGACCGAAGACCCAAGGCGTAGGTCGTTAGGTAGAACAAATGTAAGAGCAACGTTTAAAGTTATCTCGTCTTTTGGCTCAACATAGGTCATCATAAATATGCATAAAATCATTTTATCAAATCATATTTCAAATACTTCAAACAAAATGATTTCAAACATTTTTATTTTAGCCAAAATGACTTTTAAACATGTCTTCCAAAGCTGGACAGAAATAATCGACTATGTTTATGTTGATAATCGATTATGTTAAGACAGTGTAAACCGGAATTTACAAAATAGCAAAATAATCGATTATCAGAATTGAATAATCGATTATCTTGTATCAGTTGCCAAAGTTTTTGAACACTGTAAAAAATAATCGATTATGCAATATCAGAAATCGATTATTCTAGAGCAGAATCAGCTTCCGATTTTGTAACGGTAAGCTGATAATCGATTATCCAAATCTGATAATCGATTATCCTTGCATAAAATCAGCATAATTGATTGTCAATTAAGCAACGGACATAATACTTCTACCACCTATAAATAGAGGTCATTTGAGCTGAATTTAAAGACACAACACCTCTCATTATTCATATACATATTGATATCATTTGTGCATCATTATAGAGCTTTTGTTGTGCCATTTGAGAGACAACTTTGAGTTGTTCATAGAGCTTATTTTGTATCTCTTTATCTACTCTTATTAGAGAGTTCTTGTTGTAAAAGAGAAAGGTGTTTGAGAAGACCATATCTTCTTATTGATTGTCGGGTTTGCTAAGTACCCTCAATCTTAGTGTGTGAAGTCTTGTGGTGCGGTATCCACGAGCAACGTGAAGTCTTGAGGTGAGGTATCCTCGAGCAAGTTGAAGTCTTGTGGTGCGGTATCCACGAGCAAGGTGAAGTCTTGAGGTGAGGTATCCTCGAGCAAGTTGAAGTCTTGTAGAGTGTACATCTACGAGCAAGTGTAACGGTTTGTTAGGCACCCGTAAGCTTAACGGAGTTAGTGGAATCTTGAGAGAGTCTCTCGGGGACTGGACTAACCACACGTTGTGGTGAACCATTATAAATTCGGTGTGTTCTTTCCTTAATCTTTTAATTTCCGCATTTACTTTACTCCTGCAATTTTAATTCCGCAATATTTATCAATATTCTCGTGCCGCACTATTCACCCCGCCTAGTGACGGGCATAAATCCTAACAATAAGTACGTGAAAAGTAGGTGTGTCACCTACTTGCCAAAATAAGATGTCCAAATTGAATGATTGTTTGTGGCGCAAATTAAAGGTTAAAGAGAGGGCCATTGGCGCAGTAATTTGATTGACCATCAAGGGATCATTAAATCCAACATATGACCTTTTTCACCCGTCTTCATCTAAAATAAAGTTCAACAACATTCTCTCTTTCTCTCCCAAGCCAAACAACCACCCTTCTTTCTAATAAGGTTCTTAATGTAAAGGGCTTCAAGTTTCATTCCTCCCCCATGAGATGGTTTTCATGTGTTTTATCTACTCTCCTATGATCTTAATTATTTCTATATCAAACAACCTTAGGAAACCCCTCTCCTCCAAGGTTAGATCACCTACTCTTGATTAAAAGTCTTGTAGAAGTAGTGGAGATCACTTGTTTGATGTTGTTGCTAAGTGTTGAGCATTCTCAAGTTAAAAGAGACTTTTTTAGGGTTTCTTCTTACTGAATAAGTTAAGGAATCTTCTCTTCTTCATGTTTTTTAGCTTAATAGAGACTTATCTATCTTGTGACAATACGAATTTGTGAAAAAATGGCTTGAAATTAGTTCTAAGTTACTACAATTTGCTGGACTATTATGAGGTTATTTTTATTATGTGTTGTGGCAGAAAATTAGAGAAGTAAAGAAAACTATCAGGGACAAGGTGAGAATTGTATAAGGTTATAAGGGCATTAGAATAAAAATTATATGTTTGCCAAGGTTGTAGAATACAAATTCCTACAGTAAGAATGCATGGAAAGTTATAGACAATTGGGTATTCCTAATTATGTAGCCTACGAAAGGTGTCGTGAGATCCAATAAGAAGGAACACCTTATTTTAAGATATATAGGGCCTTACATAGTCATTCGACGAATATGAAAAGTAACTTATGAGCATGAATTGCCTCCAGATTTAGTGTCAGTCCATTATCCATACTACGAAAGTGTATTAGAGACTCTTCTAGGGTTGCCCTAGTAGATGATATTAAGACTATAGAGAAACTAACCTATAAGGAGATTCCAATGGCTATTTTAGATCGACAAATCTGTAAGTTTAGTACCAAAAAAGGTAACATTCGAGAAGGTGTTACTGAGAAATAAAAATGTCGAAGAAATGATGTGGGAGGACGTTAATGAGATGAAATCTAAATACCCTCTCCTATTTCAACTGAAGATATGGCTCGATATGCGATATTACAGCACGATCTATTTCAAACCAATGAGTCGTGAGTTGAGCTCTTATCATTTTGTTTCAGTACTTATGATTGAAGGTCGTGTGTGGCCAAGTGATGATATTTAAAGACATTGACCTTGTGTGGTATGTATTGTATGTTTTATGGCTGCGTGCAGGTTGATTTTAATCCAGTGTACAAAGGAGACTTTGGCAGAATTTTTGTGAGCTTTAAGAGTTAACATTTAAGGACAAATATTTCTGAGAGAAGGATGTTCCACCCCATACTGTCATGTTGGAATACGTCTTCAGTGAATCAATATAAGCCAAGGAGTTTAAGGACCTTTACCAAGATAATGGTGAGTTACACATGTGTTGCAGAAGTATCGTGAGGGCTGGAGGCTAATCAAATAAAAATGTTATAACGCATACTTTCGGAGTAAACTAGGAGTACTTAATAATCTAAGGAGGTCATGTTTAAATTTAATTACATGTTGGTGAGGTTTTTTGAAGCACAATACGACAAGATAGCATTGGAATAGCCTAAGATATGGCTACTGTTTTATTGGGATGCTTTGAGGTGATAAATATGATTCGTGTTGGTTAAAAATTGTAGAAAATAGTTTGATTATGATACGATTTTGTCTTTATGCATGTCTATATGTATTTATCAAGTTATTTTATGAAAGAAACATATGAAACTTGAGATTGAAAGTGAAGATTAAGGTGTTTGTGCGTGCGTACTATTTTACAAGGGTATTGAGCTATGTTTTGATCTGATTTGGTTGGAATATCTTTGTTATGTTTTTGTAGATGTTGTTATTGTTTTATTGATTGTTTGAGTTAGATGGAAGTGTAATTTTATAGGGGAAATATTGTCCCTTTTTTATAAGTGACCTACAAGCTTAGAAGCACATTTGTAAGTCCTTCTTTGACATTAACTACAAGTTTTAATGTCTTTATATAGATTGAAGTCTTCAGGAAGATATACATAGAGTTGTTAAGTAAACGACAGAGTTATGTTAAGGATCACCCCTTCATTCTTTTGGAATGATTTACGAATAAATGTAACCATGACAACATTCATTCAAAAGGAACTTTATTCTTAAGATTAAAGCTTGTGAACCTTATTATTTCGTATATTATATATATTCGTTGTTTGTCGGGACCACCTCCCTCCTTGATCTTCGTATGATCCTTGTTGACTCTCGGACAATAGATACATACATAGTTACATAACAATAATGGGAAGGCAACAACCTTGAGTCACTCCAATCATATCCAAAAGGCCCTTCAAAGTCATTGCTTGTATGACACTTGCATATATGTATATATTTTCTTACTGAACCAAGCTATAGTCGGTTGGGTACCACACTTATGTGTACATATCGCTGCAGCTAGTATCGACATTATCGAGTCCTATAAGGTTGGCTACGACTGAGTCTCTTCGAGGACGGGTACATTATTATATGTTATGAGACATTATTGAGTCCTATTAAGGTCGGGTTTGACCTAGTCCTCTTTGATGTTGGGTACTTGTGTTATGACATGAATTGCCCCACGGAGTGAGTCGATACTATATTCTATATCCCATTGAGTGGCTTGATTTATACAGACATGAATACATACATACATATATATATATATATATATATATATATACATACATATATATATATATATATATGTATGTATATATATATATATATATATATATATATATATATATATACAGACATATATATATATATATATATATATATATATATATATATATATATATATATATATGTATGTATATATATATATATCCATGATGTTGACAGTATATGACCTCAAAGGCTTGTTTTGAGTTTTAGGTTTACTTCTATACTCTTCCTTTATATTTTATCTTCTATTTATGTTCTCTACCTGCCTTACATATTTAATACATCTTTCATACTGACTATCGCATGATAGGGTGCTATGTTTCATGCTAGCAGATACATATACAAATAGTGATTCATTCGATACTTCACAATAGGTGACTCAACTCAACTGAAGGTTGTCATGCTCTTCCAGAGCTGTCAAATGAGTTGATAGATATGATGGTTGCATATGTGTACACAGTTGGATATGGCAGGGTACTGTCCGGATCTTATGATGTTATGTACTCCTTAGAGGCTTGTAGACAAATATTATGTGTATTGATGGTCATGGAGACCATGTAGGCACGTATGTCTCATGTATATAAGCTTGTATATCATTTTTTTTTAAATTAACGTTCGACTTTCATTGATATCAACAAATTTACAATGAGGAGTACTTTGTAGTAGCATAGACTAACTACTACTATACATATCTATCTATGCTAATACATTCCTTGCAGTATCGACTAAGGGTAATGATTTAGTTTCCCATTTGCCATCTCTTGCATTTTCTGCCCCCGAATATGTACAAGTATAGCTACTTCACGGCAGAACTGATTTTCATCAAATGATTTTCCCTCAAATCTAATAATATTCCTACTTCTCCATATGAGTGACACTGTGGTGACAAAAGCAGTAGCCACCACAGCCTTCTGCCACACCTTGCTTCTAGCAAAGCAGCAAATCCACTGAAGTTCAACATTCCAGCTGCAAATTGTCCTATTATATCCCAGCCAATAGCAGATTCTTTGCCAAAGATTCCTAGTAACTGGACAGGTGAAGTAAAGATGGTCAAACTCTTCTACAGCTTGATGACAGAAGACACATTGCTCCTCCACACTAACTCCAATTTTCAATAGTCTGTCAACAGTGGGGAGTCGACCCTGAGCAGCTAACCATGTAGTGAACATGTGCCTTGGCAAGACATTATTAGTCACCATAATGTTCTTCCATTCCACCCTAGGGAAGGCTGGAAGCAAAGAGTGATATAGGGACTGAATCTGAAATTTTCCTGATCTGCACATACCTGCCAGTCTGTTCATGAGGTCCCCATGCAATCTATTATCAGCCAGTAGAGAAGTTCTACATTCAATAATTTTCCTAACTACCCAAGAAGCATTCTTGGGAGTAGTCATAACATCAATGGTACTGCTCTTTATATAGTAGTAATGGATCCACTTAATCCATAGACAATCCTTTTTCCTTGCTAAATCCCATAACAGTTTAGATATAGCAGCCTTATTCCAAATCTGTATGTCAATAATATTAAGACCACCAGCAGTGATTGGTCTGCAGATCCTGTCCCATGCTACCAAAGATCTTTTGGACACTGTTGCATTACCAGTCCAGAGGAAAGATCTACAAACAGCTTCAATTACTTTGACCACCTTTTTAGGCAAGATGAATATTTGTGCCCAATAGGTTTGGATCCCAAATATCACTGATTTAATAAGCTGACTCCTACCAGCATAAGACAATAGCTTGGCAGACCAACAGGTAATTCTATCAGTAATTCTCTCAACCAGTGGCATGTAGTGCTGAATATTGAGTTTCTTTGAATGGAGGGGGATGCCTAAGTATTTGAAGGGGAGTTGTCCCTCACTGAATCTCAAAGCTTCAAGGATAGCATCTTTATCTTTCTGATGTACTCCAGCCAGGTACACAACACTTTTAGTGTTATTGGCAGATAGACCAGATGCTGCAGAAAATGTAAGAAATGTTGTATGCAATATTTGAATAGATATGAAGTCAGCTCGACAGAACAGTAACAGATCATCTGCAAACCATATAGGGGCACAATCAAGCTTCCTGCATCTGGGATGGAAATTGAAGTCACCATTCCTATGCAACTGAGCCAATATTCTATTTAAGTACTCCATAGCAAGGACAAATAGATAAGGAGACATAGGATCCCCTTGCCTAATACCTCTTCTAGCAGGAAAAGGTTTAGTGAGACCACCATTCATCACTAAAGAGTAGGTCACAGAAGAGACACAAGCCATAGTCCAGTCAACAAATTTGGCAGGGAATCCTAGATCAATGAGCAGTTGTTTGAGGAACCTCCATTCCAAAGTGTCATAAGCCTATTTCAAATCCACCTTTAATACACATCTTGGAGAAATACATTTTCTGGAGTAACCCTTGAACAATTCATGACTGAGCAAGACATTATCAATAATACTTCTACCTTCAATGAATGCTGATTGAGCTTTACCAACAATGTCATCAATAATAGCTTTCAACCTCCTAGTGATGACCTTAGATATTATTTTGTGGATAGTGGTACAGCATGCAATATGCCTATAGTCCTTCACTGTTTTAGGAACTTTAACCTTGGGCACAAGAGCAATGGCAGTAGTATTGACCATATGAGGCATCTGGCAGGTAGAAAAGAATTCCCTTGTTGCAGCATATACATCATCCTTGACAACCTTCCAGTTTTTGGTAAAGAATTCCACAGGGAATCCATCAACACCAGGAGCTTTATCTTTGGGAATTTCTTTAACAGCATTAGATATTTCATCCAGAGTTACATCCTTAATGAGTGCTCTTTGCTGGTCTAAAGTAAGGCATTTTCCTTCCTTGACAACAGAAGAGTTAACACAAGGCAATTCAGCATCACTCTCCCCCATTAATGACTTGAAGACCTCAATAAATTCCTGCTCAACAGCCACTGGTTCAGTTAACTTCACTCCTGTTTCAGCATAAATAGATGTAATGTTATTCTGACTGGTTCTTATCTTCCACTGAGCATGAAAGTATTTGGTGTTGCCATCTCCACACTCAATCCAGCTTGCCTTTGATTTCTGTCTCATGATTTGTTCTTCAATATTACTCCACTTCTCAATTTCATGAAGGGCTGCTTTCTCCTCTTTAAATAGTTGTTCTGAAAAAGGATTCTAGAGAAGTTGACTTTGAATAATATCCAGATGTTCTCTAGCATGGATCAGTTTCTGTTGATAGGAAGCCATATGCCTATTCATTTCTCTTAAATGCTGCTTCAGATTCTTCAACTTATACCATATCTGTTGTAAAGGTGATACCTCACTATTTTGAGACCATACCTACTGCAAAATAGAAAAGAATTTAGGATCCTCCATAAGAGCATAATATAATCTGAATGGTTTAGGATGTAGTAGCTTTTGTCTCCCAAACTGTATAAGAATAGGGGAATGGTCAGAGATTGAGGGATTCATAAAGTCTACTTCCAAATGGCCAAACTGTTGGATCCACTGAAAATTACCAAGTGCCCAATCAATCTTGCTATAAACCTGCTTATTAGTCCATGAATACTTCCACCCTTTTGATCTGATAGGGGTAAGATGGAGATCTGAAATAAGTTCCTTGAAATCCCTGACTTCAGCATCTGTCACAGGTGAACCAATAATATCATCAGAGTACAGAACAGAATTGAAGTCACCACTGATCAACCATATATCTGAACTTGGAATGTTGATGCCTCTCATATCATTCCAAAGTTGCTTCCTCAGAATTGCAGTATTGTAAGCATAAATAACACTCAGATGCAATTTGATTTTATTAACAGGATCCTCTACCAGACAGTGTATAAGCTGTTCAGTTACACAGGAAATATGTAACTGTATATGTGGTTTCCAGATTAGCCAAATTCTGCCATTGACTGCATTGGTGTAGTTATATTGAACCTTCCAACCTTTAGCAATCTTATCAACAACCCTAAGTGCTTTGTGTTCTTTAACCCTAGTTTAAAGACAACCTAGAACATCAACTTTATTCCTAGTCAGAAAGTTTTTTAGTTCTTTCTGCATATGGGCTTTATTAAGCCCTCTAATATTCCATGTAACTATAATCATGAAATATTAGGAGGATTACATAAAGAAGGCCCAGGATCCTGCTGCTGCACCTTTCTAACATCATTATTGATTCCATCAATAGTTTTGCCTCTTTCTAGCTCCAGTATTGTCCCAGTATTACCACTGTCATCACAGTCATGGTTACCAGACTCTACTTCAGTTCCATGACTTGCATCCATATCAGTACTGATTTGTATCCTCTGCATACTTTCAACTGGTTGAACAGAACTCACAGACTTATTAGGCAAAGTACTGGTATCCAATGCTTCACTCATCAATGGGTCTGTAGTAATACCAGGTTGAACAGATTGCACTGACATGCTAGGCAATGTGTTAGAGGTCATTGCTTCACTTGCCAGTGAATCTTTGTTCTCTATATTAGCTTTAGGAATCCATTCCTGCCTTGGTTTCTTCCCTCGAGGCCTTTTCCTAATCTCCTTACTTTGCTCTGGCATCTCCTGTTCCTCTACATTATGTCCATTATACCAACAGTCAAGGGAGTTGTGACCAAACTTCAAGCAATGGTTACATAATTCAGGTTTCCAGTCATACTCAATCCTTTGAGTCTTCAGCCCAAAAGGAGTTTCAATTTCAATTTCCTCAAGCAAGGAATAGGCAGCATCAACTTCAACCAGAACTCTGGCATATGAGATCTTCACAAAATGAGCTGTGATTTTGTTAGTATACAGAGGCTTACCAATTGCACTAGCTATTTTGCTAAGAATTTTTGATGACCAATATCCCACTGGTAAGCCAGGGAACCTAACCCAAACAGGAATAGTACTAAGCACATCATTTTGAAATGAAAAATCCACAGCCCATGGTTTTAGTACCATTGGCTTATTTCTGTAAGAGTATGGACCATATTGGATCACTAGATTCTTATCCTCAACACTATTAAAGAGAAATATGAAATATCCATCAGTGCGCATTAGAATCTGTGGCTTAGCCACAAAATTTCAGACATGCATAACATAGTTCTCCAAGGATTTCTCAGTAGGATTATCTCCGATAATGTACCCAATTAATGAGGCACTCCACTACTCCGACTGGGATTACAATTCAACAGCACTAATTTTAATTACCTTTTTTCCATCCCTATCAGTAGGCGGAACAAATGATAAAGCCTTACCCATATTATGGTTGCCTCTGACAACCTCAGCCATAGTAGGGGATGAATGTTCAGAAATGGCTATATCAGAAAATTGAAATTTCCTCACAGCTATGTTTGCAGGATCCGCAACATTTACCTTTGATTGAGGCTCAACACTAACAATTTCATCTGCATGCAAGGGGATCTTAGCTTGAAACTTCTCAGGAAGGAAGTTCCCGAAAGTTAGCGGTTCCAGTTCTCGTGTTATTCCTGGAGCAGGAGTAACGATTTGTGTAGCAGGAGGCACTGGTTGACGCCGGCGACACGCCACGATCGACGAGAAAGCTTCTTAATAACGTGCGCCACGAAAGCACTGTTTCATTGCTTATCGTGCGCCGAGAGAAAACCATCCTCTTTTATGCTTGGATGACACGCATCTTGTATATCATTTTTGGTCGTCCTTTATTGAGTTTTCTTTCATGTTTTCATCAGATTGTATCATAAAGGCATTTTTGGCCCATAACCCATGATAATATTGTTAGGGATGCACGTTATATTGGTGCTCAATGACGTAGTCTTGAGTGCCCGTTGTACCCTCTGGTTTGGGGTCTGAGAGTTGTCATTTGCATGCTTAAATCAACAATTCTCCATTTCTAGGTTTTTTTTGTTTCTCACTTGATTTCCCCCAAATCCTTTATTTTATGTTATAATTAATTAACAGATCCTTAACTTGATAATAAAAGTAATTTAGAATCACTTAACTCATCATAGTTAATGAAGAAATTGGTTAAAATCCCCCAAAATCGTGCACCCATACTTCAAAATTGAAGAAAAATATCAAAAGCATGAATGAGCTTTATTTATAGTGTAAAGGATCATCTCTCATTAAAAAAGAATGTCGTGGTGCCACAGGCATCGCCCCCGCATCATGGTCCTACTACGACCTGCAATACTTTGCTGAGCAAATAATTGTTCTGTCACTCTTCAGTAAAATGATCATAACTTCGTGTTCAGATTTCAAAATAACAATTGGTTTGAACCACAAGAAGATAGACTCCAACCGATACGATTATATCAAAATATTATCCAAAAATTCTTTATCTATTGAGAGATATGCACTTTTAAAGTCAATGAAACTGCAAAAAAGACTTGTTTCAGCAACTCAATTTTTCCAAAACTTGCCCCAAAGCGCCAAAATTCATTTGAGTCCTCCGAATTTCAATCCAATCACTTCAATAAGTTTAGATACCTTATTCAACCTTATTCGAAGGATCAAAATACCACAACAAAGAACCGAGGCTCTAGTCAAATAGAATTAGTCTTGAGTTTTTAAATCTTTATTCTTTCAAAACAGTTTCTGGATCATATTTAGACACGTCAAATTATTGTCAAACATTGCACACAAGTGCAATTCAGAGACCTATATAATGTCTCAGAACATTAATTGGAGCTGAATAAAAACAAAGCTAACTCTTTGTCAAAACTTATGAACTCTTAAGTTTTTTTTTTATCAAACTGTCATGTATCATTGATATCAAAAAAATATTTACATCATGGTAGTAGTATAGACTAACTACTACACTGTCTCAGTAAAAACCTATACTCTTGACTATCTGTACACAAGTAAAATCATATGAAAATTAAGTATACTAGCTAAGGAAAATAGTTTATCTTCCTCAAACCAATCTGCCAGTCTTTGCATTTTCTGCCTCTAAGATGTAAGAGTAATGCAATTTTTCTGCATGTCGATTCCTCCACAAAATCAGCTCCTTCAAATCGAATATGGTTTCTTTCCCTCCAAATGATTGCAGTAGTGGTCACAAATGCAGCAGCTGTGGTTGCATTCTGCCAGCTCTTGCTTTTAGCTTTGCTACAAATTCAACAAAAGGTACTCAATTCCTCTGTGAACCTCTAAAACTAAATCCATATATATATATATATATATATATATATATATATATATATATATATATATATATATATATATATATATATATATAAGTCCAAAATTATCATAAAACCCTATCAAAATCATTAACACTTGATTTTGGATTTTCTTAACTAAAACTCTTTGATCAATTCTTTTAAACCAAATGCAAATATACATACAAGTCCAAAATTATCATACAAACTTATTAGAACCAGTAAAACTCGATATTAAATCTGTTTACATAAAAGTTATAAAGTTTTATTTAGGAACTATATGTTCAAAATCACTTCCAAACCTCTAGGTCCAAAGTCACTCATACCCCGAAGTCATAAAGCATCAAATGAACCTACAAAAAGTAACTAAATTACAAAACGAGAGGTTAGAAGTCAACACAACTAATGAGATCGTTACAGATAAGTATTTAGAGAATGGCATATTCATAAAATGTGGCGATATAAGTCGATACTAACCATTTTGTGTGTCGTAATGCTACATTGAGAGTACACAATAATAAGGTGTTGGTAGATCTTCTCATAAAACCTTTATTGGTGAGAAGATAGAGAAAGTTATGGGACATATAAGGCTATCACTATTTTAAAAGAGATAAGCTTGAATGATATCTACTCCTTCATGTGAATGCAGTTATAATTTGATATTTATATTCTAAGAGTTTGTTCACCCTCAAAATAGGATAATAGTTAAATTTATAAATGGTTTTAAGGATATACGGATTAGTTTTATTCAAAATGATAAATTGAATTAGAATGAACAAATAAAGGTATAGTAAATTCAAACCACGCGGTGAGGATGATTCCAGCCCTGATGCAATGTTCACCCAAGATTCGAGCTCACAGTGGACTATATTGATGAGCAAGAATAAGAGCTTAGATAATAGAAAAAATAATATTATATTGCTTTTGAATACGTCTTACAATGTGTGTATTAAATTATCAAGTTCCCTTTTATATATCAGGGGAGTCCTACTCTAGGTACAACTCTATAAAAGGTAAAAAATCTATATTTAATTGATTACCAATTCTTCATCGATACATGTTAAGATCCACGCTGTGATATCTGATCGGTCACAGCACGACCTTCTGTTAATCGTGTTTGTTTCCAGACAATGTTCCCTGAAGTCTTTCTAGATTAGGACTTATCCCGAATCATGATCATGATATTCTCGAGGGTGGGCATCATTCCCCCGTACTCTGACTCTGACTTGTTTCACTTCCGGTCCTTCATTATAGTGTTTTGAGCATGATTTATCCTATCAAAGACCAGGGTGTACCGTGAACCCAATTTTACCCGTACACAGATATTCCTCTCATTTCTCAGAGAATAAATGACGAGAAACTACATGAGGTCCCCGAGTCCGTCTCCGATACGCTGCGATAGAAAAGACAAAAAACCTGAAACTTCTCGTCAGTCATGTTATAATGGCATTAAATATGTGTCAGCTGCTGGTCAGCTATCCTTGGACATAAAAATGCCCTCCTTCGTTTCATTTTTTACATCACGTCAGACCTTTTACCCTAGTACGCTCATAATTTCTCTTTTTCATAATGTAAATTTTTTACCCCTGTTACTCAAGGTTCTATAGTTTTTTACAAAACTATTACTCATCATCCACTCAAATAAATACAGCTGAGCTTTCAACTTTCAATCTTTCTCCATTGTTTTCAAGCTTCCCCCACAAGAAAACCTCAAAATATGTTCTCCAGAATGACGATTATTCTTCTTCGCGGTCAACCACCGAGGTCGAGGAGACAATCCCTGATGTGGTTGTTGATGAACTGGCAGAAGAGAAATCCTTTAAAATGTTCATTCCCGAAGGTTGCTCGACCACCGATGACTTCAAGGTTGAGAAACCTCCATCAGTATAGGGTCAGGGTAAGGAGGCCTCAAGATATATTTGCTCAATTACCGAAGAGGTCCTTGCCTTACTTTGAAAGACTACAACTGGGATGACGAAGACATAGGGGTCCCCGACTCAGAGGAGGCCATTACCACCTATGCTGATGGATATCTAAGTGCTTACACTTATCCTTTTACATTCAGCCTGATGGACCGGATCATCTAGACTTCTACAGAAGATATAACGTATGCCTTGGCCAAATTCACCCATCACTGTGGGGGATCGTAATCCTTCAGCGATTCTTTGTTAAAGATATCGATGTGTACTTGTTCAGCATCGATCATCTACTCTACTTGTATAGTTCCAAAATTTGGGGGGGGGAGACTAATAAAGTTTGTAAGTCGGGCCAGAAAAGCCCCATTTTCGAGCATCGATGAGGACTAGGATCAGGGTTGGAAAGGATGCTTTATTCAGATAAGGACCGCCGACCTAGTAACTGCCGAGAAACAGCCATTCCGCGAGAGCTGGAATGTATCACGTAAGTATAACTCCTACTAAGCGTAATTTTTTATGTTTTATCTTCCTTTTTATTACCGTTGTTTGCCGTAGTAAAGCCCTGGCTTGAGTTCCAAACGCTATCCCTTAGACGTCGAGGGTATTGTTTCACAGATGATTTATGATGAGTGCTCATGGTGCAAACTTTTGAAAGGCTGTTAGGAGGCTTGTTCCCTTGGTAATGTTCCTTTCCCCAGCAAGTCGTATTGGGCTTCTTCTTCCAGCATTCCATTCTTATTTCCTTTATTTTCTTTTGCAAGTTTACCTGAGCCCGTCGAGCTCAAGCCTCTAGTTGGGGAAGAGGAATTACATGTTGAGTATCCTTCTCTGAGGCAGGTCGGAGTGAAGAAAAGGAGGAGGGCTCCGAGTTCCAAGAGCTCGTTGAAAAAGAAAACAAAAAGGAGGCTGATCCATAAGCCAAAGGAAACCTCTAAATCCCGAGTGGTTGACTTGAACTCACTCCTCCAGCTTAGGGATGAGCCCGAGGAGGATGAACTCTTTATGGCCCATGAACCATCTATCCTTGAGGAACGGGCGACAGCTGAGGAGTAACTACAAAGGCTAATCCCTATCCAGTTCGTGAGGCTGATGTCATAGTAAGAGTCGAGAAACCTCGAGACGTCAGCTCTGCCCCGCACAACATTATAGATATTTTAGGAACGCCTCCGTTCAATGTTTGATAAAGCCCGAACGATGAAGGAGCAATCTAATAAAGGGGTCCATGGAGCAGACGATCCCCTTCGAAGCTTCTTTGACGGTGTAGACTCATCTGCCCTAGATGACTTCACCGGATTGGGAGACTTAGAGGTCTCAAGGATAAGTCCATTCTTGAGGGCCGGTGGGCTGAACTTAAGCCAAGGTCGTTCAATCGATTCTCAGCCCTGAGCACGGATCCTAGTCAGAAGCGGTCAGTTATTATCAGCATTGCAAAGGATGCCCGGGTTTTCTCTGTCCCTATCAGGATAGCTAGTTACCTCCTGTGCCTGGTAGCTGAAGAAGACCAGGCAAAAGTGAACGAGGTGGATGTGACATGCTTGTTCAATGAAGCACAATAGGCGCTGAACCATGTAAGGTGTTACAAAACTCTTTTACTTTTTCAAACTCAGTTCTTGATGATTCTAATGTCTCTTCTCATATTTTTTGGCCTTGGTGCTCCACCATGAAACCTGCCTCCGGCATTGGGATGAGCAAAGGCAACTTAAGGCCGAGGTCAAGGATCTTGCAAAGAAGACGGACAGGTATAAGCTTCTCAACAAGTAACGTGAAGGAAAAATCCATAACCTTCGAGCCAAGTTGGACGGGGCTTAGAAAGAACATGCCGTCCTGGTGGAACAGGTAAAAATCTTTAAAGTTAGTGATGACGAGCTAGATACGGTGACTAACAGTTAGAATCCGTAGGTCTAGCAGAAGTTTGATCAGGTCTACCAGCTCCGGGTCGAGATGGACGAAGTCAAGGCCAAGGTCGAAGAATGGAAGGCCAAAATGAACAGGTTGGCTTCAAAAAAGGAGACTGACCTGGTCCATATGGCTTTGATGAAGGCTCAAGTCCGGGCGGCAAAGGAGAAAGTTGAAGCTCGATCTTAAAAAATTGAAGACCTCCAATCTCAATTGGGCTTGGGTATTGCCGATCGCGATACCCTCTCCAAGGATCTTGAAGCACCTAAGTCAGTGGAGAAAATAACCAAGAACGATGTCAAGGAGATGGTAGCCCAATGCCTAGATGATGCTGAAGGATCCCAAGACCGATTGAAAGACATATTTGAATACATGAAGTGGTAGTCTCGAAGAGAGGCCCTCGAGGAAGATCATGCCCGGGGTTTTGACTTATCAGCCGAGATAGAAAATTCTATGAGGCTCGAGCCCGATACCAAAAAGTTGGAATATCCCAAGGACGAGGAAGGCTCCAAGGGTTCCAACAAATCCAAGGGTTGAGAGGACACCGATGGTCTCAGTGATGAGGCGGGCTCTAGTAAAGACCATGCTGCTTAGGTTCTTTTTAGGTTTTTCTTTATTTATGTACTTTTATACTTTTTATTGAGATTACGTGGCCTTTGTAAAAATCTTTTTTGTATATACATGTACGTGGCTCTTTTTCCCTTTGACAATATTCATGCTTGTTTGTTTTTAATTTTTTCTTTACGATTGCAAAGATCACAAATGCCTTAGCATGCAATAATAAGGTCATGTTCGGAGGTTCAAACATGGCTCTTTCTCCAAGTAATTTTTCATAAGATTCGCAAGGGCTTGTTATGGCGGAATCTTTCCCCAAAAATGCTTACCTAGAAAGTTTTAGATTATAATTTTGTCGAGGGAAACCTTTCGACTGGTTTGGAAATTATTGAATGCCTTGTGCTTTTGTTACGTGTTTTGGACGTCTTTGAGCCATTTCTAGGATGTTCGTAGACTTTTAAGTTTGGATATTGCCAAATAGGCTTATTACCAGGGCTTGCCCAGGATGATAGTTCCCAACTGGGGGCGGCTGTAGCCTTTAAGTTTGGGCATTGCCTAATAATTTTTATACTTCCGGGCTTTGATAGCTCAAGTCATCTGAGTTTCCCTTGGACGACACTCCTCGAGTGGGGGTGATCTCTTTTGATCTAGATATAGGTGGTCCTTGGGCCTGATATATTTAAGGAACAAAATATAATAGTTTTTTACGAGACAAAATATGTTTCTGTAAGGTAGAAACTTCTTTCATTTCTGTGTGCAACATACAAGATAGAAAATGTATACAAGCTTCATGTTATGTCTTAAGTGGTATATGCGGGCGCTGTTCATTTACCTGTTTGGCCTTTACAACCATCCTATACACCAAGCCCATACTTGTTCCAGAATAAATTTTCCCTCCTTGCTAAAATCATTATTCGAGGGTAATGGTCCCCAGTATTCAAGGCCGATCACATAGAGGTATCGGATACTGCTGATGTGACCCCTAACTTCTTTTTATATCCGGTTTTCAATTCTAAGTTAGCATGATCCATTGTTACCTTGTTAAAAACCTTGCTAGAAAACCCATTTTGGATGAAATCGGCTCAAGGGAAAAAGAGAGCAATGCGTACTTTCATGCCTAAAAGTTGCATCATTCCTTGACCGCAACCTTCAACTGTTAGTCCAATCCATAAGATATGTAAAGGAAAGAAATGAATGGGGTCATACCATAACAGTAGTATCGTTTTAAGTGGGATACATTCTAGTTGCTTGGTATCCTTCACCATTTACTGCTTTGATTTTGTATGATCCTTTTGCTGGTGATCTTGATAATTCTATATAGACCTTCCTAGTTCGATCCCAGGTTCCCGTTATTTAGTTTTCAGGTAGTTAGTGTGACATTCCTCAACAACAAGTCCCTGACGTTGAAATATCAAAGTTTGGATATTTGATTATAATGCCTCTCAATCTTCCGCTTTTGGATGACCAACCGAACAAGGGTGGCCTCATGCCTTTCGTCTAAAATTTGTATACTCGTACTCATAGCCTCGACATTTGACTTTTCGGATGCATATCGGAACCTAAGGCTCGATTCTCTTATTTTGACCGGTATTAGAGCTTCAAAACGATAGACCAACAAGAAAGAGGTGGCCCCGGTTATTGAATTTTGAGGCCTAGAGGATTTCGGGAAAAAATTCCTTCCATTTTCCTTTGGCATCAATCAATCTCTTTTTGAGGTTTTGGAGTGTGGTTTTGTTCATTAAGTCCGTTTGCCCGTTCAAACTAGGGTGATAGGGTGTTGATAGGATTCTTTTTATATTATGATAATAAAAAAACTTGCTCACTTTGCTTTCAATGAACAGTTTCCCATTATTGCATACGATCTCCACTGGCACTCCGAATCGACATATTATATGGTCCCAAATGAAATCAATAACTTAATTTTCCCTAACTTTCTCAAATTCCTGGGCTTCTACCTATTTTGTGAAATAGTCAGTCATAAATAATGTAAATTGAGCCTTACCATGTGTCCTTAGTAAGGGGTCAACAATGTCCATCCCCCATTTCATGAATGGCCAGGGTGACAAGACTGAATATGGTAGCTCCCCAAGCTGATGAATCATCGGAGCATGCCTCCAACATCCGTTATATTTTTGTACAAACTCCTTCGCGTCCCTTTCCGTGCCGATCCAATAGTAGCTGACTTTGATTATCTTCTGAACTAACGATTCAGCTACAGAATAATTTCCACAGTTGCCTTCGTGGATTTCTCTTAAGACATACTCGGTATCTTCTGGTCCTAGATATGTGGCAAGTGGGCCACTAAATATGCTCCTGAATAGGGTACTGTCCTCGGACATGCTGAATCATGCCGCCTTTGTATGCAAAGCTCACGATTCTTTAGGATTCAAGGGTAGTTTTCTAATACTCAGGCAATCTATATAGTTGTTTATGTAGTCGCAAGTGAAGCTTGTTGAGTTTATCTCAGAGTGACCTTCTTCCACTATCGATTTCATGAGTTGTACGACCATTCACGAGTTGAATTCATCATCATCAGCCAAAGATACCAAATTAGCAATAGCATTGGCTTTACTGTTTTGATCTCAAGGTACATGCACAGTCCACTCCTTGAATCGATGTAGCATTACATGTAGTTTATCCAGGCATATTTGCATATGTTCCTCTCTAATTTCGAACATCCCATTGACCTTTCTTATCATATGGAATGAGTCGCACTTAGCTTTGATCACCTCTGCCCCTGGGCTTTTAGCCAATCAAAACCTGCAATCATGGCCACATACTCAACCTTGTTATTAGTCAAATTTACAGTCCTAATAGACTATCTAACTACATTACCTATCGGTGGCTTCAACACAATGCCAAGTCCGGTCCCTTTTGCGTTCGAGGCACCGTCTGTAAAGAGGGTCCATATTCTTGAGGAAGTCCTCGATTTCAACAACGATTCCCTTTCGACCTCGAGTACTAGGGCCAGTGTAAAGTCGACCACAAAGTCCGCCAAAATTTGAGATTTGATGGCGGTTCGGGGTATATTTTCGATATCGTACCCACTAATTTTCACATCCCATTTCGCCAACCATCCCGAGAGCTCGAGTTTATGCATTATATTTTTTAATGGATAAGTAGTCACAACACATATGGGATGGCATTTAAAATACCATTTTAGCTTTCGAGAGATGCTTAGCAAAGTGAGTGGAAACTTTTCTAGGTGAGGATACCTAATTTCAGACTCGCCTAAAGTTTTGCTAGCATAATAGATAGGAAATTACGTACCTTCCTCTTTATGGACTAGGACTTTACATACCGCTACCTCGAACACCGTTAAGTACAGATACAATTGTTTGTCTGCCTTCAGAGTGTGAAGTAAATATGGACTCAAGAGGTACCGCTTGACTTCCTCCAAGGCTTTTTGACATTTTGGGGTCCATGAGAAGTTATTCTTCTTCTTCAACAGTTAGAAGAATCGACGGCTCTTGTTGGAGGACCTTAAAATGAATCGGTTCAATGCGGCTATACGCCCGGTCAACCTTGAACAGCCTTAAAATAGTCCATTACGCTAATATATTATATGGCCTTGATTTTATCAGGATTGATCTCGATTCCCTGTTTGGACACCATGACATCGAGAGATTTTCTGGACCTGATTTTGAATGAATATTTTTCTGGTTTAAGCTTTATGTTGTACTTTGTCAATATGTTGATGATTTCCTGCAAATGCTTCAAATGCTCCTCTGCTTGTAGGGACATAAGCAACATATTGTCAATATAAACCTCCATTGATTTTCCTATCTCTTCTTCGCAAAAAATCCAATTTACTAGGCGTTGGTAAGTGGCACCGGCATTTTTTAGTCTAAATAGCATCACGTTATAGCAGTAGGTGCCATACTTAGTGATGAAGTACGTTTTTCCTGATCGCCGAAGTCCATCAAAATTTGGTTGTACCGAGAATAAGAAACGAGAAAACTGAGGATCTCATGGTCGCCCATTGCATCGGTCATGCGATCAATGTTGGACAAACGGAAAGGGTCCTCGACACATGCCTTATTCAACTCTTTATAGTCTACACACATTCTTAATTTATTTCACTTTTTAGGGACTAACACAATGTTTACTAACCAATCCGGGTACTTAACCTCTCAAATGGACCTTATTTGATAAATTTTAGATACCTTATCTTTGAAAAATACATACTTGACTTCGAATTGAGGCCTCATTTTCTGTTTGACCGGATGGAACTTTAGGTCCAAGCTCAGAATCTAAATTGAGGCTTCATTTTCTGTTTTCCTGAGCTCGGGACTTAATCCCCTGCCCATGTATACGTTACAATAGGGAAAATGCTCAATCAATATGACTTGCTCCATTCTTTGCCCGTTGATTTTGTGGCCTCGTAATTCTCTAGGGCTATGAAATATCTAGGAACTCCGTAGTTGTTGTCTTCAACTGTCCCTGCTTCATTGGTTCCACCAGGCCAGTGTCGGTGATTGCTATTTGGTTTCCCCTCTGGCGACTGGACTCGAACGCTTCAATGTTGAAAGTGCAGATAATCGGGATTACCTTGTCAGCCACGAACATCTCCTTCGTGGCCGATTGCTCTCCATTAATTGTTTCAATTCCTCCTGCCATTGGGAATTTAAGCGCCTGGTTTAATGTCGAGGGTACTTCCCTCATGTTGTGACTCCATGGTCTCCCAAGTAGAGCACTATATCTCATATTCCTTTCAATCACATAGAATTTAGTTTCCTGAATGGTTCCAGCGGTTTTCATGATAAGGTTATTTCCCCTTTACTAGTCTCACATTCCATGTTGAATCCATTCAGAAAATTGGACTGCAAGCACAATTTGGTCTTGTAGTCCCAGCTGCTCTACAACCCTTGAGCGGATGACATTGGCCAAGCTACCCGGATCTATTAATATATGCTCAACTATAGATTTATTGATAAGTACAAAAATTACCAGTGTGTCATTATATGGTTGCACGATTCCTTCATCATCCTCATCGTTGTAGGAAACGATTCTCTCTGACACGTAATCTCGAGTCCGTTTTCCCTTGTGATGGACACTTTGTTGTGGTTTAATGGTCCATGGGAATGTCAACCCCACCGACGATCATGTTAATGACGTGCTGAGGTTTCTTCTGCTCGATATTCTTGGTGGAGTTCCTGAAATGATTTTTGGCTTGATCGCTTAGGAACTCTCAGAGGTGTCTATTGTTGAATAATAGGGCTACTTCATCTCTTAACTATCGGCGATCTTTCGTTCCGTGGCCGTGAGTGCCATGATACTTACACATTAGGTTGGGGTTTCTTTGGGCAAGATCAATCTGTAAAGGTTGAGGCCACTTGGTGTCTTTGAGCCGTCTGATAGCAAATACGATGGCAGCAACATCAATGTTAAAGCTTTACCCCGATAACCTTGGCATTTCCTTAGGCCCGACGGGCTTGTCAAAACTATTTTTGCTCATGAGTCCCTGGTTGTTTTGATCTCGATAGCTTCTCCATTCATTTGCACAGGGTTTTTCACATACCTGTTACCTTTTTGGTCTCCATAGTATGGCTGATACCAATCGCTATTTGATCTTAGTTCACGACCAATGTCTCTCTTGACCCTTTAACAGCTCTGATGAGACAAACAGACCCGGAAGGGGCCCCAAAATAATCATCTTCGACCCTAATTTTTTATTGATACTGGTTATGTACGTCGGCCCAAGTAATAGCCGGATATTCTACCAGATATTGTTTCAAATATTGTGAAGCAAACAAGTTTCGAACACTGAGTCCTTGGGTGAAAGTTTGAACTGTCCAATTGTTCGCAATTGGAGATAGGTCCATTCGTTCCATTTGAAACCGGTACACGAATTCTCTGAGCATCTCATTATCTCTCTATTTCACTTTGAAAAGGTCGAATTTCTTGGTCTTGACATTAATAATTTCGGTGTGTGCTTTCACAAAGGAATCTGCAAGCATAGTAAATGAGTCAATAGAATTAGAGGGTAGGTTGTGATACCGTATCATAGCTCCCATTGATTGAGTTTCCCTGAGCTTTTTTAGCAGGACGTACTCGATCTCATCATCTTCCGGTCATTCCCTTTAATGGCGCACGTGTAGGAGGTAACATGCTTATTTGGGTCAGATGGTCTGTTGTACTTAGGAATCTCGGGCATCCAAAACTTCTTGGGGATTAATTTTTGAGATGTGCTCGTAGGAAAAAGGTTTTTGAACAAACTTCTTTGAATCCAGGCCCTTTAATATCGGTTGTGCTCGTGGGATTTGGTCAACCCTAGAATTGTAGGTTTCCACATTTTTATCATTGGATTCGATTTTTTTCTCTCGATTCAACCCATTTTTCAGCTCCTCGAGCATCTTTATGATCTTGGGGTTAGTCTCCAGTTCATTTTCATTCAGCCTCTCCGTGACCAGTCCACTTTTGCGGGTTATTTCTCAAGACGTCTTGGGCTCAATTATGCTCGAGGCGTGGCTTTGGTTCGGTAGTTGGACTATCGCTCCCTATTGAGCTGTAGACTTTCGAAGATCACCCGCAAGTTGATCTTATCACCTTCACCGGCATGCATATTTTAGGCAATCGATTGGACTTTCCCGCGGATGTTGTTCTTAGGATCAGTAGGCAAACCCGCATTGATAGTCACATGCGAGCTAGCATCGGTCGGATATGCCCCTTGAACTCTGCTGAAACCAACATGGGGCACCTCATTACCAGATTTGGTATTGTTATTCTCCCTATGATATGCAGAATCAGTATCGACGTTTAGAGGGGCAGACTAGGAGTTCGACATTTCAAATTTTGACCCGAAATTAAAGACACTCCAAAGAACAAGTGTAAATAGGGTGTGTTATGGAGATTTATATCAAATTGCCACTATTATCCTTAACCTCATAGTGGGAACCAAACTGTTTACCCTTAAAATCGAATAACAATTAAATGTTTAAGTGATTTTATGGATACGCATATTAATTTGATAAAAATGATAAATTGAATTAGAATGAACAAATAAAGGCATAGTAGATTCAAACCACGTGGGAAGGATTATTCCATCCATAATGTAATGTTCATCCTCGATCGGGGCTCACATTGTCTAATATTGATGAGCAAGAAAACGAGCATTGATAATAGTAAAAATATGTGTAATGAATTATCAGGCCCTCCTTTATACAGTATGGGAGTCCTACTCTAGGTACAACTCTATAAAAGACAAAAAAATCTTCTATTTAATTTATTTTTGATTCTTCATCGATACATGTGGAGATCTACGTTGTGATACCCGACCCGTCGCTGATATCACAGCCTTCTATTAATCATGATTGATTGCCCGATAATGTTTCCCAAAGTCTTTATAGATAAGGACCAACCCGTAATCATGATCCTAATATTCTCGAGGGTGGGCGTCATTCCCCTGCACTCTGACTTGCATCGATTCTGGTCCTTCGTCATAGTGTTATGAGCACAATTTATCCAATCGTAGACTGGGGTATACCGTGAGCTTGATTTTGCTCATACACAGAGTTCAAGGATTAAATCGTCAAGAATTATTCGAGAAATGCTAACATAGTATATACGGTCGAATTTAGGTATGCCTGATTTCATGGGCTTGAAGAGTCACCTCAAGCTCGAGTTCAAGCCCGATGAACCAAGCTCGAGACTGATGAAAGAATATAATGCTCGAAGATCTAAGTACACTGTGAGAACTAACTGTTGTTCTGGCAGATTGACATTTTAATTGTTTTCATTTTGATTATTAGTATATGTTCATGTGATGTGTGATATTGTTCTATTTAGTAGCTTCTTAATTTCTTGTCTTGATATATATATATATATATATATATATATATATATATATATATATATATATATATATATATATATATATATATATATATATATATATATATATATATATATATATATATATATATATATATATATATATGTGTGTGTGTGTGTGTGTGTGTGTGTGTGTGTGTGTGTGTGTGTGTATGAGTTACTTGATGTTTATTAGCTTCTTAATTTTTTTTGTATATAGGTTGTTTTATGTTAGTGGCGATATCCATGGTTTTCTTTGTACCATGGTTCTTTTTCCAAGGATGCCAATTTTTTTTTAAAATCGGGTATTTGCAGAAATTTTTGTCAACTTTTCCCAATGATGGATAGATAGACAACTTTCTTAAGGAAATTAGTTTTGTAGTTTAGATTAGATATAGCTTGTGTTAATTTAGGAAAAATAAATAGTTTGAGTTGGGGTTTGTGCTCATTGACCAAGTTGTGGCTTGCTCAATATGATTTAAACCTCGGCATATGAATTTTTTGTTGATTGATAAACAAAAATAATTGAAGTAGAGATGTCATGATTTTTAGACTCAAATTTAGGCTCTTTGATTCACTAAATAGCTTCTTATGCTATATGTAACCTCTTTGAGTCATTGGTTTTAATTGGATTTTGAATTTGAATTCCACTTGAGTGTTCATATGCCATGTCAGGTGAGATTTATTGTGAGTTCTTTTACATCACTTGCAGTCTAGCACTTGCCCAGAATCTACTTCATGGCGAAATTATAGAATAACTTGGTTTGAAAAATGATATTAGGACTTCCCTGGACCGCTATTGTGCCTTAAATTTCCCACCCTTGAATATTTTACCTAGTAAATCTATTTTGAGCCTTTAACCTTGTTCATTGGCAATCATGTTACCAGCTTTAATTCTTTGTTCTTTATTGATCTAGCTTTTGGCACCCTACCTCCCTAGTACTTTGAAGGTGTAAATTTTGTAGTGCTTGGGGAGTTTTTGAGTCACTCTAACCAAAATTGTGCCCCACCATAACAAAAGGTCTAAAATACAACCCTTTAAGTCCTAATTAATTTTGATCGAAGTTGCCTACATTAGTGGACAAATACATGAAGGGCAAGGTTATGGTACTACTTGTATGCATTTGAACATCTATTTAAGAGATAGTTAATTCTTTCCATTTGATATCCCATTTTTGTTGTGAACTAAGACTTGTGAGTGTGGGATCCTCTCTTAAATGTGAGGGCACATGAGATTTAATTTGTGGATTTAATCCCATTTCAATTGGAAGGAATGAACAAAGAAAGATAATTGTGATAGAGAGGCAAATTTTGAAGTTTTAATGTCATGACTTGATTTGCCACTTTGATTTGCATGGTGCTTGAGCCCTTGAAATGTAATTAATTTCATGAAAAGTGTTCGATGATTCAGATGCATTGGTTTAATTGTTGGTACTAATCGAAGTCATGTGTTTGTTAAAATAGACCTTTTCGGCTTAGCATGATAAGGATTCAATGTTGAGTTAAATACTTGGGAGGAGATTTTGTTGCTTTCATTGCTTGAGGACAACCAATAGTTTAAGTTAGGGGGTTTGATAAGTTGGTATTTTACCAACTTATCTTTTCTTTAGCTTATATTTTTTCTATGATTGATGTGATAAAGTCATGTGTTTAATGCCATTTACTTCAATATTACAGGTTCTATATGATTTTGAAGTGATGTTGAAGAAACCAAGTGAAACGTGTCAAAAAGAAGCTAAAAAGAGGAAAATTTGGGCAATACCCTTAGTGACCACAATTGCGACATAAGCCTAGGAATTGCGAGGTTTACAGGCTCGGGTATTGCGGGGAAAGTATGGGAATTGCGAACGAATTTGACCTAGGTAGTCATCGAAAATGCGAAAAAGACTTCGCAAATGTGAAGTCAACCAGGGGACTCAAACTTTGCAAATGTGAAGTCCTCTTCGCAAATGCAAAAGTGCACAGTATAGCCATACTTTTAAATTGCGAACCTTTATTCGCAAATGCAAAAAACGAGCATCAGACCTGGGCAATTCTTGAATTTCACATTATTTGGCCCTATACCATTTATTACCCGACTTAGCAAATCTTTGGAAAATCTTTAGCTTATTTTCAGTCCCATAGACTAGAGAGGACAAGGTAGAAGCTAGGATATTGCACACACACTTTGGTCTTGAAGATTTCAATCTTGTGGTTAAGGATTTCTTAGACATTTATGTTTATTTCTTCATTTTCTTGCTTTTTATTGAATATTTAAGCGTGTAGTATTTATTTCCAACGCTTGAATCTTGTTTATGAAAATATTAATAGTTAAAATGTGGATTAAATACATTGTTGTGCTTATGTATTGAATGATTTTTATTTATTTATGAAGTGAGTTATTGTTTCTGTAATTATTCCTATTCCTTAATGTTTCCAAAGGGATTAGCTAGCCCTAGGACTCGCCGATTAACTCCGAATTAATTTTGGAAAATATAATTTGGGGTTGGGAAAGATTAATTAACAAGAACTTGAGGCGTTAACCCTCATTTTATAGATTCTACCTAGGAATAGGATTGAACTATTTGTAGCCACATCCGGGAGTGCTTAATATCTTAATTGTTTTAGGATTATTCAATTAGGAAGTCTTTTTAGTCTTTGGAAGAAGCTAATACAGAATTATTATCCGTGGCTAATTAACATAAACTTGCTCATATTTGTAAAATCATGAAATACATTAGATCGTTACTTGAGTGTAATTCCTGATGCATCCATATTTTTAGTAATTGATCATTTTACTTGCTTTGCAGGTTAGTTTACATTTCCGCATTTAGATATAAATATTTTCTCAAACCAATTCTAAGTGTTTGGCATTGCACGATAAGTGATAATTCTCTTACATCCTTGATCCCCTATATATTGTTCTTTGTGGGATTCGACCCTAACTCATAGTTGGTTAAATTATATTGCATGCGGCCGTGTCCATTTACTTTTTAGTAGTGGATTTGGACATGATCAAGCACCGAAACCGAGTATGACCAACCTCGAGATGATATTGTTATGAGTTTGCAACAAAAAGAGAAAGATTCCCGCCACGTCCCCAATATCATGGCATAAAAATAAATTTGTATGAGTTAGTAAAAATCAGTACTTGGCGGTTAGACAGATGTCCCAATAAGATTCTTTACTGTAACTAGAACTTTATCTTATTTAGGATTTCCCTATTATATAAAGGGGACCCCAATCATTTATAACTATCATTAATCATTGGCAAAAGAATTACTCTGTTACATTTCTACTCATTATTCATCAAAATTATCTCTTAACTTAATTGTCTTTACTTAAATGTTATTGCTGACTTACCTCAGGGTCATCTAGCTCGAGTTTAAGACTTCCTTAGATCCTGGTTTGGTTCAACTTTCTTTCCCTAATTCATACGTTTGATTTCTTAGTTATTAATCAGTATAGGACTAAATCACGTATCTTTAAACGTGATTTAGTTGTTACTCATATTTTCTGAGCTAAACACATAGATGTTACATTTGGAGTGCATGGAATACTGGGAGGTGATAATAAATACAAATAAACTGATATTGAGTTAAAGCTCATGTTTGACTGTATGCATTGCTTTTTCACAACGAGAAGGTTGAAGTTTGTTCTTAATAGTATCATCACCTATAGAAGTGTGATAGAGCACTTGTGGACACTCTTGATGAGACTGTCGGTGCAACTAAGAAAGTGAGAAGTCATTTTCTATGAATTTAATAGTGAATCTTATAGTACTTACTCAAACAGAATTGAGTGCAAGGCATATGTTAATCATTGTTTATATTGCAGAACAAAAACTCATGTATAATACGAATGTGGATTTTATATTCATGTTCATTCTACAGGTTCAATGTTGATTAGCTACCTTTAGTTATGTGTTAAACAAATACGTGTATCCTCCTTCCTTTTGTTTTGAGTCCACAGATTATTATTACATAATAAGTGGGGATTATATATATATATATATATATATATATATATATATATATATATATATATATATATATATATATACTACTTATAATAAGATATTGAGATAATTGAAAAACTGATGTACCTCTTCATTTACAAAGGTTATGTTGTTTGAGCTTGCTTACCTCGAAAAAAGCGAGTAACAATTAAAGATAATTTGTGATTTTAAAGATACATGATTTATTCTAGTACTAGTGATTATACAAGTAATATTGAGCTTAAGTAAGAAGAAATAAAGAATCAAATTAATGTTGTTGGTACTGTAGGGGGCCTCGAGCTCGACTATCCAGGGACCTCAAGGTTAACTAAGAGTAATACAGTATGGACAATAAAGTAAAGGCAATAAAGCTAAAGAATAATTGGAGAGCATGTCAAACAAGAGAAAAATAGAATGTTATATTGCAATGAATGATTTAATCTTTACAATATGATTGGGGTCCCCTTTATATAGGAGGAGAAAATCCCAAAATAGCACATTGCTCATAAAGGTAAAGAGTTGTATTAGTACAGGCGTATAACAGCCTAGTACTGACCTGTACCATTTCTTATAGCTCATATCCTATAATTAATGCCCAGGCTCACATGTCATTGAGAAATTTCTGCTCTTTCTTGATTGACTTCAACATAATGTTGTCCTCGACGCATTCCGTGCCAGCATTCGATCAAGTTCCTCGAGGTAGGTATCCCTTAGCCGGATACGACACCTACCTCGAGTCTCTTAGACTCGAGACTACATCCCAATTTAAGACTTCAAAAACATACTCCTCGATTTTGATCATATACCGCGTTTCTTAGAATGAAATTATGTGAAAAGATTCGAACATCAATTTTTTTGAACCGCTAGTGATGATATCATCCTTGTGAAGCCAACATTTGAAGTGGCCGAAACGTCCCATTGGTCATCCATTAACGCCTTGAACTGTCACTGAACCTCTATAAATATAGGGCATCTTCCTTTAGTAAATAACTCTACCTTTCTTCAATCTCTTCCAATCCTCATCTCTTCTTTTAACCACCAATTTCCTCTGCCTCTTTGAACGCTATAAAATACCAAACTCTAACCGAAAACACTACACCCCTGCTTACCCGTATTCCTTACCTCACAACCATGGCCAAAACTTCCAAGACAGTCCCAAGAAAGATAAAGCATCATATTCCTTCGTCTCTCGGTCGGCTAAACCGGTGGTGCCGCCGACACTTGAAGAGATCACCCCTGGTGATGTATCATCAAGAAGGACTTTGGTATTGAGAATTCTCCAGATATCGAGGGTAGATGCAAGCACGTATCACGATATATTAATCTGATAACCAAGCAACTAATCAAGGAGTTAATGGAGTATTGTCGATGAAAGACGAGGTCAAGATTTAGATTTTGAAGCCTGATAAAAGCATAAATACCTACAAAGAGGGGTTTTTGAGTGTTTACACCTACCCTTTCACATTGGGCCCCCTCGATACGGTGGTGATCAACTTCTGTACGACATATAGAGTCACCCTCAGCCAGATCCACCATTCATTTTGGCGTATCATGATCATTGTTCGGTATTTCTCTAGATGGCCGAGAGTTTAGAATCCACCCTCAGCCGTCTAGTTTGGTTGTATCGTCCCCAGTTGTTCCGAGGGTTCATCAAGATGCAGCATCGAACCATGAAGTCCTTTTTTCCAGTATGATGAAACCAAGGATCGAGGGTGGATGATCCAATGTGTCAGAGTTAGGACTTCGAACATCATCCCCAAGGAAAAAACGTTGTTCCCCGAGAGGGGGAACTTTAACCGCAAGTAGAGTATGCATTTTCCTCTGTATCCATTCATTCTCTTTCATTTTTCATAGCTTACTCATCTTTATTTTGGCAACCGACGCTTGGGCGCCCCAAGCACTGCACAACCATTAGGAT
The DNA here is from genome assembly GCA_034376525.1 of Nicotiana benthamiana. Classification (NCBI taxonomy): domain Eukaryota; kingdom Viridiplantae; phylum Streptophyta; class Magnoliopsida; order Solanales; family Solanaceae; genus Nicotiana; species Nicotiana benthamiana. The sequence continues at coordinate 36,954,336 of CM067332.1, read as the reverse complement.
TGGGTTAGGAAACTAGCTACCACAACTTCTTATGACAAGCGTAAGTGGAATGAATTGGCGAAGGGCCAATGGGATGTAGAGAACCACGGCCTTGGAGATGCATCCGAGATGAGGTCGGCCCCGTCTAGGGGAAAAACCAAGTCTTCAAATCCAAGGAGAACAAAAGAAAGAGGGTCTTGAAATCCGAAGACCTTCAAGGCAAGAAAACCTCCACTTGAAGATTGTGATAAAGGTTTGCTCAAGAGGGCACAGACTCAGCCCATGACTCACCGAATGGCGAGGAGAACGATGATGAAGAATTGACATTGGTGACCTAGTCCAGAAAGCCAGTCGAGGCAACCGAGTCTTCCAAACTATAAAATCCACATTGTGGTGAGGATTCTTGGATAGAAGAAATGGGCAAGGCCCATATATCCCATAGATTGAGATTGTCCTTCCATCTTAGACTGCTATACCGTAGGGGGTAACCGTTGAGTTCCCCAATGTTACTAAGAACACCCCGAGTAAAGAGCTCGGTGCCACGATAACAGGTCACTCTTTTTCGTTGCTAACTTATTCTAAGGGGGCAATCAAAGAAGCCAATGCTACGCCTAAGCCCGATCCAAATAAGGTTATTGGAGCCGATCCTTTTCAAAGGTGATATGCTGGGATTGAGGATGCAATTACTTTAACGATGCATCCTCCCATTTCAAAGATACACAATGTCTCTTTATCCGGGCAAGATCTATCCTTTCTATTGCAAGCTTTTCTCCCTTTATTTTCCTATTCTATTGACTCGTATTTATTTTGGGTATAGGTTGTTTAAAAGTTTAAGGCTGAGCTGAAACAATGTGAGGTCAAGCTCAAGAGAGTCTCAGGCGAAGGAAGGCCTTGAGGCTCCTTTGGAGCTAGAAGGAAGATGAGCTTAAGGATCTTCGAACTACTTTGGCCAAATCTCAAAAAAGGGAATCCGAGCTAGACGAGCAGGTAATTTTGATCTTATAAAAGTTCGGTATTCGTGGCCCTTCTTTGGAGAATAATACTTTGATGTATCAACATCAGCAAAAGCTAAACATGATTGGGCAGCTTCGGGGTGAGGTAAATCAAGTTCAGGCTGATTCCCACCAGTGGAAAGAGAATATGGATCGACTTGCTGCCGAAAAAGAGGTGTTAAGGCTCAACTGACCTCAGCTGAAGCTCAGCTCCATGGTGTGGAAGCGAAAGGCTTTGCTCAGGCTAGTGAAATCCAGGGGTTGGAAGCCTAACTGGCTAAATCCCGGATTGAAGCTGCATATGCTAAGGCTAAAACTGCACAAGCCAAGGCCGAAACTAAGAAGATGAAGGTTATGGCTGATAAATCCAATACTATATATAAGAGAGAAGTCGGGCCGTTCAAGATAAGTTGAGGGAGGTCTCTACCCGGGCAAGACAAAGAAATGAATTGGGTAAGAGTTACGCCTTGATGGAGACTCTTGAGGAATTCCGTCCTCGAGGGTTTTACCTTGCCAATGAGATAGTCGTAGCACAGGCACGGGAAACCGATTCAAGGTTTCTTATCTCCTCTGATGATGAGGACGTGGTGGGTGGCTCCGAGGACGAAGAAAGTGAAGAGGATGCTTCTAAAAGGGAAGAGACTCCAGAAGATAAAGCCACTAGAGATGAAGACGGTACTCCGGGGATGTGGCCCCGAAAATAGATTAGGTTTCTATTTTTTCATAAGAGCCCCTTGTTGTAATATGATTTGTAAATTTCCCTGATGAACATAAAGTAGCTTTTTTCTCTGTTCCTGATTTGTGCTGACTTTTAATTTTCTCTCCTTTCATGAAACTTTCTAATAATTCACATGTTAAATTTGAGTATTGGTTTAGACTTGTAATAACCCCTTAGGATTTTATTGACCAAAATCGTACCCCTTAGAATTTTGAATGATCCCCGAGCAAAACTTGAAGTCAAATAAAAGTGAGCACGAGGACCTTGGGTCCAAGTTAAATAAGAATAAGGTCTCAGACTCCCATAGACCTTTGACCCTGCATTTCTTTTCTAAGGTGGCCCTTGGACTCTTATATATTGGCTCTTAGGCTCTTTTTATAATTGGCCCTAAGGCACTTCTTTAGGCACTTTTAGGTTGGCCCTTAGGCTATTTAAATTGGGTCATTTCAGCCTCTAAAATGGCTATATAGTTTTTCAGCACTTTGGCTAAAAGACAAATGAAATTTTAGTTATGCCTTAGTATGTATTTTGTATCCGTTAGGTATTTCAAAGGTTTGACATATCGGAACCTTATTAGTCATACTGTTTGCGTAGACATAATCAAAATTCCTTTTATGAGTTTCCCGAAGGCTAGTATTATCGAAGCCTCTTGGATTGTTTGAGGGTTGATTTATCGTAGCCCTAAGATTTTTCGGGGCCGAATTTATTAAGGCACCTTATGTTTTGCTTTTGCTAGGGATAGCTTGATTTAACCGATTTTTCTACGTTTGAAAGCCTTTAATTTATAGCGAAAGTATGACGTCTCCACGCCGCATTTTTTGGACATAGCCTTATATGACTGTAGTCTTTAGTATGGTCGTAGCCTTCGGGTTTGTCACTTAGACTGGTTTCCCAATAATTTTCTGAACTTTTACAAACCTCGAGTGGGTTGGCCTTGGCCTTCATTTCGAAGGGGTGCTTCTTTGAGGTCTTATAGTGGCTGTAAGTGAGGGTATTTTGGGGTGTTTTGGCCCTTGAGTCGTTTCCTGTAGGATTGTAAGTATAGATCTCGTATGAGTACGAAGTGATTTTTTTATATAACCAGAATTCTTCTTCAAATAGTCAACACATTCGTACACGTTTTTCCATCAGGGCTTCATCATTCTATATGGACACCGTTCATTCGACCGTTTGGCACATTACAAATTTCTCCTACCAAGGCCCTATAACGCGTGAAATATCTTTCTCAAAGTTATAATCTTCGAGGGTGATGCCTCCCAGTGTTCGAGGTTGATCAAACAGAAGCCTTGAGTACTTGTTGAGTGATCCTTAGATAGCATATAGGTATTGCCTCATTAAAACCCTTGCCGGTAAAACCCATTTGATCTAAGGGAAAAAAGTGTAATGCATGCTTTCAAACCCAAGTTCTTTGAGTTCAGAAGTAATGTCATTTGAGCATTGATATATTCCAATTATTTGGTAGTTGCTCACCTTCCATTGTGCTGAGTTTGTAGGATCCTTTCTCTATGACTCCAAGGACACGGTACGGTCCTTCCCAATTGAGATCTAGTTTCCCTTCCTTTGGGTCTCAAGTTTTAAGAGTGACCTTCCTCAGTACTAAGTCCTGACTTTGAAATATCGGAGGTTTGTCCTACTGTTGTAATACCTTTCGATTCTTTGTTTTTTCACGGACATTCGTATTAATACAGCCTCATATTTTTCATCCAGTAGCTTGAAAGAAGTGTTCATCAGTTCATTATTTGAGCCTTTGGTGGCATGCTGAAACCTTGCAGTAGGCTCCCCGACTTTGACTGGGATTAAAGCTTTGGACCTATATACCAAAGAAAATAGGGTCTCCTATGTGCTTGACTTCGATGTTGTCCGATATGCCCATAATACCTCGGGAAACACCTCTCTCCATTTCCCCTTGGCATTATCTAGCTTTTTCTTCATGTTTCAAATAACAGTTTTGTTGGTGGACTCGGTCTGCCCATTTGCACTTGAGTGGTAAGGTGTTGATAGGATCCATTTGAGTTTATAATCCTCAAGGAATTTTGTCACTTTGTTGCCGATGAAATATTATCCATTGTCACCTGTTATTTCGGTGGGTATCCCAAACTGGCATATGATGTGGTTCCATATGAAATCGATGACTTCTTTTTCTCTTACTTTCTCGAAGGTCTGTGCTTCAACCTATTTTGAGAAGTAATTAGTCATAAATAAAATAAATCTAGCTTTACCTGGCGTCGCTAGTAAGGGTCCGACAATGTCCATCCCCTGTTTCATGAATGGCCACGGGGATAGGACCGAGTGGAGTTGTTCACCGGGTTGATCAATTATTGGCACAAATCTTTGGCATTAATCACACTTTTGAACGAACTCCTTGGTATTTTTTTCTATACTATCCCAATAATATCCTGCTCTGATCACCTTGCGAACCAAAGAATCTGCACCAGAATGGTTCCCACAAGAGCCCTCGTGGATTTCTCGTAGTACATAGTATGTGTCCGCAGGTCCTAAGGCACCGCCAATGGTCCATTGAAGGTTCTTCTGTATAATGTTCCATTTTCATCGAGCGAGAATCGAGCCGCCTTGGCTCGGGATGTTCTTGACTCATGTACGTTCGTGATAAGCTTCCCATGCTTTATATAATCGATGTAATTATTCCTCCAATCCCATGTTAAGCTTGTCGAGTTAATCTCTGCATGGCCTTCTTCGTTCATTGTCTATGAGGGTAGGGGCGAAGTCGGCCATGAAGTATGCTAAAATTTGAGACTTGATGGACGTCCGAGACTGATATTCGATATCATATCCTCCAAGTTTGATGGCCCACTTGGTCAATCTATCCAATAATCCGGGCTTATGCAAGACATTTCGAAGCGGATATGTAGATAGTACACATATAGGATGGTATTGAAAATATGTTTTTACTTTCCTCACTGTGCTTATCAATGCAAGAGGTAACTTTTCCAAATATGGATACCTAGTTTTGGCATCCCTAGGGTCCGAATAAACAGGAAATCACATACCTTGCTCTTCTCAAACTAATACGTCACTTACCGCTATTTCTGACACAGATAGATACAAGTAGAGTGTTTCATCCTCCTTCGAAATATAGAGCAGAAGAGGGCTCGAGAGATACAGTTTTAATTTTTCCAGGGTTCGCTGGCATTTCAGGATCCATGCGAAGTTGTTCTTCTTTTTAAGCAGGGAGAAGAAATTATGGCTCTGATCTGATGATCTCGAGATGCATCGACCCGGAGCGGCTATCCATTCTGTCAGCCGTTGTACGTCTTTCACATTTTTCACCATAATGATTTCCTCAATGGCTTTGATTTTATTGGGATTGATCTACATGCATTTGTTTGATGCCATGAATCCCAAGAACTTGCCCGAGCCAACTCCAAAAGCGCACTTCTCGGGGTTGAGCATCATATTATACTTTCTAAGGATGTCGAATGTTACCTGCAAATGGGTCAAATAGTCTTTCGTGCAGAACTAGCATATCACTATATAAACTTCCATGGATTTGCCTATTTGATTTTTGATCATCTTATTAACTAAACATTGATATGTGGCTCATGCAGTTTTAGCCCGAAGGTCATTACATTATAATAATACGTTCCATATGAAGTTTTCTCCTGGTCTTCCGGGTTCATTTGAATTTGGTTGTACCGGAAGTAGGCATCGAGAAAGGTAAGGATCTCGTGGCCGACCGTAGCATTGATCAAATAATCGATGTTGGGAAATGGGAAAGAATATTTAGGGCACACCTTTTTCAAATCTTTGTTATCTACACACATTCTAAATTTATTCCCCTTTTTAGGGACTACCCACTACGTTAGCTAGCAATTCAGGATTTTCTACTTCCTTGATTGATCCTATTTTCAGGAGTTGGGTTACCTCTTCCTTGATGAATGCATTCTTTTTCTCGGACTGAGGTATCTTCTTTTGCTTCACCAATTTGAATTTGGGATCGACACTTATTCGATGGGTAGTTATCTCCGACGGGATCCCTGTCATATCTAAATGGGACCAAGCGAAGCAATCAATATTATCGATGAGAAACTTAATGAGTTTTTTCTTGAGTTCAGCGGTTAACCTCATCCCCAGGTATACCTTTTGTTCTCTAAGATTCTCGGTTAATATGACCTGTTTGAGCTCTTTGATCGTTGATTTCGTCAGATTTGATTCCTCAGGGGAAATGAAGATTCGGGAAGTGAGAATATCTACTTCTTTGTCCCAGCCACCTGTTCATCAGACATATGTCTCATGGGCTTAACCTAGGGCACGAGCTGTAATTGCTATTTGGCCGACTGTTTGTCCTCTGGCTTTTTTGATGATGACGCTGATACCGGTGCTAAATTGTGCACTACAAAAACCTCCTTAACTGCATATTGTTCTCCATATACTATTTTCACGCCATCCTTCATTGGGAACTTCATCATTTGGTAGAGGGTTAATGGCACCGCCCTTATGCTATGGATCCACGGCCTTCCGAGCAAAGAATTACATCTCATATCGCGTTTAATAACATGGAATTTTATATCTTGTATGGTTTCGGCCTCATTAACTGGGCGTTTGATTTCACCTTTCATCATTTTGGTTTCCATGTTAAAGCCATTCAAGACCCGAGATGCTGGTATGATTTGATCGAGATGCTCTACGAACCTGCACATGATTATATTTGTCGAGCTACCTGGATCCACGAGAACACGTTTAACTTGAACTGCTTAAAAGGATAGAATTTACCAATGCATATTTGTGAGGTTGATATAAAGCCTCGATATCTTCCTCGCTAAATGTACGGGTGTTGTCGGGCAAGTAGTCATGAGTCCTCTTTTCCCTTATGATGAATACTTTGGTGAGTTTGAATATTGGTCCCTGCGGGGCATCGACTCCTCCGATGATCATGTGAATGACATGTTAGGGTTCTTCTAGTTCACCCTTTCTGCATGTATCCCTCTCCCTGAAGTGATTCTTACTCCGATCACTGAGGAGTTCTCGAAGGTGTCCCTTATTGAAAAACCCAGTCACTTCCTCCCTTAGCTGCCTGCAGTCCTCCGTTCTATGATCGTGTGTGCCATGATACTTGAACATCAAGTTCGGATTCCTTTGGGAGGGATCGGTCTGTATTGGCCTGGGCCATTTAATATCTTTGATTTTTCCAATATTCGAGACGATCCCTGATGCATCTACACTGAAATTTTACTCTGATAATCAGGGGGCTTCGGCGGGGTAGACATGCTTATCGAACCTATTCTTTCTCATGAGCCCCCGAAAGCCTGGACCTTGGTCATTTCTTCGATCGCTCTGAGAAGTATTGTGGCTTGGGCCTTTCTTTCTCTGATCATATGGTTGATACCATTCTTTGTTGAATCTTGATCACCGATCTATGTCCCTCGGGGGATTGCTACGAATTTGTTAGGGTGAACTAAACCCGGGGGGATCCCTACTAGTCGTTCTCGACCTTAATTTTTGAGTGATACCAATTGTGCACATCCGACCATGTCACAGCTGGATACTCGATCAAGTTCTGCTTTAGCTATCGAGATGCTATCGAGCTTCTTTGAATCAAACCTCGCATGAAGGCCAGAACTACCCAGTCATCAGAGACCGGGGGTATTTCCATCCTTTCCATCTGAAACCAGGACATAAACTTCCTTAGCATTTTATCTTTCCTTTGTTTTATCTTGAATACGTTCGATTTTCTTGTGGCCACCTTAATGGCCCCAGCATGAGCCTTTACAAAGGCATCCGCCAACATAGCAAATGAATTAATAGAGTTAGGAGCTAAGTTGTGATAACATATCATAGATCCTTTTGACTGTGTTTCTCCAAACCATTTTAACAGCATTGACTCGATTTCATCATTATTCAAGTCATTTCCTTTAATTCCACAAGTGTAGGAAGTACTATGTGTGTTAGGGTCCATTGTCCCATTGTATTTTGGTATATCAGGCATGCGAAACTTCTTATAAATGGGCATCGAAGCCGCACCTTGGGGGAAAGGTTTTTTCTTGAATTTTTTGGCATATCGACCCTTCAAAACTATAGGTTCTCCCGATGTCAGGCCTACCCGGAAGTTGTAAGTTTCCATTTTTCTGTTGTTGTATCCTATTTTCTTTTCACCTAATTCGATCATTTTAGTTAGTTCCTCGAGCATTTTCATGATTGTGGGTCACTCCTCGAGACAGTTTCATCAGGCCTCTCCAGCATTGGTTCATGTTGTGTATTTACTGGTTCGGCGGTGTTAGGAGACCTATTCTGGCTCTGAAGCTGAGCGATGGCGACTTGCTGAGCTTGCAGCATCTCAATATCACTTGGAGGTTGACTGCTCCTTCTTCCAATCCTCGTGCTTCCTGGCCTCCGGTTCGGGTTTCCTTGTGTGCGTTCCTTGCGAGGCTTGTGCCTGCGTCTGTGTTTAGAACATTGTGGAAGCTCATATCAACTGGCTCCACGTTTGGCACTCCCTCAGGGTATATGGGTGGTACACCGAGCCATATGCCGTTTGTTTCTCCAAGTCCTTCACTATCATGAGTGGGTGCGTTTTGTATGCTAGACATGATTAAGCCTGAAATCAATGAATCATTGACAAGAAAAAGTGTGAATAATAACGTGTGTTATCAGAAAACTAGCACTAAAATAATCACTATTATATTTAGACCCACGGTGGGCGCCAAACTGTTTACTTCAAAAAAATTGGAGTAACAAATTAAAGATAATTTGCGAGTGTAAAGATACATGATATATTCTAGTACTAGTGATTATGCGAGCAATATTGAGCTTAAGTAAGAAAGAAATAAAGAACCAAATTAATGTTGTTGGGACTGTAGAGGATCTCGAGCTTGACTATCCATGGACCACAAGGTTAACTAAGATTAATAAACTATGGACAATAAAACAAATGCAATAAAGCTGAAGAAATTGGAGAGCACGTCAAACATGAAAAGAATAAGAATGTTCTATTGCAATGAATGGTGTGATCTTTATAATATGATTTGGTTCCCCTTTATATAGGAGGAGAAAACCCCAAAATAGTACATTGCTCATAAAGGTAAAGAGTTTTATTGGTACAGGTGTATATCGGCCTAGTACGGATCTGTACCATTTCGTATAGCCCTTATTTTATAATTAATGCCCATGAACACATGTCCTTGAGGAATTTTTGCTCTTTCTTGATTGACTTCAATATAATGTTGTCCTCGACACAGTCCGTGCCAGGCATTCAATCAGCTTCCTTGAGGTAGGTGCCCTTTAGCCGGATACGACACCTACCTCGAGTCTTCGGACTCGGGCATACAGCCCGATTTAAGACTTAAAAATCATACTCCTCAATTTTAATAGTATATATGGAGTTTGTAGTCACTCTCCCAAAGTTTTTTTTTAATAGTTAGTTCCGTTGGGAGTCTCTACAAAGGCTTTGCAGACTATGACATAAAGTAGAATTATTCTTATTAACATCCATCTGCGCCTAATCATCGAAAAGACTTTCATTCTTAAAGTGTTGATATTCCTTATTCGTTAATCTCCTATTTCAGCTCATACGAATTCTTCCTCCCTATTGTGTTGAGTTCTTGTGGTAGAAGAAATCAAAATGTACAACTTTGATTCCAGAGTAGCCGTTATATCTTGGGAATAGATTTTCTTACTAACTATTTGCTCCGTGTGAGAGAAATTACTTTCTTAAAAATTATTTCCTGTGCTTGCTCGATCATTCTATATTTGTCATAAAACTATCTTTACTTGTTTTTTACTCCATTGACCTATTGTTTTTCAATACTTTCCATAACACAAATGACAAACACTTTGAAGAGGTGGAAATTATTGTTTGGTAGGTTTGCATCACATAACTCTTATATATTGGGAGTTGTGCTCGTTTGAAGTTGGATCTTGTCCAAACTCATTTGAAACCTTAGTTAATTGTGTAGTTACCAACTTGACTTGGTTCTATAACTCTCCTCAGACCCTAGTCCGTAGTCTTCTTTGAGACGCAAAACATTATCTCTAATCATTGTTGGCGCACTTTAAGTTTAAAACCTTACCAAATTTACGGGACTTCACAGTTCTACATACAGGTCAAACTAGTATGTCGCATGAGATGTAATGCTTATCTCACAGTTTTTCTTCATATATCAAGCTCATACTTCACTGGTACATATTTTCATTTTTTCTCCATCGAATATTTCAACTTATTTAATTTAGCCAATACTTTGATCTGAATATTCAAGCTCTCTTAAATGACGAGTACATAAAAAAAATTGCCCGATTTGTATGGAAGATAATTTTTTTGGGCGTAAATTTACTAGAGAACTAACTCTGGTGACTTTGTATCTTTAAATGTCATACCTGCATCTCAACTATGCTTCTCAACGTTCATCTCAACAGTTCTCATAAATTCGACAGAATATAGTAATATTGAACGGAGATAGTCACCTTAAAACGTTGGCTTACATCACTCGCAATATCCATGAAAGGTATCGTAGAAATTATAAATGTTACAGTGAGACTAATTTTATTTTAAAGAGTAACTTGGCCAAATGAAAACTTACAGGCCTTAAAGCTTGAAACGGATGCCTCGTTGTCTCAATTCTTTTTAACTGCCAAATTAGCCTTTCAGGTTGTCGGTAGATTGAATTTTTCAACCAAAAAAAAAAAAGTGATAGGCTCAAGCATATTTATGCATCCTCGCTACCAGGCAAAATTCAGCCTGATCTGCAAAGGAAGACCAAATTCAGTCAAGAGGAAGAGCATTATACCCTTCGAGCTCAAGCCCAAAATAAAAGGAGAGACAGGCCAAACAAACAGAGGCGCGTCTTAATTCTTATTCAGACAAGAATCCATGCAACATGGTTCAAATTGTTGTTAGGAGTTTAAAGTACTTGTCTCTCGTTATCACTTCCCTCCCTCTTTCTCCCCGTGCTACCAGGGCTGCCTAAAGAGCTTAGGTAAAGCGCACGGAAGCATCAAACTCTCAGTCTGGTCCTCTCTTCCGTTTCCACAGGTTTAGCAACACAGTAACTCCCTCCTCCAAAGTAGCCTTCTGATTTACTGCATAGTTCCAGAGCTCCGAGATGATGTATCTCCCACTCGGGTTGTAATCATTTATCTCTATCAAAGCTGCTGTAACAGCTTTGTACACGTCCTCACCATAGTTTCTCTTCAAGTCGTTCAGTTTTTCATCTTCATCGTCTATCATATTCTGAAAGAGGTAATAACAGCATTTAAATAAATCAAAATCCAGAAATCGCAGGGAGAACTCAATATAAAACCACAACTAGAAATTCTGTGTTTTGTTTTATAAATAAAGTAAACCAAAGGAAAACAACCTAGTAAGTATCTGGCTGAAATCCAGCATATATAACATAGAGTTTATGTGAATCTATCAGTAATAACCATTCAACAGATCCAACTAAGACCAAGAAACAAGACTCCATCACTCACAACAAAGAAAATCCGAAACAAATCAAGCATTTCCTACCATCATTATGCATAGGAAAAAATAATGATTAAAAAGATAATCACCAAAGCTAGTTAATTGCATTTACCGGAGGAATATTCTGCTCAGCTTCAACTTTTCATTTCTCAAATGTCACCAAGTGAAGTCGTTATTTTGTTTCACTTAAACTTTATTTTTGTGTAAAATTTCTTTTTCTTAAGAATTTAAATTTCAATTATACAAGTTCTTGAAACTATCCTATCCATCCGTGCTCTAATATTTTAGAACTTTGTCCACGGGTAAATCAGAAATTTACTACAAATTTATGAAAAACAATGTTGTGAAAATGCAAGGGAGAAAAATATTATTGATATATTATTACAATACTACATTGATCCCTATATATATATACATATTACATATCTTAATCCTAATACATATAGTATTAGGATGACTCACTCCTATTTACACTATTATTCTAACATTCCCCCTCAAGCTGGTGCATACAAATCATATGTACCGAGCTTGTTACATATGTAGTTAATACGAGAACCAGTGAGAGACTTGGTAAAAATATCTGCAAGCTGATCATTCGACTTCACAAACTTTGTAGCAATATCTCCCGAGACTATCTTTTCTCTAACAAAGTGACAGTCAATCTCAATATGTTTAGTTCTCTCATGGAACACTAGATTTGATGCAATATGAAGAGCAACTTGATTATCACACACAAGCCTCATCTGACTAATCTCACCGAATTTCAACTCCGTGAGTAACTGTTTGATCCAAATTAACTCACATGTTACCATAGCCATTGCTCGATATTCTGCTTCTGCACTAGATCGAGCAACTACATTCTGTTTCTTGCTTTTCCAGGACACCAAATTTCTTCCTACTAAGACACAATGTCCGGGCATAGAACGTCTATCAGACGGTGATCCTGCCCAATCAGCAGCTGAGTATCCAACGATTCGCTCATGGCCGTGATCCTCAAATAATTACCCTTTGTCTGGAGCTGATTTTATGTACCGAAGAATGCGAACAACTGCATCCCAATGACTATCTCACGGAGAACCCATAAACTAACTCACAACACTCACAGAAAAGGAAATGTCAGATATTGTCACTGTAAGATAATTTAATTTACCAACCAACCGTCTATATCTTGCAGGATCGCTAAGCGGCTCCCCCTGTCCTGGCAGAAGTTTAGAATTCGGATCTATCGGAGTGTCAAGAGGTCTACAACCTGTCATTCCTGTCTCCTCAAAAATATCTAAGGCATACTTTCGTTGTGAGACCACAATACCTGAGCTAGACTGAGCAACCTCAATACTCAGAAAATATTTTAGTTTGCCCAGTTCCTTAGTCTGAAAATGCTGAAAGAGATGTCGCTTCAATTTAGCAATACCATCCTGGTAATTGCCGGTAATAACAATGTCGTCAACATAAACCACCAGATAAATACAGAGACTCGAAGCAGAATGCCAATAGAACACAAAGTGATCAGCTTCACTCTGAATCATGCCAAGTTCCTGGATAACTGTGCTGAACTTACCAAACCAGGCTCGAGGAGACTGCATTAGACCATAAAGTGACCGGCGCAAGCGACATACAAGACCACGAGACTCCTCCTGAGCAACAAACCCATGTGGTTGCTCCATATAAACTTCATCCGCAAGGTCACCGTGTAAAAAGGCATTCTTAATGTCCAGCTCATAGAGGGGCCAATGGCGAATAGCAGCCATGGAGAGAAAAAGGCGAACTGAAGCTACCTTAGCCACGGGAGAGAAGGTATCACTGTAATCGAGCCCAAATATCTGAGTATATCTCTTGGAAACAAGACGATCCTTAAGACGAACAACCTTAACATCCGGACCAGCCTTGACTGCATACACCCAATGACAACCAACAGTAGATTTACTTTAAGGAAGAGGGACAAGCTCCCAAGTACCACTCGTGTATAAAGCAGACATCTCGTCAATCATTGTCTGTCGTCATCCTAGATGAGACAATGCATCACCTGTAGACTTAGGAAAGGAAACGGAGGACAAAAAAGATAGAAAAGCATAATAAGGTGATGACAAACGATGATAACTCAGACCGACATAATGGGGATTAGGATTAAGTGTGATCCGTTTACCTTTCCGAAGTGCAATCGGTGGACTAGGAAGAGACAAGTCCGCAGTAGGAGCATGGTCAGGTGCAGGACGTGAATCAGCTGGGCCTGATGCTGGGTGCGGACGACGATGATATGTCAAAAGTGGTGTTCCTGTGACAGGGAGTCTAGGAGGAGCCATACTAGATTCCTCAACCGAGGGAATGGGTAAGACTTCAATAGTGGAGGCTAAAGGAGAATCTATAGTAGGCTCCGTAAAGGTCGGTATAGGTAAGATCGCAGATATATCAGGGAGGTCAGAAAGGGTAAAGAAAGGTTTAGACTCAAAAAATGTGACATCAGAGGACATAAAGTACCTACGAAGATCAGGTGAGTAATAACGATATCCCTTCTGAACACTGGAATAACCAAGGGAGACACACTTGAGAGGACGAGGGCTAACTTATCTTTCCCAGGGGCTAAGTTATGAACGAAACAAGTGCTCCCAAAAACACGAGGGGAACAGAGTATAAGGGTGATTGGGGAAACAATATGGCATACGGTATCTGTATCTGATTCTGTATGGGAGAGGAAGGCATCCGATTAACTAAATAACAAGTTGTGAGAACTGCATCGCCCCAAAAACGCAGCGGAGCATGAGACTCAATGAGAAGTGTGCGAGCAGTCTCAATGATGTGCCTATTCTTTCTCTCGACAACCCCATTTTGTTGAGGGGTATAAGGACAAAAGGTCTAATGAATAATTCCATGAGAAGTCATAAACTGCTGAAATGAAGAGGATAAATATTCTAAGGCATTATCACAGCAAAAAGTACGAATAGAAGCACCGAATTGAATTTTAGTTTTAGCACAAAAATTCTGGAAAATAGAAAACAACTCAGAACGATCTTTCATTAAGAAAATCCAAGTACATCTTGAATGATCATCAATGAAACTAACAAAATAACAAAACCCCAAGGTTGAACTGACTCTACAAGGACCCCATATATCAGAATGAATTAAAGAAAAAACAGACTCTGCATGACTCTCAATACTACGAGGAAAGGATGCTCGGGTATGTTTCCCGAGCTGACATGACTCACACTTTAATGTGGATAAACTAGACAAACTAGGTACCATCTTCTGAAGTTTGGATAAGCTTGGGTGCCCTAAACGTCTGTGAATTAGGTCCAGAGGATCCATAACTAGACATGCCTTGGGGGATTTTAGCGAGTGAAGGTAGTAAAGGCCTTCTGATTCAAGTCCTGTTCCAATCGTCTGCCCCGTACTGCGGTCCTGCATAATAAAGGAATCATCAATAAAATATACACCACAATAGATGCACGAGTCAAACGACTAACAGATGCAAGATTAAAAGGACAGCCAGGGACATAGAGAACGGAATCTAGAGTGACAGAGGGTAGGGGAGTCGCTTGTCCAACTCCTGTTGCTTTGGTTTGAGACCCATTGGCTAAAGTAACAGTAGGAAGGGACTGAGAATACGCAATATTTGACAAAAGTGATTTATTACCAGAGATATGATCAGAAGCGGCCGATTCGACAACCCATTGTCCAAGAGTACTAGACTGGGAAACACAAGCAAAAGAATTACCAACAACAGAATTATCAGTCTGAGCAACAGAAGCTACTTGTGGAGATTTCTGCTTACTTGCCCGATACTGAAGGAACTCATTATACTCCCCGTCGGACAAAGAAAAACCATACCTGTAGTCTCTATCTGAGCAACATAAGCATTTTTGGGTGGTCGGCCATGTAAAGAATAGCACATGTCACGAGTATGTCCAAGTTTATGACAATAAGAGCACTTGGGTCTAGATCTTCCAAAGCGACCTCCTCCGCATCTACTCTCCATAGTAGGAGATGCCCGATTGTCCACTGACTGGGATACAAGGACAGATGAATCAAGTGTGTGTGATGAGCTCACTAGGTGACTTGGTGCTGCAGCAAGGCCAAGTAATCGAGAGAATAGTTCATCAACTGTGGGGACAGCCGGACTAGCCAAAATTTGGTCACGTACTGAATCAAGGTCATTAGGGAGTCCAGCTAGTGTAAGAACTAGAAACATCTTCTGTCGTTGCTCTTGTTGCTTTTCAATACTAGCAGAAACTGGCATCGGCGTCTCAAATTCTTCCATGACTGCATGTACTTGTCCCAAGTAAGTAGACATATCCAATTCATGTTTCTTCAAGCTTGTTATTCGCGATATGACATAATAAAAACGAGATATGTCATTAGTGCATAAAGTATGAGCCTTTTCCCAAACTAAATAACATGTATGGAATGGACGGAACAAGGGCATCAACTTGGAATCAATAGATCGCCACAAGATACTACATAATTGAGCATCGACCTTTTCCTACTGTGTTTTGGCCTTTTCATCACCTTTGATAGCCCTTTTTGTTAAATGACCGTAAACTCCTTCACCTTTACACCACAACTCGACAGACGAAGCCCAAGCTAGGTAGGTTGAAAAATAAAATTATGGTAGGCTCGAAATTGGAGGACGATCCAACTATCCTAAAGAAATATTTTGAAATTTTGGCCGGAACAGTGCTCATGCACCGGCGCGTGGGGTGCGTGTCGAAACTGCCGAGGGTTTTCTGGCGCGTGAGGGCGCGTGACGAGGAATATTCCGGTGGGGTTTACTAGGGTTTGGTCGCCGGAGCCTTGGGAACCATGTGGTGGTGTTGGTTTTTGCACAACACCAACAAAAAGGTGATTTAGTTACGGACAGCCTCTTAAGTCGCCGGAAAATTGCACGGCGACGAGGTCTTTCTTCTCGTAAGTTGCTGGAATGAAGCACATCTATAATATTCTCACTGTAGCTTACCATGTGAGAATGCACGGGAGAAAAATATTATTGATATATTATTACAATACTACAATGATCTATATATATATATATATATATATATATATATATATATATATATATATATATATATATATATATATATATATATATACACACATTACATATCCTAATCCTAATACATATAGGATTAGGGTGGCTCACTCCTATTTACACTATTATTCTAACAAAGGCAATCATATTACAGTTTATATCTTAACATCCTTATAAACACTTTTTTGACAAGTTCAACGGGTAGTAAATATGTGCTTCATTTTCCTACTTGACCTTTAAGTTGGCCTCAAACACCACAGTACATTTTATTTTTCTCTTTCCAACGCAAGATTGTCAAATGTTTTAGATTTACCATTAAATTAGAGTGTTCCTAAAGTCATCCAAACCATAGTTTTATGTACGTCCATTGCCGTGTCCCTTATAATTTAGATGTGCATAATTTAGATGCCATGCACACAAGTCAACAAATGTACTTGATTTTTAGCTCTTTGGAAGATATACAAGTGATATTTAAGCTACTCAAGGAAATTTCAATCTAATTCTTTAAATTGCTAACTTAACTAAGATCAAGAATTCTCCAAAAGATTGTATGATTTCCCCATAAATTCAGTTTAGAACAGCAGTCGTGGCAGATTGTTCGCACTCAGCTAAATGCATTTACTTCAATATCATGATGAAACAACATTTGGATGGGTCCTAATATGTCACAGATCCCAACATCAAGTTATACAGTGCAACGTACGTAAACAATATCTAGTAGTACTTCCTAATTTGTTCAATCTCAATAGAGAATTGGAAAACAGCAAGTCAAATTCCAGTTAGGTTGAAACAAAAACAATAGAAAACACTTCGCTAATTTCAAATAAGTTGCAACAAGGGCATAACAACTTAATTCATAAGCTATGTTCAACAAACAATGCGAGCCACCAGATATATCCGCCATGGTTTCATGATTACTCTGTCCACGCAAATCGTTTACACGTAACTATTTAATACCCTTACGGAAAATTGATCACATCGGAATGTTGCCAAGGCCGAATCCACTTCCACAATGCCTCCAAATCGAGATTTATATTCATAGAACTGGTCATTAAATGTATTAGTGAATTGAAAGAGGGACTGAATAAGCTCCAGCATTATAATAATGTACCAACATAGGCAAATCCAGCTATCCCAGGATGCACCCAGTACCTTTGTTTAAATGAGCACTTAAAAACCTGTTGTTTTCTATGTTTTCATTATCCTACCAACCTTGCCCTCACTTGTTTCTTGAAGAACTCAAAAGTGTGTGCTAGATGCTACTGTTTCCTACAGAAGCTTTGGTTATCTAGTTGTATGTTTCTATCTTGGTGAAAAGATAGTGTACAAAGTAACTATACTTCTGCATCAAACTAGCTGGTCCTTTCTTAAATATTCAATCTTTTTCTAAGTATGACCCTTAACCTAAAAGTGAACTTCTTGACATTTCCATCAGACACACTTCTAATTTCTTTTTTCATTTAAAGCAACACAAATAGATATCCCTCAAAATTGCATTCTTATAGGCTTTCAGCAGTTTAACTTAAAAGTGAACTTGACATTTTTAGCTTTTTCCTGTAAACAATTGCCTACTTGCTATGAAATTCTACTAATTCTCCTGGAAAACTACAATATACTTGTTTCTTTTCAATAGTTTGTACACCAAGAAGAATGAAATGCATTTTGGAGCATGGATTATTAAAACACTTCTTTTTTCCTCTTTGTGGTCCAAAAGTAAAATGTATTATGCAATGACAAAAATGATCAAAAGTCATGTGTTGTAAGAGAAAGAGACTAACAAATTTCATCCCAAGAGCAGTGAGATGGTATAGTATTTATGAAGCTTTATCCCTGCTGGCAAAAATTTCTAAACCCATCTGTATATCGAAACATTGTCCCACCACAACAGTAAATCCAACAAATCCCAACAGAATAAATATTCTACAGACCTAAAGATCAAGGTAATGATTTTTTCCACCCTGTTTTTATGTCGGGCATGAAATAAATATAGATTTCATTGTCTTTGTCCAAAAAACTAAAGATTCTACGATGAATGAAAGCATACCTCAAGTTTCCCGTTAACCGTGACAACTTTAATGGGATGCCATCCAGGATCTCTAAGGTACTCCTCCCACAATGAGCATAGCTCCGTAGCTCTTTCATCTACTTCTGACTCATTATACTTTCTCTTCATTGCTTCATGGAATGGTCTATTGTCGAGCTCCCCCATCCTCTTAACACCAATTGGACCAACTCTTGGTAGTTCCTTCAAGCCCTATAGAGCAATTCAATTACTCCATTATCCAAAACCTCACCAAACACTCCACACAAAAGAGAGACATGGAGATGAATTTAATGAAAAAACAAGAAAATATAAACATAGTAGTATTATCTTCACGTAGAACTCTAAATAATGTCATCTTTTTCAATGCTAAAATGACTGAGAAACCATGTTCATCCCGTCAATCAGAAAGACATGAAACATTAATCTACCCAACCATCAAGCTGCAGTATAAAACCAAACCAAGTGGTTCAATAGAAACTAAGCCCTAAAAACACAAATAGGCTATGCCAGAACTAAAGTATAAAATACAATTAATTGACTTACATTAACCAACTCTTTTCGAGCATCTTGCAGCTCATCGTTACTGTTTCTTTCCTTAACGATGAGAGTTTGATTTAATGCTTCCAAACCTTCATATTCTTCTTCCTTTTCTCTTAAACTTTTAAGGAGTGTGTCCACTTTTTTCAATACTTCTTGATCACCTTCATCTTCAATATGCTTCATCACGTTCAGTGACCCTTTCAACTGCTCAATTTCCAGCTCTACCGCTTGTTTCGCATCAAGTTGTTTTTCCAGATGAATTATTCTTTTATGAAGATCTTCTTTTTGCCTCTGCAATCAGCAAGATGACAGCTAAGTGATATTTGTTACGTGAACTTGACATAGGAGATGAGGAGAATTAAACTTCTAAGAGCAATTTCAGAAATACACACACCTTCTGCTCTTCAGCCAATTTCAGTACATTTTCATCGACCTTTCTTTGCTCTTCAGCAGCGGCACTAAGTGAGGTATTTAGAACAGCATTCTGGAATAACAATGATGAGAGTTCATGTTAACAATCTTCAAAATGGATAAAAGTAGCAGACGTGATTCCTTGTTTCGTGAAAATATTCCAATATACATCCATTGAAACTATTTCTAAAGAACTATTTGATGCAAATAGCACAAGTAAAAACTGAAAGTAAACCTGAAGGTGGAATCATAAAATGGTATATAATGGATCAACCACTGCCCACCTAGTTTTTCAGAGCATTAGAAAATGAAAAGAACTAAAAGCAGAGACTTCGCCGGAGAAAAATTGATATATGAGTAGGCTGGAAACACAAAAGTGGAATGCCCAAACAGCTACCATAACTATATGCAGTAGTTCCCACACCTTGCTGTGATCATAAACTAGAAGACTGAAGAATTCATCAGATCATCAATAAATGCTTTGAACCATTACAGAAAATTTAACCCTTACGGAAGGAGACGCATCCCGATCCTCAATTTTGCAGGTAATAAATGAAAAATGAGATGGGACAAGTTCAGTAAGACAAGTAACGGGCAAGGGCAAAAAGCTATACCTGTTCAAGCTCCTCAGACAGCTTCTTCCTATCACTTTCATTTTTGGCCTCACGTTGCTCCAATTCTCTACCTCGGAGCTCAAGCTCTTTCTTTTGAGATTCCAATTGCAATTTCAACTTTTCATGATCATTAAATATCTTCTGGAAATGATCACGTGCACTAGACTGGATTTTTCTTATCTCTGCTCATAAAACAAATATAAGGACATGAAGCATTAGTGATAACTAGAGTTTCTAATAGCATATACAGACCCCTAACCTTCATTGTACGCTTGATGCAGTTTATCTTTCTCTTCAACCAACTGTTGCAAAGACTGTGCAGTCTCCTTAAATTTGTTCTCCATCTCCTTTAGGTGTAACTTCTTGACTTCAATAACATTTGTCAAATTAGAAACGAGCTTATTCGTCTTCCGAGCTTCTTCTTCCATGATATCAGAAATGGTTCTAAGGTCTCCAACCTTGCGGAGATTTTCACCGACGATGTTAAGAGCTTTATAGTCATCAGCACGAGCAATCCAAGCATACAGATCAGCCTTTTTACCAATGTTGGCTTTCCATTCCCTCTTGCCATGATGGTCAGCCTCATAAGCCTTCTCAAATGACATCGCGTTACTAAATCCGGACCAGTCTTTGTTGAATTCAACAAGAGCAGTTCCAGAATGGCCTTGATAATTCCATAGAGGACGTACTCGTGTAGGATTGAAACCTCTCCTTGCCAACTGATCCCTCAGCTTAGAACCACTTTCTCCTACATAGCGTCCATCCTTATATTCAGTGAGAATATTCACAACAATCCCAATCCAAGGCCAGACAAACATCTCATCACGGTCATGATCCGCAAGAGGGTCAGCTTGAGGATCCGGCTTGGCATCAGGTTTAGATGAATCATTAGATGAATCACCAGCAACTATTACATCATTTTGCAAGTACTTTGCCAATGCAAGATGATTCGCCTTGTCTCTTGCAGTTCTCTTATTAGAATTAGCGCTTCCCACTCCGCTTGCATGCTGCACAAGTTCCTTGTAACCAAAGTCACGTTTCCTTTTCTTTGGACAGTAGGGGCACGTGTATGCCACATCTGATATTTTAAGAAAGTGATTTCCTCTCTTCAGATCTTCATAAGATTTTTCTTCATATTCTTCAATCTCCGATTCACTTATATCAGTGTCTTCCCCGGAGCTATGATCCATATAACTCCTTTTAACTCACAAGAACGACACCTGGAGAATAAAAACAGATAAACTCATCAACTGCCCGTGAAAGCCAGCATCATTTAGAGTATAGCAGCACAGATGTATTTGAACCACATGTTAGTTCAGCTTGCTTAACCCTCCAGACCTGGCCCTTGTTAAAGGAGAGACAGTGAGGCCAGATACATGAATAATAGTTGACAAATGAAGCATATAGAAGCTAAATTTTATCAGGAAATTTCCCACACGAAGCATTTGCCATCAGAAGATTTTGAAATTCCCATATAAAAAGAATATGTATGTTTCTATAATCTTGGTACACTTTGTAGAGCTCATGAACAGCCAATAAGCCGTCAATTGTAGAACTCATGAATGAAAGCCAATAAGCTGACAATTGTAGAACTCATGACAGTCAATTAGCCGACAATTGTTTGGAAGAAGAAAATGCAAAATTTATCCTGGTAAGATTAACCCTACACGATAATGCTCATCCAACCCTCCTCTTCTTCAACAGCATAAGTACTATCATATATGTGCTAGATGCAAGTAATCTCAAATACAATTGTTTTATCTTGCAAATACAAAGCACGAGCACAATGAAATCGAGCTAAATTTACTTCAAACAACAAGTTTTACTTTGAAGGTTCGACCTGATAATCAACAGTAAAATCTGCAATTTTAGACAGCATTGCAATATTTCGCAAAACGAACACAGATATTACACATGCACCATGAAAAAACTAGGTTTACTTTGAAAGTTCTCCATTATAGTTACCCATACAAAGACATATAAATCAACAGTAAAATTTTTGACAGCTTAGTAAAGGGTTATTTGTGCTTCCTAGTTTTACTTTGTCTTTTTCACCACACGTTCTTCGTTCACAAGCAAAAATCTCGACCATATGGAAGCTACATTTTTACTTTGTAAAATAAATGACAGAGCTGCGTAAATTGTCCACCTAATTGGCTTTCTTAAGCAGCCAAACAACTAATAAATCAAAAATGAAAAATCGATAGAGAGACATGCATTCATAGCAGAGTAAAAAATTACACAGTTTAATACCAATTCTTCTGTAAAATTACAAATTAAAATCTTTAAAACCAACAGAAAACGAGCGGAGAAAGGATATGAATTGTAATATGTGTCAGATCTACTTGCCTGAATTTTTCCCACAGCAAGCGTCAAGCGCCAAAAGAAGGTAAATTAGGCAGCAGATTCTCTTGAAGGAATAAATAGGGTTTTCTAGTAGAAAGTGAGCTAGCTTAGTAAATTGGGTTATGATGAGCTAAGAAGCAAACAACACAGAGATCAATATAAATATTTCTGCATTAGAAAGTGGAAATCATGCAATTTTTCAGTAGGAACAAATTAAGCACGCATTTTGAAGCGGGTTGTGTAGGTGACCGGTCAGCCAGATTCTGGATTGTGGGTCAGCGGCTGCTTGGCTCAGTACTTAGTCCACTGATACTGAGGGAAATAAAGGAGTGGCTCAATTTCTTGCGAGGTCTTCGAGGACATCGTATTTAGTACACTAGTGCATGTTTTTCCAGTCTTGATAGGTAACAAAAGCTCCACGATAACTTGTAGAGGAAAAAAAACGAAGGCTACACTATGAAACAGCACTACCCCATAGCACTTTACTCTTTTTTTGAGTCCGGAACCTAAGTAGCAATTTTTTTGGACTCAGAGACCAAAATAGTGCATAAAAAATGGGTTAAATGTCAAATATACCCCTTTCCTATCGAAAATAGTTTATATTTAACTTTTTGTTATAAAATAATTTTTTAAAAAAAAAGAGTAATGCAGTCAAAAGTAGAAATACATAATTTTTATTGATTTGGAATAAATTACAATGGAATACAACCCTCTATTTATAGGGAGATGATGACTTAGCCACCAAGTAATAAACCCTAGAATTTCTCTAAATATAGACATTCACCACAAATAAAATTCTATTTATAACACTCCCCCTTGAATGTCTATTCAACAGATAATAAACCTCGTTAAAACCTTAACTAAAATAAAATTCAGTGGAAAAAAATTCTAGAGAAGGAAAAAGAATACACATATCTAACAATACACCTTTTGGTTGCCTCATAAAAACCTTGCAAAGAAAACTTAGTGGGACAAAACCTTGTAAAGAAAAAAGAGCGCAACGCGCATTAACTCCCCTTGATGAGAGCATCAAGTTACATCCTTAAGCCTTCGCATCCCAATCTTGTGCAACTTCTTCAAAAGATCATTGGTAGAGATTTGATAAACAAATCAGTCATTTTATCACTTGAATGAATATGTTTCACCTTGACATCATCATTCCTGATAAATTTGTAATGTTTTCATAAAATGCCATGGAATGACCTTTTTCAATATCTCCATAGGGATTTTTGCTATCATATTATCATGCTTATAGTTATAGCAAGATACATATGTACAAAAATTGCACTTAGGATGTGGTACTTCATGACCAGGAATTTTATATGCTTTAAGCAATTTAAATCTTTTGGGAATTGTCATATAAGTATAGTCAAATAATCCATTTAAATAGACTTTAGATGCATATCAACTTTTCATGTCATGCTAGACATATAAGATAAATAAAAATGATTGCACATACTATTGATTTTATTCTTTCAAGTGTTTGAACTGTAGGTTCAAAACAACATGTCTTTCACATGAAATCAATTCTACCTGAATTGTTTCTCTTGACTTAAGATTCTCGTATATATTTAACGCTATTATAGATGTCATCGACAAACATTTTAATCGGTTCCAACCTCCTTATTTTTCATAAAGACATAACATAGAGATCTCTTTATTCATATGTTCAGGTACCTGAATCTTTCATGAGATTTTATGAAGTGTTATGTCATGTGATCTTCTAGATTACTTTCCTCCTTTATTATGATCATTTTGATCATATGCTTACCTTTTCTATCAAGAAGTTTATTTGAAATCGATCTGTCTATACACTTTAAGCATACCGTAGACTTTGTCCTTTTAGGACTTATTATAATAAGAGCATTTGTAGTGAGAATATAATTACTACTTTTGGGCCAGCAAATGCATCTAGCATGCTTGGCAATAAATTGCATATGAATTATCCTTTTATGAACTTCAAATTCATATTATTTTATTCGAGGATCTAGATGTATAAATGATAATTCATTCCATGTAACTTTTTCTCAACTGTTGTATCTTGTCTCTCCCCTCATACTAGAAAAATTAACTTGTTTCCTCAACTTTGAAAACACATATTTGTGTGTTGGTGTTAATCAAAATCTACATCGCACATCAATAATAATAAGATGGAATTATTTGATTTCTGACCATGAACCACTTGTGAGGGGAGAAAATGATATACTTTCGTATATAACGTATATCGAACTGATATACAAAACTTTATTCTCATAAGCAATTGTTTAGCTATTAAGTGGATGTACTCAATGAACCATTTTGCTAAACCAGCTATGATGTAAACCAACTTATCGAGATGAACTTCTTGAATAGAAAATTTGAAATATGCTCTAAATTAAATTATTAAGCAAGTTATCTCGCAAACTCCATGTTGCGATTTTAATAATAATCGCGCATGTAACTATCTCATAGATGCATCTTATGTGGTGTACAGGCAGGTGAATGGGCTCATATTCACGTTTGATATTTCCAGTATTCATGGGATTCAATCCCAATTTTAGTTGATCTATTAATTAATGAGAACAAACAATATAAGAGAATTCGTAAAGAACTTTATAGATCTTTAATATTTACCCATATGAATTCTTTATTATTTTTGCACATCATACTTAAATTGATATGGCTAAATCAGTTATGCCAACTGAATAAATTATCAATATTGATAAACATCAGATTTACATCATGACATATGCAATTATCAATAAACTCCAAGTTTATTATGATATGAGTTTTTATATGAATAAACATACACTTTAGTATGGTATTCTTTTATTTGTGTAGTACAAACGGAAGAATAAAGCGGGTAGCTTTTCACATAGATATTATCCCGCTACAAGTTGTAGTAATAGAAGATATTAAATCTTTCCATTATTTATAGTCTCAATAAAATCAACCACTTTTGCATATACTTTAGAAACTGAATAACTTTTTTTGAGACTTACTACAATACAATACATTATTGGTAATCAATTGTGGTTCTCCAAAATAGTATAATTGGCTCTTGTAGAGTTCTCATTAATTTTGTACTATCACATATTCATCAACATTCATATGGTGAATATCTCTTTTAAGGATAAAGTTATACCATAATGATTATTGCCAAAATTATATGCAAGATATGTTTCTTGCATTATTATTGTCCTTTAATAATTACATTGCCAAAATATTTTGACATATAATAGGCACGTGACCAATGACCATTCACGCCATAATTATGACATTATTTTCTTATATCATCTCAAATCTCCGTCTAGAGGTGAGTATGGTATATTTACTATTACTAGCACGTTCATATCCTTCGAAGAATGAATATGTATTCATAAATCAGATGTTGTCCCATTCACATCATGAATGGACCAAATCATCTATATGTACTTTATAAAATCTCATGTCAATCAATGACAAATATTATTTTCACATAGTGAAGGATTATTATAAGAATCCTTATTATTCTCATTATCACAATGATGACGATTATAATTTCATCTATTGCCACGTGTTATAAAATAATAAAAGAAGAAAAACAGTAATGCATAGAAAAGTAGAAAGAGATAATTCTTATTGATTTGGAATGAATTACAATGGAATAGAACCCTCTATTTATAGGGAGATGATGACTTAGACACCCAGTAATAAACCCTAAAATCTCTCTAAATATAGACATTCATAAATATAACTCTATTTATAATACATTTGTTATACTATTGATACAAAAATACTCCCGGCGTTAACCAACAGTTCAAATATACCCATCTCCTGTTACGAATGTTCAGGATGGAGTTCTATGCGATGACGTGGATATTTAAAAACAAATAAATCAAAGACAAGTCAGCAAAAGACCAAAAGAAAAAAAACAAGTTTTAATCTCATACGCAGTTCAAACGGACTAATTTTTTCTTCTTTCAATCCCTTCAACAGTGAAACTCCATTATTGCCGGCAACCCATCATTAACAAAACACATTACCGCGAGATTTCTTTCTTGAAATCTCTATACAAAAGCTTTGTATTACACCTTATATTTTCGTATGTGAAAGTATATCGTAAGTAAAATTGGTGAAAATTCATAATGAGATGTTACATCCTGCATTTCGTATGTTAAATTTTCATCATAAGTTAATCGACGTAAGTTCGAGAATGAGATTATTTTGAGATTATAAGCATTATGCTATTTCAAACAAGAGATGAGTAAATTTTTAAAGGTGAAAGTGTAAGCACATCAAAGAAAATGAGTTTCGTCAAAGTTTGGCAATTTAGGAATAAAATTCGGTCCAAGCTATAATATATCATATTTATACACTAAAATTCCATATAAGTTATCATGTGACCATAATAGTAAGGTGTATAAGGTATATAAAAAATAAGTAGTATTTTAAGTAATATAAAATAATTCTTAATTATGTAAATAATTAATTAATTGTTGGATAATTACATAATAATTAAGTGGATAAGGATTCTTTTAAGGTTGCCACATGGCATTAGGCTAAGCCAAAGTGGCACCAATGTGCATGATGAGTCATACACATAAGGTGCCTTATTTACACATGGAAGTCCTTGGATAATTACCTTTTGTTTGGTTCTTTATTAGTAATGTAACTTGGAGATCCTCCTTTGAAGGATTTTAATGTTAGAGAATGGAGAGTTTCGGTTTATGATATGTTAGTAACGTGACTTCGACATATAATAGTAGCGTGACTTCAACGTAATCCATATCATATAATACAAGACTTCTTATCATAATAGTAATGGGATTTTACGATTTTAAGGGAGTATGGTATAATCTTTCTCAAGAATATTACACGAATTTTTCCTACTTCGATCAGCCATTACAAATTTTATGGCAATTGACATATGTAAGAGCGATTGTCAAAAGAATCGGCTTAGGTATTTTATAGCTAAACTCTTCCTTCATTTTGGTATGATCTCATAACTGAATGTCTTTGATAACGAGGCATAAAGAGAAGTTCATACTCCGAAATTTAAATACATTATCCTAGTCACATAAGTTACGGTATTCTCCCTTATCAGGACTTCATATTCAGTTGAGTATTGTCTTCTTCCAGTCAAGAGAGCTGAGGGTGTGTGTGTATGTATATATATATATATATATATATATATATATATATATATATATATATATATATATATATATATATATATATATATATATATATATATATATATACACCAAGGGGACCGGAAGCGAAGCCCCTAAAAGATTAGGGGAAAAATGAATAAATGTAAGGACAGGAAGCAAGTAATGATATGATTAAACCTGCAGAAAATATAGTTAGAATGCAAGTAAATAAATTTATGTGGCAGAGCCAACCATATAACTAAAATATGATAAGTAAATTAGGCGGTATAACTGACCATAATGCAGCGTAATATAAATGTAAATTTAGACAAGAGTAAAATAAATTTAAACTTGGTTATTATTGAATGCCGAAAAATTAATAATACAACTAAAAAATTTATATTAATAAACCAGAGAGAGCTCTAATCAATTCTAGAGAGAGATGGAGACAATTCTTTCTCAAATGGTAATGTAAGGTGTGTCTTACAAGTGATATTGGGGCTATTTATAGCCAAGAAAAGTAAAAATTATATAATATTTTCTAATCTCATGCATGATGTCAGTAGGAGTAAATGCTAGCTGATGTCATGGATGATGTCAACTGTGATTTCATTGTAGTGTCATGCTGATGTAATTTCTGATTAATTCTTCAGAACATTGAATCTAGGTCTTCTTCTTCTTCTTCCTCTGATGATTTGTCAGATAAAGATGCTTGATTTTGTTGGCGTGGAGTTTGTGCCTTGAGGGTATGTAGAACTTGCTCCATTTGCTGAATAAAATCAAGTCTGGTGCTGGAATCATCCAGTTGTGCATTAGCAACGGACTTTTGTTGTAAAAATAAAATTTGAGCAGCATTTTTAATAGCTAGATACTGTGGATGGGATAGAAACCACTTGTCTACCGCTGTTACATAGGCTCCGGATGAATCCCATATTTTATACCATTTGTAGTGTCATTGGAGGGCTAACCATGGTAGTCCTTTATGTCCTTCTGGTTTGTGGAAGGAAAACCTTTGGGAGTATATCCATGGGATATAAAATCGGTTGGAAAATTGGATGAGTATGGGTATTTGTTGTTCACTAGAAAATCTATGACAGAAATAATCATATCCTTCTTTTACTGGTGCTGGGAGGATTTCAGCTCTATGACCATATACATGCTACCATTGATGTATAAATCACTGAAGGAATTCAAAGGTTAATTGTTTACTCCAGATGATGAACTATGAATGCTTTCCAAGTTTGTTTTGGAAGGTGAAAGCATTCATCCAAGCTGCCGGGTAGTCATAGTAATTGTAAAATTGGAGATCAAAAGGCTGGAAAAGTCTTTTGTATTTGGATGGATGGGTTCCCCATTCTTTTGGTGAGATTATTTTGTTAATCCACACCGTAGTATGTGTGACATATGATTGAGTTTGTTTTTCTTTGTGGGGATTAAACAAGCAAGATCTAGTATCTATGAGAATAAACTCATAATATCTTTGGGTATGTTGGAGGCTGTTCTGAATAAAATTGGCTGAAAGGCTAAGTGCTGTCTTAGCTAGCTCTTGGGGGTTTGAGTGCCAGAATTCTGTTTCAATTTGGATAAGTGGGTAAACACTTTCATTCTTAATATAAGAGGGTTCCTCAGAGAAGGGGACCTTGTTTAAAGAAATAGGTTGTAGCACTGATGAAGAAAGTGCTTGACTGGTTGTAGTATTCAAGATGTTGGATGGACATCTTGTACCTGCAATGGAACTTTTAGCCTCCAATAATTTTTGTGAGATGCTTCTATCAACCACAAGAAGTGAAGAGGTTGTGTGACTTTGGGCCGACACGGAGTTGGAAGAAGATACGTGGCTTTGTGCCGCCACATTGGAACAATAATTTTTGTACAATTGATACTGATTTCTTAGTTGTTTTTTATATAAGGCAGGCATGATCAATTGATTTTTAATGTCCATGAGTTGTTGCCATTGCATGAATTCTTCTTCTGTCCAAGGAGAAGACATGGTTTGTGCTAGTTGAGCGTGAGACTATTGAGACTCTTCTTCTTCAACTAGATCTGCCCATTTTTTTAGACTGAAAATTGAGATTGGTCCTGAACTTTCTATCATACGAGCATGGGGGACTCCGCTGATGGCGTAGTATGATTACTTTCTATATTTGGGCTGGTTTGGTCCAACTGTGCCCTTTGGGAGTTGCTTGGAGGCAACTAAAATTGTTTGTTGTGTGGAAACAACCTCTGTATCGGACTGTATTGTTTCTATAATATTTTTCTGCAGAGGAGGGAGAGCAGGTATTGGAGGATCTGAAATGTTGGCTTTCTTTTTTCTTGGCATTTTATCTTCCCTGCAAGAATTCTCTGGTAAGAAAATTTGGAATACAGTTTGAGCTCCCTTTGATATGCTCTATATGAAAATCAAAAATAGATAAAATAGCTTGCCATCTAGAAAATATATGTTTAGAAGCAAGATTTTGTACATCCTTTTGTAAAACAAATTTTGCAGCTTTACAATCAATCCTCAACAAAAAATTTTGATTTGTAAATTAGCTTGAAATTTAGAAATTCACAAAACAATTGCTAAAATTTCCTTTTTAGTTGTAGGATAATTTTTTTGGGAATTATTTCAATGTTTTGAGGCAAATGCAACAATATGTTCATTGTTATCTTTTTTCTGTTTTAGAATGCCACCATAACCAGTATCTGATGCATCGGTCTCAACTATTTTGAATGCAGAAGGATCAGGGAGAGATAAGAAATGAACGTCTTTGACTTTCAATTTGATTTCTTTGATAACGTTTGTCTGAACTGAAGTCCACGGAGGTGGAGGTTTTTTCAACCTATCATGGAGAGGTTTTAGCAAATTACTAAGGCTTGGAATAAAATCTGATACATAATTAACACATTCTAAAAATCGTTGAAGTCGGGTTTTATCTAAATTTGGTCAGAAAATTTGTCAGCAAATTGAATGGATCTTTGAATACGGACAATGGTCCCCTGCTCGATATTGTGTCAAAAAAATCGGATGTTAGTTTGAAAAATACTATATTTAGTTTTTGATAAAACTAATATATTTTCTTTGATAACATTAAAAAAAAACTTTTATATGCTTAAAATGTTGATATATGCTAGTAGAAAATACTAGAACATCATCAATATAGACAATAATCAAATTTGCAAAAAATATTAAAAATATCATTCATTATCCTTTGAAATTCAGTAGGAGCATTTCTTAAACCGAATGGCATTATTCCATTCAAATTATCCAAATCGTACTGTAAAAGCAGTTTTATACCTTTATTTGGGATCTATTTGAATTTTCCAAAATCCTGATTTTAGATCAAATTTTGAAAAAATGGTTGCAACATAAAGCCTTTGAAGTAAATCCTTTTTATTTGGAATAGGGTATCTAATTCAGCGAAGTGCCTTGTTCAAAGGTTTATAATTGATGATTAATCGAGGGACACCTCGTTCTATTTTAGAGTTTTTGACGTAAAAGGCAGCACAACTCCAAGGAGATTTACTAGGAGAGATGATGTGTTTTCCAAGAAGATCATTGATTTCTTTTTAACAATGAATGGTTAACTCGCGATTCATCTGAATAGGACGGGCTTTTGTGGGATTTATTTTTTCATCAAAGTCAGGTTCGTAAGGGAGCTAACAATGTGTCTCTTGCGATTCCAAAAGGCTGTAGGTAGATCAACACAAAGTTCTTCCTGGATTTTGGTTTCTGAAATTTTAATCTTTGATTGGAGGGAAGAATTTTGAAGTTGTTGTTGTAACCTTTGGAATGCTATTTCTTATTTGAGGAAATTGATCTGTGCTTCTTTACTTTTTTATGGTGGACAAAAACTTTTCCATTGGAGGTCTATCGAACGGAAGAAAGGTTTTACCTCCTATGTGTTCGATCAAAATTCCTTATTTTGTCACCATAAAAGGTATGAGCTCTTCGATATAGGGAGTTCCTAATATAACTGGATTAGTAAGGTCTTTTACTAATAAGAAAGAACTTGAGGTTGACAATGGAGAATTTTCTAGGGAGGTTCTAACTTCAACGTAGCATGCGAAAGAGATATATAGGTGGGAATATTCGGGACTTCGAATTTAATCAGAGAACAATTTTCTGAATGGAAAGGAGAATATTAGAGTATCCGTAAAAGCTATGGGTTAGGGGAATGATAAGTGCATCAACCAATATTCGAGGACGAATGTCCCAAAGGGGGAATGATATTATACCCCATATTTTCATACGGGAAATTGCGCCATAAATAAATTAATCTAACCCCGGGGAGGAGATATTGCATCCCCTATTTTTCAGGAGTTAAGATTTCATTGTAAAGTTAATCGACACTAACTCGGGAATAGTACTATTTGAGGTTACAAGTATTATGCTATTTCAAACAAAGGATAAGTAAGTTCGTGAAAGTGAGAGAGTAAGAAAATCGAAGAAAGTGAGTTTCGTTAAAATTTGTTATTTTGGGAAAAAAATACGGCCTGAGCTAAAATATCCGGTATTTATGAACTATCACCATACAAAATACCACATGGCTATGATGGTAAGGTATATAAAATGTATTAAAAATAGGTATAATTTTAAGTAATTTAAAATAATTTTTAATTATACGAATAATTAATTAATTACTGAATAATAAAATATTGCCTAGTTAATTAATAAATTTAATGGATAGTCATTAAAATCGCCCCCCCCCCCCCAACGTGGCAAGCTTCCTAAGCCCCCTAGATTACTAATATGGAAATTGGAAAGGTGTCACACCTTAAGGTGTCACCGATCTTTCAATAAGGGACCAACCTACACTAAAGATAATAATCTCGACAACGTAGAATTCATTCCCTACACTCCTCGTCCCAATCTCCTCTCTTTATTACTCTGCCATTCAAGATTAGATATATTTTAAAGTTAGTGATGAATGAGAATTTGTGGATAAAAGATGATGAGCTATTTATACAGACACGGTCTATAATGATTTACTAAAAAATGAGCTGCAATTTTATGAATATCTAAGGGACTGACTTTGTTCACCTCTTCTAAAAGGGTTCATCAATCTTTAGGAAAATTTTGCTTTCAAAAATTCGTAATTACGTGATATTTTGCAATATATGGAAGTACGGTGTAATCTTCTCAAGTATGTTAATGCTATCCCTTTTTTCTTTTGGCATGATGTATACAACAGAAATGAAACATGCAAATGCACAATTTTCATAAATGATTCTATTCATAGAAATATTAGCGATACTTATGTTCTTGATTCCCCATATGTTATATTATTCTCTTAGATGTTCATGGGTCTCAGAAAAAATGTAAGTTGATAAAGTTTACTTCAGGGTATTATTCGAAGGAAAAATGGTCTTATGACACTCCGAAAGATTTTATTGACGTACTTCTCATACATTGCACTCATGTACATTGACCCATGACCAGATGACATTATATACGCATATATATGTATGTGTGTGTGTGTATATATATATATATATATATATATATATATATATATATATATATATATATAGAGAGAGAGAGAGAGAGAGAGAGAGATGATATGGAAAACGATTATGGCGTTATATGCGCACCACCACCTGTTCAACTGGTATACGTTGATGAATTGCCCACAGTGCCTGAAATGATATGATGGGATAATCTCAGAGGCTTGATAATATTATGAACACATATACCCATGCATGGTATGACATTATACACATATGGATAACATTATAATATTAAATGATTTACAAAATATCCAGACTTACAGGGTGAGTCATTTACTTTATATTTCTTTCATGTTTATTATGTACTTATTTACGTGCCTTACATACTCGGTAAATTATTTGTACTGACATCTCCTTTTTCCTGGGAACACTGTGTTTTATGCCCGCAAGTCCCAATAGATAGGCCACGAGCCCTCTAAGTAGGCTAACAGCTCAGTGGAAGATATTGGTGCACTTTATTTGCTTCGGAGTTGCTTGATTGGTTAGTATGATTTAGAAGTGTATTGTTTGGTATAGAGGAACTCTATCCCAACCTTTATAAAAATTATATATTATTAGAGACTTGTAGATAGATGTCTAGTACGTAAAAGACTGTATGGCGTTGTCGGCCTATGATTAGTATACGATTGGTTATTTTGGCCTTATGGGCCCGTACTTTATATGTATAAGTATGGATTGCATGTTGGATCATCCAATGTTGAGTGTTTCTCCATTTTTTATTGTACTTATCTCATGACAACCTCTTTGGATCATATACCTATCCTAGTATGATATCAAAGATATGTTATGTAGGTTCTCGGTTGAATAAGGTACCGGGTGTCAGTTGCAGCCCATCGGTTTGGGACGTGACACCTAGCGCCTGTGAGCAAGGCCAGTTGGCCGAGATATAGAGCCTAGTATGGTCGAGCACCTCTGTGCGAGCCTAATAAGGCATGGCAGTTATATATACCGAGCCTTATAAGGCCGGACATATATTTTACTTACTATATTAAGAGAGATGGCTCAATATCAATAGGTAAGCATATCTTCAAATCATCTTCGATTCATAGTTGCTTTAAGTTATTATATTATTAGTTCAGTTTTAGTTTTTAGTTATTCTGTTGCTTTAAATACTCGGTACATTATTTTGTACTGACGTTCCTTTTTTGGGGATGCTGAATTTTATTCTTGCGGGTATAGAAAATCAGTTTTATGAGCCCTCGTAATAGACAAGGTTAGCATTCGGTGAAGAGTTGATAAGACACCACCTCATTTGGAGTGCAACTGAGTCTGTGGGTCATCGTGTCAAGATTTTGCTATAGACTTATGGGTAGGAAGGTACCCTGTCCCATTTGACGTCTAATAATCTTAGAGGCGTTGTAGACAGAGATTTATTTTGTACAGTATTTTAGAGGCCTTGACGACCCATATGTATTCATATTTTAAGGAAAATGATTTAGTGATACAGTGCTTTACCACTTATAGCTATATATTATGAGTTATGGCCACGTCGGCCCAATTACCTGTAACAATACGATAAGAAAGATATGTTACGTTGGTACTGTATTGAAAAATTTTAGTTTGCATATTGGAGATGACATGGCATGACACGTAGAGTCAAATAGTCAAAGAATTAAGGTTAGTTAAGAGGTACGAGCAACAACAGATACGAGCAAGGCAAATAGAAGAGGCACGAGGAGTCGTACATGTAATTCAACACTCGTACCTATTCATTACATTTAAAGCTCAAAGATCATGAAGAATCAAAGGAATGAATCTGGCAGTAAATAAGAGTCCCCATATAGTATTTAATGAATATTAAATACTAGAAACGTTAGAGAATATGTATTTAATGTATGTGATTGCGTACGTAGCATTTAAAGTCATTAATTTCCAATAATAGCCTTATTATTACAAAGGTAAGGCTTATATCCCCGAAATAGCTATAAAAGGGTAAGGAACAAACAATTGTATGGACACGAAACACTATTGGAATATACTTTGACTTACTTACTTTCTGATCATATTATTTGTAAATTTTATTTCTTTATATACTTTTCTAATTATCAGTAGCCTGTATTCTTTTAAAATCTAGCTTTGACTAAAAATCTAATTTTTTGTTAAACAAATTGGTTCCGGTTCCAGGATCTGATAATAAGTTATACCTTAGATTAATTTTCTTTGTTGCATCAACTATGTCAAACAACAATGACAACACGCAAAGAACCCAATAAAATCAAACAAACCAACAACTTCAGGGAGATCTGTGAGACAATAATGCATTAGTTCCTTCTCCACAAGGTTCTCCACGACGATCTCGTGAAGGAACTTCTTAAGGATCTCACACAGATGCACAAGTTTTATTTGAGAATGTTGAAGCTATGGGTGAAGCTTCAAAAAAACATATCGCTACTCATGTCAACAAGACTTTACAAGCTTTTGTTAGTCAATTACTTGCTGCTCCACCCGCACCTACTCCAAATAATAATACTTTGGAGAATCCTCGTTCTAAATTGGTTATTCAGGAGCGGTAGAACCCCCAGTGAAACACATGTGGGAGACCCAGGTAATCTAGTTAATTTTGCTTTATAAAAGCTAGGACTAACATTGCAGAAATAGCTCAAGGAGAAACGTGACCGCATAGAGCAAATACCCAGGGGAACCGACCGTGATCAAGGCGTAGATATGGATAAATATTCTCAACCGCCTTGGAAGCCAAGTGTGGCCCCTCTCCCAATTCCAAAGACGTTCAACATGCCTGATATTCCAAAATATGATGGAACAACAGACTCGCGAGATCATGTTATTGCATTTACAACAGGTGTCAACGGCAATGATTTGACCAAGCAGGAGATTGATTTGTCTTGGTCAAAAGATTCGGCAAAATGCTCACTCAAGGAGCACTAACATGGTATTCTCATTTACCTGAAAATTTTATAAATTCTTTTGCTGAGCTTCCAGATTCACTAATAAAACCATACTCGGGGGCTCAAAAAGTGGAAAAGAGAATGGAAAACATCTTCAAAATCGAGTAAGGAGATCCATAGTTTCCTAGAGAATTCATGGACAGATTTCAATGGGAAAGAATGACATTGCCACGAGTACCTAACAGTTGTGCAGCCATAGCCTTTACCAGCAATTTGAATGAGAAGAGTTCAGAAGCTACAAGATGACAACAACTTGGAATGATCTCTACAATAGATACAGTACAAAGATGAGGATTGAAGAAGATATTATTTTACGACATATAAATGAAGAAAAAATAAGTTCAAGCCGCATAGAAAAAGAAAAAAGATCTAGTAAAAGCAGGTACGAGCCACATATGGGATCCGCAGGAAGAGACTCACGATCAAAGCAAGACAGTTAGAGGTACGATCATAGACTGGGGAATAAAGAATCAGGTTAGACTTCAAGATTTGGGAACGATCGGAACACACGCGAAACACGAGACGATGATGGAAGTCTAAAGGCAAAATTCAGTGGTTACAATTTCAACGTAAGCACCTCTGAACTCGTAGGTGTTTTAAGAAGCATAGGAGATAAGGTACGATGGCCGAAAGAGATGAGATCTAATCCGAACAGACGCAACCCTAATTATTGGTGTAAATTTCACAACGATCATCGACATAAAACATCAGATTACAGATTTTTGCATGGAGAAGTTGATCATTTGTTCAAGCAAGGGTATCTCACTGAGTTATTCAGTGAGAAAGGATAACAGGCATATATGAAAAATAGATAGGATCCACCAAAACCACCTTCTCCCAAAAGAACAGTTAACATTATAAGTGGGGGGTGAACATAACATCAATGCGATGCCATATACCGCAGCTAATAAAATTTCAAAAGTTACAATTACCCACAGGAAACGGATGCGGCACGTGTTAGAGAAAGAAAACATCACGTTTGATGATGCAGTTGCTGAGGGTTTATTAACTCCACATAACAATGCGCTGGTAATATATTTACTCGTACATGATACTAACGTCAATGAGTTTTAATTGATCAGGTAGTTCTGTGAACACTATTTTGTTACGAGTGTTACGAGAAATGCAAGTAGAAGAAAAGTTGGTGCCAGAAGCGCATACTTTCTCAGGTTTCGGCAATTATAATGTCGTAATAAAAGGGGAAGTAATGCTCGCTACATTTGCGGAAGGTTTTGTCAAGCATATAAAATTTCAAGTAGTAGAAATGGAAATGAATTATAATATAATTCTCGGTAGGCCATGGATCCACGACATGGATGATGTTCCATTGACATTACATCAAGTCATCAAATTTCCAGCACCATGGGAAATATGTCAAATCAGGGGAGACCAACAAACATCCAGGAACATCAACTCCGTGGCAAATTCACATGCGAAAGGTGAAGAGAAATAGAAATTACAAAATTCAGTTGGGGAGAACATAGTATCAACCTCAGCTGATTCATGGAAAACAGATATGGATTCAAGACCCGATTTCATTCAAGAACTAGAAGAAAATGAAAACATCAAAACTATAATAGAGGAAGTGGAGGCACTGGTCTTATTTGTACACTGGCCAGATAGAAAAGTGTACATAGGAGCCTGTCTTAGCATGGAGATGAAACGTAAGTTGATTGAATTTTAAAAAGCTAACACAGATTGTTTTTCTTAGTCCCGTTCTGATATGACAGGTGTACCGGAGGAGGTAATGACTCACAAATTGAATGAATATCCATCTAACCCACTTGTCAAATAGAAGAAAAGAAAGCAAGGCGCTTTCAAAAATTAGGTGATTTAAGATGAGGTTAACAAATTATTGAAAAATAGGTCTAACGCGAGGTAAAGTATCCTGAATGGCTAGCTAACACTGTCGTGGTACGAAAAAAGAATGGTAAATGGCGAGTTTGCGTAGGTTATATAGATCTCAATAAAGCTTGTCCTAAAGATTCTTTTCCCTTACCTCATATAGATCAACTAACTGATGCTACTGTAGGGCACGAACTGTTGAGTTTTTAGATGCATATTTATGTTATAATCAGATTAAAATGGATCCAGATGATGAAGAAAAAACATTATTCATAATAGACAGGGGGACTAACTGCTATATGGTAATGCCTTTTGGTTTAAAGAATGTAGGAGCGTATCAAAGGTTAGTTACCAAAATGTTTCAAGATCATTTGGGAAAGACTATGGAGGTTTATATAGATGATA
The DNA here is from genome assembly GCA_034376525.1 of Nicotiana benthamiana. Lineage (NCBI taxonomy): Eukaryota > Viridiplantae > Streptophyta > Magnoliopsida > Solanales > Solanaceae > Nicotiana > Nicotiana benthamiana. The sequence goes on along the minus strand of CM067332.1, from coordinate 36,916,494 downwards.
AGCTCATTAAAACACAACATACCATAGATCATATATCGCATCTGTCCGAAACATTTAAGATTTTTTGAAAATTTAGTATGAAATTCAACTCCAAAAAATGTGCATTTGGCGTTGCATCAGGTTAGTTTTTGGGTTTTGTTGTTTCTAACTATGGTATGGAAGTAAATCCTACACAGATTAAGGCAATTGAATAAATCACTAATATACTTTCAAGTAAGAAAGAAGTTCAAAGATTAACAGGGAGGATTGCAGTTTTGGGAAGATTTATATCCAAGTTATCAGAGAAATGTTTTAGATTCTTCTTTGCTCTTAAAAAGCATAATCATTTTGAGTAGATTGAAGAATGTCAACAAGCACTTAGAGATTTTAAGGCATACTTATCAAATCCACCTTTCCTCGAAAAACCAAAGTTTGGGGAAAGACTACTCATCTACCTTGTTGTTCCAGAGGTAGCGGTAAGTGTTGTTTTGGCTCAAGAAGAACAAGGTAAACAATATCCTATCTATTATTTAGTAAATCTATATTATATGCAGAGACAAGGTACCCTCAGTTAAAAAGCCAGCTCTTGCATTAATCATAGCATTTAGGAAATCGAGACCTTATTTTCAATGTCATCCAATTGATGTAGTTACCACATATCCTTTGCAAAATGTATTACATAAGCAAGAATTATCAAGTAGGTTGGCTAAATGGGCTATAGAGTTAAGTGAATATGAAATCACATACAAACCTAGAAATGCCATAAAATCACAAGTATTAGTTGATTTCGTAGTTGATTTTAGCCAAGGAATGCAACCAAAACTAGAAAAACAAGTACATATACTTAATGGGGCTAATAAGGGAATTTGGAATTTATTTGATGATGGTTCGTCTAATGTGAAAGGAGAAGGTTTAGGGATTGTTTTAGTATCACCTACAGGTGAATCTAGATGACAAGAAATAAAATGTTATTCAATAACTAACAATGAAGCAGAGTATGAAGATGTGATTGCTGGTTTATAATTAGCTCGAGAACTGGGCATAAATCAAAACATAATAAAAAGCGATTCGCAGCTCGTAGTTAACCAGATACTGGGGACTTATACATCCAGGGAAACAAGGATGCAACAATATTTAGAGAAGGTGCGAGAACTAATAAAGCAATTTCAAACCTGGAAAGTTATGCAGGTACCAAGAGATGAGAATATTGAAGCAAACGCTTTAGGTAATCTCGCGTCTACAGCTGATGTGACAAGTGATGCAAATTCCTGAGTTATTCAACTATTTCATTCAGCTTTTGATCCTGATAAAAATGAGGTAAATTTCAATAATTTAACTTGGGATTGGAGAAACGAGATCGTTGCTTTTTATAGTATGGAACCGTTCCCGAGACAAGAAAACGCTCATGCACTTCGGGAAAAGGCTGCCCGTTACTGCTTATATCAAGGTAATTTGTATCAAAAAATGTTTGGTGGCCCCTTAGCTAGATGTCTCGAACCCTCTTAAACCGAATATGTAATGAGAGAAATACACGACGGGCATTGTGAAAACCACGCTGGAGGAAGATCATTGGTAAGAACCTTGATTAGGGCAGGTTATTACTGGCCTAAAATGGAAGAAGAAGCAGGACATTTCGTAGCCAAATGTGGTAAATGTCAGAGGTACAGGAACAACATGCATAGACCCGCAGACTTTCTACATCTGTTCATTACACCTTGGCCATTTATGAAGTGGGGGATCGATATCGTGGGTCCATTACCACAAGCAAATGGGCAGGTAAAATTTCTTCTAGTACTTACTGATTATTTCACTAAATGTGTAGAGGAAGGAGCCTTCAAACAGGTACGAGAAAAGGAGGACAGAGATTTCATCTGGCAAAATAACATTTGTCGATTTGGAGTACCCAAGGATATTGTATGTGACAATGGTCCTCAATTTATAGGGGCACAAGTCACAGAACCTTTTCAAAGATGGAAGATCAAAAGAATTGCGTCCACACCTTATCATCCAGTAGGTAATGGACAAGCAGAGTCAACAAACAAGGTTATTACTAGTAATTTTATGCATTTGGAAGAATCAAAAGGCAATTGGCTAGAAGTGTTGCCTGGTGTTTGAAGGGCATACCACACAACAACAAAAGCGAGTACTGGAGAAACACCTTTCTCATTGGTTTATGGTGCTGAAGCTTTAATTCCAGTTGAGATAGGGGAGCCAAGAACAAGGTTTACACACTCAACTAATGAATCCAATCATGAAGAAAGGTGTATGAGTCTTAATGTACTTGAAGGAAGAAGGGAAGCTGCATTGGTAGAATGGCAGCACAAAAGCAAGTCATAGAGAGGTACTACTATAGGAAAGCTCGCCTCAGATTTTTTAAAATAGAGGACTTTGTGCTCAAAAAAGTTTTTCAATTACAAAGGCAGCTAATACAGGAAAATTAAGTCCAACATAGGAAGGACCTTACAAAATTTGTGGTATTGCTGGCAAAGAAGCATATGAATAGGAAACAATGGAAGGTAAAAAGCTACCGACACATTGGAACGCAGTTCACTTGAAAAGATATTATTTCTATGAAATACCCACAATCAGGTACGCGTCTTTTAAAATTAATTTTTTGAATTGTTAAAATTTTACTAACGATTTTAGATGCTAGGCAAAAATCTAACCCGTATTAAATGATGAGTCACAACCTGCAAGGCATACGGAATAAACTAAAATTCCTGGCCTAGGGTTGCAATTATTCTGATAGAAATACAAATGAGTTAGTTAGTCTTCATCTAAAATCGTACCTTGGAGTCTCGTACATTTTTTCTTTTCTGGAAAAGGACCAATACAGGGGAACAATCAAGTGCTCGAGGCTTCATACTTCAACACTCAAACACTTGGGGGACTACATAGTATATATGAGTATGTATAATGAAGGCAAAGAAGATTGAAAAAAAATTAATCTTGAACAAGTCAAGTGGTCAATTGAAGAGTAAAAGTCACGAAGTCATAAGCCAAGGCTAAAAGAAAACCTTACTATAGTTAGGGTAAAACTATGTACTAAAGCAGGTTATAAGGAAAAACCTTTAATTTGTTGTTTTGAACTGAAATAGGTTGTAAAGACAAAACCTCGTGTTTATTAAAAATTTGACAAGAAAAACAGTTACGAGAAAGTTATATATGTAATTCAAATACATGTAAAGTATTATTTAAAACTTGTCAAAGTTCAAAAGATAAAAACTTGTCGAGTTAATTCAAAGAAACATGTGTGTTCCTATATCTTTTATCGTATGTTAACGTCATTATGAAGTTGAGATGTCTTCTTCATTAAGTGTCGAAATATAAAAGGGCCCTTTTTTATCAAACTCATGTTATTTAGTCATGAGATTAGCAGAAGCATTTTCAAAGAACAAAAATTGCAGACTATTCCTTAAGTCCTAGAAAATAAAAGGCAAGAATAGAACAGACGGAAGTTTAATGATAACAAAAACTTCTTAATATTTAAAACTAAAGACTAAGTATAAAGTTAATCACCAAACTGTTTATACAAAATGCCCCATGACATGACTTGGAAACTTATAATAACCAAGGGTTTGATTACCAAAAACTTTCAAAAGAATTTGAAAACTTTAAACATAGTTTCCAAACAGGAACCTGCAAAAAGGGAATTTAAAGCAAATATAAATATTTTCACTGAAGAAAGAATTGAGGAAGGATCATCAGCGGGCTCAACTGGAACAACATCGTCAATAAAGGCAAGTTGATCTTCAGTCGCAGCAATTGCGGCATCAACAAACGAAGTTTCAGCCTGGCTTGCAACAAGAGGCATGGTTGAGTTTGAAGAAGGTGCGGTACCCGAGGCAATTTCAGCATTCATGGGGACTTCAACTGCAAGAGTTTCAGGCAAGGAATTTTCAATCACAGGAGCTTCACTCACGGGAGCTTAAACTCCGGGAGCTTCAGCTTTGGGAACTTCAATCGCGGATGAAGGGAAGCCTAGTGGTTGTTGGGCCTTTTTAATGGTGTCCATAACTTTAGCTAACTCTAACTCCAGGTTGAAGTTTTCTTAGCTAGCTTCAACTAATGCATCACGCCGACTGTTCAGAAAATCCGAGCTTACATCAACGGCAGCCTTATCTTCAAGAAGCTCATAATCTCTTTCCTTGAGTTCTTCATTTTCATCCAAGGATAAGTTGTAAGAGGCTTGGAGAGAAGCATGAGATTTTTCTATGGCATGCTCCTTACCATCAGATGTTCGTAGATCTTCTTGTGCTTGAGTCAGACTCTCCATCAGATCTCCAGCATAAACTTCTTTTTGACTTAAAAGATATTTCAACTCTATATTCTCTTCACTTGCCTTAGATAATTGCTCTGTGAAAGACGACTCGAGACGCTCTTTTTTTCTCTGCCTGACTTGAAGAAGCCTTGACAACCGCAAACTCTTAGGATAATGCTATTATGTGTTGTTCCAGGTTATTTTTGTTATCTTGAAAATCTTCTATAGTAATTTGTGCACTACCAAATTGTTCCTTCCAATTAGGTGCTTCCAACTGAGAGTCACGAGCGACCCTATCTGAATCAAGAACAACCTTTTTAGAGTCACGTTCCACCTTCTCTAATAGAGAAATGCTCATCACCTCTGTATTAATGAGATTGGCCTGAAAATGATAAGGGGGAAAATAAGAATTCTAGAGAAAATATTTTGCAAAGTAAAGAATGAAGGAAAATGCCTTCAAGGTAGCATGAACTATGTCGTTCAACAAAGTCAGACAGTTATGGCTATTCATTTTTTCTTTCTAAATTGGGCCAATAAAAGTCTTAAGCCAAACATCTGACTGACCAGATTTCCTCAAAAGATTGTTGTTAGCAGGAACTTTAATAGTCACGCTCCTCATAGCAATACTTCTACTTGTAGAACTCACTTCTGTATGATGGACAATAGAAGGAGGATCGGTAAAAGAAGTAAAAACAGCAGAGGAAGGTGCAGAAGCAGATGGAGAAGGTACGGAAGAGATCAAAGGCACGACAGGAGAAGGAAAACAAGGAATTGAAGATATGGGAGTTGAAGTGGAATACAGGGGAAGTTTATCAAAAATAGGCCCTAACTCACCACTCTCGAAACCACTAATGAAAAGCTGGTTAATAGAGTCACGAGGGGTTGCAACATCATCATCAGAGACGAGATGAACATGCGCAGTAGGTGAAAGATCATGTGAAACTTCAGCTTCGTCAGAGACGATACATCTCCTAACTCTTGGCCTTGTCATCAAGGAACCACCTTCACCTTCTTCCTCGGAGTCATACTCTTCAATGGTTTATCTTTTCAAGAGTATATCCTGAGCCTTTTCTAAAGAATTTGAGTTCCTGAAGAGGAACAAGAGGCCGCAACTGCTTCAGCAGTAACACCTCGAATAGCAAATCCTGACAAAGAGAAGGATGAAAGGGCAATAAAGGGAAAAACGTTTACATACAAGAAAGACAAAAACTCTTACCGTGAGTCTTTACTTTCCAACCATAATTATTGGAAATATATTTCCAAGACCTAGCCTCCATAGGCGCGATCTTCAACAATTTATCTACCCAACCATGAAAATTGGGATCGTTCTCCACAACTCTCATGGTTTCTAAAAACGAGTTAAAAAATTGATTAACTCGAAAGGAAAATATACGAAAAAGGATGAGAGACTTTCACAGCATGCTGCTCCCTGTGGACTGTTTTCACTCCTTCCTCTATCACAAATTTCATCATCTGGGGGAGAGTCGTAGGCACTGCTCTCATGTTGTGTATCCATTGTCTTCCAAGGAGTATGCTACACCTCATGTCACCTTGACGTGAAACCTGGTGTCTTGTATAGTTCCAACTATGTTTACTGGCAAGATAATCTCTAATTTTATTGTTTCGCTTGACATGTTCAAGCTATTCAACACCTGAGATACGGGTACAATCTGATCTTGCAGGCCAAGTTGTTCCACGACCCTCGATCTGATTATGCTTGCCGAGTTACCTGGAACCACTAAAACACATTTAACTTGAATCTTATTTAAATGGTAGAGAATAACAGGGCATCATTGTGAGGTTGGGATATGTTTTATGCTTCCTCGTCGAAGAATGACAAGACGTCCTCAGGAACATATCTCCAAGTCTGCTTTTCCCTTGTCATCGATACTTTGGTGTGCTTGAATATAGGATGTTAAGGAACATAGACTCCTCTAATGATCTTATGGAGTACATGTTGTGGTTCTTCTTGATTGTTTTTCCTTGAATCTCTCTCCCTAAAGTGGTTCTTGGCATGATTATTTAAAAATTCTCGAAGGTGGCCCTCATTGAACAATCGAGCCACTTCTTCCCTTAGCTATTGGTAATCTTCCGTTCTATGACCGTGCGTGCCATAATACTTGCACATCAAGTTCGGGTTTCTTTGAGAAAATTTGAATGGGCCTCGACCACTTAGTGCCTTTGATTCTTCCAATAGCTGACACGATCCCTAATGAATCCATGCTAAAATTGTACTGTGAGAATCGGGGAGCCTCTACGGGTCAGTATGTTATCAAACCTGCTCTTACTCATGAATCCCCAAGAACTTTGCCCTCGATCATTTCTCCGATCGCTTTAAGGAATGATACGGCTTGGGCCACTATTCCTTCGGTCGACATATGGCTGATACTTTTCCCTATTTGATCTCGGATCTCTATTCGTGTCCCTCGGGGTCTTGGCCACGAACCTGTTAGGATGAATAGGCTTAATGGGGATCCTAATTTGTCGTCCTCAACCCTAATTTTTGAGTGATAACTTTGTGCATATCTGACCTTGTCATAGTTGGATACTCGATCAAGTTCTGCTTTAGTTGTCAAGAAGAAACTGAGCTTTTCTCATCCAAAACCAACATGAAGGCATGTACCGCCCAGTCATTAGAGATTGGTGGCAGTTCCATTCTTTCCATCTGAAACCTGGACATGTACTCCCTTAACATCTGGTCATTCCTTTGTTTTATTTTGAAGACATCTGATTTTCTAGTGGCCACCTTTATGGCTCCGGCGTGAGCTTTAACAAAAATGTCCTCTAACATAGCAAATGAATCAATAGAGTTAGAAGCTAAGTTATGATACCAAATCATAACTCCTTTTGAGAGTGTTTCCCCAAACGTTTTCAACAACACTGACTCGATTTCATCATTCATTAAAGTCGTTTACTTGATCCCACAGGTTTACGAAGTAATACGTTTGTTAGGTTCGGTTGTCCCATTATATTCGAGCATGCCGAATTTCTTAGGAATGGGCATCGGGGCTACGCTCTGAGGGAATGGTTTTTGTATGAAATTTTGGCATCTAAACCTTTCAAGACTATAGGTTCTCCCGATATATGGTCTACACGGGAGTTATAAGTCTTTATCCTCTTGTCGTTATCCTCAATTTTCTTTTCTCCAGATTCAATCCTCTTAGTGAGTTCTTCGAGCATCTTCACAATGGTAGGGTTAGTCCCCGAGCTGTCTCTATTTTTTCCTTCTAGTGTTGGCTCAACACGTCGATAATTACCTGTTCAGTTATACTCGGGGTCTTATTCTGACTTTGAAGTTGAGCAATGGAGATTTTCTTGAGCCTGCAACATCTCAAATATCACTTGGAGGCTAACTCGTCCCTCTCTTACTCCTGGTGTTCCCTTGTCCCTCAGTCGAGCATCCCTACGTACACTCCCTTCAGGGTCTGTGCCTAGGTTGGTGTTTATAGAAATACGAGAACCAACATCAATTGGTTCCACGTTTGGAACTTCTCCAATGTTTGTTGGTGGCATACCGACCCCTACAATGTTGTTCTCACCAAGACCTTCGTTGTCATGAACGAGTGCATTTGTGATCCAGACATGTTTCAGCCTGAAAATAAAAGATTCTTGACAAGAAAAATTGTAAAATAAATGTGTGTTATAAGAATCAGTAAAGAAATAATAACTATTATCTTTAGCCCCATGGGGGGCGCAGAACTGTTTACCTCGAAAAATATGAGTAACAATTAAATTTAACTTGTGATTTTAAAGATACGTGATGTAATTCAATACTTATTATTAATCAAGAAATAAGATGTAAAAATGAAAGAGAATGGTGAATCAAAAAAATGTTATTCAATAGTAGTGACCTCGAGCATAGGGACCTCGAGGTAGGCTCGGTACAGTAAGAACAAGTATAAAAGCAAAGTAAGAACAAAAGAGCTAAAAGACAGTGTTGATGAACAGTAGGCGAAAAGAAGAGAGTATGTTCTTTTCTCCGTAAAAAGGTGACGTTACAAATGATTGAGGTCATCTTTATATAATAGGGGAATCCTAAAATAGGAATATTTCTATTTACAGTAAGAAATATTCTTGTTGCAATTGTCCAGCCTCCCGGTATGTAATTGTACGATCTTATTTTGGGATTTGTGTCATGATCTAAGGTATGTGGCAGGAATCTAGCTCGCTCTAGTACAATCCATAACGGTACTATTTCAGGGCTGATCACACTTAGCCTCGGTATTCCTCGAACTCCTACCTTTGGGCATTACACTCTGTCTTCGCGCTCGAGTCTGGTCCATCGGTTTTGAACTTCACAACTCCCGAACTTGGGGCTAGGGGGAACCTCGAGCTTCTACATTGGGGCATATGATTTTGACTGTACACCATAATAGTTGTAATTAGAGGAAAATCTGAAGCTACTTCTTCACATCGCAGTTGCAGAAATTCAATTTCAAATGCACTGAAGCTTCACCAACTGAGTTCAATTTTGACATACGATTTCCATTCAACAATTCGAGCAAAGTCCTAGTACTCAATTTTCTCCAACGATCATTGAATCGAAAAATCCTAGTCGATTTCTCCTTTGATAACCGTGTTGAAATTCTAAGTAAAACATTCCAAAACAGCCACAATCTGATCTAGTGCTTCATATTTCACCTTAATCAAGTTGTACCAACAAGATTAGAACACATCTAGTTGATTTTGAGCTCTAAATTTTCGGATATGAGCAAAACCCAAAAATTTTCGGTTCTGCCATGGCAATTAAGGTTCCAAGATAAAACCAAATTTCAATCTTAATTCTAGCACAAAGAGTAAGTGATCAAAAGAACAATTTTAATTATGATTCCTGTTTGATAAATTAGTCGAAGCAAGATAAGAGGCGATCAATGATGGTTTTCTATTTTTGGAAATTAAAAAAGAACAATCGATAAATGATTTTTTTTTATAAATTTTTGTGATTTTCTTATTTGAAGATAATCCAAATGCAACCCAAGAATTGATAGAAAAATCCTTGACCTGAATTTAGTTACAAACTGTGAATGAAACTACGGATGTAGCAAAATGTACACTGAAACAAAATAAGAGTTATACCTAGATTTAAGAAACAAGAACCAATTTGTTAATCCTCCAGATTTTTGTTGTGATGAGACAATGCACAACATATATGATGTGGTACATGATGGAGCTTGAGACGAAGACAAATTAAGGGAGATACTACTAGAAGACCTAGCAGTGCACATTTTTGGAGAATGTTAATCCTCTCCAGTACTTCATGATGACCGAGATAAACCTTTCTTGATGTTGGAGACAAGGGGTGAGTTTAGTTTCAAGTCTTCCGTGGAGTACCTAAGAAGGAGAAGAGACTCTAGCTTTGTTGACAAGAATGTATGGGCGAAGGAATTACCATTTAAGATATCCTTCTTCGTGTGGAAAATTTTGAAGGACAAATTACCATTAGATGATACACTTTGAAGAAGGGGATATTTCATGCCTTCTAGTTGTTGGTGTTGTGTAAGTCTGAAATGCGGAAAAAATGGGGCATGTATTCTTTAAGTCTTATGCAGCTTTGAGGGTGTGGTCTCAGTTCTTTTCATTTGCAGGTTTATCACTGGAAGGTCTAAACTTGCACCAAGCAGTGGTGAAGTTCTGGATAGTCCAGGTAATACCAAGAATCCTTCAAGCATTGTGTTGAATCATTATGTGGGAACTGTGGAAGAGGAGAAACAGTTACAAGCGCGGGGACATTGTTAGTATTAGTAGGCCATTTATCAAGAGTCTTCTACTATTTAATCTCTTTTCAAAGTTAGGAAACCTAGGCTTCAACATATACCACATAAGCGGCAAGATTTGTTGTATATGATAGAGAACTATTCTCCTAAATTGAAGGTCTATAAGGTACAATGGAAATTTCGTAGTGATGGCTGGGTTAAAGTTAATACTGATGGGGCATTTAGGGAGAACCCGAGCAAGAGTTCTATTGACTTTTGTATGAGAAACAATGTAAAAAGTAAATACAGGAGACTACAAATACAGTGGCCGAGACATTGGCTGTTCTGGAGGCCCTAAGATATTGTTCTCAACACCACATCACTTACATTTGGTTGCAAACTTATTCTATGATGCTTAAAAAATTTATTGAGGTCAGAAACCATCATGCGTTATTGTTAGATATATGGAGGAAATAAGGAAGATACTAGAGGCATGTAATGCTAGAGTGTGACACATATTTAAGGTAGGAAACAAACTGCAAGATCATCTTCCCAATTATGCACTTGACTGTGGTCCTATTGGGTGTGATTGTTGTTGGGAATAAACTTAGACCCGCAAAAATAATATTCATGGTATTAGTAATAAACACGGACCACTAATTTATAGTTAAAACAGCAAGAATAAAAATGCAGCAATAATGATAGCAATATTTTACGTGGAAACCCTTCTGAATAAGGGAAAAATCACGGCCAGAAGAGCAACTCATATCACTATAGCGAGGAATTTTACACTGTGTAGTAACTAGTGCAAATACTTCTAAGACCACTACACCCCTAAATGAGAAAACACTCTCTTGATTTTTCCACATCACTACAATATCTCTCACACTCAATTTTTATTCACATACTATTTTCTTATAGTCTATGGAATACCTTGCTCTCTCTCTCTCTCTCTCACTCAGATGTATTCTCTAAGATTTTTGGTGTGTAGAAATGAGAGATGAAGCTCTCCTTTTATAGCCAAAACTTTACTCTCTAAAACCCACAATACTTGAAAATTTTGTGCACACTTTTCACAATTTCAAGAGGTTGGCTATCAAACTGTTGGCCCAAGTAAAGGTAAAGTTTTGAAGACTGACAAAAGAACTCAGACATGGACTAGGTCCATCTTATGAAGCATAGTCATGATCAACCCAAACATGTGAGATGCACGTGAAGCAGATAAATCTAACTTATCAGAAGTAATATCTCTTGATCTGACCAAAAAGGTTGCATATTGGATAAGAGGAGAAAGACCTCTTACATAAAGAGAACATAGTTTAGGAAGAATATAATGTTAGAGTATGAGATCAAGTAGAACCCTTCTATGATAGAAGAGTAGCATCTATATCCCAGTCAATCTCTAATTACTAACCCATTAAACATAAGTGTTTTTCTCTTTCACATGTAATGCACATAAGCAGAAGTTAAACTTAAATTGAGATCAAAAGAGCAAGGTGATTTTGCAATTAATTTATGAGTTATTCAAGCGTGCAATCCTGAAGCTACTTGAACAAGATATAAAATCCAGTTCCAAGTGTCTATCTTTTATTCTAGTTCAATTCTAGTAGGTGATTTTACATTATACCTTTCAGCTTTTATAGAAACAATTATATTAGGTACTTCGAGTGTTCAGGTTAGAATTAACTTGAAGATGTCGTAACAATTGAGGCTTTTTGCCACAACGAGGTTAGAGTTAATCTTAGGTTTACAAAAGTGTTTTTGTAAATGCAGTTTTTGGCTCAGTGATTTTGGTAGAAGTTTGGGAAAATCACTGAGCAGTAGGTCATAGTTTTTTCACCTTTTGAGCTAGGTATTTTCCACGTAAAAATCTCTGTATTCTTTATTTTCTTTACTTATTATTTGGCAAACAGTAGTAGTTGGAGCACATAGAAGAACCTGGTCCTTCTATAATTCAGTTAAGCAAAAACTGGATTAGAGTTAATCTTAGTTTACAACAGAGTTTTTGTAAATGCAGTTTTTGGCATACTGATTTTAGTGGAAGTTTGGGAAAATCCTACTAAGTAGTAGGTCGTGATTTTTTCACCTTTTGAGCCAGGTGTTTTTGACGTAAAAGTCTCTGTGTTCTTTATTTATTTTACTTATTATTAGGCAAACAGTAATAGTTGAAACATATAGAAGAACCAGTTCCTTCTATAATTCAGTCAAACGAAAATTGCGTACCACGCAAATCACTCTCCCCCTCCCCTATGTGATATTGAAGTATAAAACATCAATTGGTATCAGAGAGGGTTATCGTTGAAGAGGTTAACACCTTAAGAAAAGATCAACATGAATGCACCACCTAGAAATTGGGAAAGGCAATCTAGTGTCAGGCCCCCACTCTTTAATGGTCCGTATTATTCTTGGTGGAAGAACAAGATGAGAGATCACATCATAGTAGAAGACTATGAACTCCGGTACATAGTCACTGATGGTTCCTTGGCTACTACAAAGAAGAATGTTGAAGGAGTGGACATTCCAAAGACAAGAGTTGACTGCATTGCTGAAAACTTGAAGAAATGGGAAAAGAATGCCAACGTGAAGAAATGGCTTGTGTGTGGACTGGGTCTATACGAATACAGCGGGATTCAAAGTTGTACCACTGCTAAGGAGATATGGGACACTTTACAAGTGGCTCATGAAAGAACTTCTCAAGTAAAGAGATCAACAGGAACGCTGCTATATTCTCAATATGAGAATTTCACTATGAAGGAAGAAGAAACTATCCAGGAGATGTACAAAAGGTTCAACACTCACAACTAAACTTAAATCTCTTGGGAGAATTATCCTTGAAGAAGACAAGGTTGAGAAAATCTTGACAAGGGTCTTACCAGTAACTTGGAAAAGCAAAATCACTACTATTCAGTAATCAAAGAACATTTCCGGTCTCAAGTTAGATGAACTGATTGGAAATCTCACTGCCTATGAACTGAGAAGGAAAACCATGAAAATGGATGCATCCAAGAAGGAAAGAAGTCTGGCTCTCAAAATAGCTGAAGATGCAGATATAGAGGATGATGAAATGGCCATGATCACAATGGATTTCAAAAAGTACCTAATGAGAGGAAAGGGTTCTTCAAGAGGTACAACCTTCAACAAACCAAGGGCTCCTGAGAAATAGACCAACGAGGGTTGCTACAAATATGGCAAGACTGATCACATGATCAAGAACTATCCTCAGTGGAAAATTTGAATGGAATAAGGAAAGGGCTAAACAAAGGAATATGTTCAACCCAAATGGAACAAAGGATAAACAAAGGCTATGGTTGCTGCTTGGGGAGAAATATCAGATGAGGATTCAGAAGATAAAGTTGGAGATGACCAAGCACTTATGGCCATCGAAGAATCAGATGATGAACAAGAGGTAAGTGTGATTCATATCAAAGACAAGATTAAACTTTTGCCTAAAGAAAGGTTATCCAAACTATTGCTAGACTTCATCGATGAGTCTAAGATGATTAACAATGAGAAGGAACAGCTGTATATGGAGTGTTTGATCTTAAAAGCCAAGTGCAAAAATCTAGAATCTTGGGCTAATGAGAGTGATAGTAAAAGTACTGAGTTGAAGAACCAGGTTCTTGAATTTGACACTACTGTCTTAGAACTTAGGTTTGAAAATTAAAAACTAAAGTTAGGAACATCTAAGAACAACTTTGATCACACACATCTCACCTTAGAAGAAAATCTAGGAAAGATAAATGATGAGTTGTACAAAAAGGATGAGCAGGTAAGAGTCTTAAAAGAAGACCTAGGGAAGGTAAAATATGAACTAGACAGAACATGTAAAGAGAATAAGGCTTCTACTGCACTATCCTGGGTACAAGAACACCACAGTAGCAACAAGAGAGGACTTGGCTATGGGTCCCATGCACCTATGTAGGACCCCAAAAGAAAGTACATCACTCTCCCTGAAAACAAAATCTGCACACACTGACAAGACTAGTCATTACAAAAATGAATGTGATGCAAAAGAAAAGGCCAGTTAAAAGAACAAAACCGTTGTTCAAGAGAAAAATAGGTTGTCTGGGTGGGCCAAAAGGAATTTAATTTACCATTTATCAATAGAAAGGGACCCAAACTAGTTTGGGTTCCTAAGACTAACCTCTGATTTCTTTTTGCGAGTCCAAGTGAAGGAAAGTAGCCAAATATGGTACATGGATAGTGGATGCTCAAAACATATCACTGGAAGTAAGAACCAGTTCCTTTTACTTGAGAACTTATAAAGAGGTAATATCTCCTTTGGAAATGGGAAGAAAGGTGAGACTATTGGGGTTGAAAAGGTAAGTAAGAGTGACTCACATTCCATTAAGAATATCTACTTTATAGATGGCTTGAAATATAGCCTAATCAGTGTATCACACTGTGTGACAGAGAAAACCTTATAGTGTTTATCTCTACCAAATTCTTTGTGATTAATCTTAACACTAACAAGATTTTTTTTGCAGGGAAAAAATGTTAGCAATGGTCCCCTCTTGTGGCACAAAAGACTTGGACATACAAGTCTGAATCAAACTCAAAAAATTAGTCTCCAAGGACTTTGTGATAGGGTTACCTTACATCAAGTTTAAGGAAGACAAAGTTTGTGAGGCCCGTGCAAGGGGAAACAGATAAGATCATCCTTTAAAAGCAAGAAAATGGTGAGCACAACCAGGATGACGGAACTAGTTCATATGGATCTCTGTGGTCCAATAAGAACATTGAGAAGAAGTGGTAAGAAATATGTGATGGTACTGATGATGATTATTCTAGGTTTACCTGGCTACTATTTTTAACGTCTAAGGATGAAGCATTTGACTAATTTACTGCCTTTGTTAGAAAAATTCAGAACAACTAGGTAATCAACTTGCATTAATCAAGTCTGATCATGAAAATGAATTTGAAATACTAAATTTGCTGAATTTTTTGATGAGCATGGTATAGATCATAATTTTTCTGCCCCTATGACTCATCAACAAAATGGAGTAAAAAGAATAGGACTCTTGAAGATAGGGCTAGGACTATGCTTTTGCCTAGTAAATTGCCTCATAGCTTCTAGGCAGAGGCTGTAAATACTGCATGTTACATCATTGATATATGCATGACTACACCACTTGTAGAGAAGACTCTCTATGAGTTACTTAAAGGGAGAAAACCAAATATATCCAATCTCCGGACATTTGGATGCAAGTGTTTTTTGCATAATAATGAAAGGACTCCCTAGGTAAGTTTGATCCCAGAAGTGATGAGGGAATATTCATGTGATATTCTTCACATAGCAAAGCATATAAAGTGTTCAATAAAAGAACTTTGTGTGTAGAAGAAAGTGTACATGTAGTTTTTGATGAAACAGGTCCTTCCATCCAGGGCAATCTGACAAGGGGAACTGAAATCAATCTCCTAAAAGAACTTGTTCATGACCTTGTTGCTCAGGAACAAAATATGGAAGAAACATCAAGCAGAAATCAGTTGGTTGTGAAACCTCATAAGTATCAAAGTTCTCATCCCATTGAGGAAATAATCATTGGTCCAAACTCTAGAGTTAAAACTAGATCACAATTAAATAATTTGTGTGCTTTTGATGCTTTCCTATCTCTTATTGAACCTAAAAATGTTGTTGAGGCTTTGCAGGATGCAGATTGGGTAAATGCAATGCTAGAAGAACTCAATCAGTTTGAGAGAAGTCAAGTTTCGCATCTAGTTCCAAGACCCAAGGATGGATCAGTAATTGGCACTAAATGGGTCTTCAGAAACAAGCTTGATGAAAATGGAATAGTTACAAGGAACAAGTTGAGACTGGTGGTCCAAGGGTATAGCCAAGTGGAAGGTATAGATTATGATGAGACCTTAGCTCCAGTTGCAAGACTGGAGGCAATAAGACACCTCATAGCTTTTGCAGCACACAAAAAATTCACTTTTTCAGCAAATAGATTTCAAAAGTGCCTACCTAAAAGAACAAATGTTTGTCAAACAACCGCTAGGGTTTGAGAACAAAGAGTGTCCTGAACATGTGTACAAATTAGATAAGGCTGTCTATGGACTCAAGCAGGCTCCTAGAGCTTGGGATGAATGAATGTCCAAATTTCTGCTTGAACATGGCTACAAAAGAGGTAAAATTGACAGTACTCTATTCCTAAGAGAAAAAGATAAGGATCTTCTTGTGGTACAAATATATGTTGATGACATAATTTGTGGGGCAAACATTGAAAAACTAAGTAAGGATTTTGCCAAATTAATGGGGAGTGAGTTTGAAATGAGTATAATGAATGAGCGTAATTTTTTCTTAGGCTTACAGATCAAACAAAACCCAAATAGAACCATGATTCATCGGCATAAATATGAAAAAGAGTTGATTAAAATGTTTAAAATAAATGAATCAAGGGAAATAAACACTAGGTCATCTGTTGATAAGAAGTAGAATAGGGGTATATCTTACTACTAGCAGACCTGACATATTTTTCACTGTAGGGCTTTGTGCTCGGTTTCAGGAAAATATTAAGGAATCTCACTTGAATGTTGTCAAGAGGACACTGAGATATTTGAAAGGCACTACTGATATATGTCTTTGGTACCCTAAAGGTAGTAATTTCAATCTAGTATGGTATGTTAATGACGACTGTGCAGGTTTCTTGTGGATAGGAAGAGCACCTCAGATATGTCTTATTCCATGGTTTATGTCTCATATCATGGGCCACTAAGAAGCAGAATTTAGTGGCCATATCCACTGCAGAGGCTGAATATGTTGTTGTTTCCTTTAATTGTGCACAATTGTTGTTGATCAAATAGCAGCTGATAGATATTGGCATTGAAGTTGGTTACATTCCCTTCTTCTGTGATAACACTAGTGCTATAATTATGATAAAGAACCCTAATCATCATAAGAGGACTAAGCATATAGATGTTAGACATTACTTCTTAAGAGATAATTATGAGAAATGATTGATCACTACAGAATTTTATGCTACTGATAAACAAATTGATGAAATTTTTACTAAAACACTAAGCAGAGAAAACTTTGAAAGGAACATGTTAGAATTAGGAATGATTAAGATCACCTAATAGAACCAGCTCAAAATGCAAAATGAAAAAAAATTTAGCTAGAAAATCTGAAGTTACGTAAATATCTAGATTAAGTTTTACTCAACTTCATACTGTAAATAGTATACTCCAGTGACATCTGTTAATATGACCCGTTAATCTCTTACAAAATTTTCTCTATTGTTGTAAATTAAGGCATGATTCTAAATGAAGAACCTGGTTCATTACTATTGGTTCATCTAAATGCTAAGGTAAGTTTTCTATACTCTGCACAATTAGAAAAATAAATATTTAAATCATGAGCAGAAGTTCTACAATTGTTCAACCTTATAAAACTCTATTCGTTTGTTTTTTAACTAGTTCTGTCTACATTAGAATTCTAAACTACAAAAAATGCCTAAAATCTATGGAATTTTAACTGTTCATTCAACCTAAAATTTCAAGTTGATTAGATCTTTAATTAACTACTGCTAAAGATGTGGTTATCCATTAAATGAGTATTTCCCTTTAAATACTCATCATTACCTCCTGCCACCCTCATAATTCAAAACCGTCAAAACCTTCTTCACTCTCAATTGTTTACCTTTCCAAAGTTCTAACTTACCAATTCTCTCAAGAAATCAGCTAGAATTACAAACCTAGAAGACAACCTTGGAACTCCTCTATAGCCCACTCCCTGTAATTCATCGACCCATCCTCCACCCAGCACAACTCCCAAACCCAGGCTAAGAAGAGTAAAAATACTTGCTCGCAAAACGGTGACAGCTACTGCTCTCTCAAAGAAATTGAATGAGCAATTAAAGGAAATTCAGGCTCAAGACACTTATTCTAACTCTGATTCTATGTTGTACAAATATGCTAGTGAGGGGGAAGAACTTGGGTTTTCTGACTCTGATAAGGCTCACAAATCCCCTTCTAAGGTAAGTTGTTCTCTAGCAGAAAATTTAGAACATAGGTTTGTGTTGGTTGGACCGATAAGGAATGTAGAAAAATCTGAAGTATGTAGGAATGATGGTAAAAAGAAATCTGTAAAATAAAAGGAGAGAGCGTGTGAATGCGGAGAAGTGAAGGGAAAAGATAAAGGAGTGGTTGATCATTCACCAACTGCTGGATTATTTGTGGGGTTGTACAAGAAAGTGTTGAAGAAAGTGGCAAGAAGTCAGACGGAAGCGGATCAGGAGAGGCTGCTGAAGGACTAGTTAATCTACGCTCACATGAATATAAACCTGGTACATCAACTGAAGAAACCCTAACAGACCTTCTAAAAAAGGTGGGTGCCAGCTACGATCCAAAAAAAGAAGAAATCTCACTCCAAAACCCCCTAGTGCTGCTAAAAACCTTCCAAGAAACGAAAGGCTTCCTCCCCGATAACTACTGAAGCTTCATTGCCAAAGGGAAAAGCAATAAGAAGCAGGGTGAAATAGAGTAAAAATGCTTACTCGCAAAACGGTGGCATCTAGTGCTCTCTCAAAGAAATTGAATGAGCAATTAAAGGCAAGTCAGGCTCTAGACTCTAATTCCAACTCTAATTCTGAGTCGTACAAATCTGCTAGTGACGGGGGAAGGACCTAGGTCTTCTGACTCTGATAAGGCTCAGAAATCCCCTTCTAAGGTAAGTTCTTCTCCGGCTAAAAATTTAGAACATAGGTTTGTGTTGGTTGGACCTATAAGGGATGTGGAATTACCTGAAATAGGTAAGAGTGGTAGTAATAATAAACCTGTAAATGAAAAGGAGAGAGCATGCGAGTGTGGAGAAGTGAAGGGAAATGGGAAAGGAATGGTTGATCATTCACCCACTGCTGGATTGTCTGTACCTTCTATTTGTGGGGTTGTACAAGAAAGTGTTGAAGAAAGTGGCAAGAAGCCATAGGGAAGCGGATGAGAGGAGGCTGCTGGGGGACTAGTTAATCTAACCGTGCATGAAGATGAACCTGGTGCATTGGCTGAAGAAACCCTAGCAGACCTTCTGAAAAAGGTGGGTGCCAGTTACGATCCGTAGATGAGAAGGATCCCACACCAAAACCCCCTGTTGATTCTAAACCTTCTGAGAAACGAAAGGCTTCCTCCCCAAAAATTATTGAAACTTCCTTGCCAAAGGGAAGAGCAACAAGAAACAGGGTGAAATAGAGTGAAAGAGATCACAATAGGCTTTGGCTGAAAGTAAGAAGAAAATGATGGATAAAGGAAAAGTAAGGTTGCAGAATCCTCAGAAGGTGTTAATGCTGAGGAGATGGAATAGGTCCATCAGGAGGCAGTTACAGCATTGGAGGTTCAGACTCCCAAGACCAAAAAGACCAAGACTTCTTCCAAGAAGTCTTTATCTCTGTTTGAGGCTGCTGAACCTTCATTGGCCAAGAGGAAAAGGTCTGTAGTGAAAAATAAACAAGTAAGAGTTTCTAAAGATGAGGAATAAAGTGGTGAAGAAGAAAATGAGTCTGATGGTGAACAAGACAATCTTGCCAAGTTCGGCAAAAGGAAAATTACTGAAAGATTTGGTGGAACCAGGAATGGTTCGTTTGGTTGACACCTTAGCTGTTCAGGGCTGGAAGGACATGGTCCTTCATATGGATAGGAGATTAGCTATAAATGAAATCATTAAATTCATGGAAAATTCTGAAGTCAAAAATGGTAGAGTTATGAGCAAAGTTAAAGGAGTTCAGTGACATTTTATGTTGAGAAGCTCTGTGAGGTTCTAGACATCCCTACTGAGGGATATGATGATTACACCAGACAAAGATGACCAATTCTGGATTCTCTTCCATCTGCCCTTATAGTTACCAGGAACTTCTGTGATATTGAAGGAGTAAATGAGGCCAAGTTTGTGAACAAGAGTGAAATGAAACCACATCACAAAGTTCTTTTTGAGTTTGTCAACAAGTACCTACTTTCAAGGCAGGACATAAGGCATATTGTAAACTATATAGACTTAGTTCTGATGGAGTTCCTTGAAAGTGGAAGGCAAATTAACTGGCTTGCATTCATCATCAAGCTACTGGACAAGGTCATCAATGGCTCCAAGGATCATGTTACCCCCTATGGCTTTATTCTAGCTACGGTTCTGGATAGGTGTAATGTGCCTCTGAAGAAATTGGAAATAGCCTCAAGCAAGGACTACATTGGCATTAATACTCTGCTTGCTTGTGACTATTTAGCCAATGTCATCCCAAATGAACCTGGTTCATCCAAGAAGACACCTATCAACAGTAAAGTCAAGGCTTTTGTTTAGGAAACCGAAGCCAAGGATGTTGAGATAGCTAGGCTAAAGGCTCGTGTGGCAAAGCTGTAATCTGAGAAGGATGCTCTCAAAACTAAGGTTTTCAAGGAAAATGAGAAGAATGATGGAATTCTTTACAATATGTTGCATCTTCTCCAAGCCCAAAACCAACCATCTAGCTAGCCCAAGCCTTAGGAATTCTAGCCTTTATCTCCTGAACCTATCTAGTACCTTCAGTGACCCGAATTAGGGATTTTTCTTTCTTTTTGCTCATGTTTTGAATATTTTTGCTTTCTGGTTATGGATTGTGGTAGCAGCATATCTTCTATTAATGATATCTACTATTTTGCTCTTGTTAAATGTTCATATTTCCTTGATAGTTTAAATATGTTTGTTTTATTACTAATGATTAAGCCATGATTGCACTTGCAGTTATCCCAGTAGCCATAAGTACTTAATAAAATCTGGGATTCACGCTTTGTATGCCACTTTTCGATGATGCCAAAATGGGGAAGAGATATTCTGCTTTACATATTCTGAATAAGTGATATTTATAACATAATTAAGCTGGTCCTTGATGATAAGTGAGTTTTCTAAACTTTGTATTGATGGTTAAGCTGAGTTCTTTCAGAATCCAAGTAAGTAAAAAGAACAGGGTTTATCATCATCAAAAGGAGGAAATTTTTTTGCCCAAGTAAATATGAAATTTTGAAGACTGACAAAAGAACTCAAATATGGACCAGGTTCATCTTGTGAAGCACAGTCATGATCAATCCAAACATGTGAGATGCATGTGAAGGAGATAAAGCTAACTTATCACAAGTAATATCTCTTGATCTGACCAAAAAGGTTGCATATTGGATAAGGAGAGAAAGACCTCTTACATGAATAAAACACAGTTTAGGAAGAAGATAGTATTAGAGTATGAGATCAACTAAAACTCTTCTACGATAGAAGAGTAGCATCTGTATCCCAGTCATCTCTACTAACCCATTAAATATCAGTGTTATTCTCTTTTACAGTAATGCACATAAGCAGAAGTTAAACTTAAATTGAGAGCAAAAGAGCAAGGCGATTTTGCAAGCAGTTTATGAGTAATTCAAGCGTGCAATCCTGAAGCTACTTGAACAAGATAGAAAAACCAGTTCGAAGTGTCTATCTTTATTCTAGTTCAATTCTAGTAGGTGATTTTACATAGTACCTTTCAGCTTTTATAGAAGCAATTATATTAGGTACTTCGAGTGTTCAATCTAGAATTAACTTGAAGTTGTCGTAACAGTTGAGGCTTTTTGCCATAATGGGGTTAGAGTTAATCTTAGGTTTACAAAAGAATTTTTGAAAATACAGTTTTTGGCTTAGTGATTTTAGTAGAAGATTGGAAAAATCACTGAGTAGTAGGTTGTAGTTTTTTCACGTTTTGAGCCAGGTATTTTCCACGTAAAAATCTATGTATTCTTTATTTTCTTTACTTATTATTCGACAAACGGTAGTAGTTGGAACACATAGAAGAACATGGTCCTTCTATAATTCAGTTAAGCAAAAATTGAGTACCACATAAATCAATCCCCCCCCAGCATGGTATTGTTGTATAAGACATCACAAACAAAATCAAGTCAACAATATTGGCTATCAAACCATATCAACTCAACAAGTTTGGCTACCGAACCAATACTAATTCAACAAGGTTGGCTATCAAACCTTTTGAATGAGATGAACATCATCAATTGTTTCACACAATTGGATGTCCAAGGAAGAAGAATTTTGAATGATGACAAATTCCAATGTCTATACGTGAGAATAAAAGTTGTAAGGAGCTAGGAGGTGAGGAGTACAATGATGGAGGAGAAGGTTGTTGGCAGTACACACGGCCACCTTTTTTGAGTCCTTAGGGAGGAGAACATGATGTGGTTGTTTTTTACCAACATTATATTTTTTCGTAGGAAAAATACTGTGTCCAAGCCTTATCTTTTGACTATAACCTTCAATATGTGGTAGTACTTTGTACTCATTCCATTGGAGGGGAAGCAAGGATCGGCACAAGCATGGAGGTGGTACATCAAGATGACTTTCTAGAGTTGGGAATTGGTACATTAATTGCCATTCTAGAGCATGAACTGGAACAAAACCATTGCCTTATCAGATGTTGTATGCTATTGATAATTTGTACGTGTTCAATATCAAGATGGAAGGCAACCACAACTGGTCGTTTAGAATCAAGGCTCCCCAATTTGTTCTTCAATGTTGTCATGCAATATCAAGACAACTGGAGGCTAATTTGGTATGACTGTTGCTTCTTTAGTTTGATTATGTTAGTACAAGACGAAAATACATAAATCAATGCATAATGGAGGAACTTGCCTGGATTAAGATATGCAACCAAATTTATCAACTGTGGGCATAGGTTTTTTAATGATTTTGCAGGTTGTTTGGTATCATTTGGGAGGGACTGCCGACCACATTTCTCAACTAGGATACACAAGGAAAATACATATGTTTGGTTTTTATGTCTACATCCAGGGGTCTCACATGAAAAATTGATGGCAAATCGCATGCTCAAGAGAAGTGATACAGGGTGGACGGTGAAGAGTAACACATTTGCGCATGGGTTGGTATTGCTTTGTGTCTTTGCAACATTATGAGGAAGAGGATCATCACAGGACTTTGAAATGGCTACGTCCAATTAGTGCCCTTCAACCCCATTATCATACATTAACTTAACAACATGTCCAACATGATACTAAGTAAAATCGGAGGATTTCCAACCTCCTATTAATCACCTAATCCACATTCAAACAACCCAATAATCCAACAACATCAAGTACAACTTTTTATTGTTATGTTGTCCTTTATCTTCTTATTCACAATACTAATAGCAAGTTTGACATGTAGACAATATATTCATGAAAACAATAGCGTAAACAAGTCATTTTCCAAGGTTTCAACCATTTAAAGTTTATGGAAACAACCTTCCAAAAATAGTCCATTAACAACAATAACATCTCAAACTATTTCAAGTCTTCTCTTGTAGTATCTTGCTCAAACATAGCAACCAACATATAAACTGATAAGAATGGACATTGGGCCTAACTCAACCCCAAAAGCTAGCTTATGGGGTGAGGATTGCTCAAGCCATATAAGGAGACCAAGGACCTCAAATCCCTCCGGTGTGGGACAACTCAACACCCCCCCCCCCCTCACGCCCAGATCTCTGGAGCGTGGACAACATAAATGGGGGCCCAACATCGGTAACAATAATTGGGATGGGCCTGGCTCTGATACCATGACAAGAATGGACGTTGGGCCTAACTCAACCCCAAAAGCTAGCTTATGAGGTGAGGATTGCTCAAGCTATATAAGGAGACCAAGGACCTCAAATCCCTCCGGTGTGGGACAACTCAACATAAACAACTTCAAGAACATGTATTAGAGTATTATACATACCTAAACTGGCAGAAGCTACTTGAAATTTAAGCCAACACAGCCGACAACTATCCTTAATGACAACACAAGCTCAAAGAGGTGTTGTTCTTCACTAGAAATAACTTTTGATGTTGAAATTGTAATCACTTGGATACCCCTTCAAACCCTTATGGTACCTATTTAGGATGATTGGGAGGAGTTTGGAAACGAATTTGGTCAAAAATGAGCAAAAAAGCGTCCAAGACATTTTTAAAGTGAAGTGGGTCGATTATAATAGGCTAAATCTAGGCAATTTGGTGATTGTTTATGCTCCCACTTAATTATGTTCAAATGTCATAATATGGTTAATTGATGAAAAATGGGCTCTAATTGTGAATTGCACGCATTGCAGGATGAGGAGCCTATGTGATGCCTTAAAGTTGTGATTGTAACTATTTTGGAGCAAGAACAACCTCTCGGAGCTGAGTATGCACGAAGACGAGAAAAAGGATCGAGGAAATAAAAACCTGGGCTACCGCACCCAGAAGCGCGATCGTGCTAGTTTTAGCGCGGCCATTACAGAATGTCATCCAACTAGCGCGGCCATTACCGTGTTCAGTAGCGAGACCGCGCTAATCATGGTTCTGGAAAAGAGTTGTCAGGGGAAGAATTGGAAATCTGGAGGAAATTTCACTTAACCTATATAAAGTCAAGCTCGTCCAAGGATTAAAAAAGGAAGGTTTTCATAGTCTAGAACAAGAAAAAAGAGGCAAGAGGCAAGGAGGAGGACGTTTTTTAGAGGAAAACACAAGCATAGAGCCGCAGTGGAGGCCGGGTTTCATCTTTTCTTCCTCCAAACTTACTAATTTTTATGTTTCTTTGTATGCTTTGTTGTTTTGCTTCCACGTCTATATGGAGCTAAAATTCACGTTTTAGGGTTGTGGTTCTTTCATGACTATTGTTATTCGGATATTGATTTTGATTTCTTAGTTTATCATATTGGTTTATTTATTCAATCCTGAACTTAATGATTTGATTGCTTGATCACCAATTAAATACTATCTACGAATCTAGAGTTGAACACAAAAATGGAAATTCTATATTGCATACAGGATTGAGTAGAGAAACTTCTTGAACCTGGGCATCGGGGAACGGATTCGCGGTTAGGATAGACATATACCTAATTGTCTTACTTGGCTGATCTACAGGAATTATAAATTCACTCTTGTTGATTCTAACTCCATAGACATATATGCATTAGGTTAGCTTGAATAGGCGAGTAAGAACTTGATAGATTCTTATGAGCAATATTAACCATATAAACCAATAAACTAGATAAATTAGTTATTCAATTCAATCGAAGAATATAATAGGAATGTTAGATAGCCCATAACCTTAGATCGTTTTCATTACATTAATATCATAAAAATCTGCTCTTTCTCTGTCCAAAGTTCATTATTTGTTTTTATTTATTTTAATTAGTTTAGAATCAAATATTTCTAGGTTTAATTCTTGTATAGATAATTAGGATAGTATAATTTAGTTAATAGTTAATCACAAGTCCTCGTGGGATCGACATCCGACTTTAGTCACTTTATTACTTGACGATTGCGTATAATTGCGTGTGCGTTTGGCCGCAACAATGCAAATATCTCTCTACTTTGTTGACATATTGACTAATAGAATTTAGAATCATAGATCTTCAATTTGGTAGGTGGCTCATCCCATAATTCCAAGTATATTAGGAGAAAAGGTTAGCTACATTTGACCTAGTTTTCAATATATTTATAAATGTAACTTATGATGACCTTTGTCAACTTTTGTTTCACAACTTGCTTGACTTTAAAACATAACAACCAGGTACCATATGACTAAAATAAGTCATAAACTAACCTCTTTAAATCTGATAACTGTGGTGCCTCTTTAGGTGTGTTGAAGTCGTTCTTGCTCAAGAGCCCTTAAGAGCTTTGGCCTCGATATTTTCCTTTCATTTCATGCCGAATTTCACCCAGATCCACTGCTCCTATGTTCTCCGTTATACGGTTGATACCAATATCAACCTTGATTCTCGGTCAATATTCTTCTTGATTCTATCGATGGGCCTTATAGGATAAACGAACTCGGAATGAGCCCCAAGTTGATCGTCTTCGACTCTGATCTTTGATTGATACCGATTATGTACATAGACCCAAGTAATAGTCAGTTATTATATCGAATTCTGCTTCAACTGCTGTGAAGCCAGTGAGCTTCGAATATTGATTCCTTAGGTGAAAGCTTGAACAAGCCAATCATCAATGACCGGTGGCAAGTCCTTCTGTTCCATTTCGAATCGAGACACGAATTCTTCCAATTTCCTGGTTTCGACCTTGATGGCCCCGGCATGTGCCTTTATAAAAGAATCTTCAAGCGTAGCAAATGAGTCAATAGAATTAGTGATGAATTATGGTACAATATCATAGCTCCCTTTGGCAGGTTCTCTCCGAATTTCTTTAGCAGGACATATTCGATCTCGTTATCCTCTAGGTCATTCCCTTTGATAGCATATGTGTAAGAGGTGACATGCTCATTCGGATCGGTTGTTCCATTGTACTTAAGAATCTCGGGCATGCAGAATTTCATTAGGATCGGTTTTAGAGCCGTGCTCGAGGGGAAGGGTTGTTGGACGAACTTTTTGGAGTCTTGTCCCTTCAATATTTGCGGTGCCCCGGGGATTTGACTGATCCTAGAGTTGTAAGTTTCCATCTTCTTGTCATTTTCCTCGATCTTCTTTACCCCAACTCAATCCGTTTTGCCAATTCTTCGAGCATCTTTATGATTGTAGGATTGGTCTCCGATTCATTTTTGTTTGATTTCTTGGAAACCGATTCAACCCCGTGAACAACTTCCTAGGATGGCTCGGGATCGATCCTACTCGACAGGTGATTCTGCTTTGGAGCTGGTTCTGGCTCTGGATCATTCCTTAGTGCTATATTATCATATTCACCGTGGTGGCCAAAATCGTTGCCAATGTATAGAGGTGTTGACTGAGAGTTTGACATGTTGATCTTGGAATCAAAGATATTTCAAAGAATAAGTGTAAAATAGTGTGTGCTATGAAGTTTGTACCAGGTAATGACTATTATCCTTATCCCCACGGCAGGCGCAAAATTGTTTACCCTTAAAATTGGATAAAAATTAAATTTATATGTGGTTTTAAGGATACCATATATAACTTGATACTAATTAAGAAGACAAATTAATATTAATATTTGACAATAATAAAGTAAATGCAAATCACAAAATTGAACAGCCTTCGCCTCTGAGTTTGATCACCCCCAAGCAATGAAAATACCTCAACTAGTGTTAGTACTGAACAACAAGATAACGAGAACTAGAAATTATTAGCATATTGCTCTCTTTTTGCAAGTTACAATGTGTCCTACAAATGATCAGAACCGCCTTTATATAGTAGGGGTAATCTACTTTTGGTACAATTATACAAGGTAAAAAATCTCATGATCTGCTAATTGATCGGCCTCTTTCTTGATACGTGCCGAGATTTCTGCCTTGATCCTCGGTCGAATACGGGATATTTCGACTTTTTGTTACTTGGCTCGTTAAGTTTCTCTCGATCTTGCTCGGTCTCTAGATCAAGAGATCGACAGTCTGATTTCGCGCCTTGATAGATATAACCTGAGCTCGAGCTTTGAATTTCATTTTTCAGCCTCGAATGGTCAAGTAATGGATAAACTCAATTTCTACCGTATATAAATTGCTTTGTCTTCAACACAATCGTTTCTGAAAAACATATTTTGCAGGACTAATAACAACCAACATAAGGCTCAAAAACAAAAGATATCTGAGTCTTTAATTATAAGAATATATCATGAAATTCTAATCTTTATATTTTTGAATAACTCAACATTACAATTTGGAATAAAGTATGATATGATAGAGTAATTTTATCGGGTAACTTGCAATTAGAAACAAAAAAATAATTATAATTTTGTTAAATAAATTATAACCTAATGTGCTTAAACAAGTCTTCTTTTTTTGTTCGCGCATTAAGTAGGTTGTGATACACTAGTTTTCAAGATACTTTGACTCAAGTCAGATATGTGTATGAAACGTACGGCTAATGCACGGCGTAATACGTGGACCGATGATTTCGGATAATTGGGCTGAAATTTGGCCACCCTTCATTTTATCACCACTATTTTGTGCTTTTTGCCTGTTTCTTTTTTTAAAGTTCGAAAGTTGGGGGATAAATTGCTGCTGAGTAACGTGAAATGCCACTCACTTTTACTTCGAGCAGTTCAGTTGGGAAAAAGTGAACGCACTAACCAAAAGCAAACTGCACTTAGTAGCAGAAAAATACTAAAGTATGTTAAACAAACTTGGGCAATTTCTTCGATTTCTGTTTTACTTTTTGTAAATTTCTTCTATTATGCTCAAAATATTTGAAATTAGTGTTCCGCAGTGAATAGCTTTGGCCCAAAAATATGATGCTTTAAAGAAACGTAACGCAATTTTCTTTTTATTATAGGAGCAACATGATGCTATTTTATGATGATCACATTTGCCATGTCGTATGCAAAAGAAGTTTGAATTTTGTGTTGATCTCGACTTCCAAATCTCAATTGATTCTTTATTTGCTGTATTAATTTATATTCTCTCTTCACTATAAAACAGACATAATTTGACCCGCACAATGACTAAAAGAAAAATGTTTGTTATAATGTTACCAAATGTGAAAATAGAACAATTAGCAGATAAGATGTCAGGCCAAGTTTGATATAATATAAGCTAGTAAGTATTACTTTGTACTGTTTAAATTGTTTGAAAGACTAATTTTTGTACGGAGGAAAAAATAAAGGAAGGGGCAACTTTAATTGAATGGGAAGTAGTGATTAAAAAAGGAAGTTCTCTTTTCGAATTTGAGCACTCTTTTTTATTGGGTTTTAACGTCACTTATTGTTATACCTTTATTTGTAAATATACAAGTAAATTGATGTAAGCTCGAAATAATATCATTTTTGAAAATATATAAAGTAAGTTAATCATGTTATCGTAGAAGTTGTAAATATTTAATATCGTGACCAACAATTACCGAGAGAGTTGAAGGCCTTAGAAGCTAAATGAATTGAAGAAAGTACGTTTCGTCGAAATTGACAAGTTAGGAATGCTATAACACATATTTTCGGGGTGAGGCTACAGTGCTTAACATGATAAGGAGATTATCTTATGAGTTATTTTGATCTTACGATAGTCGTTTGATAAGTTTTGAAGTCAAGCGAGTTGTGGAGCAAAAGTCGATGAAAGTCGTCACAAGTTACATTCATAAGTTTTACTGAAATCTGGTTCTAATGTTACTGAGCTTTTATCCCAATATACTTGGATTTATAGGCTTATCCACCCATCAAATTTAAGATCTAGTTTAGTTTGGAACGCACTAAACCGTCCGCCGATACAATATCGGAGTAGAGAGGTATTTGCGTTTTTGCGAGACTACGAAGGCAACCCTTATGTGGCCCATTTAGGTAGTTGACGATCCTTGAACATTTTAAAGTAGTTGGATGGCTCATTTTTTTTTGTCATTTTCGACCAATGACAGGTCACAAACTCTCTCAACACCTCTCGAACAGTTCTCCAAGATTCCAAAGCAAATCCAATATGGTTTTATCTAAACCTAACCTCAAAAGTTAGTATGAGTAAAGAAAAGAGTCTCTATAATGTTATGATGTGATTAAGGATGCTTGTAAGATAATGAAAGCTTTGGTTTGAGTCTGTTCTGATTATTTAAGGTAAGTATAACACCATATAATATTTTTACCATTACAGAGCTATAATTGATAGGCAAGCCCCTATTGGGTGTTCTCTGATTAAATGATAAGTTATAATATCGAGCATACTGTGGCTGAGCACCTATGAGCGAGCCTAGAACGGCTGAGATATCGAGCCTAGAACGGTTAAGAGACCACGAGGCAACCTAATACACCCGAGCAGTTACACATCCGAGCCATATAGGGGAGGACAACTATTTTAGTTACTATATTGAGAGAGTTGAGTCAATACCAGCAGGTATGCATATCTTCGAATCATCTTTGACTCCCATTTACTTTCAGTTATTATATTATCAGTTCAGTTTCAACTTTCAGTTATTCTATTTTCTTACATATTTGGTACATTATTTCGTATTGGCGTCCTTTTTGTTGGGGACACTGCATTTTATGCCTGCATGTCCTAACAGACAACTGGATAGACCTTTCTAGTAGACAAAGTCAAACATCAGCTTGGTAAGCTCCACTCCCCCGGAGTTACCAGGTCTAGAATTTGGAGTCCATTGTGTATATACAGGTTTGATGGGTAGATGTCCTGTCCCGACCATGATACAAATCTGTTATCTCTAGAGCCTTGTAGATGAGTCCTTTATATTTTGTGTATTTGTATTGTGTCTTTCCTAGCTATGTGTTCATGTTTAGTTTGGTATTGCTAGGTGTAAACGTTCATGGCAGCCTCACAGCCTGTACAATTATGTATATGAGATTTTGGGTATGCTCATTCCTTGGATGAGATAAACGTTATTTTCATATGATTCAAATTATGATCTCATTGGCCTTGATTGGTATTCTCAGCTTGCATGTAGACCTCGTTAGCCTAAGTTGAGTGTTATCCTTTTAGAGTTCATAGTTACAAAGCGATACACTTGTGCCGAGTATGGCATCTGGTATTGACCACGCCTCTCTTGATTTGGGGCGTGACACTTGTACATGGGAGGCTCAACGACATTGATGGCCTAAAGCAAACCGCAATAAGATGCCCCTAAATTTATTTTATAAATTTAATATATTCTTTTCTTTTTCTTTTTGTAACAATTGTATATCGACCAGTTTACACATATCTTGATCTTTAATTAATTAATTTATTTACTACTCTCACCATTGGAAATATTAGCAATTCTATTATTTAAATAATATTTTATAAGAAACATACATTAACGGTTAAGATAATATTTTTATAAATTCTAATAATCTCAATTTTTTACCACTAAATAAATGTTAGTATAATTTTATTATTTGAAATAGTTCGAGTCTACTGAATTGACAAATGTCTTATCCCACTCTTTATAAAATAATCAACTCTTAAAGATATAAGACACAACATTCTCTAATTATCAAAGTTGTAGTCAAATTGTTTACTTTTATGAATTGCATATTGATTATAAAACTCAAGCTATTTATTTAAATAACCTCCATCACATTCCAAATAAAAATTCTAAATTTATATCTGTTATTAATAATTTATAATATGTAATAATATATTGTGGAATTATACTGAATTATTGTTGTTGTTGTTGTTGTTATTATTATTGTAATATGTAATAATATATAACAACAACAACAACAACAACCCAGTATACTCCAAAGTAGTGGGGTCTGGGAGGGTAATATGTACGCAGACCTTAGCTCTACCCTTGGGTAAAGAGACTGTTTCCAAATAGACCCCCGGCACCCTTCCCTCCAAGAACTTCTCACCTTGCTCTTGGGGAGACTCGAACTCACAACCTCTCGGTTGGAAGTGGAGGTTGCTTACCATCAGATAAACCCCTCTTATCTTAATATGTAATAATATATGAATTTTAAAAATTAAAATTTTTGGAGCCCTTCAATTCTAGAGGGCTAAAGCAATTGCTTTGGTGGCACTGCACTTGTAATATTACATTCTCTAAGCTTTTAATATCGGACAATAAGGAATCTAAAAAGAAGGATGAGAATTAAGGAATAGTTGTGCAGTTAGTGCAAATTCCATAAAAATAGAAGGAGAGAGAAGTGGGAATGGAAAAATCCGAAGGAATTTACGGAAATCTCCGGAAAGAGGGAGTGTTGGCACAACTTGCAATTAAAGCAAAGTGGCTATACTGTTTCATCCAAGACCTTATGGTGCTGTGGACCCACATATCTTTTCCTTTTTAACCTGATATATTCCAATCAAATTAACAAATAAAAATATTCTGTCGCCATGAATTTCCCACATTGCCCACAAAGCCATGACTATCAAATGCTAAGACATTGATGGCAATTACGTCAAAAGAAATATGTTTTCCGTTACCGTAGAGGTTGAATATTGGTATTGTTTACATTCCGCCAATATGTCCGTTGATTAAGGAAGACCAAATAGGGTATAGGCATAATTAAGGAGAGGATATGTCATGATTTTCTTTCTCGTCTGTTCTCTCTCTTCTCCCCTGCCTCCATAAGTACTACTTTCGTCTTCCCAATTTTCTTCACTCCCAACTTCAATTCCTCTCACACTAAGAACCCATTTTGGCTATATGAAATGGCTTCAATTGGAGTCATCACTTCCATTCTTAGTCTTATTTTCCTGGTTTCTCTTGTTGAAGCAAGAATCCCTGGTGTTTATTCTGGTGGTTCTTGGCAGACTGCTCATGCTACATTTTATGGTGGCAGTGATGCTTCCGGAACTATGGGTACAAATTAAATCAATGTCCATCCATTTCAAATCCCCATATTTATTTTAATTTCCCTCTATCATTTTGATTAGCTTTGGTTATGTAATGCAGGTGGTGCATGTGGTTACGGCAATTTGTACAGCCAAGGGTACGGAGTGAACACTGCTGCGCTGAGCACAGCTTTGTTTAACAATGGGTTAAGTTGTGGAGCTTGCTTTGAGATTAAATGCACTAATGATCCTAATTGGAAGTGGTGTCTCCCCGGAAGTCCATCCATTTTAATCACTGCCACCAATTTCTGCCCACCAAACTACGCAAAGCCCAACGACAATGGTGGATGGTGCAATCCTCCACGTTCTCACTTTGATCTTGCCATGCCTATGTTCCTCAAGATCGCCGAGTACCGTGCTGGAATTGTTCCCGTTACTTATCGCCGGTAATGACCTCTTCCTCTTTATTGCAATACATGACTATCGTAATGTTACTTACAAGTATGTTTTAAGCATATACTATTAGAGGGTCGATTGAGAACAGCCTCTCTGCCCTTTCAGGTAGGGGTAAGACTCGTCTACATATTACCCTCCCCAGACCCCACTTCGTTGGATTATACTGGGTAATAATTATTGTTGTTGTTATTATTATTAGAGGTGTTTAGCAAGATATGCTAAGATTAATTATATTGAGGTTATTTCTTATTAATTGTTGAGTTTGTTATATTAGAATAACTAATTTAGGGATTATTATTTCACCGCCTTGTATGTATTCGTTATCTCGGTACCATTTTTGAGATAATTTAAACCAAAACCAATAACCAAACAAAAAATAATAGGATACTAAATTTTTATTCCAAGATTATATTTAATTATCCATCCTACCAAACGACCCCTCAATAATTGCTATGGTCTCAGCTGTTGCGGTAATTTGGGATGCTATAAAGCATCACCTTTGCCACTTTCTCCTTTACTATCTTCTGTTCATAATAAATAATTAATTTGATTTTTTATTTTGTTTAAAATAATTTTTAATTATATAATCAATAAAAAATTTAATTTATCTTTGTAAAATTATCCGTATGCTACATTTAATTAAGAATAGCTTAATGGCATTAACAATTTTTATCTATAACTTAATATTTTCTTAATTGGTGTGACTTAATTACTTATGTTGAATGAGTATTTTATTTGAGGAACTTGAAAAACTGTAAAATAGAAGAAAAATACCACGTGTTCACACCATGAATATCAAATTTATGAGTGGACCATGGTATAATATAACTCACTTTGACTTTGGTGTCGTACGAATACAAAATCTTACATATTGTACCTACACACAAGCTTTTTCAAGAACCCCCATGTGCCTTACTATTTTTTCCCCTGACTTCTTCTGACCTTTTATATCACATATAAGTAGGACCCTGTTGAAACTGCGATTTAACATGCTAGAATAATAACTCCGTACACTATTCTTAAGTTTGAAGTTTATATCACATAGTCGGGTTTTTTTTCTCGGTTTGACTCGGATTATCGGATTGGTGCAGTTTATCGATTTTATTTGTACACCCTAGCTACCATTATTCTTAACAATGTATTTACCATTCTGTTTATGTAATTTTTAGGATACCATGCCGAAAGCGAGGAGGAATCAGATTCACAATCAATGGCTTCCGTTACTTCAACTTGGTATTGATCACCAACGTGGCGGGTGCAGGAGACATAATAAAGGTTTGGGTGAAAGGGTCAAAGACTAATTGGATTTCCCTGAGTCGCAATTGGGGTCAAAATTGGCAATCAAACGCTGTCTTGACTGGTCAATCCCTCTCTTTCAGGGTAAAAGCCAGTGACCATCGCTCTTCTACTTCATGGAATATCGTCCCTTCTCATTGGCAATTTGGCCAAACTTTCACTGGAAAGAATTTCAAAGTCTAAAATTATTCAAAACAAAGACAATTGAAGATTTGACTGGCTATTTCCCCTACTCTATTTCAAAAATTTTGTTCCCATTTTATTGTTCCAAAATATTTTTTCCTCTTAAAAAAAGTGAATGGAGGGGAAGAATAGAGTGAAATCAAAAAGATACTTCAGTGTGTGTGAGGAAATAGTGGGGGGGGGGGGGGAGTACTAATAGTGTAATTAGGTGATTCTCGAGTGCTTGTATCGGTTTTTTTGACTAATATTGGAAAAGGAACAGTAGTATGCACTATGGTTAAAGGTTAAAGAAAAGCGAAAGGCCATCTGTAATAGAGCTTGAAGTGGCTGCAAATGATGTAGCCCGCAGCTGCTTTTACTTTATCATATACTTGAGTTAATTTTTATCTATGTTTATCTCTGCATGTTTCTGTTTGTTGGATCTTTTTCCTCCTCCTGGAGTTTTCATAATCATATTATTTGGCCATTTTCCTGGTATATTATTATCTAAATATAGTAGTGGCAAAGTGGTTAAAAGAATACAGTTATTCACTCATATTAATTATTAAAAATTGTATTGGTAAAGAATAATATTTAACCAAGTGAATAATCAACGAATAATTAATATATTTAACTTTTATATTTGTAAAGTCTCAAATTGGGATTTCTCAAGTTTGGAAGATTGAGTATTCTCTCATAATCATATTTAAGAAGCCGTGAATAATATAGTTATCCATATTATCCGTCGAATAAACCTGTTTTTATCCGTCTCACGTACGGATCAGGTTGGATAATTTATCAGTTTTTTAAATTACCAGTTTTAACCCGTTCATATCCAACTCGACCCGATCAGTTCCTTTGCCATCGAGAAGTTTTATTTTGTGTCTCATACAACTTATGCTAGTTGTATGAGACTCCTTTTTGTCTCACAAATTTATGAATCTCAATCTTACACTTCTGGGTCCATAAAATTGTAAAATAAAAAAATTACCTCATTCAACTAGTGTTAGTTGTATGAGACACAAAAAAAATAAATTTTCTTCGTTACCCCTACCTAAATATAAGAAGTTATCTGGAAAAGCTTACTAAAGAAACCGTTTATACAAAAAATGTGGTTGATTTTGTTCAAGAGAAGGCAACCACAAAATTAGAAAGCGAAGTATACTACTAGAAATTTGAACAAAAGCGATCATAAAATATAATCAAAATTGGTCGCTTATTGGTCAAAAAGCAATCAAAAAGCGACCAAACAAGTCTGGTCCATATTAAGTTGATCCTTTTACCATAGGGACCAAAGTTGGTCGCTAATCTCTGGTAAAAGGATCAAATATTCTAGGTAAAGAAAATAGCGACTAACTTTGGTCGATTTAATATTTTAATAATATAATTTTGGCGATCAAAGTTGGTCTCCACATGTAAATTATATTTTTTATTTATTATTAATCACAAAAAATGACTAACTTTTGTCTGTAAATAAAATATTATATTTTAAAATCTGAAAAATAGAGACCAAAGTTGGTCGTTTTATTATTAATTTTTTTAATATTTTTTTTAAAATAAGCGACTACAGTTGGTGACTAACTTCAAGAATTAAATTTTTTTAATTATACCAACTTTGGTCGCCATATTTCCAGAAATTTATTTTTACGGACTGATGAACTTCATCACCAAGGTGGTATCCAGAAGGGTGTACTTGTCTAGGACGGGAGGAACGAGCACGGGGAGGACGGAAGGAACGAGCACGGGGAGGACGGGAGGAACGAGCAAGGGGAGGACGGGAGGAACGAGCACGGGGAAGGCGACCCTCTGACGATAACTCACGAGACCGGAGAATCAAAAAACTGTCAGAAGCTAGGAGAAATTTGATCTGCTCTTGCATGCCAATGTACTGAGCATCTCTAAGCTTCTCTTTCCTTGGCGGCTTCTAGCTCGCATGTGAGCTTTGTCACAGTCTCCCGCATAGAGGAGAGGCTCTCCCCATCAAGTTGCTCGGCTTGTGAGGAAGTCCATATTCCTTGTATTCTACACTTATAGCGATGAAATTTCTTAGTAGGAAGCCCGTATACCTTCTCTCCATTTTGGACTGCCAGCAGCCTGCGTCCATATTCTTTCAGCATCCTTGTCCAAAGGTCGGATTGGGTTTCCCGAATCATTAGGTGACTGACTACATATGAATTCCTCCACTTCAGCTGTGAAGCGATCCTATAAGAAAAATAACATTAAATTAGTATTTCAATATTTATATAAAAGTAAATCAAAATACTTAATGAAAAGTAAAAACTTACATGTACAGTCGAGGCTCGGCCCTCGACCCACCTTTCTTGATCCGTCTCTTTCTTCTTCTTTACAATATGAATTTCCTTGAATAGCTCATCTTGGTTCATCGGATGCCCCAACTTCTTTTCCTAAAATCTCGTAAATTTTAGTTAATAAACAGAATAGATATACTTTGAAAATTAAAATAAATTAAGCAATTACGTACCATTCTTCTATTTATTGTCCCTAGTATGATCGCACCTCCAGTGTGCAAGGATCCTCCCTTCTCAGATGCACGCGCTTTCTTTCCTTTTTCGCTCTTCTCTAAGAACTCTGCGATAAGTCATTGCCTTTGTAAATCCTCCCATAAATTCTGAAGCAACCAACCAGGCTTCTGGTTTAACTTTCTAGCTTTGGAGAAGCAATGCGACAATCTTTTGCGAGCTTTGAGATGAAAATTTGCAGCTACATCCGCGCTATACCGATGTTCCCATACACACCTTGCTTTGTATTTCAAAAAGTAAGTATTATATAGAAATATCATATTTAGATGAAAATATAATAAAGCTATATTCGATATATTATACTTAGCTTTTATTAGCTAATAATTGTTCAAAAGTTAAGTACATTAACTTCTTATAATATAGTATATAGTATATTAGTACATTAGCATATACACACACACACATATATACACACACACACACACACACACACACACACATATATATATATATGTGTGTGTGTGTGTGTGTGTGTGTGTGTGTGTGTGTCTGTCTGTGTGTGTGTGTGTCTGTGTGTATACACACACTATGCACTAAGTATTAGCGCATTAGCTAACATTATATTGAATTTAATATTAGCTAATAAAAGCTAAGTATTAATGCAATTAGCTTTTGAATAATTATGTATTAATGCGCTAAGCTTTTATCGAATATATATAAAAGCTATATTCGATATAATATTAACGAATGCACTAATACTTAGTGCATAGAATAGTGTAAGTTTTTATATATATATATAGATGGAATATCATAAATATAAATAATTGTACTGCCTAAAAGAACATTTATATCTTAAATTGATTGAAAATTTGCTCCTTCAGCGAGAATGGGAAATCACTCCAAGTCGCATAAGGGCCATTATAAAGCTTTCTGGTGGCTTTGGTGATTATCCTTGTAGTAGTATTACTAGGGATAAATCTGTAATTTAATAAAAAAATACATTATTATCTTAGTAAAACTGTACAAAACAATAAACATAAATATAACAAATAACTCTTACCCATCACCCTCAGGGACTATGATGATCCTGCTATATTGATCATAATGCACCTCCTCGTCATCATCAACATCATCGTACGAAGCATGTATATCAGAGGCATGTGTGGAAGGTGTAGGGGGTCAGAGCTAGTATCTCGTAGGCGAAGGCCTGAAATAGATGGAGTCCTAGATGAAGATTGCAGCGAGCCCTATGATTGCGACATAGCTGTTTGGGCTGCAAGTGGACGTGACACTGATAGTTGTGACCCTAGTGGCGTTGACACTAATTCTTGTGATCCATGTGGATGTGACATGGATCGATGCGATCCATGCAATACATATGGATGTGATCCACGTGGTCGTGAGGTAGCTGGACTGTATATCAGACATACAGTCCTATGACCCTATGACGAAATACCTGGTGTTTGCATGAAGGTGTAGGGTTGGTGATGCTGTGGCAGCTCAGAGTAGCCCTAGGGTGGAGGAAAAGACATAGGCATAGGCATAGGCATCTCTGAAGAGGCAGGAAAATATTGAGTATTATTTTCTACCCTCCTCCTTGGTTTTCTAGCCTTTTCTCGACCCCGAGAACTAGTAGGATCATTGTTACCTCGACCTTTGCCTGTCATATGCATAATATAATACCTATTTAGATTGAAACATATAAAAAAACTAGCTATAAACGAGATTTATTAAAGAAACCAACTTTTTAAAGCTCATCGACGTATAGTTCCTCGTTCGAGAATTCTTCTTCCTCACTAGTTTGAGCTTCATCAGTTGATTATTCTTCTTCATTTTCTATAATTCTTAATTCATTCATATAGATTTCTTCTAATATGTGTTCAGGATGTTCCAAATTAATTTCTAATACTTCGTCCACTATTTGGTCAACACTAGAGATATCGTTTTGATATGCAACATCTAACACTTCTCGACTTCCACCCTACCTACAGGCTTAGTTTTTATTACAACCCACCAATCCGACATATTCTGCTGCAATAGATAAGAAAGATATCATTGCATATGTGGCTCGATGTTTGAATTGTCAGCATGTTAAGTACAAGCATAAGAGGCCTGGTGGTTTATTTCAGAGGATTGAGCTTCCCGAATGGAAGTGGAAGCGGATCACTATGGACTTTGTTCCTGGGATTTTGTAGACTCGGACAAAGTTCGATGAAATATGGGTTATTGTTGATAGGCTGACCAAGTCAACACATTTTATTCCTGTGGAAGTCTCCTATTCTTCTGAGAGATTGGCTGACATCTACATTCAGGAGATTGTTTGCCTTTTTGGTGTGCTTGTAGCTATCAT
Source organism: Nicotiana benthamiana (assembly GCA_034376525.1). NCBI lineage: Eukaryota > Viridiplantae > Streptophyta > Magnoliopsida > Solanales > Solanaceae > Nicotiana > Nicotiana benthamiana. Next base: position 36,877,709 of record CM067332.1, on the reverse strand, counting down.
TTTGGACCAGAGTACGCAGTGTACCTCGCGCTTTTGGAGAGCAATTCAGCAAGAGTTAGGCACACGGGTTGAGTTAAGCACAACATTTAATCCCCAGACAGACGGTCAGTCCGAGCAGACTATTCAAATTTTGGACTACATGCTCTGAGCTTGTGTTATTGACTTTGGAGGATCGTGGGATTATTTTTGCCTTTAACAGAGTTTGCCTACAACAACAGCTACAAATCGAGCATCCAGATGGCTCCTTATGAGGCTTTATATGGTAGGTGGTATCGGTCTCCGGTTGGATAGTTTGGGTCGGGAGAGGCTTGGTTGTTGGGTACGGATCTGGTTTAGGAGGCCTTGGACAAGGTCAGGATCATTCAGGATAGGCTTCGTTCAGCTCAGTCCAGGTAAAAGAGCAATGTATACCGCAAGGTTCGAGATGTGGCTTTTATGGTTGGTGAGCAGATATTGCTCTGAGTGTCGCCTATGAAGCACGTGATGAGGTTTGGGAAGAGGGGAAAGATTAGCCCAAGGTTCATTGGCCCATTTGAGATTCTTGATCGAGTGGGAGAGGTGGCTTATAGACTTGCTTTGTCGCCGAGCTTATCAGGCGTGCATCCAGTGTTTATGTGTCCATGCTTCGGAGGTATCACGGTGATCTAGCCCACGTATTAGATTTCAGCACTGTCCAGTTGGACAAGGACTTGTCCTATGAGGAGGAGCCAATGGCTATTCTATACCGGCAGGTCCGTCAGTGGAGGTCAAAGAGTTTTCCTTTTGTTCATATTTACTGGAGAGGTCAGCATCCTAAGTCATCGACCCATGAGTTTGAGTCCGATATGCGGAGCCGTTATCCTCATCTTTTCCCCGACTCAGGTACTTCTTCCTCCTGTCCGTTCGAGGACGAATGCTTATTTTAGAGGTGGAGAATGTGACGGCACAAAGGGTCATCACCTGTTTTCTTATCAAATTCTATGCTTCTGAGGCCTTGAAAACCTCATTTAGAGCTACCTTGATTTGCGTGCACATTCCGGGCATGTAGCCGAAAAGCTTAAATATGAATTTCTGTGAAAAATGCTTAGTTTTGATGTTAAGATGAATAAATTTGAATTTTGATCAATATTTTAGTTAAATGGACCCAGACCCGTGATTGGACGGTCCCAGAGGGCCCGTAGGTAAATATGAGACGTGGGCATATGCCCATAATCGAATTTCGAGGTTCCAAGCCCGAGAAATAAATTTTTTAGAAAAATTATTTACTAGAAATATTTAAGAAATTAAAAATAAAATCTGTTTGAGAAAGCGATAGTATCGGGCTCGTATTTTTGCTCTGGCGCCCATTACAGGTAATATATATGTTTTAAGTCCTTCCTATAAAATTTGATAAAAACGGATGTCGTTTGACGTGATTCAGAAATAAATTTCTAAATTTGAAACTTGATGAAGTTTTTGGAAAAATACTTGATTTTGAGGTTTGATTAATTGTTTTTGAGGTTTTTTAGGCGATTTGATCACACAGATAAGTTGTATGATGTTGTTGAGTTAGTGCATGTTTTTGGATAGGACCCTTGAGGGCTCGGGAGTATTTCAGAATGATTTTGGCATAAGAAGTGTTGCAGATTTTCTATTGCAATGCCTTGGGATTTTACCCTTCGCGTTCGCGTGGTCCCTCTCACGAACGCGTAAGGCGAAGATCGCAGGTGCTATATTTGCTTCTTAGCAAACGCGGAGGTTGAGACGGGAATGTGAAGCTCAGGGGGGAGACCCTTCGCGAATGCGTCCTTCCAGTCGCGAACACGTAGGGTACAGGGGGAAGGGCCACCAGTTTGTTCATCGCGAACACAGCTCTTTGCACGCGAATGCGAGCCACGTTACGCGAAAGCGAAGGTCTGTGGACCTGATTCATCGTGAACCCGTTGAGTTTGTCGTGAACGCGAAGAAGAATTTTACCGAGTTATGTTAAGTTCCAAAAACAAAACCCATTACGGGATTTCTCATATTTTTACAAAACTTTTGTTCTCCAAAGCTCCTAGGCGATCCTTGAAGCACTTTTCACCAAAACTTCTTGGATAAGTAATCTCTAACTCGTTTTCTTCCATTTTCATCAATATCTAATGAATTTCTAGACCTAAAACATGTGATTAAGGGTAAAAAATTAGGGATTTGGGTAGAGTCAGGGCTTTTTTTATTTTTCTTGATTTAGACCTCATTTTGGGGTCAAATTTGAAAACAAATTATATATTTGGGCTCGTGAGTGAATGCATGATTAGATTTTGGTCCGAACCTCGTGTTTTGACCAAGTGGACTCGGGGTCGGTTTTTGGGTTTTTTGGAAAAATGCTTGGAAAGCTATAATTAGGCATTGGGTTCGCATGGCTTAGCATTTATTGATGTATTGAAGCCATTTATGTATCAATACAATCGATTTGGAGCCATTTTCGAGAGGACAAGCAGTAAATGAGGATTGAATTGGTCGTAGAAGTTTCAGGTAAGTGTTTGGTCTAATCTTAGCTTGAGGGATTAAGAGTGGAGTCATATTTTGTACGTGTTTCTTTTTGAGTATGACATATAGGTATGGTGACGAGTATCTATATATTGGTGTGAGCATGACCGTGTGTCTTAAATTGATACTTGTTGAATTCTTGAATAATGTTATGGCTGAAATAATGAGTAAATCTGTAGTATTGAGCAAAGGCTTTGTTTATTTTTGTGAAAGTTAATTATGAGTTAGAGGTAATGATAATAGAGATGTTAGAAGTTGAATGGAGATTGGTTATAGCCGATTCTCCCTTGCCGGGACATATATACTTGTATTCTTCAGTTTCCTTGCCGGGATAATGTATTTTGTAGTTAATCCCTTGCCGAGATTGTTTTTGTGATCACTTTAAGTTGTACATTTGGAACGAGTTGCGTGCCGCACTGTTTTTATTAATGAATATATATTTGGATCGAGTTTCACGCTGCAATATATATATATATATATATATATATATATATATATATATATATATATATATATGGATCCGGTTGCACGCCGCAACAGATATTATATTAGATTGGGTTGCACACTACCACAGAAATTGTATTGGATCGGATTGCATGCCGCAAAGATATATTATATTTAGTGGATCAGGTTGCATGCTGCAACAATTATGCAACAATTATATATATATACATATGGATCAGGTTGCATGCTGCAATAGTTATATATATATACATATGGATCGGTTTGCGCGCCGCAACAATAGTATGATTATGTTGTTTTAGATACTGTACTGATCTTTCATATTTATTTTTTTTCTGCTAAGACAAATTGTTCCCCTGAAGCATGTGCCCCCTCCCTTTTGACTACTTATTGCTTGTTTACTTTTTGCCATATATTATATAACTACACATGTTTATATGAAGTGTTATCCTAGCCTCATCACTACCTCACTGGGGTTAGGCCAGACACTTACCAACACATAGAGTCAGTTGTGATGATGCTATACTCTGCACTTATGTGCAGATACCAGCACAACCTACGGTGCGAAACAGTAGCCAGGTAGCCATCCTTCAGTCCACGAGATCCCGAGGTAGTCCTGTAGGTGTCCGCAGGCTCAGTATATCTTCTATCTGTTTTATGCACTGTTTCCTTTTGTACCGAGAAAGAGTTTTATTTGATTGTTCAGACTCTTGTATTTATCAATCTTAGATAGTCTGTGTATGTTGTGACACCAGGTGTTGGTTAGAGACATGTTTGGGCTTTTGTACGTTTTGGTTTTCTATTTATCTAAACTTCTGCTAAATTTTTTAATTTTTGGTATCCTTTATCGGCTTATTCACCATAATTTAATTGCTTAAAACCTGTATACAATGGAAGGGGTTAATGATTTCGAAGGTTTGTGGCTTGCCTAGCTTTCACGAGTAGGCGCCATCACGACTCCCGACGGTTGGAATTCTGGGTCGTGACAAGTTGGTATCAGAGTTCTAGGTTACATAGGTCTCACAACTCACGGACAAGCTTAGTAGAGTCTGAGGGATCGGTACGGAGACGTCTGCATTTATCCCCTAGAGGCTATAGGGTTAGGAAAATTTCACATTTGTTCTTTCTTGTCGTGCGGATTTGTTTCTCAATGCTAATTGGATTCCTGCTCTGTTCTTTCATATATGGCGAGAACACGTGCTCTCTCATCTACCGCTCAGCAGCCCGAGCCCCCAGCAACAACACCTTTTAGGGCCAGAGGGGCTGAGGAAGGGGCACAGCTCAGCCTCGAGCAGTAGCACTAGTGGCGAAGCCACATGTTGAATTTTAGGAGGAGGTTCCGGCCCCAGTGGTTCAGGTGGGCCCAGATCAGGTCCCAGAGGTGTTCATTGCCACCCTAGTTCTTCAGGACGCTCTAGTTCGATTGGTGGGCCTCATGGAGAGTGTCACTCGAGCAGGTTTGCTTCCTGTAGCACCAGCCACTTCTCAGGCTGGAAGAAGAGCTCAGAATCCTGCTACATGCACTCCAGAGTAGGTAGCTCCCCAATTTCAGGTTCTAGTGGCTCAGCCAGCTGTAGCAATTCAGCCGGGTGTAGTGGCTCAGACCAGTGATGTAGAGGCTATATCCGCCAATGCTTTGTGGAGGTTGGATAGGTTCACCAAGCTCTTCACTTCTATTTTCAGCAGTGCATCTAATGAGGAACCCCCCAGATTATCTAGACAATTGCCACGAGGTTCTCCGGAACATAGGTATTGTTGAGACCAATGGGGTCGATTTTGCTACATTTTGTTTGTCTGGATCTGCCAAGACTTGGTGAAAGGATTATTATTTAGCTAGGCCAGGTGGGTCGCCATCTTTGACTTGGGAGTAGTTCACAGTGTTGTTTTGGGTGAAGTTTCTCCCAGTTACATAGTGAGAGGCCTATCAGAGGCAGTTGAGTGTCTCCAGTAGGGATCTATGGCGGTACCCAGTATGAGACCAGGTTCATTGACTTAGATCGCTATGATTTTATTATACTTCCCACTGGGAGGGAGGGAGTAAGATGGTTTATTGATGGGCTCATTTAGCCGATTCATCTCCAGATGGCTAGAGAGGCTGGGAGTGAGATATCCTTCCAGGAGGCGGTCAATGTGGCTTGAAGATTTGAGATGATATTATCACATTGGGGTGGTCACAAGGTAGAGAAGAGACTCCATCAGTCAGGGAGATTCAGTGGTGCCTCGTCTAGAGGTAGAGATTCGTATGATATGGGGTCATCCTCCTAGGACCTTCCAGTCAGCACTCCAGGTTTCTTCACGGTGCTTGAGGTGGCCATGGTTCTCGTGGGAAGTGTTTTGATCAGCAGTCCTACAGTGCACCACCAGCTCCTATCAATGCACCACCACTCTAGAGCTTTTGGGGTGGTCATTCAGGCCTCTAGGGTTAGTCTGTGTTTCCTCAACCGCAGCATTCAGGTGGATGTTATGAGTGTGGTGAGTATGGTCACATCTGGAGGGCTTGTCTGAGGTTGGTTGGTACTCAATCACAGCAGCAGGGTTCCCGAGTTATGATTTAGGCACCAAATGTTCCACCAGGTGGGGGTAGAGGTGCTGTAGGTGGAGGTCGAGGATTTAGAGGTGGAGCTCAGACCGCTAGAGGTAGAGGCCAGCAATCTGCAAGCCATTCTAGAGAGGTAGATTAGAGTGGTGGGGACCAGCCTTGATGTTATGCTCTTCAGGCCTGGCCCGCGGCTGAGTCTTCAAATGCAGTTATTATAGGTACAGTTCTGGTTTGTGATAGAGGTGCTTCAGTGTTTTTTGATCTAGGGTCTACATATTCGTATGTGTCATCTTATTTTTCCCCGTACTTGGTCTTGCCTAGTGATGTATTGAGTGTTCCTGTTTATGTGTCTACACCGGTGGGTGATTCTATTATGGTCGATTGAGTCCATCGTTCTTGTATTGTGGTGATTGGGGGTCTTGAGACTCATGTGGATTTATTGATTTTAGACATGGTTGATTTCGATATTATATTAAGGATGGACTAGTTATCACCATACCACAATATCTTGGATTGTTATGCCAAGACTGTAATCTTAGGTTTATCGGGTATGCCTCATTTAGAGTGGAGAGGGATTCCTGATCATTCTACCCGCAGTGTTATCTAGTATGTGAAGGCTTGGCGTATGGCCGAGAAGGGATGTTTGGCCTATTTGGCATATGTTCATGATTCTAGTGCTGATGTCCCCTCTATTGATTTTGTGCCCATTGTTCATGAGTTCCTGATGTTTTTCCTTCAGACCTGCCGGCTATGCCGCTCGATAGGGAAATTGACTTTTGCATTGATGTGCCTTTGGGATCCTAACCCATTTCTATTCTGCCGTATCCTCTGACCCCGCCTGAGTTGAAAGAGTTAAAGGAACAATTGCAGGACTTGCTTGAGAAGGATTTCATTAGACCCAATGTATCGCCTTGGGGTGCACCGGTGTTGTTTGATAAGAAAAAGAGGTTCAATGAGAATGAGTATTGATTACCGGCAGTTGAATAAGGTAACAATCAAGAATAAATATCCGATGCCAAGGATTGATGCTTTGTTCAATCAGCTTCAGGGTGCCAAGGTATTTTCCATGATTGACTTGAGAACTGGCTACCATCAATTGTGGATTAGGGCATCTGACGTCCCTAAGACAACTTTCCGCACTCGGTACGGGCATAATGAGTTCTTGGTTATGTTATTCGGGTTGACAAATGCCCCAATAGCTTTTTTGGATTTGATGAACCAAGTGTTCAGGCCCTATTTGGATTCATTCGTGATAGTCTTCATTGATGATATTTTGATATTTTCCCGTAGCCAGGAGGAGCATGAGCAACATCTTAGAGTAGTTCTTCAGGCTCTAAGGGATAGTCAGTTATATGCTAAGTTCTCTAAGTGTGAGTTTTGGTTGAGTTTAGTTGTATTTTTGGGTACTATTGTATCAGGAGAAGGCATTCAGGTTGATCAGCTTCAGAGATTCAGAGTTTCTTTGGATTGGCAGGCTACTACTGTCGGTTCGCGGAGGGGTTTTCATCTATTTCAGCACTGATGACTAGATTTACTCAGAAATGTGGCCAGTTCAGATGGTCGGATGAGTGTGAGGCGAGCTTTTAAAGGATCAATACAGCTCTGACTACAACACTGGTGTTGGTTTTTCCTACAGGTTTAGGACCTTATACAGTTTATTGTGATGCTTCCCGTGTTGGGCTTGGTGCATTGTTGATGCAGGATGGCAAGGTTGCCTATGCTTCAAGGCAGCTGAAGATTCATGAGAAGAACTATTCGGTGCAAAATTTTGAGTTGGCAGCCATTGTTCACACATTAAATATTTGGAGGCACTATCTACATGGCATGGCATGTGAGGTGTTCACCGATCACATGAGTCTTTAGTACTTGTTTAGGTAAAAGGGATTGAATTTAAGGCAGATAATGTGATTGGAATTATTGAAAGATTATGATATCACCATCTTATATCACCCGAGAAAGGCCAATGTGGTGGTCGATGCTTTGAGCAGGAAGTCAGCCAGTATGGGCAGTCTCGCTTATATTCCAGTCAGTGAGAGGCCGCTTCCTTTGGATTTTCAGGCTTTGATCAATCAGTTCGTGAGACTGGATGTTTTTGAGCTCAGTCGTATGTTGGCTTGCACGGTCACCCGTTCTTCATTATTGGAGCATATCCATGATCGGCAGTTTGATGATCCCCATTTGTGTGTCCTTAGAGACACGATGCAGCGAGGAGGTCCCAATCAGGTTACCTTAGATGTTGATGGAGTTCTAAAATTGTAGGGTCGAGTTTGTGTGCCCATTATGGATGGACTTCGAGAGTTGATTTTAGAATAGTCCCATAGTTCCCTATATTCTATTCATCCGGACGCCGCGAAGATGTATCAAGATTTGCGGCAGCATTATTGGTGGCGTATAATGAAGAAAGATATCATTGCATATGTAGCTCGATGTTTGAATTATCAGCAGGTTAAGTACGAGCATCAGAGGCCTGATGGTTTATTTTAGAGGATTGAGCTTCCCAAATGGAAGTGGGTGCAGATCACTATGGACTTTGTTACTGGGCTTCCCCAGACTCGGTAGAAGTTCAACGCAGTATGGGTTATTGTTGATAGGCTGACCAAGTCAGCACATTTTATTCCTATGGAATTCTCTTATTCTTCTGAGAAGTTGGCTGAGATATACATTCAGGAGATTGTTCACCTTCATGGTGTGCCCATATCTATTATTTCGGACCAGGCAACGCAGTTACCTCGCACTTTTGGAGAGCAGTTCAACGAGAGTTGGGCATACGGGTTTGTTAGAAACTACGGTTTACGCTAGAGGGGGGGTGAATAGCGTATTAATAAAATTTAGCGTTTTCTTGCGGAATTTAAACTTTGCAGGAAGTAAAATAAATGCAGAAAAATAAACTTACACAAAGATGTATACTGGTTGGCCACCAACGTGGTTAGTCCAGTCCCCGAGAGACTCTCTCGAGATTTTTCACTATCTTGTTAAGCTTACAGGTGCTCAACAAACCGTTACACACTTGAGGACACAAGCCTCAAACAGTTGCTCGGAGATCGCAATCTCAAAGACTTCACCCAAGGAAACGCAAGTTCCTTGAAACAAGAGAATCGCAATTCTCGTACAAGTATATCAAATACTTAGACACTCACTTAACTAAAGTACTCCTTATTGAGTAGATATGAGTAAAAGAATATGTTCAAGATCACAACAACTTTAAGCAATAATATGGCTCTCAAAAGCTTTATGAAATGAGTAGAAAATGAAGAATAATTGAATGAAAGCTTATAGCAATGTAATGATCAGTTTGTGTATGTTGTTGTTGTTAAAACACTGAAGTGAAGCTGTATTTATAGTTGAAAAACTTGGCATTACCGTTGCCTAATTGCCAATTAAGAGTTGCTGAAATTACTCAGTGATAATCGATTATTAAGACCACATAATCGATTATCTGCCAGTCAGTTTAAAAATCAATCCCAGATTTAACGCTTCACAATCGATTATACATAATCTATAATCGATTACTGGAAATATTCAAAATCAGATAATCGATTACACTAAGTTCATAATCGATTACTTTAGCAACGTTCTAAAAATTATTTCCGGATTTTAAGCAAAACATCGATTATATAAAATCTATAATCGATTACTTCAGCAACGTTCTAAAAATCATTTCCAGATTTTAAGCAAAACATCGATTATATAAAATCTATAATCGATTACCTTATGGTATTTGAAAATCATTTGACAACGGTCAGCTTCAACAATCGATTGTCCTTTGCAACAATCGATTACTTGTTATTTTCTGAAAATCATGAAACTTACTGTCTCAGTGATAATCGATTATCTAAAGACATAATCGATTACTTGTTATTTTCTGAAAATCATAAAACTTACTGTCTCAGTGATAATCGATTATCTAAAGACATAATCGATTACTTAGTTAAATTTAAAATCACTGGAAGACACTGTCTCAACATAATCAATCACCATTAGTTCATAATCGATTATTTTGAGTATTGAAAAACTTTACCTCAACAACAATCGATTGTCATTTGTTCACAATCGATTATCATGCAGATTTGGAAAAACCTGATGTTCACTGTCTTACTCACAATCGATTACCATTAATTCATAATCGATTGTCATGCAGTCTTGGCTCAGAAACAATCGATTATCATAAGTACATAATCGATTATTTTAGCCCAGATTTTTGAGGCATGTTTAGAAAACATTTTGTCTAATGTAAATATGCATGTTTGAAAATCTTTTTGACACAGAATTAAATATGCATGATGTTGGAAAATAGTTTTATGAGAGATGCCATACTATGAGTCAAGTTATAGGATCGAGATTACAATTTTAGAACAACTCAATAACAATTAAAGGCTATCTCTTGAACTTCAATCTTATTCGCAACCATTGTGCGCTTGTACTTGAATTCCGTCATATATCAATTTTTGCTTCGTTTGTCATTCATCAAAACCTACAAAAGAGTACACGTTTAGTATATTGCATTGAGAACGTGTTTCTAACAGTTTCCCCCTTTTTGATAATGGCAAACATTAAGCGGGATATGCAATTTAGGCAAAAGATATTGACAATTCAAGACAAGTAACAATTATGCAATTCCCCCTCAATTTAAGAGTTCCCCCTCAATTTTAGCTTATAAGCAATCAATTAACTAAGAGGTGGTGCATACCCGATATCCCGTTTTCTTCCCCCTTTTGCCATTAGCAAAAAAAAATAGTAAGGAAAGATGCAAAAGGATGAAATAAAAAAGGTTTATTTATTGAAAAAAAAGAGGGTAGTCGATTATTGATACGGGATAATCGATTTTTATAGGGACATTGCTGCAGATTCGCGGTTTGCTTAAGAATTGCTCTTAGCTCTAGTGTGATACCTGCAAAGAAAAGTTAGACGCCTCCGACGCTCAAGTTAGAAATCATGTAGGAAAGAAAATTCAATGCATGACTTAGATCAAAGTGGAGTCAAGGATCCCGAGTTCACTGCGAATTCGGAAGAAGGACTCTTTCTCTAAAGGCTTGGTAAAGATGTCTGCCAATTGGCTTTTGGTTTCAACAAATTCAATTTTGACATCGCCTTTGAGTACATGATCTCTAATAAAATGATGTCTGATTTCGATGTGTTTTGTTCGCGAATGAAGAACGGGGTTCTTCGTCAAGCATATGGCGCTAGTGTTATCACATCTAAGAGGAATGTGATCAACACTTAGGCCATAGTCCAAGAGTTGTTGTTTCATCCATAGGATTTGAGCACAGCAACTCCCCGCGGCTACATATTCAGCCTCGGTGGTAGACAACGCAACACTTACTTGTTTCTTACTAAACCAAGAGACAAGAGAGCTACCGAGCAAATGGCAAGTGCCACTTGTGCTCTTGCGGTCCAATTTGCATCCAGCAAAATCGGAATCGGAATATCCAATAAGTTGGCATGAAGAGCCTTTGGGGTACCATAGACCCACATTTGTAGTACCAATGAGATACCTTAATATCCGTTTCACCGCAGTAAGGTGAGACTCCTTCGGACATGACTGATAGCGAGCACATAAACACACGCTAAACATGATGTCCGGACGACTAGCGGTAAGATAAAGAAGAGAGCCAATCATACCTCGATACTTTTTAGTGTCGACTTCCTTACCTTTTTCATCTTTGTCTAGATGATCAGATGTGCTCATGGGAGTAGCCATTTCTTTTGCATTGTTCATCTCAAAGCGTTTTAGTAGTTCTTTGCAATATTTGGCTTGGCATATGAAAGTACCTTCTTTCATTTGTTTCACTTGTAACCCCAAAAAGAATGTTAACTCGCCCATCATAGACATTTCAAATTCACTAGTCATTAGATCGGAAAATTCCTTGCATAAAACATTGTTAGTAGCACCAAATATAATATCGTCTACATATATTTGAACTAATAAAATATCATTGTTTTTATGCTTGACAAAGAGGGTTGTGTCAACTTTTCCCCTAATGAAATCATTTTCCAAAAGAAATTTACTCAACCTTTCATACCAAGCTCGAGGAGCTTGTTTTAAACCATAAAGAGCCTTTTTGAGTTTGAAAACATGATCGGGATATTTAAAATCTTCAAAGCCGGGGGGTTGTTTGACATAAACTTCTTCTTCAATAAAACCATTTAGAAAAGCACTTTTCACATCCATTTGATATAGAATAAAATTCATTGAAGAGGCGAAAGCAAGTAATAGACGAATAGCTTCTAATCTAGCTACGGGAGCATAGGTTTCCTCATAATCAATACCTTCTTCTTGACTATAGCCTTTTGCCACAAGCCTAGCTTTGTTTCTAGTGATTATACCATTTTCATCTAGTTTATTGCGAAAAACACATTTCGTACCAATTATAGAATGACCTTCGGGTCTTGGCACCAAATCCCAAACGTTATTGCGTTCGAATTGGTTAAGCTCCTCTTGCATTGCCAAGGTCCAAAATTCATCCCCAATTGCTTCGGAGATGGTTTTAGGTTCAATTTGAGAAACAAAAGCAGTAAGTTCTAAAGTATTTTTGAGGGAGTTTCGGGTACTTACCTTTTCTCCAACATCGCCAATTACCTGTTCGAGAGGATGATCCTTGATCGTTCTCCACTCGTTAGGCGTATTTATTCCTTTTTCTACTTGTGGCGCTTCTTCCGTTGGGTGTTCCCCAATTTCATTTTTGTTTTCCTTTGAAGGTTCTTCTTGGATTTTATCTTTCAAGCTATCCAAGATACCTGCAAGATCAAAACCGGATTCCTTTCTCGCCAGGCGAGTATTATCTTCGGAAAACACAACATGAGGGGATTCCTCCACAATTTGGGTTCTTTTGTTAAAGATCCTATATGCTTTGCTACGTGAGGAATAACCAATGAAAATACCTTCATCCGATTTAGCATCAAACTTACCCAATTGGTCCTTGCTATTATTATGAATAAAACATTTACAACCAAAAACACGTAAATGAGAAATGTTGGGTTTTCTACCCTTATAAAGTTCATATGGGGTTTTCATGAGTATCGGCCGAATTGCTACTCTATTTAAAACATAGCATGCGGTACTCACGGCGTCCGCCCAAAAGTATTTGGGAATCTTAGCTTCGTCGAGCATGGTTCTTGCCATCTCTTCGAGACACCTATTTTTCCTTTCCACCATCCCATTTTGTTTTGGTGTCCGTGGAGCGGAAAAGGTGTGTTCGATTCCGAGTTCGTCACAAAAATCCGCAAAGAGATTGTGATCAAACTCTCCCCCATGATCACTTCTAATCGAAGTGACGGTCGATTCCTTTTCGTTTTGAACACGCTTAAGGAAATACTTGAAATTTTGAAAAGCATCACTTTTATTTGTAAGAAATAGAGTCCAAGTAAATCTAGAAAAGTCATCAACAATTACAAAAACATATTTATTTTTACCAAGACTTTCAATACGAGAGGGACCAAATAAATCCATGTGAAGTAATTGCAAAGGTCTAGACGTTGAAACAATATTCTTGGACTTAAAAGATGCTTTGGTTTGCTTCCCTTTTTGACAAGAATCGCAAATAGAATCATTTTCAAACTTTAAACTGGGAAGACCAACTACTAAGTTTTGAGAAAGAAGCTTGTTCAAGAGATGCATGTTCATGTGTGCTACTCTACGATGTCATAGCCAAGAGTTATCCTCTTTGCTTAATAAACAATCAACATATTCGGGTGAGGAGTTTGCAAGATCAACCATATAGATATTATCAATTCTAAAACCACGAAGTATGATCTTGAAATCACTACGTCTAAATACAAGACATTCATCCGAATCAAATAGAGCAAGATTTCCCTTGTCACATAATTGGCTTATGCTCAAGAGATTATGCTTCAAACCTTTCACAAGTAGTATATGTTTAATAGAGGAGTTTTCGTCCTTACCGACCGAACCAATGCCGATGATTTTTCCTTTATTGTTATCACCAAATATGACACTTCCTCCTTCTTTGTGCTCTAGTTGAAGGAATTTGGATTCATCTCCCGTCATGTGTTTGGAGCATCCACTATCAAGGTACCATAGTACACTTGATCCCTTCAAGCACACCTACAAAACAAATTAATGTTCTTTAGGTACCCATGCCATCTTGGGTCCTTGAGGGTTAGGCATGTTATAATGATGCAATTGATTCATATGTCTATGACGAGTAAAGCAAGCGGGAGCAATATGATCAATACGTCTACAATAATGACAAGTCACATTGGGATTATGCATTTTTCTAGGTACATAGTAACTAGATGAATGAAGGTTGCTTACTCTACTTTGAACACCATTGTTCCTCCTATTATGAGCTCTAGGAGGTTCACAAGTTTGTCTAAAATATGCATCATTTCTAGAATATCTATTTCTAGGTGGAGGGTCATTTCTTGGTCTTCTAAATTGTTCAAGGTTTGGCCTAAAATATGCATCATTTCTAGGTCTTCTAGCATTTTCACTATTTGGTCTAACATGCAAGTTATTTCTAGGATTTCTACTTCTAGGATAAGCATTTTGGTTATTAGTCCTAGGTTGAGCTCTAGGTTGTTGTGGTTTAGCACCAACCTTTTCTTCATTCTTGAATCCTATTCCATGTTTAGTTGATTTTAGATTAACAAGCACATCATTCAAGTTTTGATGCGAAGAGTTAAACTTATCTAATGTGCCTTTAAGTCTAGCTACTTCATTCTTAAGAAGCACACAAGAAGAACAGTTTCTAGTAGAACCTTCAGGTTTATCAGCACTTCTTTTTCCATAAAACTTGTTTTCCTCTTTTAGCTTCTCATTTTCGAAAACCAGTTTTTCTAATTCTTTTTCTTTTAATGAAAGCTGTGTTTGAAAATCTTTTTCTTTTAGAGAAGCGCTTTCTTTAACACTTTTGACAGTTTTTGAAGCTTTGATAAATTCAGCATATAGTTCATCAAAAACATTTCTCATTTCATCAAGAGTAAAGAAATTTTGAGAGGAGATTTGACTTACCTCGTCTTTGCCATCTTCTTGAGCCATGAGACATAAATTTGCTGCTTCATCGTCTTCTTCTTCGCTTGCTTCATCTCCGGAATCTCCTCCCCAAGAGATGTATGCACGTTGCTTTTTGAAGGGTTTCTTCTCCTTTTTGATGTTAGGGCAATTTGATTTTATGTGCCCGGTTTCTCCGCATTCATAGCATTTTAGTTGATCGCCTTGCTTTTTGTTCTTGCGTTCATACTCCTTGCGCATGAATTTTTGAAACCTTTTGATAACGAGTCCAAACTCGTTGTCACCTTCCTCATCAATTTGTGGTTGGCTAGCCTTTAGAGCAATCCTTTGCCTTCTTTGATCATCAACAACCGGGTTAAGTATAGTTGATTCATAGGTTTTGAGATTACCTCTTAATGCGTCAATTGTGACATTTGTAATGCCAATGGATTCTTGGATTGCATCGGCCTTTGATCGCCATGCCGGAGTGAGACTTCTGAGGATCTTCCGGACAAGTTCTCTATCCGTAAACGTCTTTTTGAGGGCGTGTAGATCATTCACGATCATTGAGAATCGCTCAAACATTTCGTCTACTTTTTCTCCTTCCTTCATGTGGAATAGTTCATAAGAGTGAGTTAAGAAATCAATTTTAGCTTCTCGTACCTGGTCGGTTCCTTCGTATGTCACTTCAAGCTTATCCCACATTTCTTTTGCTGTCTTGCAACATGATATCTTCCTGTAGTCGTTAGCATTAACAGCACAATATAATAAATTTATAGCTTTGGCATTATTTTGAACCTTACGAATATCCTCCGCGGTATATTCCTCTTCGGTCTTTGGAACCCATTCGTCTTCCACCTTCTTGGTTGGAATTTGGTTTCCATTGGTGAATACTTTCCACAAATGAAAGCTATTTGATTGCACAAAGATTTGCATCCTCTCCTTCCAGTATGAGTAGTTTGTGCCGTTGAATAGAGGAGGTCGTGTAGAGCATTGTCCTTCTTCAATTCCTGCAAAAGAGTCAAGAGTAGAAGCCATGGATGGTTCTCTCAAACGGTTAAGTTTTCAGAGAGTTGGGCTCTTATACCAATTGTTAGAAACTACGCTTTACGCTAGGGGGGGGGGTGAATAGCGTATTAATAAAATTTAGCGTTTTCTTGCGGAATTTAAACTTTGCAGGAAGTAAAATAAATGCAGAACAATAAACTTACACAAAGATGTATATTGGTTGGCCACCAACGTGGTTAGTCCAGTCCCCGAGAGACTCTCTCGAGATTTTTCACTATCTTGTTAAGCTTACAGGTGCTCAACAAACCGTTACACACTTGAGGACACATGCCTCAAACAGTTGCTCGGAGATCGCAATCTCAAAGACTTCACCCAAGGAAACGCAAGTTCCTTGAAACAAGAGAATCGCAATTCTCTTACAAGTATATCAAATACTTGGACACTCACTTAACTAAAGTACTCCTTATTGAGTAGATATGAGTAAAAGAATATGTTCAAGATCACAACAACTTTAAGCAATAATATGGCTATCAAAAGCTTTATGAAATGAGTAGAAAATGAAGAATAATTGAATGAAAGCTTATAGCAATGTAATGATCAATTTGTGTATGTTGTTGTTGTTAAAACACTGAAGTGAAGCAGTATTTATAGTTGAAAAACTTGGCATTACCGTTGCCTAATTGCCAATTAAGAGTTGCTGAAATTACTCAGTGATAATCGATTATTAAGACCACATAATCGATTATCTGCCAGTCAGTTTAAAAATCAATCCCAGATTTAACGCTTCACAATCGATTATACATAATCTATAATCGATTACTGGCAATATTCAAAATCAGATAATCGATTACACTAAGTTCATAATCGATTACTTTAGCAACGTTCTAAAAATCATTTCCGGATTTTAAGCAAAACATCGATTATATAAAATCTATAATCGATTACTTCAGCAACGTTCTAAAAATCATTTCCAGATTTTAAGCAAAACATCGATTATATAAAATCTATAATCGATTACCTTATGGTATTTGAAAATCATTTGACAACGGTCAGCTTCAACAATCGATTGTCCTTTGCAACAATCGATTACTTGTTATTTTCTGAAAATCATGAAACTTACTGTCTCAGTGATAATCGATTATCTAAAGACATAATCGATTACTTGTTATTTTCTGAAAATCATAAAACTTACTGTCTCAGTGATAATCGATTATCTAAAGACATAATCGATTACTTAGTTAAATTTAAAATCACTGGAAGACACTGTCTCAACATAATCGATCACCATTAGTTCATAATCGATTATTTTGAGTATTGAAAAACTTTACCTCAACAACAATCGATTGTCATTTGTTCACAATCGATTATCATGCAGATTTGGAAAAACCTGATGTTCACTGTCTTTCTCACAATCGATTACCATTAATTCATAATCGATTGTCATGCAGTCTTGGCTCAGAAACAATCGATTATCATAAGTACATAATCGATTATTTTAGCCCAGATTTTTGAGGCATGTTTAGAAAACATTTTGTCTAATGTAAATATGCATGTTTGAAAATCTTTTTGACACAGAATTAAATATGCATGATGTTGGAAAATAGTTTTATGAGAGATGCCATACTATGAGTCAAGTTATAGGATCGAGATTACAATTTTAGAACAACTCAATAACAATTAAAGGCTATCTCTTGAACTTCAATCTTATTCGCAACCATTGTGCGCTTGTACTTGAATTCCGTCATATATCAATTTTTGCTTCGTTTGTCATTCATCAAAACCTACAAAAGAGTACACGTTTAGTATATTGCATTGAGAACGTGTTTCTAACAGGGTTGAGTTAGGCACATCATTTCAACCCTAGACGAACGATCAGTCTGAGTAGACTATTCAGATTTTTGAGGACATGCTCCGAGCTTGTGTTATTGACTTTGGAGGCTCGTTGGATGAGTTTTTGCCTTCAGCAGAGTTTTCCTACAACAAAAACTACTATTCGAGCATCCAGATGGCTCCTTATGAAGCTTTATATGGTAGGTGATGTCGGTCTCCGATTGGATGGTTTATAGGAGAGTCTCGGTTGTTGGGTAGGGATCTGGTTCAAGAGACCTTGGACAAGGTCAGGATCATTCAGGATAGGCTTCGTTCAGCTCAGTCCAGGCAAAAGACCAATGCAGACAACAAGGTTCAAAATGTGGCTTTTATGGTTGGTAAGCGGGTATTGCTTCGAGTATCGCCTATGAAGGGCGGGATGAGGTTTTGGAAGAAGGGAAAGCTTAGACCTTGGTTCTTTGGCCCGTTTGAGATTCTTGATCGAGTAGGAGAGGTGACTTATAGACTTTCTTTGTCGCCGAGCTTATCAGGCGTGCATCCAGTGTTTCATGTGTCCATGCTTCGGAGCGATCCAGCCCACGTGTTAAATTTCAACACTGTCCAGTTGGACAAGTACTTGTCTTATGAAGAGGAGCCGGTGGCTATTCTAGACCAGCATGTTTGTTAGTTGAGGTGGAAGAGTTTCCCTTTTGTTCGTATTCAGTGGAGAGGTCAGACTTCTGAGGCATCGACCTGGGAGTCCGAGTCTAATATGCAGAGCTGTTATCCTTATCTTTTCCCCAACTCAGGTACTTGTTCCTTCTATCCGTTCAAGGACGAACGGTTGTTTTAGACGTGGAGAATGTGATGACACAAAGGATCATTACCTATTTTCTTATCAAATTTGGTGCTTCCGAGGCCTTGAAAACCTCATTTAGAGCCGTCTTGATTTGCATGCACAGTCCGAGCGCGTAGCCGGAAAGCTTAAATATGAAATTATATGAAAAAATCTAAGTTTTGATGTTAAAATGCATAAATTTGACTTAGGTCAACATTTTGAGAAAACAGACCCAGACCCGTGATTGGATGGTCCTGAAGGGTCTGTAGGAAAATATGGGATGTGGGCGTATGCCCGAAATCAAATTCTGAGGTCCTAAGCCCGAGAAATAAATTATTTAGAAAAATTGTTTTCTGAAAATGTTTAAGTAAATTAGAAATGAAAATGTGATTAGAAAGCAATGGAATCGGGACCATATTTTGGTTCCGGCACTCGATACAAGTCTTATATATGTTTTAAGTCCTTCATGTAAAGTTTGATTAAAAACGGATGTCATTTGACGTGATTCAGACTTAAAGTTCTAAATTTTAAACTTGATGAAGTTTTTGGAAAAATCGTTTGATTTTGAGGTTTGATTCATTTTTTTTGAGGTTATTTAGGCAATTTGATCGCATGTATAAGTTCGTATGATGTTGTTGAGTTAGTGCATGTGTTTGGTTAGGAGCCCCCGAGGGCTCGGGAGTGTTTCGGAGGTGTTTCAGAATGGTTTTTGGCTTAAGAAGTGTTGAAGATTTTTTGGTATAGTGCCCAGTGATTTTACCTTTCGCGTTCACGTAATCCCTCTCACGAACACATAAGGCAAAGATCCCAAGTGCCATTTTAGCTTCTTCGCGAATGCGGAGGTTGAGACACAAACGCGAAGCTCAGGGGGGAGACCCTTTGTGAATGCGTCCTTCCACTCGCGAACGTAGCTCTTTCCACCCTAAGGTTAGGCTTGAGGAGATCACTCTTTGCGAACGCAAGCCCCATTACTCGAATGCGAAGGTCTGTGGACCTGACTCATCACGAATGCGTTGAGTCTGTCGCCAACACGAAGAAGAATTTTACGCAGTTATTTTACGTTCTAAAAACAGAATCCATTATGGGATTTCTCAAATTTTTCCAAAACTTCTTCTTATCCAAAGCTCCTAGGCAATCCTTGAAGCACTTGTTCATCAAAACCTCTTTGGTATGTAATCTCTAACTCGTTTTCTTCCATTTTCATCAACATTTAATGAATTTATAGAATTAAAACATATTGTTATTATTGGCAAAACCCAGTTTGATCCCAACAGGTGGGTTCTGGGGAGGGTAGTCTGTACGCAGACCTTAACCCTACCTAATGCAGGTAGAGAGGTTGTTTTCTATAGACCTTCGGATCAGTAAGGACAAGAAGAAGAAGTGGAAAGTAAGGAAGGAACAAGAAAATGGGGGTGAGGGAGATACCTAAAATATGTGATTAAGGGTAGAAAATTAGGGATTTGGGTAGAGTTAGGCCTTTTTTATTTTCCTTGATTTAGACCTCGTTTTAGGATCGAATTTGAAAACAAACTATATATTTGGGCTTGTGGGTGAATGGGTGATTTGATTTTGGTCCAAACCTCGTATTTTGACCAAGCAGGCCCGGGTGGAATTTTGGGTTTTTGGGAAGAATGCTTGGAAAGCTGTAACTAGGCATTGGATCGCATTGCTTCGCATTTATTGAGGTATTGAAGTCATTTTTGTATAAATACAATCGATTTGGAGACAAATTCGAGAGGAAGCGCGGTAATTGAGCATTAAATTGGGTGTGGAAGTTTGATGAAAGTGTTCGGTCTAACCTTAGCTTGAGGGATTAGGAGTGGAGTCATATCTGCTACGTGTTTCTTGTTGAGTACGACATATAGTCATGGTGACGAGTATCTATATGTTGGTGTCGAGCATGACCGCGAGTTTTAAATTGATTCTTGTTGAATTCTTGAATAAAGTTATGATTGAAATAATGAGTAAATCCATGGTATTGAGCAAAGCCTTAGTTTTTTTTTTGTGAAAGTTAATTATGAGTTAAGTGATGATAATAGGGATGTTAGAAGTTGAATGGAGATTGGTTATAGCTGATTCTCCCTTGTCGGGACATATATACTTGTACTGTTGAGTTTCCTTGTCGGGATAGTGTAATTTGTAGCTAATCCCTTGCCGGGATTGTTGTTGTG
The DNA here is from genome assembly GCA_034376525.1 of Nicotiana benthamiana. Classification (NCBI taxonomy): domain Eukaryota; kingdom Viridiplantae; phylum Streptophyta; class Magnoliopsida; order Solanales; family Solanaceae; genus Nicotiana; species Nicotiana benthamiana. The sequence goes on along the minus strand of CM067332.1, from coordinate 36,857,445 downwards.
ATCACTACCTCCCCGGGGTTAGACCAGACACTTACCAACACATAGGGTCGGCTGTGCTGATGCTAATCTCTGAACTTATGTGCAGATATTGGAGCAGCTTACAGTGCGCAACAGTAGACAGGTAGCCATCCTTCAGTCCACGAGATCCTGAGATAGTCCTGCAGGTGTCTGCAGGCCCGACATATCTTCTATCTGTTTTATGCATTGTTTCCTTTTGTACTGAGATAGAGTTTTATTTCATTGATCAGAATCTTGTATTTAGGACTCTTAGATAGTCCTGTACGCTGTGACATCAGGTGCTGGGTAGAGACAAGTTTGGGCTTTTGTACGTTTTGGTTTTCTATTTATCTAAACTTCCGTTAAATTTTTAGTTTTCGTTGTCATTTATCTGCTTATTCACCATTAATTTAATTGTTTAAAACCTATATAAAGTGGAAGGGGTTAATGATTTCAAAGGTTTGTGGCTTGCCTAGCTTTCACGAGTGGGCGTGATCACGACTCCTGAGGGTGGGAATTGCGGGTTGTGACAACCAATTTGAACCCACACCCCACTGTTGTTGCTATTTTTATTTTTAGAGCAATCCTCTATGTGAAACTTATAACCATTCACAACGTACTTAGACATTGTTGTGACCTCAAGCCCAGATCCCCAAGATATATCTTTCAAAAATTGATTTACATCATTATTTAGATCATTTACCTACATATTTGTTAAAAAAATTCACAACTTAGCATAACTTCCAAACATTGTTTACTTACATAGTGTTAGAATATTTTATGGAGAAACCTACAAAATGTTTAAACCACGTATCAAATCTCGTATGGCCAAATTGACCCACGAAGTGACTGTAACATATCAAATATTTTTAGTAGTTGTATTGAGATGTAATCATAGTAATTTTTATATTTTAATAAATACTACTAAATCAATACTTACTTGAGAAATGGTACAACTTTGGGACAACTTAGCAACACGTGAAGTGTAGCTAACTTGAATTCCATACTAATCAAACTTCTCTTTCTAACATCCTTAGAACATCAGCCTAGTTGATTGAATATGGACATAGGTGGATGTAATGGACCATTCCTAAGGTCGACCGTGTGCCTTTTAGGTCCATTCCTAGCACATCGCACATTACTCTCAAAATAATAAGAAAAAAATGAGCAGTTTCCTTTGGAAAATAAGCTTCGTATATAGATCCTTCAATCCTATTCCTCTGCTTAACAAATTGTTTGCATTTGTCAATTGTCCTACATAATTTCAAGTTAGCCAAGAACATTCAAATAAAATAGAAAATTATATCAAACTTATAATATTATCTCTCAAAGGGATATATCCATCTGCATTGAACATGCCCTCCAAGTCGCGCCTCGTTTACAAGGTGGATTGGAAGGTGTTCCATCACATAAAAAAAACACATGAAAATATTTTTTCCATCTTAGTAGAAGTAATACGACTGTTCTGATCCATCAGGAGTAGGTTTTCTTCCCTTAATGTGGAAGAACACAAGTCTTTGAAAAACAAGCTAATATTTGTGATGGATTTTCAGATTCTTTCAGGCAAACCACAAAATGCAATATGCACTAAGGTCTCCATGAAAATATGAAAGTCATGAATTTTTAAATGGCTCAACTTCCCCACCTCCATATCAACTTTTTACCAAAATTTGACGCATAACCCTCATGCATCTTCAGTTTCATTACCTAATCACAAATTTTCTTTCCTCCAAAGTGAATGTGTAACTTGCTTTGGGTTTGAAAACCTTACTATTGTTTGTTGTTTGCAACTATAATTCAGGTCGCCTGCAATATTCTTTTACGTCCATTATAGCCTTCGGGTTATCCTTTGTCTTACCTTTAACATCCATCACTGTGTTGAACAAATTGTCGAAATAGTTCTTCTCAATATGCATGACATCAAGGTTGTGACAGAGAAGATTATCCTTCCAATAAGGCAACTCCTAAAATATACTCTGTTTCGTCCAATTATGAGTAACACTATATCCGGGAAATCTATAAGGTAGAGCTTCAGTAACTTTATTGAAGTTCTGGACCTTCTCCCAAATTTCCTCACCTGAAAGTATCGGAGGTGGAAAATCATATTGAATTTTATTCTTTTTGAATGTATTTTTCATCCTTCTAAACTCATGATTAGGAGGCAATAATTGATGATGATAATCAAACCATTATTTCTTTCGGCATATTTCAAAGTGAACTCTTTAAAATTTTCCATGTAATAAGGACAAGCTAGCTTCCCAGCACTCATCCACCCAGACAATATTTCATACGCAAGAAAATCGTTAATTTTCCACATTAAATTAGCACGCAAATTGAAATTCTGTTTGGTTGATATGTCATATGTTTCAACACCATCGTACCACAATTATTTTAGCTCATCAATATAAGGTTGCAAATATACATCAATCAAACTTTTCGGATTACGTAGACCGGGGATAATATAATTTAAGAATATATATGGAGTAGTCATGCACAACTCGGGTGGTAGATTATAAGGTGTAAGAAACACAGGCAAACATGAATATGGTGACGCAGATACAGAAAAAGGCGCGAAGCCATCTGCACAGAGACCTAATCGAATGTTCCTTGGTTCACTAGCAAAATCTGGATATGTCCTATCAAAGTGCTTCCAATCTTCTCCATCTAAAGGATGGCACATAACACCAGGTGGTCTTCTATTTTCAAGTTCCATCTCATATAAGGAGAAGAACTCATCAATGCATATAACCTCTTTAACCTAGGTATAAGAGGTAATAATGTATCGAATTGATAGCGACCATATTCCCGTTGGAAAGCCTCTTGAAATGAGGCTTTTTGCAAAATTTAAAACTGTCCAAAACTGCATCATCTTTATAATATAGCATGCAACCATGTTCACAACAATCAATTCTCATTGATGAAAGCCCTAACTTAGAAACTAATCTCTTTGCCTTATAGAAATCAATAGGTAATTCGATATCACGGTCAACTAGTTCACGCATAAGATTAATGAAAGAGTCCATGGCTCATTGAGAAATAGTCTAATCAGATTTCATACCTAGTAATATAACTGCAATATACAACTCAGAATGTGGACTTTCGTTACGTAGTGGACGACTAGCTTCCTCTAATTGTTCATAAAAATGTTTTGCATCATCATTAGGAGTTTGTTCAACATTTTCATTGGTCTAAACCCCTAAGTGCACCTTAAAAGCATGCGCAACCATATCATGAATTCTAGAATCATGATTTATATTCTCCACCGACCTACTACTTTCACCCACAATCATGTTATGAAATATCCCATGGCTACCATCGATCTCTCCATGATTAGTCCACACAAAGTAATTTTCTATAAACCCCCTTCTATAAAGATGATGCTTAACTTCTGCCGGTTTTCCAAACTTCATACAGTCGCACCTAAGACAAGGGAACCTAATTACTCCTTCAGTTAGGTATGGTGGAAGTGACATTGCATGTATAATAAAGTCATCCACCCCTTCTACAAAATCATCCATCAATCCTTGTCGATTAGGATACTTCCTATTGTGTATCCAAGTGCGATGTTCCATCTATACAAATAAAACAAGAGGAAATTAAGTTAGTTAATTCATATCCTAATCATTTTTTAGTTAACTAAAAATCCAATTCATAATAAATTACAAAGAGTTATATCAATGAATACCAAAAGAGAGTTCGTAAAAGTGAATTTATGAAGGTACTAATTTCAGTCCATAGAGAATAAGCAACCTAAGATTTCAACTTAATGATTTTAAATGTTTCATGTCCTTTGAAGGCTTAAATTTAGGAACTAACAAGGTTTAGGGTTTCTTCTCTTAAAACAATTTCTTCCCCAATTAGTAGGTAAAACTAAATATTTTGGACTAAATGTATTAATAAGAACCCTAAAAATTGAATATAATATATAACTTTAAACCCTAACATAGTTGAGCTAACTTTGAACCATAACATGGAGAAATTAAACCCTAACATGGAGAAATTAACTTTGAATCCTAATATGGTTGAACAAATAATATATAACTTTGAACACTAACATGGAGAAATTAAGCAAAATCAGTGTATTTTGAAAAAAAAAACAAAGAAAGGAGAGAGAAACCTACCTTAGGAATGGAGGTCATCGGTAGTGGAGCTACTGCCATCGTTGGTCGTCGGTGGCGCTGCTGCTACTGGGAGTCGGGGGGAGGGTTTGAGTGTGAGAGAGAAAAAAGAGATTTTGGGGAATTTTTTTGAAAGAATGGAAGGGGAACCCCGATTTTGACACTGAAATTCAAAATAGCGACCAACCAAAATAGCGACCAAATTTAGTCGCTATTTTTTGACCGTTTGACCAAAATAGCAACCAAAGTTTGTCGCTATTGTCGTTATTTCAAAAAAAAATTACATTTAATACAATTTAAAATTATGTACATATGTAGTATAAATTTTGGATTTTGATTCAATTTAAGATATAAATATATTGTGTATATACACACACACATATATATACATACACACACACATACACACACACACACACACACACACATATATATATATGTCACGACCTGGATTTTCCATCCTCGGGATTCGTGGTGGCGCCTACTAGTGAGAGCTAGGCAAGCCAATCCTTAACTACTTACATCATTATCAAATTAATTTTTTAACAATAAAAAAAGGCGATGACATGAAAGCTGCTGAACTTTAGATAATTAAGCGGAAGATAACAAATTAAACACCTGAAATATGCGAATATTATAGTTGCATAAGTATCAACCACCCAAAACCTGGTGTCACAGTGTCATGGACTATCTAACATTACTACATACATGGTTTTAAGAAATAAGAGTACACCGATTCCGAATAAAGGAAAATGAAACAGGAAATAGAGATAGAGGGAGACGCCAGGGCTTACGGACACTTGCAGGTCTATCTTGGATCTCCGATGGACTAAAGGAAGCCCTCCAACTATTGATGCTTTCTAGTACCTGGATCTGTGCAAAAGAGCACAGAGTGTAGTATCAGCACAACCTACCCCATGTGCTGGTAAGTGTCTAGCCTAACCTTGGCGAAGTAGTGACGAGGCTAGGACCAGACTACCAACTAAACCTGTGCAGTTAATATATATATATATATATATATATATATATATATATATATATATATATATAGCAGAAAAGAAATACAGGAATTACCAGTCAATATGGGAGGGGGAGCATGTTGTGCGAAAGATACAACTTCAAACAAAAATCATCAAATAACGAAGAAAGCAACTTAACCCAGATATCAATAAAGAATCAGAAATCAGTAAGTGCACGGCATCACCCTTCGTGCTTTTACTCTCATCCTCACCAAGCACTTATATAATAAAAATATGCATGACATCACCCTTTGTGCTTTTATTCTCATCCTCACCAAGTAATGATATAATAAAAATGTGCACGGCATCACCCTTCGTGCTTTTACTCTCTTTCCTCACATATAATCAATATAATCGGCATGTAATGGTACATCGTGCGGCACGACCTCACCCTTCATGCTTTAACACTATCTCCTCACAATAACAACAATGCACAGCATCACCCTTCGTGCTTTAACACTCTTCCTCACCCAAACAACAATCACAAACAAGGGGCAAGGGAGTAAAAAAAATAATAATAGAAATCCTGGCAAGGGAACACAATTTAATAGTTAAATCCCGACAAAGGAACAATATCAATAATCGCAGCATCCCGGCAAGGGATATAACCAACAAAGCCACAAACATCCCGGCAAGGGAACAATTTAAATACTCTTTCTCTTTCTTTTACCTTTACTTCGGAACTCGCTTTACTACTTGAGCCAATGCTCCAAAGGGTGTAGTCATCTCATATACTTTCACAATTTGTAATATACTCGATCCAATACTCCTCGATGTTCAAAGGTCACAATTTCTTTCACGAACTTTTCACAACATATAGAAATCATCACCAAGGAATGAAAGAAACAATGGAATCATGATATTCACAATATAAAGACTCATGGTCATGCTAGACACCAACGTATAGATAATCGTCACCATGCCTATACATCATACTCAACAATTATCACATAGAAAATAGGATTCAACTCCTAATCTCTCAAGCTAAGGTTAGTCCAAACACTTACCTCGAACTTCCACGTCCAACTCAAGCCTCAATTACTGCTTTACCTCTCGAATTTGGCTCCAAAATCGATTGTATCTATACATAAATGACTTCAATTCATCAATAAATACTAAACAATTCGAATCTCATGCCTAATTATAGCTTTTCAAATATTCTTCCCAAAAATTCAAAAATCGATCGCGAACCCGCTTGGTCAAAACACGAGGTTCGGACCAAAATCAAATCACCCATTCATCCACGAGCCAAAATATATAATTTGTTTTCAAATTTGACTCCAAAACAAGGTCTAAATCAAGAAAAATTAATAAGCCCTAACTCTACCCAAATCCATAATTTTCTACCCTTGATCATATGTTTTAGGACTAGAAATTCATTAAATATTGATGAAAATGGAAGAAAACGAGTTGGAGATTACTTACCCAAGGAGGTTTTGTGAAAAAGTGCTTCAAGAATTGCCCTTGAGCTTTGGAGAAAAAGGGTTTTTGTAAGAATTTGAGAAATCTTGTAAGTGTTCTGTTTTGGGTTTTTAAAATCACTTGGCGTTTTAACTGTACGCGTTCGCGATCAACCCCTCGCGTTCGCGATGGGTTAGGCTAGTTAAGCCTTTGCATTCGCCAAGCTTAAGCTTCTCAAGCCTCGCGTTCGCGATGAACAAATCTGGTGACCCTCCCCTGATCCCTACACGTTCGCGTATGCGGTGTCGCGTTCGTGAAGGGTATTCCCCGCTTTGCCTCACATTCGCGACTCCAGCATCACATTCGCGAAGAAGAATTTTGGCACCTAGGAAGCTTGCCTTACAAGTTCGCGAGAGGGCCCACGCGAACGCGAAGAACAAAAATCATGGGCACTAACAACAGAAATCTACAACACCTCTTAAGCCAAAAACCATTCTGAAACACCTCCGAAATACTCTCGAGCCCTCCGGGATCCTAACCAAACACATGCACTGACTCAACGACATCATACAAACTTATCCGTGCGATCAAATCGCCTAAATAACCTCAAAACCAATGAATCAAACCTCAAAATCAAGAATTTTTCTAAAACTTCATCAAGTTTCAAATTTAGGATTTCAAGTCCGAAACACGTCAAACTACATCTTTTTTTAACCAAAATTTACAGGAAGGACTTAAAACATATATAAGACCTGTACCGGATGCCGAAACCAAAATACGGGTCTAATACCCCCGCTTTCTATTCAAATTTCATTTCCAATTTTCTTAAATATTCCAGAAAAATAATTTCCTTTTATTTCTCAGACTCGGGACCTCGAATTTCGATTCCGGGCATATGCACAAGTCCTGTATTTTCCTACCAGGGACTGTCAAATTATGGGTTTGGGTTTGTTTGCCCAAAATATTGATCAAAGTCAAATTTATTAACATCAAAACTTAGCATTTTTCATAGAATTTCATATTTAAGCTTTCCGGCTACATGTCCGAACTGTACACACAAATCAAGGTAGATCTAAATGAGATTTTCAAGGACTCAGAAGCACAAAATTGATTAAAAAATAAGTAATGACCCTTTGGATCGTCACAATATATATATATATATATATATATATATATATATATATATATATATCTATATAAATAGATATATATCTATATATATATATATATATATATATATATATATATATATATATAGTATATGCATATATATGCTATACACTTAATTAGTATATATATGTATTTTATACTATATATACACACACACACACTATAATATACACTTAGTATATATATACCATACTATAATATGCACTAAGTATTAGTGTATTAGCTAATATTATATCGAATATAGCTTTTGTGTGTGTATATATATATATACACACACACAGACATACAAGTGTATCAATATGAGTAGATACACACGCACGCTTCGTAGTACTATTTAACTTCATATATAGCATGTTAGAGTATATTTAGTCTATTCAGCCCTTGTATTATAAAAGTGTCAACGACTTACATTTATATTATTTAGATAGTAAATATAAAAGTGGTTTTTAATTTTGACCAATGTTGACCTGAAAATCGACCAACTTTGGTCACTAATATACATAATTTTAAACTAGCGACCAAAGTAGGTCGCTAGATTTAAATCGGATTTATTTATATTTCATATAATATTTAAAATATTAATATTATTGTTAAACGTTAGAACTGGATCTCAGATTAGCGATCAAAAGTTAGTCTCTACTAAGCGACCAACTTTGATCGCTAAATTTTAGTTATATTTATTTATATTTATAATTTTTAAAATAAAATTATAATTATTAAAATTTTATAATTGGGTCCCAAATTAGCGACCAAAATTGGTCTTTTTTTGTTTACTCTTGATTTAGTGACCAACTTTAGTCGCTAATTTTAAATTTTATTTATTTATATTTTATATTTTTTGTAAATAATATTATAATTATTAAAATTTTATAAGTTGGTCCCCTTAAGCGACAAATGAAGTCTGACCAGTTCGGTCAACAGTTTGGCGAAATTATCGACCAAGTAGCGACAAATCTTGGTCGCTTATATATTTAAAATTATTATTTTATTATTTTTACTAATTTAATAATTAATTTTAATCGCTTTTCTTGACAGGCAAATTTTAATCGCTAACGTTTGATTGCTTTTTATAGGAATTCTTGTAGTGGTACTAAATAAAATGGATACTTATAAAAATTTAATGGTACAAATATCATGTTGAGGTGTAAGTCCACTAAACTAAATTTATTATGACCTGTCCCACTTGAACTTGAATAAGTTACTTAGTTCAAATTCTACAAAAAAGATTCTTTAACAGGTGGAATTACTTGTTTTGGTCGGAAGGAAAATCATATGCTTTTTCTTTCACACTTCACTTTTTCACAAAGCATTATTCTTTTTTTTTTTGTCGCAAGGAATGTCATATGCTTTTTTTAAGGTTTATACAGTCTACAAAATATCACTTAATATATTGGTAAAAAATTGACTCACCATAAATCTCTAACAAGAGAAGTGGTAGAACGAGAATTTAACTTCTCCTTTTAATGAGGGCCAATCAAACCCTTCAACAAAGGAGAAGCTTGCCCGAGAGGATGACCCTCCTTCATCTCGAGTAGACATATTGGTAAGGTACGAGCCTCAGAATCCCGGTTCTCTTCAGCGAAACCTCCAAAATAGGGCTTCAACCGATTTCATAGTTAGATCAGGAACGTCGTCTTCTACCATGACCAAAGGGGCTTCATCTACAAGGTGAAATTGAGCTTCGAATGGATTGCCTTGGGGACTCAATTTGCCTTCTGCCAGACCTAGTCCTCTTTTTGATAGGATTCACAGTTTCTTCTTCTTCACTCGAGTCAGGGGTTTCATTGATTTTCCTCTTCAAAGTATCTAACTTGAAACTGCATTATTGGGCTTCCTTGGAAGCAAGTTTGGTGGCTAGAACGCGAAATTTAAAGGCAAACTTACACAAATATCTCAAATAAATCTTAACTTACCAACCTCTACACATTAATCATTAACGTACTAAAGCTAATCAACAAAAATTGAAAAACTAAATAATAAGATTCTTTTAATCAAAAAATCACATGCAAAAATTACCTTTCATATTTTTAAGAGTGATTAGCAACATTAAATACAATATAGAAAGGAAATTTTATAGACGAGGTATCAAATAAGGTGATGAAATACAAAAATCTATACAATATTTCAAAAATCTAAACAAAAAGGTAATTTTTACAATGGGTATAGATGAAACGCATTGAAAATATATAAATAAGTCAATATACAAAATTTGAGGACGATTGGAGGTGATTTGGACTGGTTTTATATCAAAATGTGTAATTAAATTGAGTTCGAAAAAGTCCTCTGCGACACATGTATCAAACATATATCAGGCATGTATCTCACACACAAGTATACAGGGATGTACATGTGATACACAATTGATACATGTGTTATACACAAATGATACACAGTGTGATATACATATCATTTTTTTTCATGTTCAGCTTTTACTTCAAATTTTCAATTCAAACCACCTCAAAACTTTACCAAATCATCCCAAAACTGATATTCAAGCTCCTTAAAATGTGCCCAATCTATTCTAATAACACCCACTCAAAACAAAGCAAAAATTTGATATTTTTTAGCTACAAATAATTAATTGGCTAATTTGACTAATATTAGTAATTTTTTATCAATTGGCCAATTTTTATAATGAGCTACTTATAAATGAACATAATTGGTAATTTTCCAAATTTAAATCATGAATAAATGTCACATCTCAAACCGGAAGGGCACGACGGACACTCGGGCCTATCTCAGCAAGCACCATACATCCATAACCATGCTATCATGTGTCAATGGGCCTAAAAGGCCGCCGTGAGATAATGTGGCTAAAACGTAAAGATGAATCGATAAAATACGACCCAAAATGATATACTCTTTCCGTTTCATAATAAGTGAGGTACTTTCATTTTTTGTCTGTTCCAAAATAAATGACACATTTCTAAATTTGGAAATAATTCAACTTTAAACTCTTCATTTTATCATTTTTGCCCTTAATGAGAAGCTTTTATAGCCGCTCAAATGGCATGGCCCCACAAACTTTTTACCCTTAATCTTTTAAGACCACAAGTTTCAAAAGTCTTCTTTTTTTTCTTAAACACTGTGTCGAGCCAAACTACCTCACTTATTATGAAACGGAGGGGGAACAAACTTATATACATGAGACATACATGCTTACAAGGCTGCCATGACCATTAATACACATAACATCTTTCTATAATCCTTTAAGGAGTATATAAACATCATAAGATTGGGATAGCGCCCGCCATATACGTGAACATAGATATAAGCATACTGACTCAAAGGTAATTCCGAAGCAAGTGGAGTGTGTCAACATCTTCCGCTAAGCTAATAACCTATTAATGAGGATCATCAACCTATCTATCTAGACCTGCAGCACGACGTACAACATTTATAAAATACACACGTCAATACGAATAAAACAGTGACTGTAAACCGGGAAAACATAAACAAGAATATCAACGTAAAGAGGGATAAATGAGATACAACCTGAAACATCGGGATGCCTCCGAGGGCAACTGATATTTAATGCATAATACATATATGTACTTTTTTAAAAAAAATATACGTCTTTGTAAGTATCATGACATATTGTACCCGGCTAGGTAAAAATGTACACGGCATAATATAAGGCTTTGTAGAAGCGTACCCGGCCACATGGGACTCAATATATATAAGCACGAAGGTCCTTTGCAAAATATCGTTCACTTTTTTTTATATCATTAAAATGGATTTTACATAGTACAAAATTGTCATTTAAGTCTTTCCCTATTATTTTGATATTTTAAATCAACTAAAATTTTCCTTATTTAATGTATGTAAAAACTCCTAACTTTAGAATTTTGAATGCAAACAAAGAATTTGCTATTTTTTCTCTCCTAACGTTAAGAACATGATTTTTCTTTTAAAATTTTTGTCTATTTCTTTCTCGTTAGTGAGAGTTAATAATCAATTTAACGAAATCATGTTAGAATAATTTTACCAGTTAAAGATGTATACTATTAAAGTAATAAATAAGCATTCCATGTTGGATATAATGAAGTTAGGAATAATATTTCCAATATTTAAATTTTGAATGAGCTAATATCTTGAACTCTGAGTTCAACTATGAATTCACCATTTTTTAATTTTCTAGGTTTATAATGTTTCTTCAATTCTTTGATCTTTTCTATTAATAAATAAAGATGTTATTTCATTAAATGGTGATTTTATTAAATACATTAAGAATGCATTATATATGGTTTAATAATATTTATATGATATTTTAAAGTTCTATAATTATTGATATGAGCTCTACTCACACCAAAATCATAGAAAAATATCGTTTACCCTTTTTACTCTTTAAAATTTGATTTTACATTAGATAAAGTGTCATTTAATTATTTTCCTAAAATTTTGGCTAATAAATCTTTTCTTACTTGAAAAATATAGAACTCCTACTAATATTTAGAATTTAAAATTGAGCAAAATTTCACTAATATAAATCCTTATTTATTTGAATATTGTGTGAAGTGAAATATGTTAAAAGTAAAACCTTTAATTCAATTATTTAAGATACGTAATATTAAGCATGTTAAAAGTTACATATTGAAGGCATACACGATTTCTTAGTTCATCCAATATTAAGCATGTTATAAGTTACTTGTGGTTGTTTTACATGATTATTTTCTATTATGTAGTCAAATAATATTTTTATCATTATTTTGATAAGTTTAATGTTCTCGTAAATTTATTTTGTTGGAACTTTTAAAAATGTAAATCGTTAATTATTTTTCTTCGCCTTCTTAGTTTCTTAATCCATTGATGAATAATTATAGTTTTTTATATAAGATAATCTGTGGTATAATATTATTTCAGCATGAGTAATTCTTAAGCTTTAGATCGTTAATTATCCATTTTATTTCTCCACGAATTGTAGGACCAACCTTCACTCGCAAATTTCAAAAGACAAAAGTTTTCGGTTTTTTATTCATGTTATTTTGAATATTTGTGATAAAACTATGTCAGAAAAATAGTTGACTAAATTTAATGTTGATATACCCTTTTTACTTTAAAATGAATTCTTTTCTAAATAACTGTCCACTAACAACTTATAGCTGGAATATATATATAATATATATGTATAAAATTTATGTATAGTTGGTCAAAAAAGGTAAATACTCAATCCTGACAGCTTGTTGTATAAAGATTTCTTTAAAAATAAATTTTATACAAATAAAATTATTATTAATTTATTTTTATAATATTTTAGTACTTTAAAATAAACTAAAAATTATGATTCAAAATGTAGTGGCTGGATTTTATTTTATGCCATTGTAACTTATTATTTTTAAATTTGTTAAATATAATTCATATAATATTTCTTATTAATTAAAGAAAAAGACAATGTCTTCTATTAGTTAGATGAACATGTTTGTGACTTTCAGAAGGAACTTGAAAATTATCACACACCCACGCACACAAAAAAGTTGAAAAAAGACTTATTAGAAAAATAAACTTTTTTTTTAAAATTTCTTTTAAAGGGTATGTATACATGCTGAAACTGAAAAGAAAATATGATAATTTGTGAATTTGAGATGATAAAGTCATAGAGATGAAAATGAGTTTAGGATGAATATACCAAAAGGTAACTGTATTAAGGAATTCTACGGGACGAATTCTCTTACATATTGAGTTATTTATATTTGATCAATATTTATCAAATTTAGGAGTTTAAATTTCTATTTTATAATGCAAATATAATTTAAATATACTATTTATGTATTTCTTTTGAAAAAAATATTCATCAAGCTAGGGTACACGCGCAAAGCGCGTACTCTAATTAGACTAGTATATATATATATATATATATATATATATATATATACCTGGCTAGGTAATGCAAGGCCCCATGTAAATTTTTGCTCAAAACCTGAGATTTTGTAGTGCCAAGTTAGGAATATGTGTTAGAAATATGTAAAATTCTTCGCGGCGAGCAAGACCCTTTGGATGGATTAGTCATCAAAAAGTTAAGAAATTATGTTTTCCAGAAAAGTGCCCTTTTCGGTCCATTATGCAATCGCATATCAGGTATACGGATCGCATAGTCACCGCAGAGTCAATCAGTGTGTTAGCTAATTTGAGGTCAACTATGCGGCCAATTATGCGATCACATAATCGAAATATGGGCCGCATAGTCATTGCACAATCTTCTTAGAATTTTTGTGAAGGTCAGTTCTATGATGCATTATGCGACCGCAGAACGGTTATATGGATCGCATTTCCGTCGCATATCCAAACAGTGTATTCAGGTTTTGGGGAGTATTTTGCGGTCCATTCTGCAAACCGCATGTCAGCTTTGCGATCACATTGAGTTGGGGCTCCAGATTTCTAATTTTCTTACCCGACACTATGTCGATATATTACATGCTATCCTTCATTTTAGGTGTATTTTCCTGATGCAATTATATATATATATATATATATATATATATATATATATATATATATATATATATATATATATATATATATATATATATATAGAGAGAGAGAGAGAGAGAGAGAGAGAGAGAGAGAGAGAGAGAGAGAGAGAGAGATAGAGAGAGAGAGAGAGAGAGAGAGAGAGAGAGAGAGAAAGAGTCCTAGAGGGAGAAGAGTTTCTCCATCTACATTTCTCCTAAGATCTTGCTTACACCTTGAAGATTTGTCAAGAAAGGCACATATGTCTTCTTCCTAAAAGGTAATGTTCTATAACCCAAGCTCTTAATTACTAGATGTAACTAGGATAGACCATTAGAAGGGTAATTGATGAGGATAAAAGTGGATATCTTGCATGCATGAGTTCTTGAATGTATTTGGTTAGGTCTGGCGCTAAGGATGAGATAAGAGATGACATGATCTTTCATAAAATTGGTTCTAAAAGCATAATGCATATTTAGTATTCGAAAATATGCTCAAACGAGCTAGAACTATAATCACCTCTCTAATTTATGGTTCGATTTGTTATGTTCCTAAAATATTAACGTTGCTAAGAGCCTCAGAGTATAGTACGACTTAAAGAAAGCTCAATCGAGATATGTAGGCTGAACTTTCTCTCTCGGAAGTGAATTCCATATTATTTTTGTACGTTTAAGTGTGGTTTGCCTGCCAAAAATTATATAGTCTTGAGTTACATTTTAAATAAAGGTTAGTATGCTTATTAGGTGAGAAGAATATGCTCTGTTTAATGCCCCTAGTTGCTCTTATGTATATTAAATGTCTTGATTGAATGTGTCTACTTGTTGATAAACTGTAAATATATTTGGAAATGAATCAATTTAGCAAATGTGAAACAAATTATGAAGTAAGCCTCACCCAACCATTAAGAACTAACTTCAAAAATAGAATGGCCTAAAGGCCTTATACTTGAATTATGCCCATAAGTGACTGTTTTAGATAATGCTTTGCCTTATAAATACATTCAATGTAATGCTAGTCCTTATACATTTCGATGTTGAAATTGTGCATTTGTCATGATGGAAAAAAGGTAATTCAAGGATAATGGAGGTGATTACTTGTTTGTAACTTTAATGTGTATTCCAATTATTGGTTGGCATGTTTTTGTTTGAGAAAAATCCCTTATGTTTGATGATTCTATTCATATTGAATTCGAAAATATATGATTCCCGAAATATTTGGTACATTGATAATGGTTGGAGGCCCTTGGAAATAACGGGATGAAAATATGGAAAATCAAATGCGGCCTTCATGCTGTGACAAAAAAATAAATTTATTGAAAGGCCCAAGGGCCAAAGAAATACTGTTATCGAAGGAGATTGAGGATATTTATAATAAGATGGGAAAAATATTGAGGTAAGCATGGTCGTGTCTATGATATATTTGTATACTTGTATTCATACTATAATTGTGTGAAATTTCAAATAAAATTAAAAATATTTTTGGGAGTATCATTAGCAAAACCGAGGAAGGATGGGTCATAAAGCTCACACTTGAAATTACATATGCCGGTGTAGGGGCTGAACGTGGTTATTCCCCTTAATTGGGATCAATTTGGTAACTTTTTTAAATTGGTAGCGCCAACCCACACGACATATGTGAGAAAGCATCCTAGCCGTTCGGGCCATGATCAGACGCCATGCCGCACTTATGGTGGTATTGTATTGGGAATCAAAAACTGAAAATTCAGAAAAAAAAACTGAAAATTTGTTTTGTGGTACATGTCTCTAAAGGAACGACTTAGCCGATCGGGTCGTGATCGGACTCCATGCTAACAAAGATGGTGGTATAACTCATATCGGTGCTAGTAATCTCCCAACAAAAAATTATATATATTATTTTTCCGAACTGGAAGACTTACATGTTTAAAATTGGTTGCTAGTATAATGTTGATTTGGACTTACTGTTTTGTGATTTCTTTGCTTGTATGTTTATTCTGTTATGAAAGAAGACTTTTAGTCTTACATACTAGTCCTATTCGACGGCACTATAGTCCCTTTTGACGGGGACGCTGTATCATTTTATGATACAGATTGTTCTACAATGACCATCATCAGCTAGTGACAGCAAAATTCTCTTTTCAGCAGACTTGGTGAGCCCCACTTCATCCTGGGGTCATGTCATGTTTCTTTTGTTTATTTTATCATCACGTTTTAAGGTATAGCCGGAGCCTTGTTGCTGGCCTTTTTCTATTTGATCACGACCAACTGTAGTCCTAAAAATGATAAGCGATCGTTGCAAATATAATCTGAGTATTTATGCCCAGAGTCGAACCCACAGAGAACTAAGTCATAGCTGTATCTGTTTAATATATAAAGAAGACAAGATTGAAAAGAAATAAACAACTGAAAACTAACTATGCTTGAATATTGGAATAAAGGTCTAAGGTAATGTTTTCCCCCGTTGTTGATTTCATTAGTTGTATGTTTCTAATATCTTTGACTTAGTTGCCTCCATCAATAATGAACTCTCCAACTATCATAAATCTCTCTCAATCAACTATGATAATTTACTAGACGTACTCTCTCAAGCTACGCTAGCTAGATTCACATTACAGTTCACTTAGATCGAACCCAAGGTACCGCTTTCTCTAATCCAACCTCTAAACCCTCGAGTATGACTCTCGCCTATACTCCGAGAGTGATGTTGTTCAAACAACTACCTAAATATGCACTCTCTCTCAAGCATATACATAATAAATAGGAATGGCTAATTGAGGATCCTTTCAACTAACTACAATCAAAACGTAGTTGAACAAATAGAGATTAAAAACCAACTCAAAACTATATTAATATAACACCCAATTCATCCCTAACGGGTTTTACCAAAACCTTAGATAATAAATTAGCTATTCATAATAGTATGTAAAATTACAATATCAAAAGTTATAACCAACAATGAAAAATAAGAAGAGGAAGTAAAAACTTGTTGAAGAATTCTCCGCCTTGCTCTTATTGTGTCTCTGCCTCCTTAGGTCAACTATGTGTCAAAAATATGTCTAACTCCCCAAAAATATCAATTTTTATGTATATATTCTAAATAGGGTCGGGCCCAAACAATTATACCTTATCCTACGCAAAAAGGACAATATTTCATGTCTGGACTGCTGCGGCCGCGGGTGACCGCGGTGCGACTGCGGAAGACACTGCCTCAAACCCTAGCTGCGACCGCGGGACAACCGCGGTGCATTTTTCTCCCTGTTTCGTTCAGAATTTTGGAAAATGTAAAACATGAAAGTTGTATAACTTTGAGTTAGCTTTCTAACCATTTAGCCCAAATGGTATTTTGAGCAAAAAATTATATATATTTTACTAGACAGTACACAATATGCCTCCTGTTTTCTTCGTTCGCTCTAACTATCATATTTTGACTCCCTAACACGATCTCCGTTTAATTCCTTGAATGTTTACTCAACTTTAAAGCTACAAATCACTTGAATTCATTCCACAAAATCTACATAGCTCGGAATCACTCCTACAAGGCATATAATATACCATTAGTGAAAAACACTAGCGATTAAAGCGGAAACTCAACTAAAGTGCAGTAAATTAGAGTATAATAATCGACTAAAATACGCAATTATAGCCTATCATCAACACCCCAAACTTAAACCATTGTTCATCCTCGATCAATCAAACTACACTTTGTATAGAAACGACTTTTTAAAACAATTTTCCTAACTCATCACACCAAGAATATTTCAAATAGACTAAGCACAAAAGCGTAATATTTTCGTCTCAAGATGCGACTCACAAGTACCAAACATTATTCAGAACTCACCTACTTACTCTAACATAGAGGTCACTGACATTACCTTTCCATCATGAATCAAGTGCCCTCACGCGACACAAGAGAGTAATTCCACACAATAAAATTTAAGAACACTTAGGAACTCAAGATAGAAAGAATTCACTTACTATAAGAAATAATATTGATATGCCACGAAAGATGCACTGTAAGCTTGCCCGTAGTGTACTACTCCACTAATCGAGCTCATTCAATCTAGGATCAATTAGGACTTTATTTGGTTGTAATGTAGGCTACGGGACAGGTTGGATACATTTAGATATAAGAGTGACTACACCTCCCTAAGAACTTTAATACATATACTTTAACATTCAAACCCCATTATTATGTCAAACCAAAATTCCACATTCACATCAATGTAAATTACCCCATTCTTCTTTAACCACACATACGTCTAGAACCACCACTTATCAAGGAATCTTTTTTTTTTAATTTTCATAACAATAGAACTATTTTTTTTCAATTCAAGTGGCTCTTACTTTTTCAAAACTGTGCACCTTTCTCCTTATTTCTTTAGTTCCACTCTAAAACCAACCCAACCACCCCACACTTTAACTTTTACAAAGTTCATAACAATTCAAGTGCTCACGAGAGGTGAAAATGTTTAAATAGATGGTTAATTCAAACAATGGGTAAGGCTTGTAATGTGATTGCCAAAGAAAAACGATTATAGGCTCAAAGAGGTCAAATACTACACACAACAATTAGGTGGGTAAAATATACATATATGGCTTAACAAGAAAATGCCTATATCACATCTAAGACTGAACAACACTACTATTTTGCAAACACACATGGCAAGTTCTAGGCATCAAATGCAATGCACTGAATAAAGAAAATCCTTCCACACACATGGCGCATAACTCACTCAGGATTGGATTCATAGACACTCTAGTCAAAACAATTAAGCAAAGTTAAGATCATACAATTTAAAGTACTTATACAAGAGTAAGAAACTGAGCCTAAGCGTCACAACTAAAGTACTCACTATTTTCAAGGCATAACAAAGTCAAGAGATATTGCTTCAATTCAAAACGCGACTCAATGGCTCCTACTCCTAAAGAATACTAACTACACTCGGTTCAAATAAAACCCCTGGAAAAGAACCGTGGAATGCAAAGCCATTGGAAGGATGCAACAACAAATCAAATGGTTGGAATTAAGTGTGAGGTACCCGCACGAAGGATCAAGCTTGGGAGAAGTCTGAGTACCCCATGAGCTGTTAATGCTTCAGCCTTTGGCCTACCATGAGACTCTTTTATCCTTTTATTAGCTATGGTGAGCATTGGAGGCAATGCATAATTTTAAGTGTAGGGCGAGGAGATTGTCTGGGTGACTTTCTATGCTATTTTAGTTGTGTTAGTTTAATTGATCAAATTATTTTTAAATAGAAAAGATTGAAATTTTCCCGACGATGGATCTATTAGACAATTTTCTTGAGGGATTTAAGTCTAAAAAAAAACTAAGTGCACCCGGTTCAAATAAAACCCTTGGAAAAGAACGGTGGTTTAAAGAAAAACAAAGGGGTAATTGATACACTACCTAACAAAAGAAAATCTTTTTTTAGACTTAAATCCCTCAAGAAAATTGTCTAATAAATCTATCGTTGGGAAAAGCCCAATCTTTTCTATTTAATAAATTTTTGATCAATTAAACTAACACAAGTAAAATAGCATAGAAAGTCACCCAGACAATCTCTTCAAACCACGCTTAAAATTATGCATTGTCCCCAATGCACACCATAACTTATAAAAGGATAAAAGAGACTCCCTGGTAGGCCAAATGCCGAAGCCCTAACAGCTCATGGGGTACTCATACTTCTCCCAAGCTTGATCCTTTGTGCGGTACCTCACACTTAGTTCCAACCATTTGATTTGCTGTTGCATCCTTCCAATGGCTTTGCATTCCATGCTCCTAAAAAAATAAAAAATCGACACTACAAAAATCGATTAGAAAAAAAATACAAATAAAATAAAGCAGTAAAGCTGGGTTGCCTCCCAACAAACGCTTGATTTAACGTCGCGGCACGATGTGAGTCACTTTTTTCCTCCACCTCGAGTTTATGAATTGAAACCCAAGTTTTGATTCAAGCTTATGATTATGGTCATGGGGCGGTGGAAAGAATCTAACAGGCCCAAGAAAATAATGTAATATTCTGCACTCTTTGGCCTTTTTATGAGGTATGTAATCCTAACTTTCTATCAAGAAGAATTCCAGAATATATGTACCTTGTTCCTCATTACTTAACTTCTCAATCTGCTCGGATGACTCTATTTCCATATCGTCATCCAAGCACAATGTAGAAAATGTTTGGAGTGAGGGCCAATGCGCTCAAACACATAAACTTCAGGACTTTCAATATCCTCAACATCAATGATACTAGAGTCAACAGAATTTGTATACTCAATGTCCTTGGCTGACTCTAGTCTCACTTTTTCAGCATTGACATCCTTAAATTGTGGTTGGCTAGGTTTTTGATTTTCTACTTTGACCTCCCCAATTAACACCTCATATTTATGCTCTTCTTGGCTACTATCCTCAATATTGGCTTGTTGAGCATTAAAAGTTCCAACCATTTGACTCAGTTGAGCCTCCAACTTGCGAATAGTTGCCTCTTGCCTTTCTATGTGAAATTGTGTCTCATTTTTTTGTTCTAGAAGGCACTTTAGCATATCCTTTATCTCCTTCAAGTCCGTATTCACAGGTTCTTTATTCCTATTAACTTCACAAGAAAAGGTAGAACCATTATAGTAAATGGTTGGGGGAAAATAAGAAATATAAGCACAACCATGAAGGTGACCATTTTTACCACCACACACATCATACACATTCTACAAATAAGATTGAGTTGGTGTACATAACTCGCTCTTAGGAACGTTTTTTGAAATTTTGCCACGGGTGATTTCCTTCACAATATATATGGAGATCAATAGTAGAATTATCTATACCTAAATTTCCATAATTCCAAGATGCCATATTTCTCAAATCAACAGTTATAAAAAAATACAAAAAAATAAAATAAAATAAAGGTTCAAACTTAAACCCTAGCAATATATACAGCTACAACTACACCGTTAGTTTCCCGGCAATGGCGCCAAAATTTGATCACGCCCAACTCTAGTCCTAAAAAGGATAAGCGATCGTTGTAAATATAATCTGAGTATTTATGCCCAGAGTCAAACCCACAGAGAACTAAGGCTTAGCTGTATCTGTTTAATATACCAAGAAGACAAGATTGAAAAGAAA
Source organism: Nicotiana benthamiana (assembly GCA_034376525.1). Classification (NCBI taxonomy): domain Eukaryota; kingdom Viridiplantae; phylum Streptophyta; class Magnoliopsida; order Solanales; family Solanaceae; genus Nicotiana; species Nicotiana benthamiana. The sequence continues at coordinate 36,836,204 of CM067332.1, read as the reverse complement.
TAAACAACTCAAAACTAACTATGCTAGAATGGTAAACAATTGGAATAAGGGTCTAAGGTAATGGTTTCCCCCGTTGTTGATTTCATTAGTTGTATGTTTCTAATAGCTTTGGCTTAGTTTCCTCTATCAATCATGAACTCTCCAGCTATCATAAATCTCTCTCAAGAAATTATGATAATTTACTTGACGCACTCTCTCAAGCTGCACTAGCTAGATTCATATTACAGTTCACTTAGATCGCACCGGAGGTATCGTTATCTCTAATCCAACCTCTAAACTCTCGGTTATGACTCTCGCCTATACTCTGGGAGTGATGTTGTTCAAACAACTACCTAAATATGCACTCTCTCTCAAGTAGATACATAATAAATAGGAACGGCTAATTGAGGATCCTTTTAACTAACCACAATCAAAACATAGTTGAACAAATAGAGATTAAAAACCAACTTAAAACTATATTAATATAACACCCAATTCATCCCCAAGGGGTTTCACCAAAATCTTAGATAACAAAATTAGATATTCATAATAGTATGCAAAACTACAATATCAAAAGTCATAACTAACAATGAAAAATAAGAAGAGGAACGAAAAACTTGTTGAAGAATTCTCCGCCTTGCTCTTATTGTGTCTCTGCCTCCTTAGGTCAAATATGTGTCAAAAATATGTCCAACTCACCAAAAATAACATTTTTTCATGTATATATACTAAATAGGGTTGGACCCAAATAATTATACCTTCTCCTACGCGAAAAAGGACAATATTTCATGTCTGGACTGTCGCGGAAGACATTGTCTCAAACCGCGGCTGCTATCGCAGGACGACCGCGGTGCATTTTTCACCCTGTTCCGTTTGGAATTTGGAAAAACATAAAACATGAAAGTTGTAGCCCTTTGAGTTAGATTTCTAACCATATATTGGAGAGCCTAAATGGAGTTTGGAGAAAAACGTTATGTGTATTTTACTAGACAGTGCGTAATATACCTCCTGGATTCTTTGTTCGCTCTAACTATTATCTTTTGACCCCCAAACACGATCTAGGCTTAATTCCTTGAACTTTTACTCAACTTTAAAGCTCCAAATCACTTGAGTTCATTCCATAACATCTACATAGATTGGAATCACTCCTACAAGGCATGAAACACACCATTAGTGCAAAATACTAGCGATTAAGCGCAAACTCAACTAAAGTGCAGTAAATTAGAGTGTAATAGTCTACTAAAATATGCAATTATAGCTGATCAAAAATAATCCCCATACTTTTGCATGACATGGTCTGACATGTGCCTGGCCACACTAATGGCGACTCCACTCTACCTGTACTAACATGATCTTGACATACTGAGTTTATGAGGCCTGCCACGGCTTTACGTAAGAGCTCTGATCACACAGAAAATGCTATTCAAATGTAGTCTGTCGCAAACCACCAAAACTTTGTACGCATCTATTATCACCAACTGCCCAAGTCCTCTTAGTCTATCAAATTGCCTCATCGAGATCAAATCCTGTAAATATTAACGAGCCTCGTTCCATAAACTCTTAAGGTTGTGAACTTCTTGACCCTGCATCACTCTTTCCACATCCCGATCAGGTAAAACCGGTGGTGAAACTAGTAAAGTTGATGATGTTGGAGTTTCCTCAGCTTCTTTAGTCCTAGCAGAACCAAGGCTATCAGAGGAAGTGACTCACTCTGGGCCTCATACGGGTCTGTCTAAATAGAAGAGGGCGTACCTCTCACACCCTTGTCCAATCTTGCCTTAGTATCCCGGCTAGCTGTAGCCCTTCTGAAAAAAAAAAGAATCTCTGCACAACCTACGTCAACGCATACGATTGACTCGACTTCCTATAACTCAACTCTATCGCACGATCTATAACATGAAAGTAAGATAACCATCCTTAATGTCCCACAACCTCCTGTTTGTAAGTGTGTTGTTCTGCACACTTATTAATAGAATTCTACTAGACACGGCCTGTAGACTTCTTTGGGTAGACCTACTCTGGTAGAAAATTTGTTACACCCTAAATCGGAAGGGAAAACGAGCACTTAGGCCTACCTAATTGAGCACCAACATAACATACATTCATATTCATGCTATCATGTGTAAATGGGATGAAAAGGCCACCATGGGATAATCTAATTAAAACATAAAAGAAATCTTGATATACAAGCTTATATACATGAGACATACGAGCCTACAAGGCCTCCAAGACCGTCAATACACATAAGATCTATCTATAATCCTTTAAGGAGTATGTAAACACAATAAGGTCAGGATAGGGCCCCTCCATATCTATGAACATAAATATAAGCATATCGACTCCAAGGCAACTCCGAAGCAAATGGAGTGCACTGACATCTTCCGCTGAGCTAATAACCTATTAAGGCGGATCGTCAACCTGTCTATCTAGATCTACAATGCGACATATGACATCCACAAAATAAAAACATCAATACGAATAGAACACTGAGTATGTAAGCCAGGGAAGCATAAATAAGAATATCAATGTAAAGAGGGATAAAAGAGACATGACATGTAACATTAGAATACTGGGCATATATAATATATATATATATATATATATATATATATATATATATATATATATATATATATATATACTATTGAAAAAATATATGCCTTCTTGGCATAATCATCATATATACTTGGTAACATGCTCAGTAAAAATATACCCGACCATCATAAGGCTCAGAAAATTGTACCCGACCACATGGAGTTCGGTAAAATCTAACTGATCAGTGATTGCAATATATATATATATATATATATATATATATATATATATATATATATATATATATATATATATATATATATATATATATATATATATATATATATATATATATAAAACAAAGCATGCTGAACTCACGGAAAAACGTTTTGAGCCTTTCATAGTGATGTAAGGTCAATAACTTCCGAATACGTTATTAAAGCTAATTCTTCATCTTGAATCTTATAAGAATCAGCATATACCAGCAATATTAATTAACATAAGAATAAAAGAATCAATATTAGGTGCAAATAGTTCCATAAGAAGGGAAATAGTACAAGTACTGCTAGCTTCTGAAAGTGATGTATCTTTAAAAGCTCGTTCGTTTATGTTACGTGCGATCGAGATAGTGCAAAAGAAGGAAATGGTAGCTTCACATACTTTGTCCTTTACTTAATGAATCAGCATATAAATTACCGTATCACTTCAATCTATACCAAGACAACATAAACTATGGTTAATGCTATGGACGAACGTAGAACATATTTCGAAGCTAGTAGCTTTCTTATGGAAATTGAGCAGCGCTTCCCCTACATTTCCGCACTTTCCCGAATTCAAAACAACACTAAACAAAATTATTAACAATATAAATGACTAATCATATCCATTCATCTCCTCAAATCCTGAGATCAATTCCAATAGCTCTAGTAATAGTACAACGAGCGGCAAGCTCGGTTTACAATTAACAAACTATGGCTTGAAACCCCCTTTCCTCCCAAGACTTGTAAAAAAAAAAAATAGTAACCACAACATACTCATTTTATTCCATGAATTTCCAGCCTCAAAACACAATGAGGGGGCTTACAAATATTTCGACCTTTGTCTTATTAATTTTCAATCATACGAGCAAACCATAAATCCTACAAGATTAAATACATGTAGAGCAAGAGGTTATTTACTGTCAAACATATAGAGCAACTTGAATTCGAGATTACTTCACCATAAAGTCTCCTTGCAATGCAGCCACAAGAACAAGGAACAGAAACTAGCAAGCACTTCAGGTTTCTCGGCACTAAAATCCCTTAGAAATATTTAAAATCACTTAGGTTGATATGGAACTTTTGGAAGAGTATTTTACAAAACATAAACCACTTAAAACAACCTCCCCAGACAATTTGGAACAACACCAAAATTAACAACCCCAAGAAGAACAATAAATTCACTAGTACGATAGGGTTCTTAGTACTGATTTGTGTAGTTTGTCATTTGTTTGGATGTTGGTGTCATGACCCAAACCGATGGGCCACGATGGACAACTGATGCCTTATCCAACTGACTACCAACATAACGTATATTTCTTATCACACCATCATGGGTAAATGGGCTAGAAGGGTCATTATGAGATAACCCGAATAAAACATAAAGGAATACTAGATATAAGACGACCCAACATGATATAGAAACTTCTATATGTGACATATGGACCTATAAGGCCAACATGAACATTTATACGCTCAAAACATAGGCCAAAAAGGCTATAAAAGTATCCATACACATGACATCTATCTACAAGCCTCCAAGAGTACATAAACGACATAAAGGTCGGGACAAGGCTCCGACATACCAATCAATACATGTGCAAACCATACTGACCAAATAGGCAACTCCCGAGCAAGTAGAGTGCACCAACACCTTCCGCTGAGCTTATGGCTTATAAAGAGGAACGTCAACCTATCTCTCATGACTTACAGGCATGAAACACAATATCCCCAGGCAAAAGAGACATCAATACAAATAATGTACCAAGTATGTAAGGAATGAAAAGAAGTATATAAAAGACATGAAAGAAATATAGAGTAAAGTACTCAATCTGTAAGTCTGAATAGCTCTGTGAATCATAAAACATTTATAATGTCATGCATGTGCATGTAAATATCATATCATGCATATGTATATACGTATATAAAATCATTAACATCTAAGGGTGTCCCGTCATATCTTCTCTGCCTCTGTGGGCAAAATCATTAGCATATACCAATTGATCAGTTGACGGTGCGTCTATAATGCCATAACCTTTCTCCATACGCCATATACGTATACTATACGCGTATATAGGGCCATATGATAACAAGTCAATATACATGTATAAATAAATGCAATGCATAATTAAGTAAGTCAAGAAGGTGTATTATAATGTCATGAGACCCATGAATAGACGATATGATAGTAGGGCATATAAAGAATCAAGAACATAGGCAACCCTAGTACTTCTAAAAATAGGATCATTTGCGAAGCTTGTGTGCTTGCTCATTTCGTTGTATCATATGGATCATACCAAAAGGAAAGAAGGGATTGCCTTAATATTCCGATATGATCTCTTCCTTATTACTCATCAAAGCTCAACACAACTTCTTGCATCTACAACAAGTGAAATGATATTGCCGTTAACACATAATGTCGTACCATCATATTTGGATAGTCGTATGGCTTAAAGAAAATTGGGAAGCAAATCCCAAATTTTAATACATCCCAAAGACCACTAAGGGTCATCAACAGCGAAACAACAACAACTATATCCAACAATAGCAAGGACCATAATATAATCAAATATAAGTTTCTTCGATTATCTTAACAATCATATTGAGCGGCAAGCTCGATTTTACTAGTAAAAAGATATAAATTGAATCCGACTTTTATTCCATAAATTAGTTTACAACCTTCAAAACATCATACTTGTATGAACTATATTATTTCTAATTCAAAACATCCACAAATTGCCTTCAAAAATAGCCCCATACGTCTAACACCTTAGTTTTAATCGTCAATCACTTGTTTTTCATCTTTTTTTCTTTAATAAACTTAATTAACACCTAGAAAATCTGAAAAACAGAAGTTAAAACTTAATCAAGTTATTTTTCAGAATTTTCATCCACCATAAACCATATACTTAGCCACAAAATAGTCCAACCAAAAAGACAACCATATCCCGTTTTCCTTCCAGTGCTATCTTATGACTTTTAACTTAAATAACACAACAAATACAAGATTATCATTAGGGAATATCAATAAGATGTTATAAATACCTTGGAAAGTAGTTACAACTCGAAACCCTATCTCAACTTAGCTCACAATAGCCCTCAATCACACCACAACATCATAGAAGCATTCTATTGTAGTCTTTAACATCTTTGATGATGATTTCAGTTGATTTCCCTTGAGTTTGGTTCTTGGGATCTTGGGATATTTTAGGGAGGGTTTTGGAGATCTATATGAAGAAATTTGGGTGAGAAATGACCCTAATACGGCTGAAACATCTTTTAAAAGACGTAAAATCGATGGCCGTCTCAAGTGGGTCTCAACCGAGCTGCTCTTGCAGTCTCACAAAAATATGGATATCTCTCTTGTACGATGTGGTATCAACAAATGGTTTAATGATTTAGAAAATGGAATCATTGATGTTCAATTTGGTAGGTAGTCCATCAAATAACTCCAAGTATATTGGGAGAAAAGTGCAGGTATATTTGAGCTAATTTTCAGCATATTTATGAACGTAACTTGTTATGACCTTTTTTGTTTCACAACTTGCTTGACTTAAAAACGTAGCAAATGACTATCATGTGACATAAATAACTCATAGAATGACCTAGTTATCATGTTAAGAATCCTATTCTCACCCCAAAGTACATATTATTATATTTTAAACTTGTTGACTTTTGACGAAACTTATTTTTTTCAATTGGTTTAGCTTCTAAGCTTTCCAATATTCTTGGTACTCATTATTCATGATCTTAAATATTTATAACCTCCAACGTAACATGGTTAACTTACTTTATTTGCTTTCAAATATTACCTTATTTTTGAGCTTACATCAATTGACTTACGACGTACTCTCACGTACGGTAGCATGGAGTGTAACATCATTCCCCCCTTTGTGATATTCTTCCTCGAATGTTGACTGATGCACTTATCCATCTCTTAAAAATAGCCATTGTGAATACTTTAATATTGTCTTTTCCATCTGGGGAGCTATTTGGTGAATAAATCCAAAGGCTAGAGGACCCTTTAAGCCTCTTTCTCACACCATGACTTGTGGTCAAAATTCTTCCAGTATCATAACTGTTTCTACTTTCTTTCATGCAGCCTGTACGATTCTAACATTGTATGTGTGCCTATTCGAATCTTCCCCCCCTTTTCCTCCAGCTTTTAGCCAATATCTAGGCCTCACTTTGGGAACATATATAGAACTTGACAAGCTGTCCATCTGGGAATCTATAGGTGTACTAAAGTTCTTCTCTCGATACTTTGTCCAACTTATGACTATTGATATAACTTGTTTCATAGCCTCACTTATATCCTTATAGATTTAGTACATCTAGATGGGTCATACTATACCATAACTCTTACTTTGGTTTGTTATTACCGAGGTCTGCTACCCAACTCTAGGTTACCCTCTCGCTACTTATCCTATATGTATAAATGTAAGTCCTTTAGTGCTTTCTCATTTTTGTTCATCTTAAGAATGACATCCTAATTGCACTTCATACTTTGGAAATTTTATTTATCTATTGGTGATTCACCTTAATATGATTTACTCGATCCACATAGGGATGATACTATACTTCAATAACTATATTACATAGTATCCCAACATGATTCATCTTATGTGAGTATCCTAATCCCGTACAATTCATGAAATTCCTTTTCTTTAAATCATTACTCAATCAAAGTACTAGTCGTCATCCTCTTATCTATCACAATTACACCCTTATTCTACTATCAAGTAAGCTTTCATCTCTTCTAAATTCTCCTAGTTTTAAACTTCTTTGAGTTCATTTAGGATGTACCGAGCTTTCTATGACTTTTGAAACTACCAACCCTGTTGTTTTGATGGGCTTAATCCCAAAACCTTATCTTTTCTTGTCGCCTTCTCACTCACCTTTTCTTATCTTTAATCTTATCTGCCTAAAACATTATTGCTCTACCATACTTTAGCTTGCGACCTACAAATATCTATTATAGTACTCGCAACCTTCTTTTAACTTGATAGCACCATAGATTTCTTTTTTAGCCTTCTCAGTTGCCTTTAAACATAAGCAATTACTTTTCTTGGTCATTATGCCACTTGCTGCATGGATAGTTGGCTTATCTTAGTGCCCACGAGTATCATAATTCCTGTAACTCATATGATCTCAAAAATCACTTTTTACTTCCCGTTAATTAATCATGATAGGTGCCACTTTATTTTGGAGTGCATACAATATTGTAGTGAGAGTTTTTTTATAAATTCATTTATTCTTCAATTTGCTATGCTTTGGTTGAAGCCTTCTTCCTCATTTCCTCAGCTAGTCTTTCATTGTAGTACTTAGTGGAGAACCTATGACTCCTATAAAGCTTCAAGATTATTATGTGGTATACCCGAAGGAAATGTTGATGTTCTTACTTGCTCAGAATTATCCTTAGTTACTTACCTCCGCACTTTTGTGATCGTAGGATTTCTTCTGAACTGAATTTTTTTTTACTATTTCCCTAGTGGTACTTTTTTCCCATAACACTTCTACAATATCTTTGACTACCCTAACTCCTATATGAATATTTCTCAAGGATCATGACGTCATATCTACGAGACTAAATTCACTATGTTAGGGTTATATATGTTTATCTTGCACAATCTATTATTTTGTCTGTATCTCTCTTGTGTAGCCATAACTAGGATCTTCCTGAATCAACTACTAACTACTCATTCGTAATTTCTCATATCTATATTTCATGTAATCTCTCTTTTGTTATTTCCTTTGTCTTAACTTACCTCTCACATTGGCTCCTTATGTATCTAGTATTTATTCGCACTTATTTATCAAATATCATCTCAGACGGGAATCCTTACTTCCTCTCACCGATGTTGTTCTTGCATAATATTCTGGAGTCACGACATATATGTAGGATCTCACAAAATGCAATCTCAGTGTCTTCGTCTTTCTACCACATTCTTCCTACACTATTCCGTAGTTACCTGAACTACTTAACTCCGACTTTATACTGCATCACACCATCTTCCTCTTTTAAGTGAGTACTAAGAATTAGTGATACAACGATCTAGTATACCTTTTCATATTTGGCGTCTTTTCACACCATCAATGATCCTTACTCGCCTTATGGTAACCTTTCTATACTAGGGATAACTGATTTCCTTATGCACAAGGGTGACACCTAGTGTAACTGGCACAATTAGTCGTTTAAGCTTAATTTGCTCACAATTCTTGCTTTAGGGAAGTTTCTTCCTGAATGAACTTTAAAGGTTATTATTTTGTTTTCCATTTTATTATTGCCGGAACTCTATCTCTGAGATTCTCACAATGTCGACTATTATCAAATCCTTCAGTTCCTAATTCATGTTTAGTTTATCTTGTTCACTAACCACACTAATTTCTATTACTCTGAGGGTCTAACTTTTTCTTCTGATAATCGTGTAGAACTCACCAACTCATTTCTCGAAATAAGGATATGAATTTAGGGATTATGCTCTTGTATGGTCTCAAGGACTGCCTCCTCTTATCTTTTCCATCACTTGACTATAGACACTATCATTGTGTCATATTTTGATTTACCGTTATCACCCATTTATCACATCTTACTCATAATACTTCATTTACGCTTTTCTTGTTCTCCAACTAATTTTTTTGTCTATCACTTTATTCTAAAAAATTCAACAAAACGTTCTTTCACTTTTGGCTCCCCTTGCTTCATCTTACCGACTCTTCGGGACGCCTAACATTCTCTATTTTTTACTAGGGGAGTGAGACATACTAAGGTAAGTATTCATCCCTTCTAGGATTCCAATGCCCATCTTCTATACTTGCTGAACATTCTACTATTCATATCTGACTGTAATATTCTAGAGTGGACTATGTGGATGTCTTACAAGGAGAACTATACCATGTTTTGCATTTTCCTTCAGAAACAATAGCTAATGTTAACAATCCATCCATAATTTAGGGTCATTATAACCCTAGATTGATCCTGATATCCCATCCTTTTCTTAAACTATATTTGTTAGCTCCTATATAGCATAATTAAGATGGGTGTGACCACTTGTATATATATCTGTTAATATTAAAACTAACTCAAAATGCTTATATTTCTATTCCTGAATTGCAAATATCGATAATCTTCACTAACTGGGTACCTCGTACCCTTCTTCACCTTGCTTCTTTTACTTGTTGAAACTTATATATACCTTATGATTCTCTTATTGCTTTTTACCATATGGATGGATTGATATTCATGTCTTGGGGTTCTTTATTAAGATGCTTACACGTCTTAGTAAACACATAAATTACTGATGAACTTACATTTACTTATCAAAAGCATGATCCAAAATTGAGTTCCTTTAACTCAACTCTTCCACGACCACGTTAGATCTCTTACCAACTGTCTTTGTGGATGTACTATCATTGTATTACAGATAAATAGAATTTAGAAGTTTGAATTCTTACAACTGAGCTCTAGCACACAATCTAGAACAAAAAGAAAGAGTGACAACCCTAAATGCCCTGTAGCCTCATGCTTATGAGTATGGTGCACAACATACCCATAAACAAGACTCTACTAGACACGGCTTGTAGACTCTCTAGGATAACAAATGCTCTGATATTCACACCATCATGGGTAAATAGGACAAAAAGGTATCATGAGATAACCAAAATAAAACATAAGGGAATACTAGACATAGGACGACCTATCATGATATAGAAGCTTCTACATGTGACATATGGGCCTATAAGGGCGATATGAACATTTGTACACTCAAAACACAGGCCGAAAAGGCCATACAAGTATCCATACACATAAAATCTATCTACAAGCCTCTAATAGTAGATAAATGTTACAAGGGCTGGGACAAGGACCCGACATATCAATCAATACATATCCAAATCATACTAACCAAATTGGCAACTCCCGAGCAAGACGAGTGCACCGATACCATTTGTTGAGCTTATAGCCTTCTAGGAGGCCTTTCAACCTGTCTTTTAGGACCTGGGAGCATGAAATTCAATATCCCCAGGAAAAGGGATGTTAGTACAAATAATGTACCGAGGAGTAAAGTACTCAACCTGTAAGTCTAAATAGATCTGTGAATCATAAAACATTTATAATGTCATTCATGTGCATGTAAATGTCACATCATGCATAGGTATACGTGTAGATAATATTATCAAGCCTCTGAGTGAATCCCATCATATCATCTCGATTTTTCCAAAGATCATCAATGTATACCAACTGATCCTGTGGTAGTGCATATGTAATTCCATAACCTTTCTCTATACCCCATAACATATATTATACACGTATATAATGCCATATGGTCTTATATAAATAAATGCAATGCATAATGAAGTAAGTCAATAAGATCAATTGAAATTTCATGAGACCTACGAATAGACGATATGATAGTAGGACATATGGGGAATCAAGAGCATAGGCAACCATAGTACTTCTAAGAATATGATCATTTGTGACACTTGCATGCTTGCTCATTTGTTGTATCATATAGATCACGCCAAAAGGTAAGAAGGGATAGCCTTGACATACCTATATGATATATTCCTTATTAATAAACCTAACTCAACACAACTTCTTGCATATATAATAAGTGAAATGATATTGCCGTTACCACATAATACCGTACCATCATATTTGGCTAGTCATATGGCTAAAGGAAATCGGGTAGAAACTCCCCAATTTTAAGACGCCCCAAAGACCACTAAGGGTCATCAACATCCCAACAACAACAACTACATCCAACAATAGCAGCAACAACAATATAATCCAATATAAGTTTCTCTGATTATCTTAACAATTATATTGAGCGGGAATCTCGTTTTTTCTCGTAACAAGATATTAATTGATTCAAATTATTATTCCATAAATTAGTTCACAACCTTCAGAATATTATACTTATATGTACTACATTATTTCTAGTTCAAAACATCTAGAAAATGCTTTCCAAAACTACCCCATACATCTAGCACCTTAGTTTTTATTGTCAATAACTTGTTTTTTATCTTTTCTTCTTCAATCAACTTAGTTAACACCAAGAAAACCTTAACAGCAGCTGACAAAATATTATCAAATTATTTCTCACAATTTCCAGTTACCACAAACTATATATTTAGCCACAAAATAGTCCAACCAAAAATACCACCATATTTTATGTTCCTTCAAGCGCCATCTTATGATTTTTCACTCAAACTATACAATCAAAACAAGATTAACATTAGGAATAACAAGAAGGTGTTATAAATACCTTTGACAGAATCTACAAATCGGAACCCTATCTCAACTTCGCTCACAATATCCCTCAATCACACTACAACATCATCAAAGCATTCTCTCGTAGTCTTTATGACCATTAATGATGATTTGAGTTGATATCCCTTGATTTTGGTTCTTTGGATCTTCAGATACCTTAAGGAGGGTTTTGGAGAGATTTTGGACGCAATTTGGGTAGGTAATGACCCGAAATGATGCTGAAACATCTTTTATAAGACGTAAGGTCGGTGGTCATTTCAAGTGGGTCCCAACCGAGCTGGTTGCGTAGTCTCGTAAAAAAGCAGATATCTCTTTACTCTGATGCTGCCTCAATGAACGGTTTAATGAGTTAGAAACAACAATCGTAGATCTTCTATTTGGTAGGTAGATCATCCAATAATTTCCTGTATATTGAGAGAAAAGCTCAGCTATATTTAACCTAATTTTCAGCACATTTATGAATATAACTTGTGATGACCTTTACTAACTTTAGTTCCACAATTTACTTTCCTGCAAAACGTGGCATATGACTATCATACGACTAAAATAACTTATTGCATAACCTACTTATCATGTTAAGAACCCCGGTTTCACCTCAAAGTACATATTATAGCATTCCAAACTTGTCGACTTTCGACGAAACTTATTTTCTTCAATTGGTTTAGCTTCTATGCTTTCCAACCTTCTTGTTACTCGTTATTCATGATCCTATGCATTTATAACCTCAAGGTAACATGATTAAATGAATTATATGCTTCTAAATATATTTTGAGTTTACATCAATTGACTTAAGACGTATTCTCACGTATGAAAATATAGGGTGTAACAATTGGATCATGAGAAAACTTTGGGAGAAGGTTTGTAGGTGTCCAAGGTATGGAGAGAATTAGAAATAATTATTGAAAATGAGCTATATGCATCACATATATCAGTATATTTCCACCGCATCAAGTGGGTCCTAACAAGGTTGACTAGGCAGTATCACGAAAATTCAAGTGTTGCTCTAGTCCGGTGTTATATTGACTAACGGGTTAATGCATATGAACTATACCCGTAGAACATCAATTTTATGGGTGGACTATACCATAATTCATATTATATTGGGAGAAAATCACCGTGCTATTAGAACAAATTTCAATAGAATTATGACGGTATCTTGCGATAACTTTTTTGAACTTTTGTCATACAACTTGCATGAGGTTAAAAATTATGATGCATATATTATGACATGACCTTCTTATAATATTAAGCACCCCTAGTTTTATCTTGAAATTATGGGTTATACTATATTTAACTCGTTTAACCTCCAACTCTTACGATAATTCTTTAAATTTGTTTTAACCTATCACTATCTTCGTAAATGTCCTTAACCTCTCTAGCTCATATTAAGTCAGATACTATGAATTCTAACATGAAAGTACGGGGTGTAGAAATAAACATAGTATGAAATTATATATAGAAAGTCAAAAAAGTTTTTACAGGTTCTCTGTTCCATGGGAACGGAAGACATCATTATTGAAGTCTAACCATAAGAACCCTGGGACTTCTCCACTACCTCTATGGTAGATGTAAAACTTCTTTTAAAGTTAAAATAATAAAAAATATACAGTTATTATAGTTGCAGCTAAATGAAAAAACCTAAGAGAGTTAAAAATAAACTTACGAATGTAATTCCTGTAGAGAGTTTTGAGAGAATTAATATTCTTGTATTGCTCACAAAAGTATATATAGAGTACAGAGAGGTATAGAATCCTACCAACTATAGGACTGTACAATAATGGAAGAAATCAAATCCTACCAACTATAGGACTGTACAATAATCAAAGAATATTCTACCAATAATAAAAAGATACACACAATATATTCTAATACGCCCCCTCAAGATGGAGGGCCGGAGGACACGCCAATCTTGGACATCAGCAGAAGAAGCCGAGGACGAGATAAGTGCTTGGTGAGAGCATCAGCAAGCTGATCAGCAGAGGATACGTGAGCAACACGGAAAGACCCATTCTGAACCAACTGACGAACAAAGATGGAGATGTGTTTTATGCGCGAATGAAACACAGGGTTGGCACAGAGGTAAGTGGCGCCAATGTTGTCGCTGTAAATGACAGGAGCAGCCGGAAGAGGGACATGAAGCTCGCGCAGCAGGGAATGAAGCCAACGGACTTCAGCGGCAGCAGAAGCAATGACAGATATTCAGCCTCAGTAGAGGATCGTGCAACGGAACGCTGCTTTTTGAAGCTCCAGGAAATAGGATTAGGCCCCAAAAAGACAACATAGGCACCAGTTGAGGAGCGGTCATCCCAGTTTCCACCCCAATCAGCATCAGAGTAACAATGTAGAGGTATAGCAGATGAAGGATGCAGCCAGACTTCGAAGTCACACATCCCATTCAGATACCGGAAGAGGCGCTTAACTGCATCCCAATGAGTGATAGTAGGAGCTTGCATGAACTGTGAGAGTTTATTCACAGCAAAAGAGATATCAGGACGAGTGAAGGAGAGATACTGGAGGCCCCCAAGGGCCTGTCGATAGGCGGAAGCATCGGCAGTAGCCGAGCCATCGGCAGATGAAGGCGAGTGGACGCCACTGTTGGCGTCTGAACAAGGTTGGACTCCAGCATATTATGACGAGTCAAAAGATCAACAACATACTTACGCTGAGAAAGAAAACACCCCTTGGAGCTGCGCAGAACCTCAACACCAAGAAAGTGTAGAAAATCACTCTATCTATGATATGTGCGCTTTGGTTGCATGAGCATGATTTTCAGGTATAGGTTTTGATGAATGACAAACAATGAAGTCAGTGTCAAACAACGATATTATATGACAAACTATCAAGCTTGAATGCCAAGAAGCATATTGATGACGGAATTGCATGGACAAGCCAAGGACGAGTTCAAAAGTTCAAGACCAAAGACCCAAGGCGTAGGTCGTTAGGTAGAACAAATGTAAGAGCAACGTTTAAAGTTATCTCGTCTTTTGGCTCAACATAGGTCATCATAAATATGCATAAAATCATTTTACCAAATCATATTTATCATAAACATATTTTAAATACTTCAAACAAAATGATTTTAACGTTTTCATTTTAACCAAAATGGTTTTTGAAGTAAGTTTTCAATTCTGGTATATTCTGGTATATTACATAGGTCATCATTAATATGCATAAAATTATTTTATTAAATCATATATATCATAAATATTTTTAATGTACTTCAAACATAATGATTTTAACGTTTTCATTTTAACCAAAATGGTTTTTGAAGTAAGTTTTCAATTCTGGTATACTGTGGTATACACAGTGTATATCAATGGTATATAATCGATTATAATTCTTAAATAATCGATTATCTTGCATTCGTTGCCAAAGTTTTGAACACTGGAACAAAATAATCGATTATGCCATCCAAATAATCGATTATTCTTGAGCAGAGTCTCTTCCAATTTTGTAACGGTAAAAGGATAATCGATTATGCAAATCAAATAATCGATTATCCTTGCATAAAATCAGCATAATTGATTGCCAATTAAGCAACGGACATCCACCCTTTAACCCCTATAAAAAGAGGTCTTTTGAGCTGATTTTAAACACACAACACCTCCCAATATTGATATACATATTGATATTATTTGAGCATGGTTTTAGAGCTTTTGTTGAGCCATTTGAGAGACAACTTTGAGTTGTTCATAGAGCTAAATTTGTATCTCTTTATCTACTCTTTTGAGAGAATTCTTGTTGTAAAAGAGAAAGGTGTTTGAGAAGATCATATCTTCTCATTGATTGTCGGGTTTGCTAAGTACCGTCAATCTTAGTGGTTGAAGTCTTGTGGTGCGGTATCCACGAGCAAGGTGAAGTCTTGAGGTGCGGTATCCTCGAGCAAGTTGAAGTCTTGTAGAGTGTACATCTACGAGCAAGTGTAACGGTTTGTTAGGCACCCGAAATCTTAACGGAGTTAGTGGAATCTCAAGAGAGTCTCTCGGGGACTGGACTAACCACAAGTTGTGGTAAGCTAGGATAAATTCGGTGTGTTCTTTCCTTGCTATTTTTATTACCGAATTTATTTTATTGCTGCAATTTTTAATTCCGCAATATTTATCAATATTCTCGTGCCGCACTATTCACCTCTCCTCTAGTGACGGGCATAAATCCTAACAGTTGGTATCAGAGCCTAACTCTCTGAAAGCCTTAACCGGTTGAGAGCGATATATATTTTTTTTGTTGAGAATATTGAACGCAGGAATAATGAGCGAAGGACACTCCACCGAGAGGCCTCCATTTTTTGATGGAAGAAATTATACATACTGGAAAGAGCGGATGAGAATCTTCATCCAATCAAATAACTTTCGATTATGGCAAATCATCAAGAAAGGTGAACAAATGCCAACAAAAAAAGTTGGGGAAATCATGGTTCCAAAGGAGGAAAATGAATATGATGCCGAGGACATCAAGAAGGTTGAAAGAAACGCAAAGGCCGTCAACTTACTATTCTGTGCGGTGAATCCGGACGACTATCGGAAAATCTCTTGTTGCACAACCGCAAAGGAAATGTGGGATAAACTCGAGATCACTTATGAAGGTACGTCTCAAGTTCGAGAATCTAAAATTGATTTTCTAACACATGAATATGAACTTTTTAGAATGAGGGAAGATGAAAACATCGATAATATGTTCGAACGATTGTCAATGATCGTCAACGATCTTCATGCTCTCGGAAAAGTATAATCGAACAAAGATCAAGTTCGAAAAATCGTACGGAGTCTCACTCCCAAATGGTGTCCAAAGCAAATGCTATCCAAGAGTCGATAGGAATCACGGACGTCACAATTGATGGACTACGAGGTAATCTTAAAGCTTATGAAAGCACAATTCTTAATCCGTATCTTAGAAGTAATTCGAATATTGGCTTCAAAGCCTCATCCTATAAAAGAGAAGAGGTAAGTGACTCGGAAAACGATGATGCTATTACTCCAATGATATAATTGAAAAGTTTTATAAGTTTATGAAGAAGGAAATAAAGAAGGAAGAACCAAGTCCTTCATGTCAAAATTGTGGAAAACTTGGTCACACCAAATCACATTGTCCAAAATCAAAGGACAAGAAAAAGAAGAAACACCATAGGCGCGTAACATGGGATTCGGACAGCTCGGGCGATGAAACTGCCGCACTATGCCTCATGGCCAACGAAGAAGAAGAGGTAAGTATTTCTAACTCTTACTCGTTCGAAGAAATACAAAATGGCTATGATGAACTATATGGTGAATTTGTTAAAGCTTCCAAAACTATAAAAGATTTGAAGAAAACACTTTCTTTGCAAGAAAAAGATCTTGAGAAAACACTTTCTTTGCAAGAAAAAGTTTTTGAGTAAACACTTTCTTTGCAAGAAAAAGATTTTGAAAAACAACCTTCTTTAAAAGAAAATGATCTTTTAGAAAATGTCAATACTGTTCTTAAAAATAAAATCAAAATTTTAGAAGAAGAAAATAGATTTTTGGAAAATGACAATGTCGATCTCAAAAATAAAATCAAGGAGATGAATGAAGCCTCTTTAATTATTCAAAGTTCAAATTGTTCTTTTTGTAGCTCTTTGAAAATAGAGAATGCAGAACTTAGAAATACACTAGAAAATGTAGTGTAAATGATTCTAAAACAAGTGAAGTAATCAAAAAGGATGATAGAAATGAGGTTAAACCACCTAGACACAATTCTAGGAATTTTATTAATGAGTCTAGAATGAATAATTTTAGATCACCTAGACATGACTCTAGGAATTTCAACGCTTCTAGGAATAACAACTTTAGATCACCTAGAACGCATTTGGCTCAACCAAGACATATGCACAACCCGAACGTTATATGTCATTATTGTAACCGGGTAGGACACATTGCACCCGTATGTTTTGCTAAACATAGAGATTCATATTTTGATTATGATTATTATTTGCCTAACGCCCAAGGACCCAAAAGAAGTTGGGTACCGAAAACCTATTTTTAGGTACGTTTGCAGGTGTGCTTGAAGACTACAAAATCGTAGTAGATGCACCAAGCACGAAACCTTATTGCATCAAGGGGGGTTAGTTATCGTATTTTTGATAAAAACATAATAGTTGATATGTGCTAACAATTGATATTAATTATTGATCCATGTTTTGATAAGTTTTATTTTGAATAACAATTGGTATCAATTATTTTTATATTAAATGATTGATTCATGTTTTGATGAATATTTTTAGTTTAAATAACAGTTGGTATATTTGCGAAAAATGACCGTTATTATGATTGGTATGTTTTTACTAACGTTTGGTATTATTTGATGTTGATATGATTTTTTTAATCTAACAATTGGTATCGTCAATAGTATAAATAACAATTGGTATACTCTTTTTGCTAATGCCAAAAGGGGGAAGAATTTAGGCGATATGCATCGAATAAGGGGGAATGTCTTCACATTCTAGTATGCTTTAATTGAGGGGGAATATTCAATTAAGGGGGAATTATATTAAATTGTTTACATGAATTGTATGTTGAGATATAGCATGAATTTAGGGGGAATCCAATATGCATATCTCCTATTGTTTGTCATTATCAAAAAGGGGGAAATTGTAGAAAATCACTCTATCTATGATATGTGCGCTTTGGTTGCATGGGCATGATTTTCAGGTATAGGTTTTGATGAATGACAAACAATGAAGTCGGTGTCAAACAACGATATTATATGACAAACAATCAAGCTTGAATGCCAAGAAGCATATTGATGACGGAATTGCATAGACAAGCCAAGGACGAGTTCAAAAGTTCAAGACCAAAGACCCAAGGCGTAGGTCGTTAGGTAGAACAAATGTAAGAGCAACGTTTAAAGTTATCTCGTCTTTTGGCTCAACATAGGTCATCATAAATATGCATAAAATCATTTTACCAAATCATATTTATCATAAACATATTTTAAATACTTCAAACAAAATGATTTTAACGTTTTCATTTTAACCAAAATGGTTTCTGAAGTAAGTTTTCAATTCTGGTATATTCTGGTATATTACATAGGTCATCATTAATATGCATAAAATTATTTTATTAAATCATATATATCATAAACATTTTTAAGATATTTCAAACAAAATGATTTTAACGTTTTCATTTTAACCAAAATGGTTTTTGAAGTAAGTTTTCAATTCTGGAATACTGTGGTATACACAGTGTATATCAATAGTATATAATCGATTATAATTCTTAAATAATCGATTATCTTGCATTCGTTGCCAAAGTTTTGAACACTGGAACAAAATAATCGATTATGCCATGCAAATAATCGATTATTCTTGAGCATAATCTCTTCCGATTTTGTAACGGTAAAAGGATAACCGATTATGCAAATCAAATAATCGATTATCCTTGCATAAAATCAGCATAATTGATTGCCAATTAAGCAACGGACATCCACCCTTTAACCCCTATAAAAAGAGGTCTTTTGAGCTGATTTTAATCACACAACACCTCCCAATATTGATATACATATTGACATTATTTGAGCATCATTTTAGAGCTTTTGTTGAGCCATTTGAGAGACAACTTTGAGTTGTTCATAGAGCTAAATTTGTATCTCTTTATCTACTCTTTTGAGAGAGTTCTTGTTGTAAAAGAGAAAGGTGTTTGAGAAGATCATATCTTCTCATTGATTGTCGGGTTTGCTAAGTACCCTCAATCTTGGTGGTTGAAGTCACGTGGTGCGGTATCCACGAGCAAGGTGAAGTCTTGAGGTGCGGTATCCTCGAGCAAGTTGAAGTCTTGTAGAGTGTACATCTACGAGCAAGTGTAACGATTTGTTAGGCACCCGAAAGCTTAACGGAGTTAGTGGAATCTCGAGAGAGTCTCTCGGGGTCTGGACTAACCACAAGTTGTGGTGAACCAGGATAAATTCGGTGTGTTCTTTCCTTGCTATTTTTATTACCGAATTTATTTTATTCCTGCAATTTTTAATTTCGCAATATTTATCAATATTCTCGTGCCGCACTATTCACCCCCCCTCTAGTGACGGGCATAAATCCTAACAGAAAGTAGCTTAGATCACCCATGTCTTTAAGAGAAAATTTAGTCCCAAGAGAGTTAATCACACGGCTCAAGAAGGCAGAGTCATTACCAGTCAATATGAGATCATCAACATATACCAAAAAATAGGCTGTAATACCAGAATGCTGAAAGAAGAAGAACGAAGTGTCAGAGGTAGTGTTGACGAAACCCATGGCCAAAAGGCATTGGCGGAGCTCACTGTACCATGCTCGGGGTGCCTGTTTGAGACCATAAATCTTACAGACATAAGATGGATAGGCTTTGTCAACAAAACACGGTGGTTGTGCCATATAGACATCCTCTGTAAGCCTCCCGTGGAGAAAGGAATTGTTCACATCCATTTGACGAAGAGGCCAGCCCTTGGATACAGCTAGACTGAGAACCAAACGCACAGTTGTCGGCTTAATAACTGGAATGAAAGTCTCCTGGAAGTCGACACCTGGTCGCTGATGAAAGCCTTTCGCAACAAGTCGGGCTTTGAACTTATCCACATTACTGTCAGGCTTTTGTTTGATACGATTAACCCACTTGCAGCCCACAACATTCTGTGAAGAATCAGGTGGAACAAGATCCCAGGTGCCATTCCGTAGCAGAGCATCAAACTCCAATGACATAGCAGCGCCCAGCGGTCATCAGACATAGCACAAGACAAATTCTGAGGTTCTATAACAGTAGGAGAGGATACAACAGACATACCAAACTTCTTGTTGGGCGTAAAGATGTTATTTTTGCTGCGAGTTTGCATGTGATGACCACCCTGAGAGGATGAAGGTGGTGGCATAGTGGGTGTAGCGGCAGCGGGGGCCGCTGGCGGTGCCGTAAGAGGCGCTGGTGGCTCGGGCTTTGGTGCCGGCAGTGCGTCCGGTGAAGGATCGCTAGTGGGAGCGGCGGCAGGTACTGGCGAAGGCAGCGGAAGGACTTCTAGGGTGACCGGAATGGGTACGGGTGGAGATTCGAGGTTAGACAATTTGGAGAACGGGAAGATATCTTCATGGAAGGTGACATGACGCGGGACGAAGATTTTAGACGTTGAGGGATCAAAGCATAGATATGCGCTTTGAGTAGATGAGTAGCCGAAGAGGACACAGGCACGAGATCTGGGTTCCATTTTGTGTGAGGTGTAGGGCCGAAGCTAAGGGAAGCATTGACAGCCATAGACACGTAGTTTGGCAAGGTTGGGGCGCCTATGGAAGAGAGACTCAAAGGAGGAGAGCATCGAGAGATTTGTATTGGGAAGACGATTAATGAGATAGACTGCTGTGGCAAAGGCATAAGGCCAGTAAATGAGAGGGACAGAGGCATAATGAAGGAGAGTGAGACCAGTATCGACAATATGACGGTGACGGCGTTCAGCATAGCCATTGTGTTGAGGTGTATGAGGAGGTGGAGTGAGATGTGAGACGCCATGAGAGGCAAGAAAAGAGCGTAAAGTTAGAAATTCACCCCCATTATCAGTATACAGAGTAATGATTTTAGTAGAGAAGTATTTTTCGACAATGGACTTTAAAATTGGGAAGGTTTGTAAGACATCAGATTTACGGCGTAATGGGAAAAACCAAACGTACTTAGAAAATGATCAATAAAAATGACATAATATTTGAATCCTTCATTAGAAATAATTGGAGAGGTCCATACATCAGAAAAATAAGCTCCAGCAGATTAGTAGAAGATAAACTTGACTCAGAGAAAGGTAACTTATGACACTTAAGAAGCTTGCAAGAGACACAAGAAAAATCAGACACACTACTGGACGCTATACTGCTAGAAGACACTAAATGACGTAGGATTTTAGCTGACGGATGACCAAACCGAGAATGCCATAATGACGCAGGGAGTTTTTGTGCCGTGAGGGCGGACGGTAGACGGGAAGCCGCCGGCCAGTAGTAGGCGTCGTTCCTACGTAGGCCGCTGACGAGTGTTGCCCACGTCCGACGATCCTTCACCTGAAAATCAGTATCAGAAAAAACAACATTAACATTATTGTGATGACATAATTGAGCAACATAGATCAAATTTTTACGAATATGTGGAACACAGAGAGCCCGAGGCAATAAAAG
Organism: Nicotiana benthamiana; assembly: GCA_034376525.1. Lineage (NCBI taxonomy): Eukaryota > Viridiplantae > Streptophyta > Magnoliopsida > Solanales > Solanaceae > Nicotiana > Nicotiana benthamiana. The sequence goes on along the minus strand of CM067332.1, from coordinate 36,814,039 downwards.
AGATGAATAACTAAAAAGTTGACCAGTATGTGTAATTTTTAAAACTTCACCGTTACCAATAACCACATCATCGAAACCAGTGTAAGGACTGTGAAGAGACATGTTGGCAAGATCATTGGTTATGTGATGAGTGTCACTAGAGTCCAGGATCCAATCAGATGGAGAGTGATGGGCTGTGTGAGCAGCCGGATAAGATGACGCAGCGTATGCTGGTCGCGGCAGAGGTCCACCATAAGGGGGCTGATTTGCGCCGGAAATAGGATAGGACGGACAACGGCGCGCGGAGTGGCCAAATTCACTATAGAGCTGGCACTTCCCATTGTACCCGCGAGATTGGCCATTGTTGGAGTAACCACCGCGGACGGAGGATATACCACGGCTACCACGGCCGTGCCCGCGGCCACCGAAGCGGTTACGGCCGGACTGCTGTCCGGCGACGAAGGCAGCCAACGGAGCCAAATCAGATGCGGCGGAGGTGGCCGGCGCACGGGCAGTAATCTGAGCCTCCATGCTTTACAGCTTGTCATGTAATTCAGCAAAAGAGATTGGAGATTCACGGGCTTGGCTAGCATGAGAGAGCTCTATATACGGATCATCAAGACCATTTAGAACCTTAATAACAAGATCCTCAGAATCAACAGTAACACCCAGGAGAGATAATTCATCCACAATCACGCGAATACCGTGCATAAAATCAATAATAGATTTAGAACCTTTTTTCTGATTTTGGAGCTGCTGTTTGAGAGCCATGATACGACCACGAGAAGCAGTGCTCTATGTGCGCGCGAGGATGTCCCAGGCCTCTTCAGAGGTTTCCGCGGCGGCAATAAAGGAGATGATTGTCGGTGTGATCGACCAGATGATGTCACTGAGAATAAGATTGTCCTGGCGAATCCAGTAAGGATATGCTGGATTGTGGGAAGTTACCTCCTTGTCGACGAAAGTGGCTGGTGGGCACGGCTTCGATCCGTCCAAGAAGCCGAGGAGGTCGTAACCCGTAAGAAGGGTTCAGAATTGGAATTTTCACGCCAGGTAATTAGAGGAATCCAATTTAAGTGGGATCTGAGCTGACGCATTGATGGCAATTGGCTGGAGAAGATCGTTGGATGTCGTAGCGGCCATGAAGCTCGAGGCAGAGGAGGCGCTGATCGACGTCGAGAGAGAGAGGGCTGCCGGTTAATGTAGCGGTGGCGCGGTAAGACGCCGGAGAGAGGCGGTGAACCGAGAAGGTCGGCGGCGGCGGGCTGCCGATTAGTGCAGCGGCAGCGGCGACGCGGGTATGGAAGAATTAGGGTTTCTTTGGCGATAAGCCACTGGCGTATGATACCATGTAGAGAGTTTTGGGAGAATTAATATTCTTGTATTGCTCACAAAAGTATATATAGAGTACGGAGAGGTATCAAATCCTACCAACTATAGGACTGTACAATAATGGAAGAAATCAAATCCTACCAACTATCGGACTGTACAATAATGAAAGAATATTCTACCAATAATAAGAAGATACACACAGTATATTCTAATAATTCCATCTCTTAGGGAATACACGGTTAATAGAGCTTAATCAATTTGTGGGTAGGAAAAACTAAGAGTTTGCTGTACCATCCTTGATTATGATCATCCTTAGGGTCAATAATAACGTGCTCACTGAGCACCGAGGATAAATACACCAGTATAGAAGAACTTAAGAGAGTATATATCGAGAAGATGGCAAAGGATGAAATTTTCCAAAACTATGTTCGACAGGAAGCAAAGAAGGTCCATTACTCTCGAAACTATCACGCTTATTTGAGCTATGTAATTACATAAGGGTAGTACATGTATTAGCTCTCCATATCCTATAAATAGGAGCCTTTTTAATATTTGGAGAGCCACCCATTTCAAACCTAGTTCCCTGGTAAAAACTCTTGTGTAACAAAATGTCTTTTTTCTAGCTAAGTCACTTATAGTTTATTTCTCAAAATTTTGGGGATATCGATGGTTTATATTTTAGTGTAGCGTCTCAAATACTTTCATAGTTGAAGAAGATTGTTGTAGTAGGTGAGGAAGATTACTGTAGTAGCTGAAAAAGATTGCTTTAGTAGTTGTTGCATTAGGAAAGCAAAAGTTTTTTGAGTTTGCTGTTGACAACTTAGTTGTAGGGAGGGATGCCTTTTGTGAGCCTCCAGTATCCCTATGTAGGAATACTTTTGTGTGAATAATTCAACCGTTGCTTAGGTGGCCAAATCTATACTGAGGTAATTCAATATCTACAAAGGTAATCCAATCTCTATTCTAGTAATTCAATTTCTACTCTAGTATTTTGCTGATCTCTATGATTCCTGATATAACACTCACCGCCACTGGTATCTTTAAAATTTTTAATAAGTTGTAGTTGAACCTGACATGCTATCATATACCTCTATTTCTATTTGATTATTTGTTGTCATATGGATGGATTCTTCTACGTTGAGTTGTTATCACATGTTTTAACGAAGTTGTTGATATCATATTTTCCATTGCATATTATATTTCTAGTTATTGGTATATTGCACAAGTTATTTGACTAGTGAGTATCATATGACTTGAACCTCGTCACTGTTACATCGAGGTTAATCTTGATACTTATTAGGTACCGATTATGATGCACTCAGTAGCGGGCCTAGGGAGATAATTGCTTACACTGGTCGAGAGGGTTCAAGAGAGAGCTGCATGATCGTCGCAGTCCCCTGGAGCCTCATCTTTTACATTGGTACTGTTATTTTTAATATCTGAACAATATTGTAGTTTGAGAAATCATTATGTATTCTCTTAGAGCTCATGACTTTGTACTACCTAGTTCTGGGGAGATATGGTGAATATTACCATTTTGGCATATGTTAACTTTATTTCTGCTGTTATATTAAATTTTTGTCTTATTGAAACATGTTCTATTGATATAAACGTTATTAACTGATTGACTTATCTAGTTTTGGACATTAGGTGCTATCACGACCCCTATGTGAGATTTCAGTCATGGCAACAGTAAATTAATTTTTGTTCCATTAAGAAATCGGTAACTCCATTTTTCACAATTTAAGAGATTAAATTTCTCAGATTTCAACATCAACATTTTAATATGTCACAACCCAAACTGGAGGGCCATGACTGATATCCGGTCCATACTGGCCGAGCACCAATGTTCATTTTATCAAACCATTCTTATTATCTATAATGACCGACGAGATCAACATAAATGGTATACATGAATCATAAACAACCAACAATGATAGGTAATCGGATGAACCTATATAAAATGGTCCGAAAGGCTGTCATGAATATATAAATGAGTACGAACGAACAAGGCTGCTATGATAAACTATACAACAAAAACTAGCTGACAAGGCTATCTAATGCTTTACATTAGACGACACATGTCTATGTGCCTCTAAAGGAACATAAACGTTGTAATATCGCCGGAAAAGGACCCCTTCATAAATAATGTCTATAACAAAAATACATACCAAGACCCGGCAATTCTGGAGAAGGGATCTTGCCAATAACCGTTAAATTGAGCAGCCTACTATGGTTAGGGATCTTTATTACCTGTCTATTAGGACCTGTAGCATGACATGCATCGTCCATGAATAAAAGGAACGTTAGTACAAATAAAGTACTAAGTATGTAAGGTAATAAACATAAATAGGAATAGTGATATAAAGAGGGATAAATAATATACAACCCGTAACATCTGAGTGCCTCTAAGGGAGACTGACATGGAATATATGATACATATATATATATATATATATATATATATATATATATATATATATATATATATATATATATATATATATATAAATATATATATATATATATATATATGTGCCTATACACTTAAAAGCACACGCCTTTGTGGGCATAATCATTATCATATCGTACCTGGCCGTAATAGGCTTGGTAAAAATGTACCTGGCCATCATAAGGATAGGTAGAATCGTACCCGACCACATGGAGCTTGGTAAAATCAAACTGAACAGTGATTGCATATAGGTTCCATATCCGACCGACTATAGCACAACTCGATAGAGTAAAATATATATATATATATATATATATATATATATATATATATATATATATATAAAATGCATTATGGACTTATCGTTCTAAACCTTTCAGAATGACATAAAGTCGGTAACCTCCATATACGTTATTGGAGCAAATTCATGACGATGAGTATGATAGGAACTAGGAAATACCAACAACATTTGATACATAAGAATAAGAGAAGCAACATCAATATAAGTCGTTCCATAAGAAGGGAAACAGCGTAAGTACTGCTAACTTATAAGAATGAAGTATCTTTGGAAGCCCGTTGGTTTATGTTACATACCATCAAATTCGTGCAAAAAAAATAAAGGGATAGCCTCACGTACCTTGTATATGCTGCCCAACCTCAAGCTATAGAAATGTTATGGCTCCTTAGTCTACAATAAGAGAAATGATTCTATCAGTATCGTTTAAGCATCATAACTATTATATATAGACCGCAACCTATTTTATGATAAACAGACAATGCTTAACCTATTTATATGACTTCCCACAAGTTAAAAAAATTACCAAACAGCCCAAACAACATCAATAATAATTATATTAAACCTCAAAAAACAGTCCGACAATCAACAACAATAATAACAAGCATTTCGATAGATATTTCACAAGTTCTAGCTTCAACGACTTTGCCGCAACTTGGATAAGCTTAAATACATGTATAGTAACAGGTTACTTACCTTTACACAGATATAACAACTCCAATTTGATCTTACTTCACTATGAATTATCCTCGAAATGCAGCCACAAGAACAAGAAAGCAAAACGATCAATCAATTCGGATTTCTCGGTACTAGAATCCCTTTGAAAGACTTGAAATTACCTAGGGTTATTATGAAAATATTTGGTGAGTATTTAAAAAAAACAAAACATTTTAAATCCCCCACACGAGATGTAACCACACCAAAATCAGTAGCAATGAGATGAACAAGAAATTGACTAGCCCCACGAGATTCCCTACACTTGATATATGTTGTTTTCCCTTTGTTTGCATCTTGGATCATAAGAGAGATTTGAGAGGATGTTTTAGATGTCTGAATAGAGTGAAAAATAATGAGTTAAAATGGTCTTTAGGTGTCTCGTGTATATCAATATATCTCAACCGCCTAACTGGATCCCATATAGAGGTGCCCGCGGAGTTGGCAAAAATGCAAATATCTCTCTACTTCGATGTTGTATCGATGAACACTTTAATGCATTGGAAACTATACTCATGGATATTATACTTGGGGATTAACCATCCCATAATTCTAAGTACATTTAGATAAAAGCTTAGTAACTTTAGACCAAAATTTTAAGTAAAATTATGAGCGTAAGTTCCAATAATATTTTTCAACTTTTATTTAATAACTTGTTTGACTTCAAAACTTATGATACAAATATTATATGATTCAAGTACCTTAAACACATGACCTCCTTAGCATATTAATAACCTCTAATCTTACCCAAAAATATGAGTTATAACATCTTTTATTTGTTTAACTTCCAATTTCTAATACTTGTTAACCACTCCTATACACCCGTGTATCATTTAAGAGCAATATGATTAACTTCTTATTATCTCAAAGATAATCTCTCCCCAGATTTATGTCACTATCCACGGATATATGTTGACTAACTTACGACGTGATACAACGTATGCAAATATGGGTTGTAATATAATATACATATAGAGAGTAATTACAAAAACATCAAGACAGAGGAAAAATGCTCCTGATACCAACTATTAGATATCTATTAGCTGAAATAAATATCTTTACATTATATTTTTATACAAAAGTAACATGATTTATAAACCAAATAACATGTAAATAAACTAATGCGTAATTGGACACTAACCTCCAAACATTGATAGTATTAAGCTCGTATTCTCCGTGTGTAGGACCTTCTACACTCTATCAACTTATTTTTATGGTGTATTTAGAAAAATAATTGATGAGAGTTGGGGACCTCTAATGCTCTCATTTTATAGGCACAATTGTATTGGGGTAACATTTATTTGTAATAATTGGTCGAATGATATCATGATACGTGATACCAAAGACAGACAAAATGGCAAGTCAAGTGACAATTAGTAGCGGACCCGACTGTGTGATTGAGGTCGGGGAGATCCTGAAGGGAACAAAGTCAATGGAAGCAGATAAGGTATTTTCCATCAGATATCATTTAATAAGGAATATTATCTCATATTATATGAGCGGCCATTGCCGAGAATATTTGTATTCATGACTTGCCATTATATATTCATCAATACCCACTTTATTATCATTTATGTGGGATTTGATCGTAGGATCTTGGTTCCCTAGACATAGATATATGTAGCAGGCTCAGCAGCCATTGTAAGCGACAAAATTCTTGGGAAAAACATATGCTATATTATATTTTTCTCTTAATTAAATAACTTTATTTGCTCTTTTACATGAATTTAATTTTTGTCCTTGGATACATCGAGCTCAGAGTCAAGCTTGTAACATTCTTCAATTTCAACTGCGAAATCCAATTCTTTTAATCTTATTTCATTATCAATGTTTTGATAAAAGAAGTTTGTTTGTCTATAAACCACGCAACAAATTTAATTGTACCATTTTTCGGGAAACATTTGGCGTCTACTACGGGGATTATACAGTTGCATAATTTCTTTGAACCTTACGTATATTACTAACTTTTTTCCTTAACAAGAAATCAAAATGACAGCTAATGATGTCAATATCAAACACAACATTGAGGGACGCGAAGATTTTTCTCAACATGAAGACTCAATCAGCGAAACCCGTAACGAAGGGGACAAATAAACCCTGGTTCGTGAAAGTAAGTACCCTCTATAGTTGGGGGAGCCAACTCCCGATGATGCGAAGGAGTAACTAAGAGAGCAACAGAAGCCATCATGTCCCAACTATCAAGACAAGATCAGGTGATGTCGGAGTTGAAGCAAACATTGTTAGGCGCTTCCAATAATGCGAGTGGAAGAGGCCCAGTTCCTCCCCTCCTTCAAATCAAATGACTTAAAGAGTAGATAACAACATTCAAGAGACTAGGTTAGTTTTGATGAAGCTGGAGGGACCGTTAGCTGAATAGGAAACAATAACGGGAATGATCCCTTCAAAACTGAGCTTAGACGGTTTATGAGGAAAATGTATGAATGGATGGATCAAAATGCAAAGGAGTTTCATGCTAGAATAGATAAGATTCGGGGCAAACCATCAATATTAAAAGGCCTATATTTAAGAAATACACATAATTACCATATAAATCGAGCGTATCACCAAAGTTGATAATGTAGAAGTTCAAGATGCCGGACATACCAAAATACGACGGGGCTTCAGATCCACAGGAGCACATCACAACCTATACCATGGTTGTGAAAGGGAGAAATTTTGGCTTAACATGAGAACCAATCTGTCATATAGAAGAAGTTTGGTGATACCCTTACAAAGGAGGCTCTTACGTGATATTCACTTTTACCCGAGCATGCCGCTGAATCTTTTGAAATGCTTGCACATTCATTCATTAAGGCCCATGCCGGAGTCAGGAAGTTGGACATATTTCGCATCACGTAAGGTGAGTCTGAATTGCTATGGGAATTCATGATCAGATTACAAAAAGAGAGATATTGCTACTACCTAGACTAGATGAGTGAGCAGCTGATTTGTTCACAAAGGGTTTGAATCTAAGAAGCTCCGATACCTTCCAAAAGCTAAATGAAATCCTGCTCGAATTCCAAAAGACCACATGGGCAGAAATCCATAACTGTTATGATTCAAAAAATAAGGATAAAAGACGATTAGGTCGGGTTTAGGACATCAACCAAGGGACGAGACCGAGACAGGAACCACTATAGGTTCAAAGGCAATTTTGATGCAGATCAGTGATGTTCTAAAGGTCATTTCTGCCATACAATATAACCAATGGATGCGATAGAAAAGTGTTCTAGTCCTTGAATAGATTCGCTCCTGATAAAAGAACCGACCACTGAAAAACAGGTCATTTCAAGAAAAAGAGAAATTGGGGGCCTAAGATTCCACATAAGCTAGTTTATTAGATTACAACTTCAGCATTAATGAATTGGAGTTAGTATTGCGATGAGGAATATCAAAGAAGCATGATTCTCGAAGCTAATCAGATCTGGTCCCAACAAGAGTGATCCTAACTTATGGTGCAAATATCATGAGACTCACGACCATAGAATTGGTGACTGCCGTCATCTGCTTAAAGAGATGGTGATGTTGTTGAAGAATGGCCATCTAAGGGAAATTTTGAGCGACCAAGCCAAGAAAAATTACGGTCGTAGTGGGTATAATGTAGAGGCTTCAAAGACAATAGAAGACTCCCCTTGGTTGACTATCAACATGATTTTCGGAGGAAATGAAATTAATGGCGTAACCTTCTCGGAGGACAAGAAAATAAAGGTATCAGGGACCCACAACAAGAGACTCCTGAGAAGTCACAGAAGATTATCAGGGACCCACAACAAGAGACTCTTGAGAAGTCACAGAAGATTACATTAGCCTTACGGAGCAAGACATCGATGAACTTCTTCTGCCATATAGTGACGCTCAGGTAATTTCTCTTAATGTCTTCGAATTCAAAATTAAGTGTGTTTAGGTTGACCCATGAAGCTCATCTAACATCATTCCATGGAGAGTGCTTGAACAAGAAAAGTTGACTGGAAGCATCATTCTGGCGACAAAGCTCTTAGTTGGATTCAACTTGACAAGTGTGACAACTAGAGGAGTGTTCCTGCTACCCACGAACTCAGAAGGGGGAACAAAGACATTCTTATTCGATGCCATAGATGACGACATGTGCTACAACGTAATCCTCGGAAGGCCTTGGATACATTATAAGAAGGGTGTCCCCTCAACATACCATCAACTGCAAAAATTCCCATCCCCAATCAGCCAACAATAAGAGAGATAAACATAGTCTGGATCTCCAGCAACAAGGTGAAGGAGCCCAACAAATAGCAACTACAGGAACCAATGTCTTCTCCCTTTCCAAATGAAGATAATAAAGGCAAATAGTCATTAGAATTCAACCAGGTGCCGAGTTATTTTTATGTACTGGAGGAAACATATGCTATCAAGTCCACTACAAACTCGAGCAAATGGTTTTATTCAAAGAATTCTTGGAAAGGAGGTTTAATTTGGGGACATGACTTAATCCAAACTCAAGTTAGATTTTATAAATTTTCTTAAATCTAACACAAATTACTTTTCATGGTTGCACTCGGATATGATTGGTATCCCATTGGAAGTGGCTGTGCACAAGCTAGTCCTGAACCCAAGCTACTTATCAGTAAGGAAGAAGAAGTGTCGGATTGTTGAAGTCATAAATGGGTTTGTAATAGAGAAATTAACCCAATTACTCAATATCGGTTCCATACGGGAGGCAAAGTATCCAAAGTGGTTAGCCAAAGTAGCTATAGTTCCTAAAAGGAATAACAAGTTTAGAATGTGCGTAGACTATAAGGATCTAAACAAGACATTCCCTAAAGACTCGTTCCCATTACCAAATATTGATGATACAACCAAGCATGAGTTGATAAGTCTCCTTGATTCTTACTCTAGGTATAATCAAATCAAGATGAACCCAGAGGATAAGGAAAAAACTTTGTTCATAGTGAATTTTGGCACATATTGTTATAATGTGATGCAATTTGGGCTGAAGAATGCCTTGTGAACAAGATATTCAAAAATCAAATAAGAACAAATATGGAATATACCTTGACGACATGTTAGTAAAGTGTTTGAATGTAGGAGATAACCTGAAACACCTCTAAGAAACCTTTAATATCTTGAGGAAGAATAACATGAAACTCAACCCGAAAACATGTCCTTCTAGGGTTTGCTCTGGAAATTTCTTGGGGTTTTTGGTCTCGTAAAGATGTATTTAGGTAAATCCTTATAAAATCAAATCCACAAAAGATATCCCTGACTAGATAAAAAGTGTGAAGGAGGTTCAGAGCATAACCAGTAGGTTAGTAACCTTAAGCATGTTCATCTCGAGATCACTAGAAAAAATCCATCACTTCTTCCCAGTAATAAAAAAGAAGAACAATTTCAAAAGGACTACAGAATGTCAATAGGCCTTGAATGACCTAAAAGGTTACCTATCAAGCCCCCCGTTCCTGTCAAAACTAGGGGATGGCGAGTTATTGCTAATACATCTAGAAGTCTCGGAAGTAGCATCTGTGACGTTCTAGTCCCAGAGGAAGAATGTACACCGTTTTGTATTTATTATGTTAGTAAAATATTATAGGGAGTGAATAGTTGCTATCTACAGCTCGAAAACATGGCCTTAGCTCTCGTAGTCGCCTCTCGAAATCTTAGGCCATATTTTCAATGCCACTCGATAGCCGTTGTGACAACCTTTTCGTTAAGGAATGTTTTTCACGAGCCTAAGTTGTTAGGCCGCTTGGCCAAAGGGGCAGTCGAAATTAGTGATTTCGATATCAAGTACAACCATACGACTGTGATCAAATCACAAGTTTTAGCAGACTTTGTGGCCACTTTTAGTCCTGAATTAATGGCCTAACTTCTAAAAATACAGTGCTAGTCTCGAAAATAAATTTAGGAGTTCGAACCTTGTTTTTGTATGGGGCTTCCAATGTAAAATGGTCCAAGCTAGTGGTAGTTCTAGTCACGTCCTCGGGAGAAATATGGAGGTAGGCCATTAAGAGTTTTCAGTTAACTAAAAATAAAGCTATGTATGAGACTTTGGTTGTAAGACTTCAACTGGGAGGGGGACTTGGCTCCAAGGTCATCGAGATCAAATGTGATTCTCGGCTGGTAGTAAGCCAAGTGTACGAGATTTTTTATACAAAGGAAGAACAAGTACAACAATATGTGCACAAGCTTCAAGCATTTATTATACAATTTAGAGAATGGTGGATCATACACATTTAGAGAGAAGAGAATGTGGAAGCAGATGCATTGGCCAATTTGGAGTCATCTATGGAGATGAAAGGATCTGACTCTCGGATTGTCATTTAGAATCTACTCGATATTAGACGTTGATGGTTACTGCGAGGTTAATTCAACCAATGTAGACTCGGACTGGAGGAATGAGTTCATCGAATAACTTTGATATGGAAAATTTCCCAAAGACCCGGAGGCATCCAAGGCACTGCACACCAAAGCGGCTCCTTACTGCCTCATGGATAGGAAATATATAGGAGGTCGTACCAAGGCCCGTTGGCCCGATTTCGAGGAGCCTCAGAGGCGGATGTGTTGAGAGAAGTCTATGAAGAAATTTGCGAGAAAACGATTAGTGAAAATTTGTTAGTACTAAAGCTTGCCAAGGCACAATACGATTGGACTTAGATGGAAAAAGACAGAAAGATATTCGCTAAAAAAAGCGATAAATGTCAATACTATGAACAATTGGTATACAAACTGGCGAAAATCTTGCACTCGACAATGTGCCATGACCACTTATGAAATTGGGGATGGATATAGTTGGTCCACTACTATAGGCTCCCAAAAATATAAGATTCCTTTTAATTTTAACAGATTACTTTACTAAATGGGTTGAAGCAGGTTCTTACCAAAATATTGTTGAGCGCGAAGTAGTCGACTTCTCATGAGACCCCCCCATAAATTGCTGATTCAGAATATCAAAAGATATTGCTTGCAAAAATAAACCATAGTTCATAGTCTTAGAAGTCCCAAAATTGCTGGAAGATTTGAAAATCAAGAGGATTACATCCTCACAATACCATCCGAGCGTCAATAGACAAGTGGAATCAACTAATAAGGTGATTATCCAAATATTAGGAAAGAGGTTAAAAGTTGCTAAAGGCAAATTGCCCAAAGCGTTACTGGGTATGCTAGGGGCATAGCGGACAAGGTAAAATTCGAGTACAGAAGAAACAGCTTTCTCTCTCGCATGTAGAGCGGAAGCTATCATATTGGTGGAATTAGCTAACTTTGCAATTTTCTGAGCAAACGAAGAAGAAAACAATAAGGCGTTGCTGGTGAAGATGGATTTTCTCGATAAACATAGGGACATGGCATATGTAAGGATTGTGGCTCAAAATCAAAGGACGGAAAGATATTATAATTTGAGGGTCAATCTCCACTACTTCGATGTCAGAGACTTGTTCCTCAGAAAAATGAATCTGAAAGCTCAGGAAATCATTGCTAGGAAGCTAGGTCCGACATGGAAAAGTCCCTACTAGGTATCTGCCATAACCGGTAAATGATTGTACGAATTGAAAAATCAATATTGATTCAAATTTCCCAGCAATTGGAACGTGACTCACCTCAAAAGGTCACTTCTAATGGATCCTATAAACAATGAAAGTATGTGCTGTATTCTTTTTCCCTTTGACTAGTTTTTGTCCAAATTGAATTTTTCTTGCAAGGTCTTTAGCAGAGCATCAAAGGAAATCATACTACAAAAGGAGCATCATTGGCAAGGTTAATACCTTTAAATGAAAAGGCATTGAAATGATAAATCACTATAGGATGGTTAAATAATATTTAGCTCGATGAAAAATTCCTAATAGGAAGCAAAGCTCGGCATCAAACCAAAGACTATTTAACCATTCACCAGTTGTTTGCATAAACATAGGAAAACATACAATGTTCTAATTTTCATTCTTCGTATATGGGGGGGGGGGGGGGGAGATAGTATAAGATACCACAACAAGAATGGTGCATAAACCGGGCACTGCGAGAACCGGGAACAATAATGTTTCATCTGGATCAGGGACTTCATGACCAGTTTCGTATAAATAAGTTGTACAAGTTAGCCACATATATTGGAATTTTTATTTTTTATTTAGAAAATGAATGCGTATGTACTTTTAGATATAGAAGGAATATAATAGTTTCCTTTTATTTTTATTCTTTTTCTTATCCAAACGACGAGTTGATTTTATCATCTAAAAGTTAACATAAATTGAAATGTCCTTGCCGGAGTAAACATGAGACGCCCTCTTAAAGAACGCCATAAAAATAAGAGGGCCCTCTTTATGAAACCCTCATAGTAAAGGATTGACTCCGGAAGAATTTATTCCTATTATCAAAAGATATTGGATGAAAGTATATTTGAAGCTTTAACTAATTCAACGAAAAATAATGTATTTTGCACAATAATTAAGCAACAATTGTCTTCATTTATCAAAATGCAAAACCCAGTGAAAAGTTTGGCATGGCTACAAAGTACAAAAAATAGCAAAAATAGAAGAAAAAGAAGAAAGAATCTGAGCATTATCGTTGCCGAGAGAGAGATCTGCGTCCTCCCCTTCTCCCATGGAAGAAGTCGGACCAAATGACGGTTTGGGAACTAGACCTTCATCATCATCATTTGGTCTCTATAGTCACTTCTCAAAGACTCGATTGTAGCAGGCCAAGCATGTCTATTCTCTCGGGTGGTTAGATCCAATTCTAAGGCCTTAACGATGCAATCACCAATATCGACGATGCTCTCTTCCAAGATTTTCCTTCTCATGTTATATATAACATATGTCTTTTCAATTATGAAGGACTATGTTGGTACTGGATTCTGGATTTGTGCCTATCAATCTTAGATAGAGGTCGTCCCTTTCAAATCTTATGGACCGATGTGAGAATCAAGTTCCATAGTCGTGGATAAATAGATCCAATTTGGTTCCATTATTCTCTTAAACTATTCCTCCAGCTTGGTACTCTTCTTCCCGGCGGTATTGGCTTCCTCGGTTTTGGAGGTCAGTTCAACCTTCAGGTTACTTATTTGGTCTTTTGAGGCCGACTCACACTCAAAAACAACAAGCCCAGTATCTTGGAGCTCAACCAACTTAACCTAAGCCACTTGAAGTTGTGCATGTAATTAAGTGGCTTCTTGGCTGTTGGCTATCATTTCTTGTTCACTTGGCTTCAACCGGGCCTCATGCTCGCCCGCCTCAGTAGCTTTTGCCTCCAATGCCAAGGGGAGCTCATCAAGTTGGTCCATTTTATCTAACAGTTGATCCTGCTTGGAAGCGAGCCTTTGCATATAGAGGATAAATTTCAGCATGCCCTTGGAAGTGAGAAAGTTGGCATATAAATGGAAAATATATAGCAAAGTCCATTGTAGCAGATAAATGGACAGGATGTTTTAAGAAAATAAACACGGTACCAATGTCATGCTATGCATGGTATTATTTAACACTCTCCGGAAAGGGAGCATATTTTCTTCCTATCTCTCTCTAAAGCCAATGGCTTCAAGTAATGCACAAGCTCCTCCGGCTTGGGCAATATATGGCACTCCTTCGAAACCAACATAATAGTACTTCTCCTTCCATGGGGATTTGGGGAAGGGAGGAATTGTAGTGGGTGCTTGTGGCGAAGGTGCAACTAGTGTTGAAGGGCCTGAAGTTACTGGCTTTGAAGGTTGAGAAGCAAATGCTGCAGGAGCAACGGTTATCATTGGTTGATTAGTGGCCGAAAGCAAAGGAAGCCCGGGGTCTGAATTCCTTGAATCTAAGATAGTAATGGGGATTGGAAAATGAGAGTCGACATTATCCACCAAGTCCATCTCGCCCAAAATCTCTTGGGTGTCTCCTGCAGATGGGTTTTGAAGCTCTTCCCCACTAAGCATCCGGTTGAGCTAACGAAGAGATTCTTTTCCTTTAGCGGAGTCACTTCATCACTAGCTTCCCCATCCTAAAAAACAACCACTATGGCCGGCTTGTCCGTTTACTTTCTTTATTTTCTTATTTTGAGCCCTAACTGGAAAGAACATCGCCCTTTTTATTGCTTTTTCTCTAGATGTGCACTCTAAGAGGAAGCACCTTCACCGAAAGCAGGTCTACGTGCACTACTTTGATCAAGGGAACTTTGTAGCACCCTGATGTACTCCTTGGGGTCAATTTAAATATTGACCTGGAGGAAGGTGACAGAGCCTTGCGGATGTCTTGAACTAAGCAAAAAATAGACTTGGCGGATTTTATGTTGAAGTTACCTATGTTCATGCAAAGATAAAATGAAGCACTTCATCGGCTGATTCTGGCATTGTAATTTCCAGAATCTTCTAAATCCACTGGTCCAGGCCTTGAACCCCTGGTGGTTCCTACCAGGTAGCTAAAATAAAAGAAACGGAGAGGTCAGCAGTAACGAAAATCAATCTTTTCACGAAGGAAGAAAATGAATCAAAAACTTACAAAAATCGTTCCACGACACATGGAAAGATGGAGATGTGGTAGGGATGAGGTCCCTGGTTGCGACTTTGACAAATTGCTCCATCCACCCGTGATCATTGTCATCGTCCAGTCTAGTGAGAATAGCGTGCTGACTATATTTTCTGAAATTTATTACTCACCCACGAAATATTTTGGCTGAGTAGAGATTCTTCATGTGTATAAGGGTTATTGTTTCTCCAGTCTCCGTGCTCACCTGGCGTAGGCAAGCCACCATTCGCCATATAGATGGGCCTGCTTGAGCCAAGCAGACCCAGTACTGGTGGCAGAACTTCAAAGTTACGGGGTCGAACCCTTCATTCGACAATAAGGAAAATAGACCCAAGGTACATGGATACATAGACATGCGTAAAATCCTCCTTAGTGAAGGTACCTCGCTGTATCATATCCAAAGCGATTATGTTGAGGTTAGAGTAGTTGCGCTCCTCCTTCACTGCAGGGATATTAGAAGGGCGAACAGAGGAGGGATACGTACTAACAACATAAGTTCGTGAAGAGATAGATGGAGATTTCTCTTGGAAGTCATTAACAGTACCAAGGTGTTTACAGTATGAGGCGCTGAATTGGCGTAGCGTCGTTGTTTTTCTTTGGCCTCCACTAAAGAGAAGGTAAGAGTTTTTAAAGAATGCAATAGAAGAATCCATGGTAACAAGGAGGTGGTAAAATTTTTGTTAAAAAACATTGAGGAAGATTAAAAACATCCTAAGCAACCGTAGAGTTAAAACAGAGAAATGAAGGGTTTATGACAACTAAGAATCTGAAAGTAAAGAGGTAAAGTGATGAGTATAAGTAAAGATATAGACGGCAAAAATCTTGGTATTGTTTACCTTGAAAATCGGAGAATTTGTTTGCTGAATCGTGGGGCACTCATGTTTGGGGTATCAAATATGAGGACATGTGCATCGTTTCAAGCATCTGAAACTGTTCAGGAACTTTTCCACCAAGAAAGGGATCTTCACCATTTTCCCCTTGACACAAAGATGTGTCACCAGAAAGCATGTGGCTATTTGTGTATGGCAAAATTGCTTCATAATAAATAGTCGAATGATAACATAACTTGTGGAATCAAAGACAGACAAAAGGCTAGTCAAGTGACAATCAGTACCGCACACGGCAACTGAGATTAATGTCGGGGAGATCCCAAAGGAAACACAATCAACGGAAGCATATCAGGTATTTGCTATTGGATAGCATTCAATAAGGAAATATTCTCTCATATTAAATGAGCGGTCCTTGTAGAGAATGTTTGTATTCATGGCCTGTCGTTACATACTTGTCAAGGCTCCCTTTATTATTATTTAAGCGGGGCTTGATCCTAGGATCTTATTTTCCTAGATATAACCACAAATATCAGGCTCAATAGTCATTGTAAGCGACCAAAGTCTTTGAAAAAACATGTGATATATTTCATTTTTGCTTTCAATTAAACATCTTTATTTGCTATGTTACATTAAATTCATTTTTTTCTCTCGAAGTTAGGCTTATCTTCTTCTTCAATTTTAATTGCTATGTCCTGTTTTCAATCTTATATTATTATTTTGATCAAATCACTTCACTTGTCTATAAATCACATAGCAAATTTAATTATATTGTTTTACAGTTAAACAACAAATGCCAATTTTTTCCATCTAAACGTTATGAGGTAATAAATTAGGGGCATTCATCTGAATGTTAGTTCATTCAATAAAAAACATAATTAAGCTAACCATTTAAACGTGAAAATTTGACAGAATAAATAGTGCGGACTACATAATGAAGAAAGTAACTTGCAAGAACATCATTATATATAAAACATAAACATAACAAGGCCTGAGTGCAGGATTCTCATTTTGGTGTCAAAACAAAACCTTGACTTTCTTCAGTTAAATTTTCTTGCCAGTCACTAAGGATTGCTAGTACAGATCAGATCTGGTCCTTCAAAAACTCTATCTGAGATATCGAAATCAAATAAGGTACTGGAAAATAAGTTGTCAAATCCATTTATCTCTGGAAGTTCTGCATTCATCTGGGTAATAAAAGCTTCATTTGCTGATGTATCATTGACATGTGCTAGGGATGTGATACTATGATTCACATGGTTATTTCCCACGTTCATGTTATTACATTCCGAGGAAAATTGTATCGTATTAACTGTGTTCTCCATGGGCACTTCACCTGCATAGAAGGCCATTTGGTTCGCGGTGATTTCAGTCTCCTCTACGAGGATGGCTACCTGCAATAAGGTAAATTTCTTCATTCATAATCATGAACATAAAGAGCTGTCATATCTAGTGCTTGAAGGAAATGATATTTGATATTGCCACTATTCTAGTTTTAAGACACTAGTATGTATAAGACAACTGTTTTATACATATTGGGAATCACCTATTTTACCTCCTACATCCTCAATGAAATTAATATGTTCTTATAACCATAGAAATGTCACGGCACGTTCTCATGATATTTTTGATATGGTCATTTATTAAACTAACAGCCAAATCAAATATCGCCATATAAAATGAAAAGAAAGGAGTATATGAACCTGCTGTTCGAGGGCAAAAATATGACCGCCACAGCCATAAATTGGATCCTGCATCCTAGCCAAGGCTTCACATGACATGGTTACAGCAGCTTCACTCCGGCAGTGCAGTGGAAGGTGCAGAAGCAGCTTGGAAACGTTGCTTGCTCCGAACATCTTGTGAACTGCTGCAAAATGGATGGTTACTTGCTCATAACAGAAGTAAGGCGCGAAAATGCTTGCAATGTACATAAATAAAATTTCAAATGCAGAACTACCAAGAACGAGTGGTATCGATAACTATAATGCAGGTACGTTTTCAGTGCCAACTCACAGCACATCAACTCAAAAATCTGCATGCAAGGTGCAGAAGTGTAGTATGAGTACAACCGGCCACATATACTTAATAAGTATCATAACTCACCTCGACGAGGTAATAGAAGCAAAAATTATTAGTGATACTCGCTATCACTTGTACAGTTCGTAATTTGAAAAACATATGGATCAAATATACGATCAAATAAGGAAATCTCAAATAAAACCACCTTGGTGCTCACAACTCTTTGTTTTAAAGTGTTCTGCTCAATCAACAATCCAATATATAAGGAAGATATGTAACTAAATCAGATAAAGAGTCGAGGAAATTGTATGTAAAAATAAAATGCAATAATCAAATATCAGTCCGTTACGGCGTGCAACCCGATCGAACTAACAATAATCCAATAAGGCATGCAGATGTGTGCAACTAAATCCATGTAATAGTAACCAACTCACCTACAGCTCGCATCAACCAGAAACACGTTGGTTTCTTACAATCTGTGTGTACATAATAAGGAGAGAAATATGAGAAGGTGATCCTAGGGTGATGGATGCATATCCATACGTTACACGGACAACTCCTGTGTTGCACGATCAACTCACGTGCTAATAATATCAATTGCATGGATAACTCACGTGCTATAATATAAATATCTGGGTCTGCATGGACAACTCACGTGCTAATAATATCAATCGGCACGGATGACTCATGTGACATACATGCAAAACACTCGCAAATATCACAATTCGTTTGGCATGGTTACAAACACAATATCATAAATCGCCCACCATGATCACATGCATAACAAGATAATCTGCCCGACGTGGTCACAAGCCTAACAACGCAATCTACCCAGCATGGTCCCAAGCATAACATACAATCCGTCCGATGTGGTCATAGATATAACAACAAAATTTGCTCAGCTTGGTCACATGCATCGACTCCAAATCATATCACACATAAACATGTATATAAAGAACACATGTATATGATGAATAAATATCAGATTTCATGCTCATGGAACTAGAATAATAATATGCTAAAGTGTAAGCATGTGTAAAGTGTGATATCGTATGTCAAATCAATAATTTCATCACAAAAATAGCAATTACCAAGTTTATTCAGGAAATTATTCTATTCGTAACGTCAAGCATGGATTTAATGGTTCACAACAATGTTACAAATATGACAAACATTAATAGCTTAAAGTTTATAATCTATTCTAGGCTTATCATATCCTAAGCACTACCCTAAGCATGGATAAATACCTCGATGCTCGCACATGAACTCAAAACCCACGCATATGCGCACCCATAGCACGTAGCTATCACAAATAATTCATGCAACTAATGCTTTAATAACCTTTAGATAAGATACTTACCTCCAACAAGCTAAAATAGATACCCAAGCCAAACAACACTCTAAAAAGGCCATCCACGGGTATCAACTTCCAAACCGCGCGAAACTAGCCAAAAGTAACTCAAAAACATGAAATAATACCACATGATACAAACTCAATCGATAAAGGTCAAAGCATTAATCAAAACTCAAAGTCAATCAAAAAGTAAAATTGGGTCTCGCACCTCGAACCTAACAAAATTCACAAAATTTGATAATTCATTTAATTACGATTCCAAACATACTAATTTCAGTCAAATCTGAATCCTAATCAATATTCAAAATCAAGTTTTACTTTAGGAAAGTTTAGACAAAAACTCTCAATTTCTCTTTCAAAATCATCAATCAAATGCTAAAATCAAAGATGGAATCACAAAATATAATCAAAATAGAGAAAAAAAACACATACCCCAATCCATGTGGTGAAAATTGTCTCCAAAACCGTCGAAATCCGAGCTCCCCAACTCAAAATGTGATGAAATAACTCAAAGTCAGAATATAGAGTACTTATCATCACTGAACAAGAATAATCATCGTGATCGCGAAGAACAAATGCTAATGCCACAAAAATTCTCTACGTGTTTGCCTTACTAGCTATATGAAAGCAATGCCCACAAACACCCAAGCTTTGCCAATGCGACCAAGCTGACGCAAACATGATTAAGAATTACCCAGCTCCCACCTCTTGCTCAATACTATAAGACCGCCATGCACCACATGCGAACGTGAATGGTAACTAATTCAAAATCTCCGTAAACAGATATAATATGTCGCGTCTGCGTTAAACAAACTACAAGTGGCCAAATCAGACTTTGCAATCACGAAGAACACCAGAGACTTCAGATAATAACAAAAACCAGCAACACAACCATGAAGAATAGGGTCTGATTCCACCCCGAAAACTCATACGAGCCCCTAGGGACCCCGTCTGAATATACCAACAAGTTCCAATAAAAAACATGAACCTACTCGATTCATTTCTCAAACCAAACTTAATGAATTTTTGAATTTTTAATTTCAAAAACTCATCCCGAGCCATACCAAATAAACTCGAAGTAAACTCAATTTTTTTAATTCAAGTTCCAAATAACATAAAAATCTATTCTGATTCTCGGAACAACAATATGAACTTGATATCACCATACTAAACTCCCGAACAAAATTATGAACATTTCAAACCTTCAAATTGCCAACTTGTACCAAATAGTGCTGAAACCTCCTAGAAATATCCAAATGTAAATTCAGGCATAAGCCCAAGTTTAAAATCAAAATCCGAACCTAATTCACCCATCAAAACTCCGATCCGATATCAAATACACAAAAATCAAACTTGGTCAACTCTTCCAATTCAAAGTATTAAAAATAAAAATAATTTTTCCAAACTGATTCTAAATCAACTGAAAACTGAAAATGATGATATACAGAAGTCATAAGACAACATAAAGAGCTAGTTATGCCCTGAAACCATTGAACGAGGTACAAATATTCAAAAAGACCGATCGGGTTGTTACTGGTCTTAGCTTACTCAAGACCGTTTCATCGCTTAATATGAAAAGTTTAAAAACTTGATGTTTGAACCATGAAATTCTTTGAGTTGTGATGCTTGATTATTGATTCTATATGCCATATTGATGATTTGAACTTAGAAGCGAGTTCGTATGATTTTTTATGTTTGTGGATATTTGTCTTGGAGACTGAGGGGCTCGGATTAGTTTCAAATGAGTTTTGGACTATTTTGGCAAGACTAGGATGTGTTGGTGCTGCAGACCTCGCACTTGAGAGTTTGTTAACGCTCGAATTTGTGATGTTGGGTAGGGGCTGGGACACTTTGCAGTTGCAAAGCTTTTATAATGTGGTCAAATTTTGCATTTGCGGCACTATTTCGGTTTTGGCGAAGATTATTTTGCATTTGCAACGGTCCGAATGTTTGTATTTGCAATGAGTGTGTCACGCCCTAAAATTGAGGCGCACGACCGACGCTCAACCGAGTGAACCAGGCTGCGAAACTCATTAGATTCTTTCTACCCAAACTCACTCATGATTAAAGAGAAGGCGTATTTTCATCAGTTAAATTGTAAGGATACTAGTTACCTTTTACTAGTTACATAATTTTTAGGTCTCCGAATACATCTATTCTTATAGGTTGAATGGAACAAGTGATCAAAATATAACATGTCTTTGTTTGACTTTTCTAACACCCATGTACAACCCACATTGTGTCTACAGAACCTCTAAGTGATACAAAAGAGTGCTATAATAGTGTCGGCAACAAGGCTCCGGCGATAGCTTAAAATGTAATAGTAGTATGAACAAAAGATACAATACATGACCCATGCTGAAGTGGGGCTCACCAACTCTATTGAGAAGAGGATGTACCATTAACGTTGATCAACACTACCTACTGTAGAATCACTTGCATCCATTTAAAGATGCAGTTCCCCCAGCAAAAGGGATGTTTGTACTGTCAAATAGTATTAGTATGTATAACAAAAATCATCTCAATAGAATGAACAATAATACAAGAAGGAAAACTCACGAACTCAATAGAAGCCTCAAACAATACCAAAACATCAAGTTAAGAATCATATAAGCTTTCATGTAAGTTTCCATGATTTTAGGTTGGGGGATTGTTAATATGGATAAACTATCATCCACAATACCTCCGATTCTTACACAGAGTCCGATCACGACCCGATCTGCCAGGTCATCTCATTTGAGACATCAACCATAATCATAATTTCAATTATAATGTCAAGCAAAGATACCATCATCTGTATGGCATGGCGTCCGCTCATGGCCCGATCGACTAGGACGTCTCGCCCGAGACATTACCATTTTCTATTAATTCCCTCATTTCATACTTTTTTCAATTCGACGCACTAGTGGCCACAATTGTTATATCATATTTGGGACATGGACGTATTTCATAGTTCAAGTTCTTTTCCATATTCCAAAATTATTATCATCATCAACAACAACAAGGCCTTTTTTTCAAGGCTTGAATACTCATGTGAGCAATTTAGAATCTAAGGCACACAGAGACTTTTCATACAATTTGGCATAACAATCTTTGTTTGAATTTGACTTGAAGTCTTGGGCTTTTTAGCACGTATTCCGTGCTTTGAACACATCCTCAAATGATAATATAATATGATGAAAGCATTCGAATACATAATACACATATATTTTTCAATTCAAGTACACTCGGACTAGCAATTTCTATAACGATCAATTTTTGACTTACACTGATTGCATGAATACCATTGGATTCAATTCTAAGAAGAGGGAGTTTGGCCAACATACCTCGATAGGGATCCCTTTAAACTTAAAAACGTTTCAGAATTCTTATCATTTTCGATCTATTTAGAAATATAACGAGTTTGACAAAAACTAGGAAATGATCATGATTTTAGCTCATTTGAGCATATTATCAAACACTAAGTGTGCATTAATATTTTTAAGGCTCTTTTGTGAAATATTTCATCATTCTTTAACTCGTTTTCTACCATCTTAAGCTTATAACCTTCCCACATTCTTTTTTAACACATGCATGCAAGATTACAACCCTCACACCCAAGAATTGTTTTTCTAATTATTCCCTTTTTAGTAGAATTTCAAAATTAAGAGCTAGGGCATATAGTCTTACTATTAAGATGAGAACTTTTCAGCTAATATTCGAGGACTAAGCAAGAATTGTTGGAGAATTGTTGGTGCCCCACAACCCTATGGGTTGGATATTTGAGAACGAAAAGATAGTATACGAGATAGGTTTCATATGTCTCATGAGTCATGAGAAAACATATCATAGTATTGAGGAGAGGTACTAAGACATATGTTCTTATCTTCTAGAATCTATAAGGTTTTAGGAAACTTCACTTTCTCTCTTTTTCTATCTCCTGACTTTGTTCTTTTATAAAGTATTAATCCTTCTTGTTTTATTCACTCACAGATTGCAAGAATACGTGCTTTGTCCCCAGATGATCAGGACCTAGAGCCCTAAATTTCTGCCACTACTAGAGGTAAGGGCCAATGTAAGGGCATAGGTTGAGGTAGAGGCAAAGCGCAGCATAGAAAACTCACAGGGACACCAATAGTTGAGCCCCTGATAGCTTAGAATGATGAGGTTCATGATTAGGTCGAGCCAATAGGACCAACACAAGTCCTAGAGGGGTTTATTTCTACCATAGTGCTTCTGGATTCCTTAGTCCGCATGGTTTACTCTATGGAGTTTATGGCTCATGAAGGTGTGTTTCCTTTGACACTAGCCATTTCTCAAAATAGGGGAGGATTTTAAACTCTTGCTACTCAAACCTAGAGCAGATGGACCGTAACTATCCAACCCTAGGAGTTCTACCAATTGAGGTGGTTTGGCATATTGCTGCCATCCATCCCGGGAATAGGCCCAAGATGTTAGCTGATGAGATAAAGAGGTTAGATAAGTTCACCAAGTTGTTTCCCCCTTACTTTAGCGGTGCACCTTCAAAGGATGCCTAGGACTTCTTTGACCTTTGCCATGAGGTTTTGTGCAATCTAGGACAAGTGGATTCCAATGTAGCTGATTTTATTGTCTTTTAGATGCTTGGTTTCACCAAGAGGTGGTGGCAGCTTTATGAGCTGGGTGGTCAAGAAGGATTACCTCCACTAATAGGGCCCAATTCTCGTAGTAATTTTTGAAGAAATTCATTTCCCTCACTCAGATAGATAAGTTGCACAACCAGTTCTAGTACCTTTAGTAGGGTATAATGACAATTACTCAGTATGTGTCTTATATTTGTTGATTTCTCTTGCCATTTAGCTATCCTGATCCCAACTGAGAGGGAGAAGGTGCAGAGGTTCATAAAGGGTCTTACGTTTGAAATAAGTCTTAATATGGAAAGAGAGGCCAAGACTAAGATTTCTTTTACTTAGGTGGTGCAGATTCCCTAGAGGATTGAGCGCGTTATAGACCAAGCGTGGGAGATGACCTCTCACAAGAGGCCCCATTATTTTGGATAGATTTGGTGGTGCCTTGTATAGAGGCTACGGTTCCATTGGTAAAGGCCATTCTATCAGGTTAGTACATTCAGCACTACAAGTCACACATGGTACACCATGCAACCACAATGATTATGGATCTCGTAACGAGAAGCTAGCATATAGTTCACCTCAAGCTCCTATTAGTGAAACTTTGATAGAGATTTACTAAGGTAGTCATTTGGGTTATTAGTGGTAGCTCGGTTCAACAGGCATGTCACCAAAGGCATTTATATGTGTGTGGGGATCCGAGTCATGTTGCGTGGTTTTTCCCTAGGTCGTAGAGCAGTATACCACAGTAGGGTGCTCATGCCATGATTCCGGCATTGGTTGCTCTACCATCCACTCAGCCAACATGAGACACGCGTCAAGTAGGTAGAAGTGGAGGCTAACCAATTACTAATGGAGGTCAATAAGTGAGAGTTCCTAGAGATGGAAAATAGGTTGGTGGGTCTTAGCCTCGTTGATATGTATTTTTAGGTCCCAAGGTGGAGTTGTCCATGCAATTATCATATGTCTTATCTTAGTCTGTCATAAAGATGCTTCCATATTGTATGATCCGGTTTTATACTTATTCTTATGTGTCTTCATATTTTGTTTTGCAGTTGCGTATGCCTCATGATTATCTTACTATCCTTATTTTGGTGTCTACATAAGCTAGAGATTCAAGTTCAGGCCCCAAAACTGGGGAGGCGTGGCTGACATCAGGTTCCATACTTGGCATGAGCGTACCACTGTATAACTATGAACTCTTGAGTGGTAACGCTCAGCTTAGGTTGATGAGGCCTACCTACAAGTTGACAATACGTATCAAGGCTGACAAGGCTTCCATGAACATCTATAACCAACAATACCAAACTAAACGTGTACACATGACTAGCAAGGCCTGACATATAAATTAAACAAAACTTGTCTACAAGCCTTTAGAGCCATGCCAAGATTCCACATGTGAGATTTCACTGGAGTTGTTATTTTTGTTGTTGTCTATAAGCCATTAGAGATAACAAATAGTATCATGGTCGTGATAGGGCCTCGACCTACCAATTAAACCTAAATATGCAAAATGGACATTGAAGTTTATACATGATACCTCCGACGGAGTAGAGTTTAAAAATCATGCTTATGTCTGTCTCTGTCTACTAGGAAGGTCAATTTGGTTGTGTATCAGGACCCGCAGACATGAAATGCAGCATCCCCAACAAAAGGGACGACAATAGAAAATAATATATTAAGTATTAAGGCAGTATAAAAACTGAAATCTCAAATTGAAATTATAAATTAATAAATGAAAGCAACTGGGATTCAAAGATGATATGAAAATATGCTTACTCATTGATACTGACTCAACTCTCTCAATATAGTAAGTAAAATAGATGTCTAGATCTATAAGGCTCGGTACATACAACTGTTCGGTTGTAGTAGGCTCGATCTTAGGCGCTCGGCCATACTAGGCTCGGTATGTTTCATGCTTGGTCGTGGTAGGCTTATTCATAGGCATTCGACATAATAGTCGCAGTATAAAACTTACCACCTGATCTGAGGTTGCCCAGTAGGGTCCTTGCCACCGATCATAGCTTGGTGGTGGTGAGAATATTGTAATACTATATATATTGAACCTCTGCTCACTTGACTGGAAGAACACAATACATAACTGAGTATAAATTTCTTATACGGGAGAATACTATAACATGTGAGACTAGAATAATGTACATAAATTTCGGAACACAAACATCTCTTTATGGGAAATTTTCAAATGCCTTTAGTTACATGATCATGAGAAATGAAGGAAAGGTTTAGCCTTAATATATCTTAACCTCATCGGGTGCTTAATACGTTCAGAGTAACTCTTAAAACAACTCAACTTAATTTACGATAGCATGAGGAGATTCGTAATCACTACTAAGTAAGGGCTATGTCTGTAACTTAAGCTAATAGCTCGCTTATGCAAATTCATGAAGCATCTCCCAGCTAACAAAGGCCTCCTCCAATACCATATACCAACAATAACAACTAGATTACTCTAGCAAGCATAAATATTAATAACAAGACACCATATAAAAACAATATGTCACAACTACTTCACGACAAGCGGCAAGCTCTAACTAAAAACCATATACCCCATATCACCCTTTATAAACTTCTTATGCAAACTTAAAAATATCCTTATAATTATAATTAAGTCGTTAATCAATGATTCAAACCTTATAGAATATAGTTATAACAAGAACACAACTTACGAATCCAACTATCCTCAATCTGCAACTTTATTCACTACTTCATGTCTAACTCATCCATTTAATTTGATAAGCGTCAAGATAAACTTAAGAGAAAGAAAGAATACACTATACTTACCTCGTACAGTAGTTTCAATCTAAATCAAAGTTCTACTTAGCTTACAGCAGGCCTCAATACAATACAAAAGTACTTCAACCTATTTCTAAGTTTTTTCCACAATTTCATGTCTAACGAACACTACCAAGATAGAAAAAGCTTAAGAAAAAGTAGAAATAAGAACATCATTCCTTACACAGCAAGAGTCACCTATTCACTGAAGCTTTCTTCGACCAAAAATCCCTTAAATGCGGCAACAACATGATAGACACACTTTCCGCTACCTTTATGGGGTTCTTGATGTTAGATTTTGTTGGTTTACTTTACAAATCACTATTAAGCCTTTACAATATGTTTAGGAGGACTAAAAGGATTATGGGTACGAATTTGGGTTAAAATATGAGCTATAACGATCATCCAATTTTTTCAAAAAAATGAAACTATGTCGACGACCTCCCAAGTAGGTCCCATAGAAAGCTTCTTGCGTAGTCTTACAAAAACATGGATATCTCTCTACTTTGATATTGTATTGATGAAATGTTTAATGAGTTTGAATATAAACTCATAGATATTCAATTTTATTTATGTATCACCCCATAATCCAAGTATACTAAGAAAAAAGGTCAATGAAATTAGAACAACATTTCAGTAAAATTATGAACTTATCTTGCAATAACTTTTGTCGACTTTTATATTACAACTGGTTTGACTTCAAAACATAACATAGGAATATTATTTTATTCAATTATCTTAAAACACAACCTCCTTAGAATATTAAGCACTCTTATTTTACTCCAGAAGTACGGGTTACAACATCTTTGATTCGTTTACCCTCAAACCCTCACAATACTTCCTTAACACTTTTCTTAACCCATCATTATATTTGTAAAGTTCCGTAAACTGTTTGCCTTATATTTATAAGACACCTTCCAACATGAAAGCATGGGGTGTAACATTGCATAGTAGTTCGGGTGTGCCGATCTTGTGTTATTACTATTAATTGCCTTGATAATATAGTTGATATTTTCTATTCTTGAGATGGATTGGTTATCCTCGTATCATAATATTTTGATTTTCACTCCAATACTGTGATGTTATCTATGTCAGGGTTACCTAGATTAGAGTGGATAGGGACCCTTAGTTATTCTACTAGTATGGTGGTTTTGTATGTGAAAGTTCGACGTACTTTTGATAGGGGCGTCTAGCGTATTTGGCTTACATATGAGATACTAGCGCGGTGTTTCCTCCTATTGATTCAATACTGGTTGTGAAGGAGTTTATAGAGGTGTTCCTGCAGATTTTCTGGGTATGGCACTCGATAGGGATGTTTCCTTTCGAATTTATTTGGTTCAGGGAACTTATCCTATTTCTATTACACCGTACCATATGGCTCCAGTCGAGTTGAAGAAAGTGAAAGAGCAGTTTCAGAGTTTTATTAATAAGAGATCTATTAGAACTAGTGTTCAACCTTGGGGTGCGCTGGTATCGCTTGTTAAGAAGAAAAAGCAGTTCGATGAGGATGTGCACTGACTATTGGAAGTTGAGTAAGGTTACCATCAAGAGCAAGTATCTATTGCCTAAGATTGATGAACTATTTGACCAGTTTCAGGGTGCCAAGTTATTTTCCAAGATTGATTTGAAATTTGGCTACCATCAGGGAAATATTAGGGCATCAAATTTCAGTAATATATCTTTTAGGAGTTTTTGTGGTCATTACGAGTTCTTGATGATATCATTTGGTTTGACTAGTGCTCCAGCAACATCCATTGATTTGATTAATCGAGTGTTCGAGACTTATTTGGATTCCTTTGTGATTGTCTTCGTTGATTAAATTCTTTTTTACTCTCTTAGTAGAGAGGAGCATGAGCAGTACCTACAAATTGTACTTAAGACTTTGAAAGATTATCAAATATCTGCCAAGTTTTTCAAGTGCGAGTTCTAGTCGGACTCAGTTCCCTTCTTGGTCATGTTGTATCATCTAATGGTATAAAGGTGGATCCCAATAAGATTGAGGAATTTTAGAATTGGCTTCTACCTACTTTAGCTTCATAGATTTGTCGCTTCTTGGTTTGGCGAGTTACTATTGTCGTTTCATAGAGGGGATTTAATCTATCTCGGCCTAATTCACGAAGTTTTCTCATAAGGGAGCTCTTTTCAATTGTTCTGATAAGTGTGAGCGGAGCTTTCAGAAGCTCAAGGCTACCTTGACTACATTCCCAATGTTGGTATTGCCTATAGGTTTTGGGTCATACAATATCCATTATGATGCATCGCATACTGGACTTGGCATGTTATTGATGCGTGGTAGTAGAGTGATTGCCGATATGTATTGTTAACTGAAGGTCCATAGGAAGAACTACCCTATGCATGATTTTGTCACGACCCAAATCGGAGGGGCCACGACTGGCACTCGGTGCCTACTCAACCGATCGCCACGTTTCTTATCCTTACTTACTGTAAAACTCGTCACGGGCCATGGTAGGCTACATCCATACATATAAGTAACATTATTAGAACTTAACTCACATAACTAATTTACAAAGATTTATATAGATACACAGGGGCCAACAAGGTCTTTGACATGTCATACCTAACTATACACAAGTCATTATCTGCAGAGCCTCTAGGAAAACATGACCATAATATATAAGTCGGGACAGAGTTCCCAACATCCTCAGAAAACAAAATAACATAAAGAGAATGTGACTCAGCAATACTCCAGGAATAAGTGGAGCTCACCAAACAAAGGCTGATATCTGGAGGCAACATATAGTAGAGGGACCTTACCTAGCCTATCTACACCTGCGTGGCATGAAACACAACGCCCCAAGAAAAAGGGACGACAATACAAATAATGTACCGAGTATGTAAGGCTTAAATAGAACATAATAATAAGTCAACATTAATGAAAGAGATATAAAAATCACCTGAACCTATGAAGTGCTAATGTATATTCATACTTATTATACTTATATGTGTATATGTATAACCTCTTTGGAACTATTATCAAAATTAATACATGACTGCCAAGCTGATCAGTGGTAACTGCCCAACCGGCCTTCGCACGATAGTAAATGTATGACTGCCCAACCGGTGGTAAATAATGATACATAACTGCCCAACTGGTGGTAATTGCCCGATCGGTCGTAGCCTGGTAGTAAATGCATGTCTTCCCAACCGACCGTAGCACGGTGATAAATGAATATACATGACTGCCTAACCGGCTATAGTACGATGGTAAATATGTAACTTCCCAACTGGTGGTAGCTCGGTGGTAAATGCATGTGTATGAAGATGCATCTATTACTATTTTATGAACATTAACATCGCTATTCGATTCCCCAATAGAGACTTAGTAACATACTTATACATGCTTGAATATCATTTTCATAAATGAATAACATAAACATCCTTAACTGCTAAGAGTAGAATCACTTATTAAATAGCATTACGTTTGCGTATTGTTACTTGGATCATGCCAAACGAAAGAAGGATTAGACTTCCATACCTGTATGATCTCTTCCTTATTACTCAACCAAGGTCAACACAACTTCTTGCATCTACAACGAGTGAAATGATATCGTTGTTAACATATAATGTCGTATGATTGTATTTGGCTAGTCGTATGAATTAAGGAATATCAGGCAGTAACTCCCCTATTTTTTAATACATACTAATGACCACTAAGGGTCATCAACAACCCAATAACAACAACTATAACCAACAATAGCAACAACAACAATATAATCCAATATGAGTTTCTGCGATTATCTTAACAACCATATTGAGCGCCAAGCTCGTTTTTACTCATAACAAGATATAACTTGAATCTAAATATTTTTCCATGAAATATTTTACAACCTTTAGAACATCATATTTATATGTACCATATTATTTCTAGTTTAAAACTTCCACAAAATACCTTCCAAAACATCCACATACGTCTAACACCTTAATTTTTATCGGCAATTATTTTTCATCTTTTTTTCTTGAATAAACTTAATTAACACCTAGAAAAGATTTAAAATAGCAGCCAAAATATTATCAAATTATTTCTCACAATTTCGAGCCACCACAAACCATATATTTAGCCACAAAATAGTCACACCAAAGAGACAACCATGTCCCATGTTTTTTCAAGTGCTATCTTATTATTTTTCACTCAAACAACACAACCAATACAAGATTAAACTTATGCACAATCAAGAATATGTTATACATACCTTTTACAATACCTAAAACTCAAAACCCAATCTCAAATTAGCTCACAATAGCCCTCAATCACACCACAAGATCATAGTATTATATTGTAGTCTTTTACACCTTTAACGATGATTTGTGTTGATTTCTCTTGAGTTTGGTTATTGAGATCTTGGACCAGTTTTTGGAGAGATTGAGAGAGTTTTGGTGTAATAAATCTCTATATGTGGACTAAATTTAATGGGTAAACACAACTTATAAGCCCACCTCCTCAATTCTCCAAGTAGGTGTGTAAGCTGCTTGCTTGGCAGCTTGAGTAGTGCCACTTTGAACACGTATATCTCTCTATTCTGATAATGTATTGACAAATGGTTTACAACAATGGAAACTAGACACATAGATGTTTAATTATATAAAATGATATTCATGTGGCTCTCATTAGATTGGGAGAAAAAAAACTTCGCAACATGGCCTATAAACCTGCCAGTTTCTCCGAAATGCGGCAACATGACCCTGGTACCCTACTTTTAAAACCCATATTTCTCTAACGGATGTCGTATGAACAAATTGTTTGCACCATTGAAAACTAGGTTCCAAGATCTCTATTTTGGTGTATAATATGTCCTGAAAAGATGTCACGACCCCAACCCCAGTCGTGATGACGCCCAATACACTGCTAGGCAAGCCCGACCAATTCAACAACCTTAAGCCTCTTTATACAGTGCATGATTTAATTTTAACACAAATAATTACTAAGTCATAACACCAAAACTCCGAAATATAGTTAAAACATCGGGAAAAACTAAGTAGAAATACTACTACACAACCCAAAGAATGCGGTGTCACAAGTCTGAGCCTCTAATATCTGAGTATCAATCTACTACATATCATTCTAAAGAAATGTGGAAAAAAGCAAATAGGTTAGGTGGGAAGATCACGACTGCGGACGTCATGCAGCTACCTTGATGCTCTCAAATATGATGCTCGGCAGAGAAATCCTCACTCAACCTTAGTGGGTGCACCTAGATCTGCACACAAGGTACAGGGAGTAATGTGAGTACTTCCAGCCCAGAGAGTAATAAATACAAATAAAGGCTGAGAGTAAGAAAACCTGGATAGGCACAAGTTTAATCCAGATAATATCAACGCAATAAATAATTTAAAACAATGATACTGCAACAGATAAGTAAATGAATAACAATCAATTAAGAAATGCAACAAATAGTATGGTACTCTCTAGTACCCGCTGCGTCGTGCATCTCACTCCATTTATTTATCATCGATGGCGCTCACTGGGGGTGTGCAGACTCCGGGAGGGGACCCTTACGGCCCAAGCGCAATATCAAGCCATCTCATGGAATCCACTAGGCCCTAAGCCTCATATAATTATCAATATTATACTGTTGTGGCGTGCAGCCCAATCCCACACTCAGTCCAGAATCACATAAGCCCCTCGGGCACAACAACATATAAAATATTCAGCCCAAACTTTAGTAAAAACATTATTTAGGTTCCAAGTTTTGAGAAAAGTGGCTGAGTTTGCAAAACAGTATTAAATACTAGGATTGAGTTCAATTATCTGTAAATATGGTAAGAAACCACTAAACAATCCCCGAAGGATTCAATCAGTTAGCACGAAGCCTAATTATGATAATTAATCCATTTTTATAAGGATATATAGTAAGCTTCAACTAATTAGGTAGTAATTTTATTATGCGGGACAGACCAAGTTACGATCCCCAAGGGTGCTCTACCCCACTCCCGTTATCCGGCATGCAAGTCACCTCAATATTCCACTACGATGTGCAAATTCGGGGTTCAAACCTCAACACAACATTTACATCTATTACTAATCTCAAGTTGGCCAAAATCCTAACTAGCTCCGCCCTTGCCTCTCAAATCGACCTCCTCGCGCGTCGAATCTGACCAAAAACCACAACGAATACGTCACATTATGCTATAGGATCAATACCCAATTGAAAATAATCGAAAAATATCAAAAATCCCAAAATTAGCAAAAATCGAGCACCGGGCGCACTTCTTGAATTTCAGAAAATTTTACATCAACGGATTTCTTATTTCGCCACGAGTCTAACCATAAAAAAAATAATCCAATTCCTACACCATTTGGTCTTTCAAATCTTCATTTTACATTTTGAAAGATTTCACAATTTTCTTCCCAAATTCCATCCCAAATCATGAATTAAATGATGAATTCAATGATAGATTCATGTACTCTAGCCAAATCTAAGCTAGAATCACTTACCCCGATGAATTCCTTGAAAAACCTTCGAAAAATCGCCAAAATCCGAGCTATCTAGGTCAAAATATCAAATAAAACCAAGAACCTCGAATTTATATAGTAACCCTCATATTTTCATCTCCACGGCTGCACAAAATCGATCGCGGCCGCACAAAACCTGTGCGGTCTGCACAAAAATGACCGCGGTCGCGTAGGTTTTCTCTACAATGACAGGCTGTAGTATTTTCGCTATATCTTTCATTATAGATGTCAAAATGCCAATTATAATATAGTTCTGAATACTAGATTCGAAGAGCTACAACTTTTGTGTTTTAATCATCTCCAAATTACTTATAAATCAAACGATATGAGCTTTTCAAGTTGGGCCGACGACTTGCAGATCTTCATGACCGCGGCCACGATCACTTTTACGCGCCCAGCACTAGGCCAGTACGCCCCGCGCTAATTCGACCGCGCCCCGCACTAAAATGACTGCCCCTTCCATTTTCTAAGTTCCGGAATGTCCGTACTCGCTCAAAACTCTCCCGAAACACACCCGAGTCCCCTATGACCTCAACCAAAAGCACCAGTGCATCCTAAAACATAATTCAACCTCGTTCCAATCATCAAACCCCTCAAACAACACCAAAACCATCAAATTACGTCAAATTCAAGCCTAAGTTCTTCTAATACTTTTGAAACATGCTTTTGATCAAACGTCCAACCAAATGACGCCCGAAAAATCTCAAATTTTTTGCATGCATATCTCAAATCACCTAACGAAGCTACAACAACTCTCGGAATTCCATTTCGACCCCCGAATCAAAATCTCACCTATCAACTGGAATTCGCCAAAATACTAACTTCGCCACTTCAATCCTAATTCTACACCGGACCTCCAATATCACTTTCGATTACACTCTTAAGTAAAAAATTATCCTCTGAAGCTAAACGAATCATTGGAATCCACATATGAGCGATCTAACTCATAGGTCAACATCCGATTGACTTTTTCGAAATAAGCTTTTCTTGAAGAGACTAAGTGTTTCATTTCCTTTCAAAAAATCAACCCAATTCAACCCGTTCACACAAGACGCTGATGATGAAGTATAGCGGAGAAGGAAATGGGGGAAACGGAGCGGTTCTTATGAGATGACGGATCAGGTCATCACAAAAGACCTCTTATAACACATGAAATTTACTGCTCAAAATGCTTTATTGCAACGCAAATCCTTAGTCAGGTTTTCAACAACTTAAATCTGAAATTTTTCCAAACTTTATATTTCATATCCAAACATCATATATAGCCATATCAAGAGTTTAAACTCATTTAAATCATGATTAAATAGTCTTATTCATCCTAACTTACCTAATACTTTAATAAACCTTCCTTAGTCGTGTAGAAGGATTACATCCCTTTTTGAGATTATATCAATTTACCTATGGCGTACTTTCACGTACAGAAACATGGAGTTTAATAGATTTGGAGTTAGCAATTATTGTACACATGCTCAAAATTGGAGACATTACTTATACGACATGCCTTTTGAGTTCTACATTAATCATAAGAGTCTCCGACGTCTATTCAAGAAAAATGATCTTAATTTGAGGTAACAAAGATGGTTGGTGTTATTGAAAGACTAAGATACCACTATATTGGATCATCTGGGGAAGGCTAATGTAGTGGCTAATGCCTTGAGTAGGAATGCATAGTGCATGGGTTGCTTGAAAGTTATATCGATAATGGAGAGACCATTGGCCATAGATGTCCAGGCTTTGGTTAACAAGTTCGTGAGGTTGAATATTTTTGAGCCTACTAGGTTTCTTGCTGGTTTATGGCACAATATTCTTTGATAGAGCGCATCAAGGCTCACTAGTTTGATTATCCTCACTTGTTGGTATTGAAATACATTGTGAAACGAGATATCAATGATGGTGTTATGGGACTTCAGGGCCAAATTTGTGTTTCGAATGTTGATGGTTTGAGAGAGTGGATCATTGGTGAGGCTTATAGTTCACATTATTCTATTCACCTAATATGTCATGAAGATGAATTGTGACTTGAAGAAGCACTATTGGTGGAAAAAGATAAAGAAAGAAATTGTTGGATATATCTCTCGGTGTTTGAATTTTCAATAAGTGAAGTATGAATATTGGTAAACTTGTGGTTTGACTCAGAAGCTGGCAACAACAGAGTGAAAGTGGGAGCACATCACTATGGACTTTGTGGTAGGCTTAACGTAGACCTTGATGAAGTATTAATCTTTTTGGGCCACTATGGACCGGTTGATCGAGTCCGCATTGTTCATCTAAGTGATCACTTCCTACCATTCATAGAAGATGTCTCAGATCAACATTAAAGAGCTTATTTGCCTGCACAATGTGACCATTTATATCATTTCAAAGAGTGTCACGCAATTCACTTCACATTTTTGGTGAGCCATACATTGTGAGTTCGGCACGCTGGTTTCGTAGTGTGTTTCACCCTCAAATGGACGAGTAGTCCAAGTGCACCATTCAACTTTTGGAGTAAATGTTAAGGTTATGCACTATCGATTTTGGAGGTTAATGGTATCGGTCTCTGCCTCTTGCAAAATTTTCCTAAAATAACAACATCAGTCTTATAATCTAAATGACTCCGTCTGAGGCCTTATATGAGAGGTGACATCATTCTCAGGTTGGGTGGTTTATGCCCAGTGAGGCTATATTGTTGGGCAAAATTTAGTTTGTGATGCTTTGAAGAAGGTGTTGACTCAGGATGGCTTTGTACACCACCATCCATGAAAAAAAAGTTACGCTGATAGGAAGGTTCATCATGTGACTTCCCTGATGGGTTAGAAGGTTCTTCTCTAAGTTTCGCATTTGAAGGGCGTGATGTGATTTGGGAAGTAGGGAAAGTTTAGCCCAAGTTTTATTAGCCCATTTGAGATCTTAGCTAGAGCTTGGAAGGTCGCTTATCAGCTTGTATCTCTTCCTATCCTAGAAGGAGTACATTTTGTATTTCAATATCCATGTTTCGAAAGTACCATGAAGATAGGTCACTATTGTGGACTTCAACACAATGCAACTTGATGAGGATTTGATTTATGAGGATATTCTAGATTAGTAGCTTCGAACGTTGAGATTTAAGGATATTCTTTTTTGAAAGTGCGTTGGAGAGGTAGCCGACTGTAGAGGCAGTCGACTATATATGCTACTTGGGAGTCTGAGTCCGACGTGAGAAGTAGATATCTGCACTTTTTTGCTAGTCCAAGTGCATTTCTACGTCCCTTCGAGGACAAATATTTCTTTTAGAGGTGAAGAATTTAATGACCTATTCGGTGTTTTGAGTACTAGCTTCCTTTTGTTATGACTTGGTACTTGTCTTATACATACTTGATGATTTTGTGAATTACGTGCGTGGTCCGTGTTGATTTTTGTGAAATCTAAACGTGATTTCTTTAAATAAAACCTGATTTTTGAACTCGAAAATGGTGAGAGTGTAACATTGTCGAAATTATTGGTAAACAACCTCATAGCGATGTTTTGTAGATTTTGGTAGTTTCATGTGTTGATTTTGGACTTGTACGCATGTTTTGTTGGGGTCTAAGGTGACCCGAGGCAATTTCGACTCTTAATGTGAAAAGTTAAAATTATAAAGTGTGAACTATTAAATTCTTAAAGTTTTGGTGCTTGATTTATTGTATTAGATGTTATTTTGATTATTTGAGCTTAAGTGCAATTTTGTATGATGTTATTATACTTATATGAATTTTTGGATTGGAACCTGTGTCGGGTTTGGGTGAGTTTTGAACGAGCTTCGATCTATATTGGAAATGCCAGATTTTTTGGTACTGGAGACCTCACATTTGCAAGTGTAAGCTCGCATTTGCAGTTTTGAATAGGTGTAGGGAATCCTTGCGAAGGTTTGGCCACTTTTGCGAGGTGGTCGGACTTCGCATTGTGAGCCTCATATCGCATTTGAAACTTTATTGATGGGATTAATTCACTTTCGTGAAGCTCATTTTGCATTTAGGAGGGTCCCTAGCGTTCGTATTTCCGATTAATATGTCGTATTTGAGGCATAAGAGGGGATCAATCATTATTTGCGTTTGTGATCAGCGGTTCGCTTTTGCAAGTATCACAATTGCGATACCTGCAACTAGATAAAAGGTTGGGATTTCGGGACATACGTTAGTTTATATCATGACCCCAGTTCGTCCTCCGTGAACAAGTCGTGATGGCACCTAGTTCGTTTAACTACGTAAGCTTAACAATGCCGAAAAAACAATAGCTTGTGGAATAATTAATTAAAAAATGAACAACTAAAAGAAACTATATATAAAGGCCACTCGGCATATACAACTCAAAATGTAGTAGTCTACAATATCACCCCTAAACCTGAAAATTCACGGGAACACAAGTTAACGAAAAGTAATACACGGCTCTAATTCCAAAATGCCTAAAGCAAAAGTATGAAAGGAAAAGCTAACTGCCAAAGCTAGAATAAGATAGAGACTCCTGGTTTGCGGACGCGACAGATGTACCTCAAACTCTATGCGAGATCTCTCTTTCTCGAGAGTGATTCACTTGAAATGAAGTACCTAGATATGCACATGAAAAACATTCGTAGAAGGGGCATGAGTAAACCACAACGGTACTCATTAAGTGCCAAGCCTAACCTCAGTTGGGTAGTGACGAGGAAAGGTCTGGGCCCTACTGAGATATAACATAATAAAGAATAAGATAAGGGAAAAACAATATGGATAAACTGCATAGCAAGAATCTAAACAAGATAAATACGGAAACTATAATAGAAAGCAGAAAAAAATACGACAATACTAGTAAATACTACTCACAACAGGAGCCACAACTGGGGATCTCTTGGTATCCCGAGGATCTCTTGGTATCCTCAAAACTTACAATTTCATGTGCCAGGGATATCTTGGTATCCCGATGATCTCCTGGTATCCTCAGCAATTTCATGTGTCACGGATCTCTTGGTATCCCGAGGATCTCTTGGTATCTTTAAAACATACAATTCATGTGCTAGGGATCTCTTAGTATCCTCAAAACATACAATTTCATGTACTAGGAATCTCTTGGAATCCCACACTCTCAGTCCAAAACATATCAAGTGCAGGGGATCTCTCGGGAGGCCAACCCGTAGTCCCAATTTAAAACCAAACAATAGCAACCCAAACATTAGGATAGATACTAAACTCAGGAAAAGAAATAGAAAATCCTAGCCAAACATACTACACGGAGAACATAAAAGACAGTTTAAGCACTTAGGCAAGTAAGTCAAGTAAATATGTTTCTCTAAACTAGCATAGAATAAACTCATAATTTAAAATATACAGGTAAGCAAGAAACTTAATTTAAATACTTCAAGTAAAAATGGATTTCCAACAATTTGCTCATGTTCATGCTCGTCACCTCACGTACGAGGAATTCAAATACAAAACATCATGTCCTGAGGGGAAGAAGTTCCCCACACAAGGTTAGACAAGTCACTTACCTCGAACCAACTCCAAATTCAACTTGAAACCACACTTTTTCCACGAGTATCTGACTCCAAATAGCCCAAATCTATTCATTTTTATTACATCTGGTAAATAACATCTCAAGCAATTGATTCTACAATTTGATTTAGAGCTAAGACATAAATTTAGGTAAAATTACTTAAACGCCCCTCAGGCGAACGTGGTAAAACCCGAGGTTCGAACAAAAATCCGGTTACCCATTCCGCCACAAACTCAAATTCAATTTTTTTTGAAATCGGACCTTAAATTGAGGTGCAATTCTCCAACTTTTAGAAAACCTAGGTTCTACCCAAAACCCCCAATTTCACCCATAAAATTCATTAATTTTAAGTGAAAACGTGTTAAATGATGTTAATGATCGAAATAAATGAGTATAAATTAACTTACAATTGATTTGGAGAAGAAAGACTTCTTACAAAATCGCCTATGGGTGTTTGAGTTTGAGAATATGTGAAAAATGAAGTTCGAAATCGGTTAAGTAAAAAATATGCTGGGTTGCGGATATGGGAATTGTGATATTGGGTTTGCAATTGGGAACCCAGCAGGTATGGGAAATGCAAGAAAAATGCTTGCATTTATGAACTCTTTAGAAACTATGAGCCTTCGCATTTGCGATCACAGTCATCGCATTTGCGACTGGCTTCCTTCGCATTTGCAAAACACCTGGTCGCATTTGCGAACAAGCCTGCCCGGTCCAACTTTCGCATTTGTGATGAACAGCTCGCCTTTGCGAGTTCGCAACTGTGATGCTGGCTTCACAAATGGGAAGCCTGTAGATCAGGGACACCAGATTTTTCAAAAGTTCAAAAATGCAACTCGATACCTATCAAAAACTCATTCGAGCCCTCGGGGCTCCAAACCAAATATGCACACAAGCTCAACAACATCTTACGGACTTATCCATACGATTAAATCGCAAAAGTATCAACATATACATCGAATAGAGCCTCAAAACTCATGATTTCCTCCAAATTTTCATAAAACATCAAATTTCCATTTTCAGTCTTGAACACGTATATCGACGTCCGTTTTTAACCAACCTTTAA
Source organism: Nicotiana benthamiana (assembly GCA_034376525.1). Taxonomy (NCBI): domain Eukaryota; kingdom Viridiplantae; phylum Streptophyta; class Magnoliopsida; order Solanales; family Solanaceae; genus Nicotiana; species Nicotiana benthamiana. Next base: position 36,774,233 of record CM067332.1, on the reverse strand, counting down.
AAAAAGTGCTTAGACCATATTTAAGACTTTTTCTAGGTGCCAGACCAAAATACGGACCCGATAGCATAATCTTTTAATCAAATTTCCTTTCCAATATCCTTAATTTTTTCCAGAAAACAATTTCGCACAAAAATTCATTTCTCGGACTTGGGACCTCTGAATTCAATTCCAGGCATACGCCCAAGTCCCTTTTTTTCCTACGGACCCTCCGGGACCATCAAATCACAGGTCCGGGTCCGTTTACCCAAAACATTGACCGAAGTCAAATTTATTCGACTTAATATCAAAATTTAGCATTTTCCCCAAAGAATTCATATTTAAGTTTTTTGGCTATGCACCCGGACTGTGCGTGTAACTCGACGAAACCTTAGATGAGGTTTTCTAGGCCTTGAACGTGCAGAATGGGTAAGAAAATAAGTGATAACCCTTTTGGATCGTCACAGTTTACTCCATCTTTGAGACCTAGACTCGATAGCAATTTCGGAGAGGAATTTCTTCTCAACATCACAGATTACAAACTTTAACTTGTTTTTTGATTAATTTTAATTAATTTTTCATGGATTTTCACTATTAAATATAAAATTACATAGATAAGAAATTTAGGATTTTGTAAATTTGAGGCCGATCCCGAAACAGATATATATTTGAACTCGTAGGTGAATGGGTAATAAGAATTTGGTCTTAATCTCAGATTTCAACCAAGTGGTCCTGGGTTGACTATTTTTAAAAATGACACAGATTGAACCTTTTTTATATTAATGTAGTTCCTAAAGCTTGTTTTGACTTAGTTAAGGAATATTTGACTATATTTAGGGTTGTTTGGAGGCTTGTTCTAAAGGGAAAACCATATTAGATTATTGATCTTATTTTGGAAAAAGGTAAGTGTCTTGGTTAACGTTAATTTTAGGTAATTGGGGTATAATTAAGTCTATTTTCAACGTGGTCTATGTGTTTGGATCGACTAATACGCAACGTGACGAGTATATCCGCGTTGATCACGGATAAGCATGTGGGTAGTGTTAGCTTTATGTCTACCATGTTACTTATGTATTATGTCTTCCATGCTCTATGTATATGGTGTAATCTTTAATTTCTCTTATCCATTTAATTATCTATGTTGAGATTATTGAGATATTGGATGTTAAGATTATTGAATTATTGATTTGCTAATTGGTGCCAAGGTTTTGGTAAATTATCATATAATGAGTTATGTTTAAATATTCTAAGTTATGTTGTTTATTCTTCCAACGTTTCTTGGTAGTGTGTTATATGTGATGCTTGGCGAGGAAGAGTGAATTTCACAAAGGATATTTCCGTGCTTGTAAGGGAAAGTGATTGTGAAGGAAGGGTGCTTTCAAACTTTCTTTGTACATTGATATCATTACATGAAGGATATTACCATGCTTGAGATAAAAATAGGATATGCAAGAAGGGTGTCTCTGTGCTAGTTATTAGGTTATGTTGTGATTATGAGAGTAAAGGCACGACGGGTGATGTTACACCATTTTTTGGTACTTTTAATGACCAGATGGGTTTCTATGTGTATTTGTGTCACAAATGTGTGATTTAGCTTTATGACTTACGAGTTTGATTGGTTCGTCCCAGAAAGATTTTTGGTTGATTTGGACCCTTTGATTTTCAGCTTAGAAGCCTAAGTTGATTATGTTGACCAAACATTGAATTTTGTGAAAACGACCCCAAAATGGTGTTTCAATGGCTTCAGTAGATTTGTATCGTGATTTTTGACTTGGGCGCATTCCTAGAGCTAAATATGGAAGTTTGTATATTGAGTTGTTTTGTTTTGATGAAAATTGGCAATTTGAGAATTTGAAGTTTGACCATAGGTTGACTTTTGACTATGGGGTTTGCAATTTGGTTTTGGGACTGAGAATAGGTTCGTTTTGCTCTATAGAACTTGAATGCAAAATTTTGTGTCATTTGTAGTTGATTTGATAAGATTCAGATGCTTGGTTGCAATTCTAGAGGTTCTTCAACTATACTTCATGTGTTTTTGTGTGCGATTCATAGTTCTAAGTGATATTTTTGTATTCTAATCTTGCAAGCGAATTCATATTATGTCTTTTAGACTTTGGATGTTTGTTTAGATCCCGTGGGCTTGGAAGAGTTATAGATACATCGGAGAATGGTTTTTGATTGAATTGATAGCGTGATCATGTCTCAAGTGTCGCAATTGTGAACACCAACATAGAGTAGGTAAATCACAAGTATTGCAATTGCGATGCTTGGATCGCAATTGCGAAGTTGACTTAGGTTGTGGTAGTTTCGCATTTGCGTCATTTTTGTCGCTTTTGTGGGGAAGTAGACTTCACAATAGAAAAGTACATGCCACATGTGCAATTACCCATATAGGCTGCCAGTACATCATTTGAGAGGAATCCTTTGCAATTGCGATACCTTCAACTGAACAAAAGGTTCAAAAGTCGGAATGTTAGTCTCATTTTCGTATTATTGAACCCTATATTCGGTAGGAGGTGATTTACAGATGGGATTTTCATCAATAAACATTGTGTTAGTGATTTTTATCAATTTCAACCTATATTTAATGATTATATGTAAGATTTAACATCAAATTTATTTTAACCAAAGTAAAAATTTGAGAAATTTTTCCCAAGTGTTGAAAGTGAGAATTTGATTTTTGAGGGTCGATTTTGACTTGCATTTTGAAATAAAACACATATATGAACTCGTGGGATTATGGGTAGGAGGCATCTACCCTTGGACCTGGGTTTTGATTCGGGCGGTGGGGGGGGGGGGAGGGGTTGACTTTTTGGGAATTTAGTAAAGATCAAAGCTTTATCTATTGTAATTGGTTTTGGTTGTATTGTTTCATGGTATTAAGTCATTTTGATTAGATTTTATCCATTTTGGAGTCAAATTTTGGGTAAAAGTCTATTTCTGGGGGTTGAGTTGACCTAGTTGAGGTAAATATCTTTTCCAACTTTGTGTGGGGTAACTAACCCTTATGATTTGGGTTTTTAGTGCCATTTGTATTATGTGAAAGCTGTGCACGCAAGGTGACGAGTTGGTACACATGCTATATGTGGTAATAGACCAATTTAGGTTTTTTGACTCTTTCCACGAAATTTTTGTAATGTATTATATCCATCAATGTTAATCTACTCTTGCATGTGTTAAACTATCCTTAGATGCTCTATCTGACCTTGTTAACACTAGCTCTACCTCTTATTTATTATTCGCTCTTATATGCATTAGTTGAAGTTATTGCCTTTCTTATTATCTTGTTACCTCTTATGTTGTTGAATTAATTTTACTTGAAGTTGTTATTTCGTGAAATATCTTCTTGTTGAATTACGGGTGTTGAAATTGTAGATGTCTTTATCCCATTGAGGTGAAGTTGTTAATTGTTGAAATATCTTTCATGTGGAGAAATTGACATCCATTTTTTCATTGTTGAGATTTTTGTGCACATTTTGTTTGAGACATGGGCTATTTGTTGTGGAAACATTGGTATTATTGATTCTGTTGGCAAGTTGTGACATATGGGCACTTGTGGTGCGAGTTGTGATTGTGTTGTGATATTGATACACATGCGGTGGTATAAGGTTAGGGTTTGATATGCATGTAGTGAGATAAAGTGTGCTTGATACGCGTGTTGATAGGAAGGGAACTACTTGAAGATACGCGATGTTATAAGATAGGCTAAAATAGGTGTAGCTATTTCGGGAACAATGATTTTTAGAACTATATGTATGGCTCATGCAATGATATAAGAAAAGAATGTGATTGATATTAGAGAATACAAGGCGGTACCTCAGTTGTGCTTCTTGCTGTGTATTTCATATTGTAAAGAGTTATTGGTTGAATAGTTCTTACTAGTTTTGACTATAATTGATTATTTGTGTTCTCATTATTCACTTTATTCTTGTTACCTTGTTTCTTACAATTTCTTCATTAGTTTACATTACTAAACTATTTTTTTTACTCATTTCTCTCCATTTACTTACTTCCCATTGTAGTTGTTTTACTCTATATATCTTGACCTAGTACGTTTCTGGACATGGTCCTCATTATTACTCTACTCAGATTAGGCTTAATTCTTACTGGGTTCCGTTATGGTGTACTTGTACTACACTTCTACACATCTTTTTTGAAAATCCATGCATGTCTAGCGGTGCTGGATGTTAGATATTGATTGGTTAGCTGCTTTCAAGAGACTTCTATGTATAGGTTTCGAAGTCACCATTCATTATATTGTCGTTATTGTTGTTTCATGTATCAGATTGTGTTACAATAAATGTTTTCAATAATTTGTATAGCTTAAGACATAGTTCCACTTGAGTTTTTGAGTTATTTATCAGTTGTGCTATTGAAATTTACTATGATAGTGCAATGGTTTATACTTGAGGTCTTATTATTATTTCCGCTACTACTTTATGCATGTTAGGCTTACCTAGTCTTAGAAACTTGGGGACATCACAGCATGCTAAGGTGGGAAATTGGGGTCGGGACAAGTTGGTATCAACACTCTAGATTCATAGGTGTTTTGAGTCATAAGCAAGTTTAGTAGAGTCATGAGGATCGGTACAAAGACGTCTGTACTTCTCTTCAAGAGGCCACCTAACTGTTAGGAAAATTTCACTTGTTTGATTCATTATTATGTGAATTGGTTGACTTCAAAATCTAAATTTATGATGTTATATTCTCTCACACATGGTAAGATACGCGCTACTGTGCAACTAAAGCAACTGCTTGAGGAGTGATGAGGAGCCACCAGTAGCTGCAGTTGGGGGACATGCACCCGAGGTGCCTGTTGTCACCCTTGCATAATAGAAAATCCTAGCATAGGTTTTGAGCATGTTCGGTAATCTAGCTTAGTGGGGTTAATTACACCTGCACCGACAACATATCAGGCCGGGAGGGGGGAGGGGAGCCAAGACTCCCACAGCCCGTACTCTAGATTAGCAGGTCAATTTCAATCATGTCCCGGAGGTTATGTCAGCACAACCAGTATTTTTAGTTCATCCCATTATTAGGAAAGTGGCATGTGATGAGGAGCAGCTGAGACTTTAGAGATTCAAGAAGTATCATCCTTTTACTTACAACGGCCTAGCCAAAGAGGATGCACAAGGTTTTACAGAGATGTTCCACAATATTCTTCGCACCATGGTTGTTGTGGAGACCAGACGAGTTTCTTTACTACATTCCAGCTGTCAGGAGCATCATATTAGTGGTGGCACGCTTACGAGGAGGGTAGCCCACATGGATTCGATTTTGAAAGATGTTCTTGAGAGAGAGTGTTCTTCGAACCCTTCAGAATGCCTATCATATGTAGTTTGAGCACATGTGCTAGGATATTATGAAAGTATTAGGGTATGCCATCAGGTTCTGTAAGTTGTCCAAAAATACACCTACTTTTGTTTCTACTGTCAGAGATCGAATATGTCGATTTATTGAGGGCTCAACTATGGTATTAGATTCATAATGGCTTGAGAGTTCGTGACATATACTCCATATGAGCATGTGGTAGAGATTCATGGAGGGTGGAGGGTATGTAGGGTGTGAGAGTGAGGACAAGCACCTATCATCAATTGCATAACCCAGTGACTAGTGTTATTAATATAACCTGCCCCCGATAACATAAACAAATAAATTTACTCTATGACAACTAAAATTCATTCAATATATTCTAATTTTTACAAAGCATAAAAATTAAGCATGAGAAAACCCCAAATTCCTATTTCTTCTAGGTTGAATGAAAAATTTAAAATAACAAAAATTTGTTACCTTTTATTTATGTTCTGATTTTGAAATTACTGGAGAGAACAAGTGGGCTGCGTTTTCTTTGCCGAGAAGAAGGGTTTTTTATTTTTTGAGAATAATTGAAAGGACAGGAAAGTTCAGTCAACAAGGAAAAGAATAATTGAATAAAAAAAAGGTAAAGAACTTGTTGGAAAGGGAGAACAATCCACATTTTTGGGCTTTTCTTTTAACTTTTAAGACTATTAGAATAGGCAAAAAAAAATAAAGGTCCTAAATACTAAATATAATTAATATAAGAAAGTATAAAGGTGAAAGAAAGTAGGAAAAGGAGAAAAAAAGACAGGAAAGGAAACTTTATGTCAAAAGCAAAGAAAGGCCGTCGTTGACAACCACTAAAGAGAATAGGAAATGTTAAAAAGTAATTCCAAAAAATACAAAAAGTAATTGAGAATTGCTGTAACAAGGATTCGAACCTGGGTGATTTGCACTCAGCAAAGGATTTTACTCCTACATCAAAACCACAGCACCCATCAGTCATTTTGTGTATTAGGTGCTGGCTAAACTTTTATATCCAATTTGATATATTTTTAATATAGCTATACATAGTTTATGTCAAGGTTAATGGGTGCTTGAACACCTAAATCTAACATGTACATCCTCCCCTGTGTTTCATAAATATAAACCACTCATGTATATAGTTTTAAACCCTTTCAAGTATATATATCAACAGTCTTTTCCAAGACTACTTTACAAAACTTATACCCTTATAATCGCACACCGCCTTTGTAAATAACATATCCTCATTTAGATATATATACTAAGCAATACGCCTTTAAACACTAATTAAATAGAATGAAATACTTAATCCTTTAAACCTAGTCTAATTCCTGTAGAGCTACCTTATTTCAAGGGGTGCCTAATAACTTTTCCTTAGAAGAACATGAACCCTTACCCAAAATCTCACGGGTTAGCAGACTAATAAAAAAAATAACCTTAGTAATTAAATAGATACTCTAGTATAACTTTAGGTATTAAATGACGTCTCTTTTTTACCATCAACAGAAAAACCACAAGTTAAATCTTGTTTTGACTCGTGCAAAATGGGGTGAAACAACATGGCGACTCTTTTGGAAGCTTCACACTAAGGTTCTGACCTTAGTACACTTGGAACTTAGATTTGTTTGTACACAACATTAACAGTATTTCATATGCAATTATATACTTACCTGCCTTACTTGCTCCTTATTGTGCTTGTCAACTTATCATAAACTATTATTGCTACATCACTATTTGCTACCGGTTTATATTTTACTGTCATCATATTTCTTCCTATTGAGTCTTGGTTGTACACTATCACACATAATGACACGCAAGAGTTGTCTTTTACACCAGCATTGATATTTCTTCTTCGATGTTTCGCATTATCGACACCAACTCTTCTAGGATGATATTAAAGTTTTATTCCAATAAACTAGGATATGCGTCGCGAGGCTCTATCACTTCTTTTTACTATAAAGAACTATCATTTTGGCGATGATCAGTTCTTTTGCTGTAGAAAACCTAGCTGATTACTGAAAAATGTTTTATGTTGCAACTATCGGTCCTCTTGTACAGTAGAAAACAATAAGGCCATGTGAAAATTCATATAGACCCTAGGGTTTCATGATTCTAAGGTAGGCTTATGTGTTTGATGACTCTAGAAATTCTTCATGGCCAGATTGCTCGATGCGGTATAGAATTTTTTGGTTGAAGAATGCACTTTGGAGTTGATGGTAAGTTTTGGCAGAGGAATGCCATTTTGCGGTTCGTTTCACCACCGCTGACTGGTTCTACAGACAACATATCCATTACTGAGTTAATAAGAAATTTGTTGACTTTTGAATGTTGTTTTGTGGTCCATTATGCAATCGCATACCTATTTTGTGGTTCGCATTTCTGTCGCAGAATTGCCATGAAGATTTTTAAAGGGAGTTTCCACGGTCCATTTTGTGGCCACAAAAATCGTCTGTGAAATGTATACCTAGTATGTAGACCGGTCCAGGCCAACCTAGTTTTGGGAGTCAATTTAAGAGTCCCTTATGTAGACCGTATCACTATTATGCGGTCCACTCTTTGACTGGCAGATTTGTGTTTGGAGGGTCGATTTTCTATTTTTATAACCTTACCCCATTTCTCATAAACTGCTTTGGCGTTATTTTTGCTTGGTAAAACACATATTTTAGAGAGAGGGTAGTGCTTTAGAGAGAGAGGAAGGATCCCCAAGTTCTTTAATAATCAATCATTGCCGAATGTTGAAGATTCTAACTTGATCATCAATCCTTTCCTAATCTTGAATATTCAAGGGAATCACTTACTACGCCATCATCTAAGACTGTGTCCTAAAACCTTTATGCAACTGTTATGGATTTAAGTAGGTTATGGAGTTGGGGATAGTCCTTACATGTGACAATCGGTAGTAGTATAAGGGATTATTGAAGTATTTTTTTGGTAGTTTCTTCCCGAAATTGGTTGATGGAGGAAGGGAAACCATTGTAGAGTGTTGTAGTCAATTTTACATGGTAGGTGTTTGACAAAATTCCAAAGAGTGTTACACTATGAGAATTTTTCTAATTATCATCGGATCTTTTTCTATCTTCCTATAGATTGGTTATCTAAGAAAAGTCCAAGCAAGGTATGTTGGCTAAACTTCTCTCATAGAATTGAATCCCACAAAGTCCTAGTAATTGTCAAGTATGATGGGTTAAGTTCTTATTTCTCTTATTCAGTGATATTCATTATAAATTTGACTATTCATACTGTGAAAGATATATACACAAGAACAAATAAGGAAATAAACGTCCCCGCTCGGGGATTATGGCCCGGCGGCCCCTTCCTCGCTATCTTCAACATCTGACAGAAGGAACTTGGCATCATACTCCTCCCCCTTGGCTTACTCAATCTCTTCCGATTGATCAAAGCCCATAATATGAATCTCCTCAAGAGTTTCCCCCTCGAGATTTGCATTTTGCATACTCCTTGCTACTGCTCGCACGATCGGGGGCTCTCCTTAGTTAAGCTTTAGCAACAGCAGCGCTCTTCAAATAAGCCGCCGCTTTTTGGTCCACGTTGGTGCTGCTCTTCACAACCTCAGCCCGGACATTCACCACTTTGGCCTTCACCTTTGAGAGCTTGAACGAGAGCCTTGCGATCATATTCACTCGTGCAGAATCATTCGCACGAACTGGATTTGTAACTCAAGAGCAGAAACTATGGCTAGAGTACTCTCTTTGGACATAACTTAGGAATCTACATGCGCCTACAGCTCTTTGAACTCACATTTGGCCCGGCAAACTTTGCCCCAAAGCTATTCCAGGTCTTGCTCTCTAACTGAAATATCGAAATATTAATCTATAAAGAAAAAAAGGGGAGTGCAAGCCAGCATGAAATATGGGATACCTGTCTTTCGAGGCAGCTCTTGCAGCTCTACCGCTGATCTACTTCACACCGCAGGAAAACCGTTTCACTTTCCTTTTTTGCGCAAAGAACCTAAAGGGATTTATTCCTATCCGAAGCTTCCTGTAGTTTGGCGTCATAGCGGAGCAACTCAGAATTGACCCACTCAAAATCTTGTGATAGAAAGTTCAAGGAAAAAGGAAAAACGTGGGACTAGAATAATCTTACAATGGTTATCAAAGCGTACCATAAAACCGAGCCGCAGAGCATCACCAAAGGCCGAGATGTGAGATGACTTATTATCCCCAAAAGAGCCTTTGGTAGGAAAAGAAGGGGGCACTGTGTGCTCCTTACCCTTCAAAATACCCTCAGCAGCAATGAGGAATATTGTTCATAAAATAGAGTCCTCCGAGACCGGACGATCATTCAAATCACTTCTTTTAAACACTGAGAAGGAGTCGCCCAAGTGCAACCCCCCTCACACCCCAGGGGCCCTTTCCATTTAGTATCGATCCTCAACCCCGAGGTCCGTAATCTCTCCTCCTCTCTTAAAGGACACGACATCATTTTTGAAAAATCTCGGATACCTGTGGCGGCTAAGTTAGTGTGCTGAAAACAAAATCACCATTCTTGAGAAATAAGCCACCAGATTCCTACTTTGATGCTTTGCCTCCTACCTCCTTTTGGACAGCACTCGCCACCTACACTTATTATAGATTGAGCAAGCTGCCAACTTACGAGACCACTCGACTAAATCAAGGACCTCGCTCGGCAACGAAGGAGTTGCTACAAAATGGAATAGAAAGATATCATTAAACGGAGCCTACCTCAAATCAAAATGATGAAAATACAGGTGCGACACTTATGTGTGAAGTTCTATTTCTCAGGAAAGGGTAGAAACTCTCCAGAAATGATATTGGTCATTTGAACTTGAACGAACCAATTCATCCATCCACGATCCTCATCTTCTTCAGTGTAACGGAAAGAGCTCGGGTTGATCGATGTTGCAGAGAAATCAAACCCTGATTGCGCAATGGTCGATATAACCTCAGGAGATGGATGAGGGTAAACTCAATCCTGGCCTTGTCTCTACACTATTTTCCAAAGGAAAGGGTGAGCCTATACCAAGGTAAATCGATATCTCCAATAGAAATCAAGCACAACCTGATTGTGGGGACCCGATGAAAAAATATGTGTTTATACGCTCAAAAACCCCTCGACCTAGGTCATGATGCTCTCCTTAAAAGAAGGTACTTGCATTACCATACCTTCTCCCCATCCGCAATCTTTTCTGATCGTTTCGAGGTTTTCCTCTCCCAATGATGAGATGATCCTCGACCCGTGCTCCTGGTGACCTGGAACATTGGGTGGCCTTCCTATTATGATGTCTCTCCTCAAGGTAAGGCACCTGGAGGACCACTTACAGGGCATCGACAGTGTGCCACCAACCGAATACGGAGCGTAGATAGAATTCCTCTCTCCTTGGTAGTCAGACATCGATATAGCACTTATGGCTATGAAAGAATAAGAAAGGAAAGATATAGATTTGGGCAAAGATTTTGAGTTGAAACAATGGAAGAACTAGCACAAAGTGCTAGGTTCTGTGGAAGAACCTCAAAGTAGAATAATCACCACCGGAGAGGCACGTGAATGAATATATGGGGTCAAAGCAGCAACTTCCCGCCTACCCAGAAGGCCAAATAATTCTGGTCGTGTTAACGTCGCTCTATCCTAGGGAAATATACTGACATAATTCATCAATAGTAGTTTTATTCTTAATAAATAGGAACTTGATCCCAAGATCTTGTATTTATAAATAAAGCTATAAATAACAGGGATAACAACTATTGTAGGAACAGGAACAATCTGCCCACAAAAGTTTTACTTAACAACTTTTGCTCTAAATCTAACAACGTAATCATCGGTTTATCATTATTTTTGTTTTTTCTCTCTGAAAGGCCGAGTTCGGAACCAATCTTGTTATCTTCTTTAATTTCAGTTGTTAAATCTTAATATTAGTTTTATTTCTTTATCATTTTTAGATCAAATCGATTCACTTGTTAATTAACAACGCTACAAATTATACAATTTTACGGTTAAGAAATTTTGTGTATACCGTAGGGCATAGACCGCTGCGTTAATCACGTTGGTAGATTCGATTACTGCTAACAAGGTTTGGTTCTTTTCGTTGTAAAAACTAGATATGGCAATCAGTGACGTCAACTACACATATAACGCTGAAGTGTGCGTTGAATGGGAAAAATTTTCCCAGTTGGATGACTGAATCAATGAGATCTACGATGAAAGGGGATAAGACGACCCCCGTTCCTGAATGTTAGTAACCTCAGTATGAGTGAGAATCAACTCTAGCTGATGCGGAGGAGGAACATGTTATGGTAACAATCAATGTCACGACTTCGAAATCCCGTCTTTGGGATCGTGATGATGCCTAACATTTAACTTATTAGTCAAGCAAATGTAAGCTATGCTAATAAACGACGATATCTAAATACAATCTCAGAAACTGGTGTCATGAATGCATGAACATCTAGAGTACTACAGATAATGGTCCAAATAAAATTACATAAATGTCTAAATCAAAATAAAAAACTAAGATGATGTACTAACAATCATGTTTAGAGATTCATTGTTGTTGATAATGCTTGATGATGTTTGAACTTGAATGGGGTGAGCATGAAATATGAAATACGACTGACATGCCAAGAACGATATAAATTTTTGGCCACTAGTACCAATGAAATGAAAAGATGTGTAAATGAACATGCAATGAGCTAAAAATCCTTTAAATGATAATGTTTTGGAGTACTGTTTCATTACCAAGGAAGGGTATATTGAAATAAGCTAACCCCGAATGTGCCGGTGTAGGTGAAATTGAGGGGTAAATCCCTGAACTGATGTGTTGAAAATATTCCTCTAAAATGTGATGAGATTGATGTGCTGAGATTATTCCCCTTTGGGATAAGATGATTGGTAGCGGAAGGTGAAGTCAATCCATACAGCATTATTGTGAGATGGCCTAGCCGATCAAGTTGAGATCCAACATAGTGCCGCATACATTGTGGTAATTTTGATTAAGATGGTTATTGCGATTGTGGTTATGATTGTGATTGGACATGTTTGGCTGAGATGGCCAAGCCGATCAAGCCGTGATCGGACTCCGTGCTTCCTTCTCCCTGTAGATGTTCTAGCTCTTTAGATATGTGAGTCATTCACTCTATTTATTTTGATATTATTAAATCTCCATTATTTATTATTAAACTAATAATTCAAATCATAGTGATGGTTTGGTTGTTGGTCACTGAAAATTTCAGTTGGAATTCATCATAGGCAATGGCCCCTGCCTAAGGGTGCAAACGGGCTGGTTAAGACCCGGGACCGGATCGAGACCGCGGTTCTAGCGGGACTGGCGGGCCGGTCCTGGCGGTCTCGGTCCTACCGGTCCAAAAAACCCGTGACGGGCTGCTCTTCATCTTCGAACCGTCAGGGCCGGGACTGCCAGGCCCGGGCCCAAGTGGGCCCAACGGCTATTTTTTCTTAAATTTTTTTTTTTTGAAAAATTTGTAATGGCTCTTTGCAAAAAGTAGCCATTTGGAACTTTGTAAAATAGCCATTTGGCACCCAAACTTTAATTTAACCCCAAACTTTATATAATTACACTTTTTCCATTTCTCAACTATAAATACCCCCTCATTCTTTCATTTTTATTCACCAATTCATCAATATCTCTCAATCTTTCTCAAGCTCTCTTTCAATCTTTCTACTACAATTGCTTATTTTATTGTTGAAAATTCGTAAAAAAATGTGAAGTTATTAAATTGAAGTTTTAAAGTGTTCAACGATTTTCAATTTTCAAGAAGTTGTTCGGCAATGCGGTAAACTCGTTTAAACTCATATGTATTAATAATATATTTTTGTGTTGTTTAGTTTGCACAATTATAATTAGTATGGCATTTTCTTTGAAAAATGTTCGGTAACGTAGTGGCCATAATACTACCCTTCCCCCGGCTCCCCGACCTACAAAGGATAAGCAAGTTCAAAGTAGTCGCCAACCTAGACGTCCTACTCCACCTCCCGTAATGCTTGATAGTGATCACCCTTGTTTTCAATTTACCGATAGTGAATTTCTACATGATGTTGCAGTAGGTGATAGATTAGATGTTGAAATTATGAATGCTCTTTATCCTAATGAACCTATCTTAGAGGAAAATGAGGATGATGATGAAACCCAAGCACCAGATTTAGATGATACACCTACTAGTCCTGTCCATAACTCAAGTAATGCACCGACACACCCACCCGTAGAAACTCCAACTTTTTGTAGACAACCTGCTAAACGTGCAGAAACATCACTAGTTAGGCATTTTTTTACTCAAGTAAGAGAACAAAATAAGTCTAACTGTAAAACGTGTGGGAAATTACTTGTTCTTAAATTTACAGGAGACCGTAGCGCCGCAGGTAGTTTGGTTAGGCACATAAAAATACACCCTAGAGATAAGGCTATATTTTTTCAAGTGTAAGCGCAGCAAGAGGGAGGGACAAGTGTAGATTCTCAAGTTAACCCTAGTACAGGTCCAATGGTGGTATTAGTACCTTGTTGTCCTCATTCCATTGGGGGAAGAAAGACTAAGAAAGATATGCCATTTTGGTCAATAAAAATGCTCTTTATCATATCCTTGAATATCTTTTTTCTCAATATTTCTTTGCCTTTACTTCGATATCAACTCTTGAATATATATATATATAACATACAATATATACTACAATAAAATATATACGAGAATATATATACATAACGTACAACCTAAACTACAAGAAAACATATACAGTATATACTAATTACTACAACACACTATATACATAATATACAATGTATACTAATTACTACAACACAATGTATACATAAGATATATCAATATATACATAATATACAATATATACTAATTACTACAACACAATAGATACATAATATACAATATATACTAATTACTACAACACAATATATACATAATATACAATATATACTAATTACTACAACACAATATATACTATACTAATAACTTAGTACACCATATAAAATATATTCTACACTATACTAATAACTACTATAAAAGATATTGCCTTAAAAAAAAATACTCGTCGCATCCGCCAGGACCGGACCGCCAGGACCAGACCGCCAGGCCCGGGACCACTGTGGGCTTAGGCCCGTCACGGACCGGTCTCAACCACCAGGCCCGCGACCGCCAGGCCCGACACACGAAGCCCGGGACCGCAAGGCCTAAAAGGGCCTGACGGCCCGGGACCGCCAGGCCCGACACACGAAGCCTGGGACCGCGAATTCCGGCCCGTCAGGCCCTTTTAGGCCCGGCCGGGGCCAGAATACACCCCTACCCCTGCCTAATACTAAGCCTCCAAACATCTTTATCCAATTCTCGTAAAAAAAAAAAAAGGACAGATGTCAGTGCCAACTATTGTTCAAACAAGGCTCAAGAAAAAAGAGGGCAAAGTTAGGAGACAAAATGCCATTACCACACTAACTTTCCGTCTTGTCAAATGCTAGTTTTTGGGATTGAAATGCATGCATGAAGGAAGGAACGCTGATGTTATGGATAAAATACATAGGTGATTTACTTTCGAGCTTCACGATGTAATTGTCTTTCTCTATCATGTGGTAATCTTCGTTATTATTATAAAGATTACATCCCTTAAGATGTATTATGGTTCTGACTTTCCATGATATTTGGTCGCCATTGTTATAGTGCACAGCATTAAGCATGTTTGTCATGCAGTGTTTGTTGATAATCGCATACAAATATAGAGCTACCGCATTGGAAAATAATGTGACGATTCGGTCGGTCGTCTAAAGAATTTATGCCCTCATCCCTTATTAACTAATTTCCCCAAGTTTAATTCTTCTAATTTGATTTACCGGGGTGTTCGGTTTTGAGTTTTGGGGAGTTTTAGGACACTTAGCCTCTAAATGAGAGCTTAAGTGTCGGAAAATTGACCATAGCCAGACTAGTGTGAAGATGGCCTCAAAATGGAAATCTGGTGATTTCGATAGCTCTGTTAGGTGATTTCGGCTTCGTGAGCGTGTTCGAAATGTGTTTTGGAGCTAATTTAGGCTTGAAATGCCGATGTTTTACTTTTTGACGATTCTGGTTGATAGATGAAATTTTGATCCGAGGGTCGGATTGGAATTCGAAAGTTGTAGTAGCTCCGTAATATCATTAGGGATGTGTGTGTAAAATTTCAAGTCATTCGGACATGGTTTGGTTAGCTCTTTGATTGAAATCTTGTTTTGAGAGAAATTGAAGTACTTAGGCTTAAATCATTGATTAATACAAGTTTTGGACATTGTTTTAGGTGATTTAAGGACTGGTGCAAATTTGAATGGTATTATGGGATATGTCTGTAGGTTGGGTTGAGGTCCGGGGGGGTCTCGGGTGTATTTCGGATGCTCAACGGAGCATTTTGGAATTGTGTAAAATTGCAGAAATCCATCAGCTTTTGCAGACTCCTTTTTCCTCTTCGCGATCACGTCCTCCTCCACGGATTCGCATAGAGTAATTTTGAAGGAGGACCTATTTCTTCTTCGCGTTCTCATTAAGTTCCCCCCCATTTGCTAAGCCCTTCCATTTCCTCCTTCAAGTTTGCATACCAATCATCTTTTTCGCATTGTTCAATTTGGCTTTGAGGGATGAGCCCATTTTATTCATCGCGTTCGCATCTCCCTAGTCGCGTTCGCGTAGCTTTGTCAGCCCAGGCGTATGTGTTCGCGTATTGTTCCTCCTGTTCGCGAAGATTGGGTAATGATTCTAGACTCCTTTTTGCTCACAACCCACTAATCTAAATCCTCCTTTTAATTTCGGATTTTAGAGGAAAATTTGATAAAACTTCATAGATTAAATTTTTGAGTTTTGAATGAATGTTTGACCTCTGATTTGAGAGATCTATATATGGCTAGACTCGTGAGAGTATGTGGGTTATGAAAATGTTAATTTCATCCAATTGTGAGACGTTGGCATGAAGGGCATTTAGGTCATTTTAACTAATTTTGCGTCTTAGCATTGAATTAAATAGTGGAATCAGTTACTTGATATATTATTTATGATATATAATTGAATTGAATCGATTTGGACCATTTGGAGTCGGATATTCGTGGCAAACGTGTTATTTTGTGTTGATTTTGGAGTCGGTTCAAGGTATATGGCTTGTCTAACCTTGTGTGGGGGGCCTTTCCACTAGGACATGATATTTGGTAATTGAATGCCTTGTTCGTGAGGTGAAGAGCGCGTGCTTGAGCTAATTGTTGAAAATATGTTTTTCATTTAAATATTTAGACTGAGTTTCTTTTTTATCTGCGTTGCTCTACTTGCAATTTAATCTATGTTAGTTTAGAAAAGCATGCTTAGTTGATCTAAATTGCTTATTTGCTTAAGCTTCTTTGAAATTACTACTTGTTGCTTCGATTGCTTACTTGTTGCACCTTATTCCTAATTATCTTCTTGTGATTGCGTATTTACATTTGGACTACGGATGCGGGATTCTGGTAGCTTCCCCTTGTTTGTTTACTATGGGACTATGGTTTAGATTCCCAGCAGATCCCCTGTAGATTTACTTTGGGACTACGAGTTTGATTCCTGATAGACCCCCCTGTATATTTAATTTGGGACTCCGGGTTAGACTCCCGATACATCCCCTGCATATTTACTTTGGGACTGCGGATTCGATTCCCGATAGATCCCCCTGCCTATTTATTTTACGGTTGAAGGTTCGATTCGTGATAGATTCCCTTGCACAGTTATATGGAACTACATGGTATTTACATTTGGGACTACGGACCGAGGTTTAAATAGATCCTCGCGCATTGGTAGTTGGACTACTGGATAGTATTCCGGGAGATCCTTCAGATATACACATGTGATGGACTACAGGACGATATCTCGGGAGATTTGATTAAATGGACTACAGGACATTATCCTGGGAGATCCTCGTTGTTGGTACTACTACTAAGCTATTTCCTCCATGTTACCTTATTTTCTGTGTATCATTTATCGCCTTGTTTAACCTGTCTTACTTCATGGTTGTACTCATTATTCCTTCTTATTTCATACTGTTGCAAGATTGATTATTATATTTATTCTCAATAGGGCCATGACCTTCCTCGTTACTAACCGACAAAGGATATGCTTGACACATACTAAGTACCGTTGTGGTGTACCATGCCCCTTCTGCGCATGTATTTCATGTGCAGATCCAGGTACCTCCACCCATGCGTATTATTCTTGAGGCGGAGAGATCTAGCAGAGACTTCCAGGTGCGTCTACCGTATCCGCAGACCAGGAGTCTCTATCTTGTTCTCGCTTTGGCAGTTAAATTTCCTTTTGTAATATTAGTTTACACATTCTGGAGTTAGAGTTGTGTATTACATTCCTTTAGCTTGTGTTCACGTGAGTTTCCGGGTTTTGGAATGGCATTGCAGTAGTTGAGATATTGAGTTGTATATGCCAAGCGGCATCTATCTACAGTTTTCTTATGGCTATTTGGTTTTAAGTTGTAATATTCCACAAGTTATAATGTTTCCGCATTGTTAGGCTTACGTAGTTGTAGGGACTAGGTGTCGTCACGACATGTTCACGGAGGGCGAACTAGGGTCGTGACAAGGTTGTATCAGAGCTCTACGTTCATAGGAGTCACGGAACACATGCATGTTTATTAGACTCTCGCTGATCTGTAAGGAGATGTTTGTACTTATCTACGATGCTATGTAACTGTTAGGAAAATTTCACTTCATTTGATTTCCTTGTTGTGCGAGGTTTTTGATATCAAAACTAAAATTTTGTGTTTTTATTCTCTCACAGATGGTGGGGACATGTGCTACTCAAGATGATCAGACACCCACGCCCCTACTGAATGCGTCAGAGTCCAGGGCCAGGGTAAAGATCGAGGACACGCATATGGTGCAGCTAGAGCACCAGCGCGATCTTCCGCCGAGGTACCACCAGCAGGTCCTGCCAGAGTCCAGGAACCTGACACGCCTACTACTACTAGTGCTACCACTACTCCAGCTATGTAGGAGACTCTAGCACAATTCATGAGCATGTACACCACCTTGGCTCAGACAGGGTTGCTTTCCCTTGCTGCAGCCACATCCCAGGCTAGGGGAGGAGCACAGACTCCCGCCGCCCGCACTCCTGAGCAGTAAGTGCATGTTGAGCATGTCCCGTAGGTCATACTTGTGCTGCCTGCAGTACTAGATAAACCCTGGGAAAGGGCAGCAGCTTCTGAGGATGAGCAGCTGAGGCTTGAGAGGTTCAAGAAGTACAAGCCTCCTATATTCAGCGGTCTAGCATTGGAGGATGCTTTAGGTCTTGTTGATGACTGTTACCGCATTCTCCATACCATGATTATTTTAGGATCCAACGAGTTTTCTTTCATCAACTTCCAGCTTCAAGGGCCGCCTGTGAGTGTTGCTGCACCTATCAGTTAGTTAGTCCAGATGAGGCCGCTTCACTGACTTGGACTTAGTTTTAGATCTAATTATTTTAGAGTATGTTCCTCAGAGCCTCATGGATGTATGGCGCGTAGATTTTGAGAATTTGTGCCAAGGTACTATGACAATTTCAAAGTATGATGTCCTTTACACTAGTATGGTAAGGAATTCACCGGCCTTGGTTGCTATTGTCGCGAGAAGGTTCGTCGATTTTTTGAGGGGTTTATTCCTAGCATCCGATTTAGCATGGCTTGTGAGTTGGATATGGATGTTTCTTATGAGTAGGTGATGAGCATTTCTAGGAGGATTGAGGGTATGCATGCTAGGGAGAGAGAGGAGAGGGAAGGCAAGAGGTCTCGAGTGTCGGGCCACTATTTTGGTGCCCGTACAGGTCATCATGGAAAGGGCTATATGGGCCTCCTCGTTCATTCTGCTCTTCCAGCGGCTAGCAGTGCTCTAGCTCCAGCTCATCCTAGGCTTCGAGAGCCTTATTATGCATCTCCAGTTTCTAGTGCGCCTCCTGCGCGAGTTGCTTCATACGGTTAGTACAGCAGACCTGGCCCTAGCCAGTCACAGCTACAACAACCTCCCAGAGCTTGTTTTTAGTGTAGGGACAGATGTCACATTGTTAGGGATTTGCCCCAGACTTGCGACGGGTGCATCTTCTCAGACTTCTCAGCCACAGTATGCACCGTAGAGTTCCAGGCTATGGTTACAGCTCTACTTGCCGCCCCATCTACTCAGCCAGCTAGAGGTGGAGGCTGGGGAGGTAGAAGTTGCCCTTGAGGGGGAGGCCAAGCTAGATACTATGCCATTCCCGCTCGTGCCGAGGTTGTTGCCTCCGATTCTGTCATCACAAATATTATTTTAGTTTGCCACGGAGATGCATCAGTTCTATTCGATCTAGGCTCTACTTAATCTTATCTTTCCTCCTATTTTTCTCTGCATTTGGGTGTATCTTGGGATTCTTTGAGTTCTCATGTTTATGTTTCTACTCATGTGGGGGATTCACTTATTGTGGACCACGTTTATCGATCATGTTTGGTTACTATTCGTGGTTTTCAGACCAAAGAAAATTTATTGCTACTCAGCATGGTTGATTTTGATAATATTCTGGGCATGGATTGATTGTCTCCTCATTTACTATTCTTTATTGTCATGCCAAAACCGTGATGCTGGCTATGCCAGCTGTATTGTGTATGAGTGGAGTGGTACATTAGATCACACTCCTAGCAGAGTTATCTCTTTTCTTAAAGCTCAGTGTATGGTTGAGAAGGGGTATGCCACGTATTCAGTATTGATACCCTGTCTGTTGATTCAATCCTAGCGGTGCGGTATTATGTAGACGTATTTCTAGATGATCTTCCAAGCATGCCACCTGATAGAGACATTGATATTAGAATTGATTTGTTGCCGGGCACTAAGCCCATTTCTATCCCTCCATATCGTATGGCTCCTCTTGAGTTGAAAGAGTTGAAGGATCAGTTACAAAAATTACTTTATAAGGGTTTTATTCGACCTAGTGTTTCACCTTGTGGTGCTCTTGTCTAGTTTAGGAAGAAGAAGGATGGTTCTTTGCATATGCGCATCGATTATCGTCAGTTAAACAAGGTTACAGTGAAGAACCATTATCTTTTGCCTCGTATTGCAGATATATTCGACTAGTTTCACGGCACACAGTTGTTTTATAAGATTGACTTGCGCTTAGGTTACCATCAGTTGAAGATTCGGGAGCTAGATATCCTGAAGACTACTTTAAGGACTCAGTACAAACATTATTAGTTTCTTGTGATGTCATTTGGGCAAACCAATTCCAAAACACCCTTCATTCACTTGATACACAATGTATTTCAGTCATATATTGATTCTTTTGTCATTGTCTTTATTGATGACATTCTGGTGTATTTCCGGAGTCGGGAAGATCATGAGCAGTACCTGAGGACAGTGCTCCAGACTCTGAGAGAGAATAAGTTATATGCAAAGTTCTCAAAATGTGAGTTTTGGTTAGATTCGGTGGCATTCTCAGGCCACATAGTATTGAGTGAGGGCATTCGGGTAGATCTGAAGAAGGTAGGCGTTGTACAAAATTGGCCTAGGCCGTCCTCAGCTACAGAGATTCGTAGTTCTCTTGGCTTTGCAGGCTACTACTATCATTTTGTGGAAGGGTTTTCATAAATTGCAGCCCCTATGACTAAATTGACCCAGAATGGTGCTCCATTTTAGTGGACAGGGTAGTGCCCGACGAGCTTTTAAAAGCTCAAGACAGTTTTAACTACAACCCCAGTTTTGGTATTGCTTAAAAGTTCAGGGTCTTATACCGTCTATTGTGATATCTCGAGAGTTGGCCTTGGAGAAGTATTAATGCATGACGGTTGGGTGATTGCTACGTGTCCAAACAGTTGAAGATACATGAGAAGAATTATCCTGTCCATCATCTTGAGTTAGCTGCCATTGTTCCTACCCTGAAGATTTGGCGCCATTATCTTTATGGTGTGCCTTGTGAGATTTATGTTGATCATATGAGTTTGCGGCATTTGTTCAAGTTTAAGGATCTAAATTTGCACCAGAGGAGATGGTTAGAGTTGCTGAAAGACTATGACATCACTATTTTATATCACCCCGTAAATGCCAATGTAGAGGTTGATGCCTTGCGCCACCGGCAGAAAGTTTGGGAGTTTAGAATATCTTCAAGTGTCAGAGATGCCTCTGACGATGGATGTTAAGGCCTTAGCAAGCTAGTTTGTGAGATTGGATCTTTCGGAGCCCAGTTGGGTTCTAGCTTGTGTGGTTTCTCAGTCTTCTTTGTTTGACCGTATCAGGGAGAGGTAGTATGATGACCCTCATTTGTTTGTCTCTAAGGACAGGGTTTAGCATGGTGATCCTAGAGATGTGACCATTGGCGAGAACAGAGTATTGAGGATGCAGTCGGGTTTGTGTACCCAATATCGATTGCCTACGGGACCTGATTCTAGAGGAGGCCCACAGTCGCGGTATTCCATCCATCTGGGTGCCACGAAGATGTATCAAGACTTGAGGCAGAACTACTGGTGTAGGCGGATGAAGAAGGATTTTGTGGCATATGTAGCTAGATGCCTCAACTATCAGCAGGTGAAGAACGAGAACCAGACATCGGGTGGGTTGCTTCAGCAAATAGAGATTCTAGAGTGGAAGTGGGAGCGGATCACAATGGACTTTGTAGTTGGCTATCTGGGTTATTGTGGATCAGCTGAGCAAGTCCGCTCATTTCATTCCTTTGTGTACCACTTATTCTTCAGAGTGGTTGGCGGAGATTTATATCCGGGAGATTGTCGGCTTGCATGGTATTCCCCTTTCTATTATTTCAGAGAGAGGTACTCAGTTCACATCGTGATTCTGGAGGGTCGTTCAACATGAACTAGGTACTCGGGTGGAGTTGAGCACAATATTTCACCCCCAGACAGACGGGCAGTCCGAGCGCACCATTAAGATTCTTGAGGATATGCTCTACACGTGCGTGATTGAGTTTGGAGGGTCTTGGGATCAATTCTTGCCATTGGCGGAGTTTGGTTACTACAACAACTATTAGTCCATCATTCAAATGGCACTGTGTGAGGCCTTTATAGTAGGTGGTGTAGATATACGGTGGATTGGTTCGAGCTGGGTGAGGCAAGAATATTGGGCATAGATTTTGTTCAAGATGCTTTGGATAAGGTTAGGGTTATTCAGAATAGACCCTGTACATCCCAGTTCAGACAAAAGAGCTATGCGGACTGGAAGGTTCGTAATGTTTCCTTTATGGTTGGAGAGTGGGTTCTGCTCCAAGTTTTGCCTATGAAGAGCATCATGAGATTTGGGAAAAAAGGAAAGTTTAGTCCGGGGTTCATTGGCCCTTTTGAGATATTGAGGGATGTTGGGGAGGTTGATTATGAGCTGGCCTTACCTCCCAACCTGCTAGGGTTTCATCCGATATTTCATGTTTCGATGCTCCGGAGATATCACAGTGATTCGTCGCGCATGTTGGATTTCAGTTTAATCCAACTAGACAAGGACCTATCTAATGTTGAGGATCCATTTGCCATATTAGGCAGGCATATCAGGAAGTTGAGGTCAAAGAATATTGCTTCAGTAAAGGTTCAATGGCAGGGTCAGCCAGCCAAGGAGGCAACCAAGGAGACCGAGCAGGTTTATGCACAACAGTTACCCTCATCTCTTCACTATATCAGGTATGTCTTTATGCTCCTTCGAGGACGAACGAATGTTTAAGTGCAAGAGGATGTGACGCCCCAACGGTTGTCTTAAGAATTAATGTTTCTATCCCCTATTAACTACTTTCTCCAAGTTTAATTCTGCTAATTTGATTTGCTGGGATTTTTGTTTTTTAGTTTCGGAGAGTTTTGGGACACTAGTCCCTAAATGAGGGCTTAAGTGTTGGAAAATACCATAATCAAAACATTGTGAAGACGGCCTCAGAATAAAAAAATCTGATGGTTTCGTTAGCTCCGCTAGTGATTTTGGGATTGGGAGCATGTTCGGAATGTGTTTTAGAGGTCCTTAGCTAATTTAGTATTTAAATGCCGAAGTTTGAATTTTTTTAATGTTTCCGGTTGATAGGTGAGATTTTGATATGTGGTTCAGAATTGAATTCTAGAACTTGCAGTAACTTTGTGATGTCATTTGGGATATGTGTGCAAAATTTTAGGTCATTCGGACATGGTTTTTTTAGGTTTTTGATCGAAAGCGTGTTTTGGGAAAAATTGAAGTTCTCAGGCTTAAATCATTGATTAATTCGATTTTTCTACATTGTATTACGTGGTTTAAGGATTGGTTCGAGATTGAATGATTTTATGGGATATTTCCGTGGGTTTGGTTGAGGTTCCGATTGCCTCAAGTGTGTTTCGGATGCTCAACGGAGTATTTTTGAGTTGTGTAAAATTGCAGAAATCCAACAGCTGTTGCAGACCCTTTTTCCTCTACGCAATGGTGTCCTCCTCCACGCTTTTGCGCAGAGTAATTTTGGAGGGGGGACCAATTCCTTCTTCGCGTTCGCATTTAGTTCCCCCGCGTTCATGAAGCCCTGCTGTTTCCTCCTTCGCATTCGAATAGCTCAATTTGGCTCTGAGGGTTGTGCCCATCTTATTCACCGTGTTCGCATCTCCCTTGTCGCATTCGCATAGCATTGCTAGCCCAGGACATTGCATTTGCGTACTGTTCCTCGCGTTCGTGAAGAGTATTTTTGGCATCCTTCACTTTTAGTTTTTGCGGAACGCGAGACTTCCTCCTCATACGCGATGCATTAAATACCTGGGCAGTTATAAACATTCCAAATTCGAGGGTTAGCCATGTTTACCAAAACTCAAGCTTGGGAGCGCATATTCGGGAGAGATTTCAAGGGATTTTCAAGGGCAACGATTGGGTAATAATTCTAGACTCCTTTTTGCTCATAACCCACTAATCTAATCAAGAATCCTCCTTTTAATTTCCGATTTTAGATTAATATTTGATTAAACTTCATAGACAGAATGTTTGAGTTTTGAATGGGTGTTTGACCTCCCATATGAGAGATTTATATATGGGTAGACTCGTGAGAGTACGAGGGTTCGGAAAATGTTAATTTCATCTTATTATGAGATGTTAGCCTGAGGGGAATTTTGGTCATTTTATCTAATTTCGCGTCTTAGCTCTGAATTAAATAGTAGAATCTGTTGCTTGAAATGTTATTTATGATATGTAATTAAATTGAATAGATTTGGGACATTTGGAGTCAGATACTCGTGGCATATGTGTGATTTTGAGTTGATTTTTGAGCCGGTTCGAGGTAAGTGGCTTGTCTAATCTAGTGTGGGGGACCTTTCCCCTAGGACATGATACTTGGTAATTAAATGTTTTGTACATGAAGTGACAAGCGCATACTTGAGCTAATTGTAGAAAATCTTATTTTTCGTTTAAAGATATAGACTAAGTTTCTTGCTTACCTTTGTTGTTCTACTTGCAATTTAATTTGTGTTAGTTTAGAAAAGCATGCTTAGTAGATGTAAAATGCTTATTTGCTTAAGTTGCAATGATTATACCACTTGTTGCTTTGATTGCTTACTTGTTGCACCCTATTCCTGATTATCTACTTATTGTGACTCAATATTTACATTGAGACTACAGATGTGAGATTCTGGTAGCTCCCCCCTTGTTTGTAGTTTAGAAAAGCATGCTTAGTAGATGTAAAATGCTTATTTGCTTAAGTTGCAATGATTATACCACTTGTTGCTTTGATTGCTTACTTGTTGCACCCTATTCCTGATTATCTACTTATTGTGACTCAATATTTACATTGAGACTACAGATGTGAGATTCTGGTAGCTCCCCCCTTGTTTGTAGTTTAGAAAAGCATGCTTAGTAGATGTAAAATGCTTATTTGCTTAAGTTGCAATGATTATACCACTTATTGCTTTGATTGCTTACTTGTTGCACCCTATTCCTGATTATCTACTTATTGTGACTCAATATTTACATTGAGACTACAGATGTGAGATTCTGGTAGCTCCCCCCTTGTTAGTTTACTTTGGGACTACGGGTTAGATTTCTGGTAGATCCCCCACATAGTTACTTTGGGACTGCGGGTTGGATTCGCGATAGACCCCCCTGCATATTTACTTTGAGGCTGCGGGTTCGATTCTCGATAGATCCCCATGCATATTTACTTTCGGACTGCAGGTTGGATTCCCAGTACATCCCCGGCATATTTACTTTGGGACTGCGGGTTCGATCCCTGAAATATCCCCCTCAACATTTACTTTAGGACTGCAGGTTTGATTCCTTATAGATCCCCCTTACACAGTTATACAGAACTACTACGAATTTACATTTGGGACTACGGACCGGGGTTCGAGTAGATCCCCACGCATTGTAAGGTTGACTACGGGACGGTATCCGGGGAGATCCTTCAGATATACTCATGTGATGGACTACAGGATGGTATCCCGGGAGATCTTTGGACAGTTGATCAAATGGACTACAGTACAGTATCTTAGGAGATCCTCGTTGTTCGTACTATTACTGAGCTGCTACCTTATTTTCTATGTATTATTTGTTTCCTTGTATAATGTGTCTTGCTTCATAGTTTACTCTTTATTCATGATTTTTTTCATAATGTTGCAAGATTTATTATTATGTTTATTCTCACTAAGGCCCTGACCTTCCTCGTCACTACTCGACCGAGGATAGGCTTGGCACTTACTGAGTACCATTGTGGTGTACTCATGCCCTTTCTGCGCATGTTTTTCATGTGCATATCCCGATACCTCCATCCAAGCGTATTATTCTCATGGCTGAGAGATCTAGCAGAGACTTCGAGGTGCATCCACCGCGTCCGAATACCAGGAGTCTCTATCTTATTCTAGCGTTAGTAGTTAGATTTCTTTTCATACTGTTGTTTTATACATTCTGGAGTTAGAGCTGTGTATTAATTTCAGTTAGCTTTTGTTCCCGTGAGATTCCTCGTTTTGGGATGGCGTTGCAGTAGTTGAGGTATTGAGTTGTATATGCCAAGCGGCATCAACATACAATTTTTCTTCTGGTTGTTAATTTTAAGTTATTATATTCCGCAAGTTATAATGTTTTTGCATTGTTAAGATTACCTAGTCGTAGATACTAGGCGCCGTCACGACATGTTCACAGAAGGTGAACTGGGGTCATGACAGATAAATAGGCGTTGGCCGCAATAACTATGAAGTTTTGAACACTGACAAATGAACTCAGATATGTACCAGGTCCATATTGTGAAGCACAACTATGATCAACACAAATATGTGAGATGCACGTGAAGGAGATAAATCTAAGTTATCAGAACTGATATCTCCTGATCATGATAAAAAAGATTGCACATTGGATAAGGAGAGAGACTCCTTACGCAAAGAGAACACAGTTTAGGAAAAGGATAAGAGTTAGAGTATGAGATCGACTAGAACTCTTCCACCATGGAAGAGTAGCATCTGTATCCTAGTCAATCCCTAATTTCTAAGTCCATAAATATTAGTGTTGTTCTCTTTTTTTACCAAAAATGCGCATAGGCAAAAGCTAAATTTAAATTGAGAGCAAAAGATCAAGGCAATTTTGCAAGCAATTTTGCAAGCAATTTATGTATGATTCAAGCGTGCAATCCTGAAACTACCTGATAGAAAAACCAGTTGCAAGTATCCATCTTTTATTTTAGTTCAATTGTAGCAGGTGATTTTACATTGTACCTTACAACTTTTATAGAAGCAACTATATTGGGAACTTAAGTTTTCAAGTTATAGTTAACTTGAAGTTGTAGTAATAGTTGAGTCTTTGTGCCACAACGTGATTAGAGTTAATCATAGGATTACAAAAGAGTTTTTTGTAAATGCTATTTTTGGCTCAGTGATTTTAGTGGAGAGTTTGGGAAATTCCTACGGAGTAGTAGATCGTAATTTTTTCACATTTTTAGCCAACTATTTTTCACGTAAAAATCTCTATGTTCTTTATTTTTATGCACTTATTATTATGCAATAGTAGTAGTTGGAACACATAGAAGAACCAGGACCTTCTATGATCAAGTTAAGTAAAAGTACAACACAGATCACCCCTCCATCTCTTTTGTGGCATTGAAGTATAAAAGATTAATTGGTATCAAGGCAGGTTATTCATGAAGAGGTTAACACATCAGGAAAAGATCAAAATGAGTATAACACCTAGAAACTAGGAAGGTCAATCCACTCCTAGGACCCCACTCTTTAATGGCCAGTACTATTCCTAGTGGAAGAATAGGACGAGAGACCATATCATAAGAGAAGATTATGAACACTAGAACATAGCCACAGATGGTCCCCTAGCTACTACAAAGAAGAATGTTGAAGGAGTGGGCGTTCCAAAGACAAGAGCAGACTACACTGCTGAAGATTTGAAGAAATGGGAAAAGAATGCCATGGACAAGAAATGGCTTGTGTGTGGACTAGGTCCAGTTGAGTACAGTTGGGTTCAAAGCTGTACCACTACTAAGGAGATATAGGATACTCTACAAGTGGCCCATGAAAGAATTTCTCAAGTAAATAGATCAAGAGGAACATTGTTGTATTCCCAATATGATAATTTCCCCATGAAGGAACGAGAAACTATCCAGAGATGTACACAAGGCTCACAATACTAACAAATGAACCTATGTCTTTTGGAAGAATTATCTTTTAATAAGACAAGGTTGAGAAAATCATCACAAGGGTCTTGCCAGTAACTTGGGAAAGCAAAATCATTGCTATATAGGATCAAAGAACATTGATACTCTCTAGTTGGATGAGCTGATTGGAAATCTCACTGCCTATGAAATGGGAAGGCAAACCATAAAGATGGATGCGCCCAAGAAGGAAAGGAGTCTGGCTCTCAGAATAGCTGAAGGTGCAGACCTTGAGGATGATAAAATGTCCATTATCACAAGGGATTTCAAGAAGTACCTAATGAGAGGAAAGGGTTCTTCACACCAAGGGCTCCTGAGAAACAGACCAACAAGGGCTACTACAAGTGTGGTAAGTCAAATTATATAATCAAGAATTGTGCTCGGTGGGAAATGGAATGGAAGAAGGAAAAGGCTGAACGAAGGAACAGGAAGAAGGAACCGGTTCAACCCAAAAGGAACAAATGATCAAAAAATGCTATGGTTGCTGTTTGGGGAGAAACCTCATATGAGGATTCATAATATGAGGTTGGAGATGAACAAACACTAATCGCCATTGGAGAATTAGAAGATGAATAAACGGTAAGTGTGATTCATCATAAAGGCAAGATTAAATTTTCCTCTAAAGAACGGTTATCTGAATTATTGCTAGACTTTATTGATGAGCCTGAGGTAATAAATAATGAGAAGGAACTTCTATCTAGGGAGTGTGTATTAAAAGCCAAGTGAAAAAATCTATAATCAAGGGCAAATGAGAGTGATAGTAAAAATACTACGTTGAAGAACCAGTTTCTTGAACTTGACACGAGTATCTTAGAAGTTAGATCAAAAAATTTAAAACTTGATGAAGATGGAACAGTTACAAGGAACAAGGCAAGGTTGGTGGTCCAAGGTTATAGCCAAGAGGAGGGCACCGATTATGATGAAACTTTTTCTCCAGTAGCGAGACTGGAGGCAATAAGACTCATCATTGCCTTTGTAGCACACATAAAATTTAGCCTTCACCAAATGGATGTGAATAGTGTCTTCCTCAGTGGCTACTTAAAGGAAGAAATCTTTGACAAATAACCTCCAGGGTTTGAAAGTAAGTAGTGCCCAGATCATGTATACAAATTGGACAAGGCCCTATATGGACTAGAGCAGGCTCCTAGAGCATGGAAAAAATGTCTATTCAAATATTTTCCTTAACATGGATACAAAAGAGGTAAAACTGATAGTACTTTATTTTTGAGGAAAAAAATAAGGATCTATTAGCAATCGAAATATACGATGATGACATAATTATTGGAGCAACTATTGAAAAACTGAGTAAGGATTTTGCTAAATTAATGGGTAGTGGATTTAAAAAGAATATGATGGTGAGCTTAAATTTTTCTTAGGCTTACAGATCAAACAAACCCCTAATAGAACCATGATCCATCAGCAGAAATATGCAAAGATGTTAATTAAGAAGTTTAAAGTGGATGAATCAACATAAATAGACACACCTATTGCAACTGTCACTAAATTAGACATAGATGAACCTGGTTCATCTGTTAATCAAAAGTTGTATAGAGGTATGATTAGCTCACTTTTGTATCTTACTGCTAGCAGACCTGACATAGTTTTCAGTGTAGGGCTCTGTGCTCGTTTTCTGGCAAATCCTAAGGAATTCCACTTGATTGATGTCAAAAGGATACTGAGATATTTGAAAGGCACTTATAATCATTATTTTTAGTACCCTAAAGGTACTAACTTTAATCTAGTAGGATATGCTGACTATGCAGGTTTCCTTGTGGATAGGAAAAATACCTCAGGTAAGGCTCATTTTCTTGGTTCATGTCTGGTATCAAGGGCTACTGAGAAGCAGAATTCAGTGGCCTTACTAACTACTAAGGTTGAATGTGTTGATGTTGCCTCTAATTATGCTTCACTGTTGTGGATCAAACATCAAAATCAAAGTTAGTTGCATCTATATATTCTATGATAACATTAGTACTATAAGAATGACGAAGAACCCAGTTCATCATAAGAGGACTAAGCACACATATGTTAGACGTCATTTCTTGAGGGACAACTATGAGAAAGGATTGATTACTCTAGAATTTGGTGCTACTGATAAACAAATTGCTGACATCTTCATGAAAGCACTAAGTAGAGAAAGCTTTGAGAGTAACAAGTTAGAATTGAGGATGATTAAGATGAAAGAAAATAAATTTAGAATGCACAGTGAAAAAAATGAAAGAAAATAAATTTTGCTAAGGAATCTGGAACTTATGTAAATATGCAGATTAATTTTCTCAGATTCATACTTTAAATAGTATACTCTTATGACATGTGTTGATATGACTCACTGATATTTAACAAAAATTTTCTTTATTTTAGTATATTGAGATATGATCAAGAGAATCTAAACGAGGAACATAGTTTATCAGTATTGGTTCATCTGAGTGACAAGGTATTTTTTATAGTCTGCACAATGAGAAATATAGATATTTAAATCATAAGAAGAGTCCTACCAATGTTCAACTCATCATAAAATCCTATGCATTTGTTTTTTGAACCAGTTCCGTCCTTATTAGAATTGTCACCACAAAAAATGCATAAAATCTTGGGAAGCACGACCATTTATTCAACCTGTAATTTCTTGTTGATTAGACAGCTAATTAACTGCTAAAGCCTCCGTTATCCATTAAATGAGTCGTTTCCTTTAAACACCCGTTATTACTTTCGGCCACCCTCATTATTCCAAACTGTCAAAAACTTCTTCACTGTAAATTGCTTTCTTCTCCAAAAGTTTAACTCACAAACTCTCTCAAGCAATCAACTATAATGTCAAACCCACAAGATAACCGAAGGAATACTCCACCACAATCCCCTTCTAGTTCATCCACGCCTTCTCCACCCAATAGAAACCCCTAACCTTAGAAAAGACGGGTCAAACTGCTAGCCTGAAAAACTCTAGCCTCAGGTGAATTATCAAAGAAATTAAATGCCTAATTGAGGGCTGCCCAAGCCCAATATTCTGAGAACTCTAATCATTCATTCAAATCTACAAGTGAGGGGGAAGGACCTCGATTTTCTGAATCTGAGAAGGCTCAAGACTCTCCTTCTAAGTTTAGTTATGCTTTGGCTGAAAATTTAGAAAATATGTTTGTTCTGGTTGAACCTATCAGAGATGTGAATATGCCTGACTAGGGAAGGAGTGGTGGTAAAAAGAAAATTGAAAAAGGAAAAGAGTGAGAGAGGGTGTATGTGGTGATGTAAGGGGAAAAAGAAAGGGAGTGGTTGGTTCTTCACCCACTTCGAAATTGTTGTTACTAGGAGCGGCAAACGGGCAGGTCGGATTGGGCATGGTTCGTGTCGAAAATGGGTTGTGTAAAAATAGATAATTTATCTCACCCGGCCCATATTCAATAGGGATAAAAAATGGGTTAATCGGCAGATAATATGGGTTACCCATATTATCCTTGACTTCTTATATATGACGAATTTTGGAATAATTTTTAGTCTCCCTAACTTGAGAAACCCCCAATTTCAGGCTTTACAAATGTAAAAGTTAGACATATTGGTTACTCATTGGTTATTCATTTTCTAAATGGATAATATTGTTCTTATCCATATTTGACCCGTTTATAAAAAGTTCATTATCCAATCCATTTTTAGTGGATAATATTGGCGGTTAACAATTTTCTTTGAACCATTTGCCACCCCTAGAGGTTACCTGCTATATGTGGTTCCACTGTCAACTATGGAAGAAATTTGCAAAAATTCTAGGGGAAGTGGTTTAGGAGGCTACTGAGGAGTTAGTTAATCTAAGTTCACAGGCAAAAGAACCCAGTTCATCAATTGAGGAGACCTTAGTAGACGTTTTGAAAAGGTAGGTGCTAGTTATAATCCAATGAAAGCCCCCATCACTACAAAACCTCCCAAAAAAATCAAAGGTGTCTTCCCCAACAACTAATGAAATTATCTTTCCAAAGGGAATATCCACAAGGTGTAGTGTGAAACAGGTTAAGAGTGAATTTCAAAAAGCTTTGGCTGAAAGTAAGAAAAAAATGATGGACAAAGAAAAGGGTAAGGTTGCAGAGTCCTCTGAATCTATAGATTTTTAGGAGTAGAACAAGTCTATTAGGAGGAACATACAACAATAAAGGTTCAGACCCCCAAACCCAAAAGGATGAACACTTCTTCCAAGAAGTCTTCATCTGTGTCTAAGGCTGCTGAACCTTCATTGGCCAAGAGGACAAGGTCGGCAATGAAAAACAAATAAGTTACAATCTCTAAAGATGAGGCATAGAGTGGTAAAGAAGAGAGTAAGTCAGATGGTTAACAAGACAAGTTTGCCATGTTTGGCAAAAGAAAATTTTTTAATGGAAGATTGTTGGAAGAATTGGTTGAACCATGAGTGATTCGTTTGGTTGAAACCCTAGTTGCTCCGGGCTGGAAGGATATAGTCTTTCAGATGGATGGGAGATTAGCCAGAAATCAAATAATTGCATTCATGGCGAATGCTGAAGTCAAAGATGGAAGAGTTACCAGCAAAGTAAGAGGAGTTCAAGTGACCTTTGCTGCAGAGAAGCTGGGAGAGATTCTTTACATCCCTGCTGAGGGATTTGATGACTACAATAGGCAAAGATGGCCAAGTCTGGATTCCCTTATTTCTGCCTTTGCAATCATTAGGAGATTCTATGATGTTGATGAAGTGAATGAGGCCAAGTTTGTGCATAAGAGTGAAATGAAGCCACAACACAAAGTCATATTTGAGTTTGTCAACAAGTGTTTACTGCCCAGGCACTAAAGAAGGCATATTGCTAACTATATGGACTTAGTTCTAATAATGTGGAAGGCAAATTAACTGATATTTATTCATCATCAAGCTATTGGATATGTCATCAATGGCTCCAAGGATCATGCCACCCCTATGGATTTATTCTAACTACTATTCAAGATAAGTGCAATGTGCCTCTAAAGAAGGGGGAAATGGCCATAAGCAAGGATTGCACTGGCATTAATAATCTGCTTGCTTGTGACTATCTAGTCAGTGCCATCCAAATGAACATGTTTCATCCAAGAAGACACCTATCAAAAGTAACGTCCGGGCTATAGTTTAGGAAATTGAAGCCAAGGACGCTAAGATAGCAAGGCCGAAGGCTCGTCTAGTTGAGGTTGAATCTGAGAGGGATGCTCTAAGAACTGAGCTTAACAAAGAAAGGGAGAAGAATGATAGGATTCTTCACAATATGTTGAATCTTCTCCAAGCCCAAACCCAGCCTCAAACTCCCTCAAACATTAGGAATTCTAGCCTTTATATCAGGCACCTGTCTAGTACCTTTAGTGACCCAGATTAGTGATTTTTCTTTCTTTTTGGTCAATTTTGAATATTTTTTGCTTTCTGGCTGTGGATTGTGGTAACAACATATCTTCTATCAATGATATCTACTATTTTTGCTCTTGTTAACTGTTAATATTTCCTTGATAGATTAAATATGTTTACCTGATTATAGATGATTAATCGATGATTGCACTTGCAGTTGCCCAGTGGCCATTATGCAACTTTTCAACTATACCAAAGGGAAAAATGATATTGTGCTTTACATATTCAGAATATGTGATGTTCATAACCTAGTTAACCTAGTCCTTGATGATAAGGAAATTTTTCTAAACTTTGTACTGATAAATATGTTGAGTTTGTACAGGCCTAAGTTAGTGAAAAAGCACAGAGTTTGTCATTATCAAAAAGGGGGAATTTGTTAGCCCAAGTAAATGTGAAGCTTTCAAGACTGACAAAAGAACTTTGACATGGACCAAGTTGATCTTTTGAAGCACAGTTGTGATCAACCCAAATATATGAGATACACGTGAAGGAGATAAATCTAAGTTACCAGAAGTGATATAACCTGATCATGATTGATAATATTAAATATTGGATAAGGAGAAAGACTCCTTATACAAACAGAACACGGTTTAGTAAAAGGATAAAAGTTGGAGTATGAGATGAATAAGAACTCTTCCACCATGTGAGAGTAGCATCTATATCCTAGTCAATATTTAATTGCTAACTCATTAAATATTAGTGTTGTTATCTTTTACAGAAAATGCACCTAAGAAGAAGTTAAACGTATATTAAGAGCAAATGATCAAGGCAATTTTGCTAGAAATTTTTGTGTGATTCAAGCGTGCAATCCGAACCAGTTCCAAGTGTCTATCTTTTATTCTAGTTCAATTGCAGTAGCTGATTTTATATTGAACCTTTCAGCTTTTATACAAGAAAATGTATTCAGCACTTAGAGTTTTTAAGTTAAAGTTATCTTTAATATTTCGCAACACTTGAGGTTGTGTGCCACAATGGGATTAGAGTTAAATCCTAGGTTTACAAAAGAGTTTTTTTTAAATGCAATTTTTGGCACAGTGATTTTAGATGAGAGTTTGGGAAAATTCTACTGAGTAGTATGTCAAGGTCTTTTCACCTTTTGAGCCTAGTATTTTCCATTAAAAAATCTTCGTGTTCTTTATATTTATACACTTATTATTCCGCAACAATAGTAGTCGGAACACATAGAAGAACCAGGACCTTTTATAATCAAGTTAAGTGAAAATTGGGTACCACACAAATCATCCCCCTTATTCTGTGGCATTGAAGTATAAAAAATCAATAAGAAACCTAAGATTGAGAATAAACTATAATATACCGCAAGAGTCGAGAATTACCTTTGATCTACCTGTATTCAGAAGAAATCAGGGCTACCTGATTTCGTTCTTCAATAGAAAAAATGATACCGTGTCGAGAGTCCAGGACTTCGAGCTCGGGTTCGAGGCTCCTTTCCAATATTGAAGTCGAGGTTGATATCCATTGCCGAGGTCAAAAGAAGGCATGCCTCGAGAAAATTCAGTTATGATTCATTAACTGAAAGAGTTAGATACCCGTAACAGCCCAAAGATTGCAACGTAAATTTCGGAATGGATTTGTCCTTGGTGCTTAGACAATTTTGAAATATGATTTCCTACTGTAATTAGAATAGTACCTTATATAGGACCCCTCTATTATATAAAGCGGAGCCCATTCATTTGTATGATACGTTTTGACTGATAAGAAAATACATGCACTTTATTCTGTAGCTATTTTACTTACTAATCATCATAGTTGCTTTATATCTTGCTATCCCCACTATTCAACCTCCAGACTGTCATAGTTAGAGATCAAGATTTGGCTTGCACACTGGTTCGATCTATTTTATTCTTCAATTTAAATATTTAATTCCTTGTTTATCAACTTGTTTTGTGCTAAATCACATATCTTTAAAACCACAATATAAGTTTATTTGTTACTCGTATTTTAGGGTAAATAGTTTGACGCCCACACTGGAGCTAAGGATAACGGTGATTGTACAATGCTGATTCTGATAACACACATTATTTCACGCTTGTTCTTATCAAGAATGTTTACTTTCAGGTTAAAACATCTCAAACTCACAAAATGCACGTGTACATGGTGACATTACTCTCGGGTTTCTGTAGAAAATGCCAATATAAATGCACCAAGTGCCAGGGTCCCATCGATTAACCTTGGGTGAGTGCCAGTTGCCCATCCAATCGATGTCAGTTCCAACATTGCTTTGAATGCGGACTTAGGCATGGACCGTAATAGGAGTGTACGAAGGGAAGGCCGATCTGATAGCCAAGGAACAGAGGGCGTAGGAGACGAGGGAGTTAGTCTCTAGGTAAAATTCAAGATGCTACAGGCTCAGTAGGCCACTATTTCTTAGCTTCAAAGTCAACATAGAACTCCGAGAATAGCCATGCCGGAGATGACTCGCCGTACCAAGCCAATGTCGGAAAGTTCAAATCACAACGGATCTGGGACTAATCCTACAATTATGAAAATGCTCAAGGTGCTCACCAAAAGAATTGAGTCGGAGAGAAGAACATCAAAGAAATTGATTAATAAGTTGAAACATACAACTCCCGAGTTAATCAAATACCAGGGGCACCACTGATCATAAACGATATGGATTCACAAAAGTTCATGCGGAAGACTTTCACTTGGAGGGCGGCTCCGAAGCCCATTCATAAAAAGTTTCGTATGCTGGATATACCTAAATACATTAGGACCATTGATCCTAATGAACATATCACTTCGTACACATGCGGAATAAAGGAAAATGATTTAGATGACGATTAGATAGAGTCCGTTATAGTGAAAAAAATTAGGGAAACTCTTTCAAATGAAGTTATGATTTGGAATCACAATTTGCCATCGAATTCCATTCACTCATTTGCCATGCTAACAGATTCTTTTGTGAAGGTAGGCGTTGGGGCCATAAAGGTTGCAACCAGAAAATAAAACATTTTCAAGATAGACAAATGGATAACGAAATGTTGAGGGAGTTTGTATCCCAATTTCAAATGGAACACATGGAGTTACCACCGGTCACAGATGATTAGATGTTCAAGCTTTCATCCAAGGGTGATAGCATCACAATAGTTGAAGCAGAATATGGTCAAGTATCCAGCTGTATCTTGGGTAGATGTCCACAATCGATATCAATCGAAGATAAAGGTAGAAGATGGCCAATTTGGAGACCCTTCTAGTTCAGTACATTCGAATAGATTGGCAGCTAAAACACCGAGGGACATCGACATGGAGCCAAGGTCACATAGAGAATGATATCAACCACACACCATAAATCGAAGGAATAATTGTTCAGGACGCAATCCCCCCCCCCCCCCGAAATGATCGAAGAAATGATCGCAGAAAAAGTTATCGAGGACTAATGAGAAGAAGAGGTTTTGATAAGCATGCCAATCCCATAGAGGCACCTCAGTTATCAAAATATAACTTTAACATCGATGCATCGGGAATTGTGTTAGCAATCACAAGGATCAAAGATACTAGATTGTCTCGGCCCATATAAATCGATCATTCTCAAAGAAATCCAAATTTGATATGCAAGTATTATGGCACGCATGGTCACAATACCGAGGATATTAGGCAATTAAGGGATGAAGTAGCATGTTTATTCAACGACGGCCACCTTTGAGAGTTCCATAGCGAACGATCAAAGAATCATTTCAGGGATAGAGACGCCAATAGAAAAAATGAAAAGGAGGAACCTCAGCATATCATTCATATGATCATCGAATATGGGGAGTGATATTACACAAGGGCCCGTATTTAAACACACTCATGTATCAATCACGAAGGAGAAAGGGACCCGAGATTATGTGCCTTAGGGCTGCTTATCATTCATCGACGACATAACATAAGGCATTTCTAAGCCACACAATGATGCTCCAATAATTTCTATCTTATTAAATAAATTTCAACTTAAGCGTGTTTTAGTAGATCCAGGTAGCTCGGTGAATATCATATTATTAAGGGTCGTGGAGCAACTCGGCCTACAAGATCAAATTGTGCTCGCAGCTCAGGTCTTAAATGGCTTCAACATGGCCAGTGAAACAACGAAAGGTAAGATCACTTTGCTAGTGAACGTGTTCAGAACCATTCAAGATACCAAGTTCCACGTGATCGAGGGTGACATGAGGTAAAATTCCCCACTAGGGATGCCTTGGATCCACAACATGAGGACAGTTCCTTCGACTCTCGACCAAATGATAAAATTCTCGATGTCAAATGATGTGAAAACAATGTACAGGGAGCAGCATGCTGCAATGGAAATGTTTGCAGTCGACAAGGTAATACCAGTATCAACGTATCAGCTCGGAAAGGTCGAGCATCAAAGGTTAACAAGAAACAAAATAACAATCACAGCTACTCGGTTCGAACGAATTAGAAAAGTAGGTGCTAGAAGAGAAGAAGAAGAGGAGGAGGATTTTCTAACCCCTCGAACCTTTATTGCTCCCGAAGACTTCGGCGCTACCAAATCGATGGTTGAATAGTTGGAACATATTATATTGATCGAGTACCTGCCCGAGCGAAAGGTATAATTTTTAACAGGGTTAACCCCTAATCTCTAGGAAAAGTTTATTCAGTTTCATATTGATAACATGGTTTGTTTTGCTTGGTCCAATTTAGACATGACAGGGATCCAACCGGAGAAAATGCTGCATCGACTAAGCATGGACCCTAGTTCCAAAGCGGTGAAGCAGGAGAGAAGACCCCAATCTGAGGTAAAGAACGCATTCATTGAGGATGAAGTAACGAAACTTCTCAAAATAGGGTCAATTCAGGTGGTAAAACATCTCGAATGGTTAGCCAATATAGTCTTAGTCCTTAAAATAGGGAACAAACTTAGAATGTGTGTAGATTATAAGGACTTAAATAAGGGATGCCCCAAAGATTCCTTTCCACTACCTAACATCGATCGTATAATCAATGCTACAACTGGCCACGAGATCCTTACCTTTCTCGATGCCTATTCCGGGTACAATCAAACTCAAATGAACCTAGAACACTAGGAAAAGACTTCATTTATCACAAAATATGGAACATGTTGTTATAATGTAATGCCCTTCAAGCTAAGAAATATGGGAACTACTTACCAACACATAGTAAATAAGATGTTCGAAGAAGAAATAGGTAAGTCAATAGAAGTTTATATTGATGTAGGTAAGTCGCTATGAAAAAGACCATTTGGTTAATTTGCAAGAAATGTTCGAGATTTTGAGGAAATATAACATGAAACTCAACCTCGAGAAATATATGTCGGTTCGGGCAAATTCTTGGGCTTCGTGGTGTCGAATCGGGGGATCGAGGTCAACTCCGATAAAATCAAGTCCATTGAAGACATCACCATCATGGACACTGTAAAGACCGTGCAGAGGCTAATGTGGTGGATAGCTGCTCTAGGAAAATTTATTTCGAGGTCATTGGATTGAAACCAAAAAAATTTCTCCTTACTCAAAAAGAAGAACAATATCACCTGGACCTCAGAGTGTCAGCAAGCATTAGAGGAATTAATTGATACCTATCGCGCCAACCATTGCTTCACACTCCGAAGGCGGAAGAGAAACTTCACTTATACTTAGCGGTATCTGAAATATCCATAAGTGGTGTCCTAGTTCGAGAAGACCAAGGTACACAATTTTTCGTTTACTGTGTAAGTCGAACCCTAGGGGAAGCAGAAACTAGATGTTCACACTTAGAGAATTTATCACTTGCATTGATAAGCGCTTCTAGAAAGATAAAACCATACTTTCAATGTCACCACATATGTGTGTTAACCACTTATGCACTTCGTAATATTTATCACGAGCCCGATCATTATTGGCAGGCATTTAATGATTTGGGAAAATTACTGGCAAGCATTTAATGTTTTAGAAAAATTAACTGATGGACCCATACGTCACGAGGATGGCATCCTCATAAAGGGTTTTCGAATAATCGAGATAAATTTAAGGTACTAAAAATCGGTGCTACTCGACATTCTTCGATGGAAAAAGTAATATTATTGAGAGGCCAGGACGTCGAGCTCGTGGTCGAGGCAACTTTCCCATATCGAGGTCGAGGTCAATATCATTTGCCGAGGTCGGAATAAGGCATACCTCGAGATAATACCGTTATGATTCAGTAACTGAAACAACGAGATACCCTAAATGACCCGAAGATCGTAACGTAAATTTCGAACTTGATTGGTCCTTAGCGGTTAGAAAGCTGTCAAATATGGTTTTCTACTTTAACTAGAAGAGTACATTATTTAGAACTCTCCTACTATACAAAAGGGAACTCATTGATTTGTATGTTACGTTTTGACGAATAAGAAAAACATGTACTTTATTCACTAGCATTTTGACTTACTGCTCATCAGAGCTTCTTTATATGTTGCCATCCCGTTTATTCCACCTCGAGACGGTCATAGTTTGACGTCAAATTTTGTCTTGCATACATGTTCGATCTATTATATCCTTTAGTTTATATATTTAACTTTTTGTTTATCAACTAATATTGGACTAAATTATACATCTTTAAATTATAATATAAATTTAATTATTACACAAATTTTAGGATAAACACTACCGTCAACTTCAAGCCCTGAGAAAACTTGATAGAAAAGTTAAAAGGCTTCTAGCCTATCCTTATTTCAAAAGATGCCATATAGATAGAGACCGTTATTAGAGCCAATCTTAGCCAAGGGGAATACAGTTCTCTTAAGGATTCCTAGTAAATTGTTTTCTTTAACCAAGGAAACTCACGGATATATTTAGCTACCGAATTGGTTATCAAATTTATTACTTAATTGGGAAAAAAGATAATTAATTAGTTATCTGATATATGAGTTACAAAAAAAGTCTCAAAAATTGATGTAAAATTCCAATGTCTCCCACTAGCCCACATTTTATAATTAGATACTCCTTTATGTGTGACAAATACATTAATATGACTTCGTATGCACTTTAGCTAGAATGTATTAATACATGAATCATGACGGTGATGTTCTAGATAAAATACTTATAATGTACAATATGACTTAGTAAATGTTTGTTTTAGTGCACCAATTATACATGAAGAGGGAGGGGATGGGCGAATAGTGTATATATCCATTAAAAAGTGTACTAGAAGTTTTACATTTTCCTCACGAACGTGAATCGGTTCTTGCAATTTGAGTAACTAATAAATGCTAAAAATAAAGCACAGTTGATGTTTATGTAGAAAGCCTCCTCCTTCAGGGAATAAAAATAATGTCGACAATTGTAGTGTAACAATCTAAAAATGTTATCGTACTCTTTATGATTAATTTGTTGTCCAATATTTCTGGGCTCAAATAGAGAGCCCAAACTGTTGTAGTTGCAAAGAATAAGGAAATGCAATCTTTGGGCTTGCTATTTCCAATAACAAAGCCTAAATTGCAAAATCAGCCATGAATGAGGCTGAAGATATACATGCAGAATCTTTCTTACGAGTATATCGTTTACATATGAAACAATATGGGTGTATATTTTGTTTTAGAGACGCGTATAATAGAAATTATAGTCTCTTTAGGTGGTCTTTTCTTCAAAATAAACGGGGGTACCACGCTTAACAAAATCATACACTGCGTTGGTCCTTTAATTACGATAAAAGATGCATAGAAATCCTGAAGTGCCGTTTAGCGAATTTCACGGCTCTTTCACGAATTTTAAAATGCGTGGTTGCTATAGGCGCGATATTTTAATAAGATATCCTCCTAAATTTAGGTGTGCATTTATGTGACCCAAATCCAAGTCTTAACGATGTTAAAATGTGTCGATAACCCGAGTGCATTTATGTGACGTGGTTCGAGACATGTTTTGATAACATTGCAAATATTACTAAAAAGTGACATAAACTGGTTAATAATTTGAAAATTGCACTGTAGGATAAACATGTATAATAATCAGGAAATTAGCCATTCATAATAATTTAAGTGATACTTCTAGAACCACGGGATCCGAGGGTGCCTAACACCTTCCCTAGGGTCAACATAATTCTTTATTCGAGAATTTCTGGTTCGCAGACTCCTATTGGGCAGTCAAAAAATTTCCTCGATTTGGGATTCTAAATAAACCGGTGACTTGGAACACCAGAAGCCAAACCTATCCCAAATGGGGACTCTCAATTAGTAAATAATCCCATTTCGAATAATGACACTTTAATTGGAAAAAATCTCTTACACGTGTTATCCTTCAGGGTAGGCGTGTAAAAAAGGAGGTGTGACAAGTAGCAGCTCGTGCGGGTTCTCTAGCTGCACCACGTGCATATCCTCGGCCTATACCCCGACCCCCGGATCCACTAGTGGGCGTAGTTGCCTGATCATCTCTGGTAGAATATGTCATCACCATCTGCGAGAGAATAGAAGGCTGAAGTTTAGAATTATAAATTGAAATCTCGCATGACAAGGAAATCATATAAAGTGAAAACTTAGTAATAGTTACATAGCCTCTCGTAGATAAGTATAGACGTCTCCATACCAATTTGCGGGACTCTAAAAAACCTGCTTGTGATTCATGACTCCTATGGATTTAGAGCTCTGATACCAACTTCTCACGAACCCAGTTCGCCCTCCGTGAACTATCATGATGGCATCTAATCTCTACCACTAGGTAAGCCTAACATATTGTAGAAAAGAAAAAAACACAATAAAACTAGCCAAAGCTGCTGAAAATAATAAAATGAAGCATTTAAGATGCAGCTCGGCATATACCATACAATCTTCAAAATGAAACAACATTTTCCAAAACCCAAAATCTCATGAAATCACAAGCTATGGAATAACTACACTGTTCTAACTCCAGAGTGCCTAAGCAAAAATAAATACAAAAGGTCTAATACTGTGAGAGAGAATGGAACAGGACTTCTTGGTCTACGGACGTGGCAAATATACCTCGAAGTCTCTGATGGATCGCCATACCTTAAGATTAGTACGGCTAAGTCGAAATACCTGGATCTGCACATGGAAGACATGTATAGAAAGGGCATGAGTACACCACAACGGTACTTAGTAAGTGTCAAGCCTAACCTCGGTTGAGTAGTGACAAGGAAGGTCAGGGCCCTACTGGTTATTGCTGAAAAACAAAGTATATAGTATAGAATACCACAATATAGTTAAATGCAAACAGTATGAAGTAACACACGATAATAAGAATAACAACTACTACTACAGAGACAAAAGTAATCACAGAAAGAATACAGCTCAACGTACAGATAACAATAGGGGATCTCCTAGGATATAATCCTGTAATCCCAAATAAAAATATCCACTGGGTCTCCCATGATACCATCATGTAGTCCAATTCATAGCGCGCGGGGATCTACCGAAATTCCCGATCAAAAGTCCCGTCCCAAATGTAAATACACAATACTGGAGGAATCTACCGGGTGCAATCCTGTAGTTCCAATATAAAAGTGCAGGGGGATCCCCCAGAATACAAATATGTGGTCTCAAAGTAAAACTTACTGGGGGATCTCCCTGGATACCATCCCGAAGTCCCAAAGTAAATAAACAACAACACGAAGAATACCCAATTCAATTCAAATTTCATACTAATGTAATACAGGTATTTCTAACCTAGGATGCTGCACATAATCCAAATAAGTAAGTTGATCGAATAAGAAATTAAGTTAATTATACATGCTTCCCTAAGCTATTAACATGCTTAAATTTCAAATAGTAATAACTGGGAAAGGAAACACAAATTTTTAGTTACTTAATGAAAGCCATATTTTTCTACAATTGGCACAAGTACATACTCGCCACCTAATGTACAAGGAATTTCAAATATCAACATTACCAAATCCTAAGGGGAGTTTCCCCCACTCAAGGTTAGGCAAGACACTTACCTTGAACCGGCTCCAAAATCAACTTGGAACCATGCTCTTACCACTTGTACTCGACTCCAAATGCCCCAAATCTATTCAGATCAATTGCATAATTTAAATACAGCTTCAAGTAACTGATTTCACTAATTCATTCTAAGCTAATACGCAAAATTAGAAAAAATGACCAAAACAGCCCCCAAGCCCACGTCTAGGAGTCGTGCAGAGATTACAAATTCAGAATTCTCAAACTTTAATGAGTTTATACATACAAATGTTATCCAATTCCAATGTCAATCCCAAATCAAAACTCGAAACATAAGACTAAAAACGTTTCCCAAAGTTCCCCCAAATTTCTCATCACAATTCCGAAATTAGATGATGAATTCACGTTTAGATTAATGGGTTATATGAAAAAAAGAGTTAAGAATCATTACCTCCAATCTCCCTCCGAAAAGCTTTCAGGAAATTTTTCTCGCACCGAGCCCCCAATTCAATTTTGTGATATGAACCCAAAACCCTCGATTTTGTACTTTATTAACAGTGGGACTGCATCTGTGCCTAAGTCCAAAAATCAATTTCTGTTAAGCACCTGAAACTCACCCGAGGCCCCTATGACCTCAACAAAACCTACCAACCCATTCTAAAACATCACACGAACTTATTCCAATCTTCATATCATATCAAACAACGGCTAACACCACAAATGCTCTCCAATTCAAGCCTAAGAACTCCGAAAACTCTCAAATTATGCTTTTGGTCAAAACGTCTATAAAACCTCGTCCGAATGACCTAAAATTTTGCAAGCTCATCTTATTATACACTACAGATCTACTCCAACTTCTGAAATTCTATTCCGACACTGATATCAAAATCTCACTATCAAACCGAAAACTTCAAAAATTCAACTTTCGGTATTTCAATCCTAATTAAGCTACGTACCTCCAACACACAATCCGAACATGCTCCTAATCCTGAAATAACCTCCGAAGCTAACAAAACCAACAAAATTCCATTCTGAGGCCGACGTTTCACTGCTTCAACTGCAATTTAAATTCTGAAACTTAAACTCTCATTTAGGGATTAAATGTCCCAAAACTCTACGTAACTCAAATTAAATCCTCCCAACAATTTGCAATAGCAGAAACAAACATGTGCAATGTAGTTAACATGGTATTGCGGCATTAATTCTTAAAACTACCAATCGGGACATTACACGCAAATGACAAGTGACGGGTGTA
The DNA here is from genome assembly GCA_034376525.1 of Nicotiana benthamiana. Taxonomy (NCBI): domain Eukaryota; kingdom Viridiplantae; phylum Streptophyta; class Magnoliopsida; order Solanales; family Solanaceae; genus Nicotiana; species Nicotiana benthamiana. The sequence continues at coordinate 36,729,939 of CM067332.1, read as the reverse complement.
TGGGAGTGCACAGTGAGAATTTCGTCCTAGATCATTCCATGGAATCGCTTAGTGAATCTTTCTTCTTGATACAAGTGTAGTGATTATGTGATTAAGTTAATGGGCTGTAAATCATGCTAATTACCATGTTAAGGCTTCACGTCAATTCTTTCAATACTCAAGAGGTCATTTCTTGCTGCCATATCGTTAGCTTTATTGATATTCTATACCCAGTCATGTTCATGCATATTATATCATGTTTCAGTCTCCATGTTTATTGTGTAGCATATCATATTATTGTTCCGGGCTAATTTCTTGGTATTCTGATCCCGTGCGTGTGAGACTAGATAATTATAACTATGTGAGGCCGAGAGCCTGAGTTTGAGCCAGTTGTTCTGGGCTGCACGCTGCAGCAGGTTACTGGTTATGTCGCCGTTGGCTTGTAATAGTGCTAGGTATGAAGGAGCCCCTCCGGAGTCTATGCGCCCACTGTGAGCGCCGGTTGTACGATAGATTTCCCTTGACATAGATTTGTCCGAAGTACTGATACCAGGAGATGGATTTCTCTCAAGGTTGGATTACCCTTGTTCCTCGGTACCGATGACTTGAGGTCAATGTGTTATGTATATTCCGGGATGTATTTCCCTGGATCAGATGGCCATATGCGCTACCGAGTGGAGGAGTACTTGAGAGTGGGACCACATAGTGCATTTTCATACATTCCTAGCATTGACGTGTAGAGTTTTACTGAGCTTTATATCACATTGTCTCGATTAGTACTTTTCTTTACTGTCAAGTTAAAAATATTGAATTGTCATCATGTCTACTTTTCTATACAATTTAAATGTGTTATAATTACTGAGGTTTATTTCATCACTACCTATCAGTCCATTGTTTGGACTTGTTACTTACTAAGTTGGTGTACTCATGTTACCATCTACACCCTATGTGTAGATCCAGGTATCTTAGACATGGTAGCGATTGTTGACTGTTTCAAACGTAGATTTCACTAGATTTAGCGAGGTAGATGCCTGACGTTTGCAGTCCCGTCTTCTTCATTATTTGTCTTCCTTCTAGTATATTTTGGATATTTCAGACTATTTTGGTCAAGTTGTGTTTTGGAACAAATGTTGTATTGCTCATAACTTAGTGACACCCGAGGTCGGGTTTTTATTTTTGGCTTTTATCGGTTTTGAATTTATATCTTTCATGGGATTTTAGTAAAAATGGTATTATTTAAGCTTTAAATGAAATGTTGAACTATTTTAGAAATGTGTCAGCTGTCTTAGATTCATGATAGGTTCCATCAAGACCGGGTCATTTTTGGGGTCATGAATAGTATGTATAAGATCCTAGGTTACATAGGTATCACGAGTCATGAGCAGGTTTAATAGCGTCTCGCAGATCGGTATAGAGACGTTTATACTTATCTTTGAGAGTCTGTAGAACCTTTAGTAAAAACTTCACATTCTTGAATTCTTGTTGTACTAATCTCTAGAGTATGGTAACTAAACTTCTATTATTCTATTCTCTTACAGAAGGTGAGGACACGTGCTATCAGTCAGGTTGGACAACCCCTAATACCACCAGTTGGGCCACTAGAGGCTAAGGTCGCGGTCGAGGCCGAGGTCGTGGTAGTGGTAGGGGTGTTGCCCGCAAATAAGATAGGGCAAAACATGTAGATGGAGCCTCCCCAGTTCATGATCGAGTTCTAGTGATGGATGCTCTAACATGATCAACTCCGGCACCGACTATGCCTATTGTTGTTCAGGGTCTTCATGAGACCCTGGCTAAGATCTTGAACGTGTGCACTAGTCTTGTTCAGGTGGTCATAGTTTCTATAATAGCTACTTCTAAAGCCGGGGGAGGCACTCAGACTCCTGCCGCTCGTACACCCGAGCAGGTGGTTCAGGGACTACGGACACCGGAGGTACCACCAGCCCAGCCAGTTGCACCTGCTCAAGATTTTATGGTACCAGTCATGCCTAATGACAAGTAGCATCAATTGGAGGGATTTGGTAGACTTCGGCCTCTGAATTTCAATGGTGTAGAGGGCGAGGATGTCCACGGTTTCTTGGACAAGTGTTAGATGATGCTATGTACCGTGGGTATTTTGGAGACCAGTGGGGTCTTATTTACAACTTTTCAGTTATCTTGAGCTTCGTTCACATGGTTGAAGTCGTATGAGTGGTGTAGGCCTTTTGGTGTATTACCTTTTACCTATTCCTAGAGAAATATGTACCATATTTACACAGAAAAGAGTTCCGTAGGCAGTTCGAGTTATTGCGTCTGGAGGATATGACAGTGATGCAGTATGAGATAAGATTCTCCTAGTTGGCTTTTCATGATATATGGCAAGTTCACACGGATAGGGAGAGGATCTGCAGGTTCGTTAATTGCCTTACTTATCAGCAAAAGATTTTTCTGACCAGATAGATGGGATCTGGTGCATCCTTTGAAGAGGTAGTTGACATTGCAAGAGAGGTAAAGTCAGTTCACCACTAGGAGCAAGATGAGAGGGAGGCCAAGAGGCCTCGGGGATTTGGTAGTTTTAGTGGCGTTCCTTCTGAAGGTCAGTTTCAACACCTCAAAGGTCGTCCATTCAGATCTTCTTAGGCAGCTCCTTACCCTGAGGTGTTTACTGATTATCGTAGCCTCCAGCACTTGTTCAAGCAGAAGGATCTCAATTTGAGGTGGCGGAGATGGTTTTAGCTACTAAAAGATTATGTTATTTTTATTTTGCACCATCCAGGGAAGGCCAATGTTATGGTCGATGCCTTGCGTAGGACGGCTGTGAGTATGGGATATTCAGCATATATTCCAATTGAGGATAGACCTCTTGCAGTTGATGTTTAGGCTTTAACCAATTGGTTTGTGAGGTTAGATATTTTGGAGGCCAGTCAGATCTTAGCTTGTGTGGTTTCTCGGTCTTCCATGTTTGATAGCATTAAAGAGCGCTAGTATATGGATCCTCATTTGCATGTCCTCAATGATAGAGTTTAAGACAGTGATTCTAGAGATGTGCCTATTGGTGATGACAGAGTATTGAGGATGCATGGCCAAATATGTGCGCCCAACACGGATGGGCTTCAGGAGTTGATTCTGGAGGAGGCCCAAAGCTCGTGGTATTTCATCCATCCGGGTGCCCCGAAGATGTATCAAGATTTGAGACAACACAACTGGTGGAGAAGGGTGGAGAAAGATACAGTGGAATCTGTAGCATGGTGTCTCAATCGTTTGCAGGTGAAATATGAGCATTAGGGACTGGGTGGCTTACTTCAGCAGATGGATATTCAAGAATGGAAGTGGGAGCGAATCATCATAGATTTCGTAGTTGGACTTCCACTGAGTTTGTTTGATGCTATTTGTGTGATTGTGGACCAATTGAATATGTCTACACACTTCATTCATATGTGTACTACCGATTCTTCAGAGTGGTTAGCTTAGATTTATATTCAAGAGATTCTTTGCTTGCATGGTGTTCTAGTTTCCATCATTTTAGATAGAGGTATTCAGTTCACATCGTAGTTTTGGAGGACTGTACAGCGAGAGTTAGGTTCTCAAGTTGAGTTGAGCACAACCTTTCGCCCTCAAACAAACGGGAAGTCCGAGCACACTATTTAAACATTTGAGGACATGTTTCATGCTTGTTTCATTGATTTTGGGGGTTCGTGGGACTAGTTTCTACTGCTCACGGAGTCTTCTTACAACAACAATTATCAATCGAGTATTCAGATGGCTCCATATAAGGATTTATGTGGGAGACGATATAGATCTTCACTAGGTTGGTTTGTGCCAGGCGAGGTTAGGCATTTGGGTACAGACTTGGTATAGGATGCTTCGGAAAAAGTTAAAGTTATTTCGGAGCATCTTTGTACGGTGCAGTCAAGACAAAAGAGTTATGAGGATAGGAAGGTTTGATATGTGTTTTATATCGTTGTGGAGAAAGTTCTATTTAAGGTTTCACCCGTGAAGAGTTTTATGAGATTTGGGATGAATGGAAAATTGATCCCTCGATTTATTGGGCCTTTTGAGGTGTTTCAGAGGATTGGGAAGGTGGTTAATGAGCTTGCTTTGCCACCTAGCTTGTCGAGCATGCATCCGGTATTTCATGTTTCTATGGCCCGAAAGTATATTGGCGACCCGTTTCATGTTTTGGATTTCAGCATAGTTCAGTAAGACGGTGATTTGACTTATGATATTTAGCAGTGGTTATTTAGGAGTGACAAGTCTAAAAGTTGAGGTCAAAGGATATAGCATCAGTGAAAGTACAACGGTGAGATACTCCATTGGAGAAGGCCACTTGGGAGACCGAGTGGGAGATGCTGGGCAGATATCCACACCTTTTTGAGGCTTCAGTTATGTTTTTAGACTCGTTCGAGGACAAACGTTTGTTTGAGAATGGAAGGACGTAACGACCCAGCCGGTTGTTTCCTGAGTTACGGCCCTGTTTTCCCCATTTGTACTTCCTTATGTGTTGTTCGATGCTAATTTATCATATCGTGTTCGTTAGTTAAGGTTTAGAGTGGTTTTGGAGTGGAATGAGACACTTAGTCTCTAATTTAGGAACTTAAGTTGGAAAAGTCAACCGGATGTTGACCTATTTGTAGAAGGCCTAGGATGTTGAATTCTTATGGGTTGGATAGCTCTGTTAGGGGATTTTTGACATAGAAGCGTGTTGAGAATTTAATTTGGAGGTCCGTGGTAGAATTATGCCTGAATTGGTAAATTTGGAAATTTGGAGTTTCTGATCTATAGCGAAAATCATGATATCATGGTCGGAATTGAATTATGAAAATTGGACTAGGTCCGTAGTGTCATTTGTGACGCGTGTGCAAAATTTCAGATCATTCGAAGATGATTTGGTATGTTCCAGCGCAGTTTGTGGAATTTTGAAATTTCGAGGTTCTTTTGCTTGAATCCACGGTGTTTCGGTGTTTTGATATTGATTTAGGTATTCGGACGGGTCGACTAAGTTTGAATGGTTATATGTGACTTATTGGTATCTTTGGTAAAGGTCTAGAGGGCTTCGGTTGTGATTCAGATGGTTGTCAGATTGGTTTTTGAAGTTTGAGAGTTGATGAAATTGCTAGTGTGTTTCTGCTATCATAACTGCACCTTCTGAGTGGAGACCGCAGGTGAGGGAATGCAGAAGTGGAGGAGCAGCCGCAGAAGTGGTCACAACTAAAAAGGAAAGAGTCGTTGGTCCTAATAGGGTACCTCACCTGCGAAACCGTCGGAGCGAGAAGTTGACCGCATAAGCGGGTTCTTGATTCAAGTGTGAACCGCACTTGCGATGGATTTTACGTAGGTGCAGTGCCGCAGATGCGAATAGAGGACCGGAGATGTGGAAATGCTGGGTAGAAGCTATATAAAGACCCCTTCGTGTATTTGTGCCATTTCTTCACCATATTTGACGAGTTTGGAGCTTAGGGTTGTGATTGCAAGAGGGAATTGAGGGTTATCAGTTGGGTAAGCTACTTAAGCTTTATTATTCGTGTTTATGGCCATTGTTTCGTTGTTTAATCATCATATTTGTTGAAAATTTGGGGATTACGGCTTGAAACTGGAGAGTTTAAATTGGGGATTTGAGGGACCATTGATGTCCGATTTTAATGATTTTGATATGTATAGACTCAGAAGTGAAAGGAGTTTCTAGTTTCGTGATTTTTTGTTGAATTCTGAGACGTGGGCTTGTGGGGCTGGGTTTGATCCATATTCAGAATCTTTTTATCTAATTTGATAATTTTTATGCGGGCTTCATTCCCATTAGAGTATATTGATAATAATATACTGAATTTTGTTAGATTCAGAGAATTAGGAGGCCGAATCGAGAGGCAAGAGCATCAGGGCTAGAGCTTTAATTGGTTTGAGGTAACTAATGCTTTCAAACATGATTCAGATGGTCCAATACCAACTATGTGTTCTATGATTAATATTGAGGTGACACAAATGCCAAGTGATGGGCACTGTGAGAATTTCGGCTTGGATCATTCCATGGCACCTCTTAGTGACTCTTTCTTGTTGCTACCTGTGTAATGATTATGTGATTAAGTTAATGAGTTGTAAATCATGCTTATTACCATGTTGATGCTTCATGCCAATACTGTTAAGGCTCGAGAGGTCCTTTCTTGCTACTATATCGTTAGCTTCACTAATATTCTATACTCAGTCCTTTTCATGCATATTATATCATGTCTCAGTCTCAGTTATTATTGTTTTGCATATCATATCATTGTTTCGGGCTAATTTCTTGGTATTATGAGCTTTTGTATGTGAAGTTGGAGAGTTATGATTGAGTGAGGCCGAGAGCCTGAATTATAGTGACAGTTATGGGATTGGGCTGCATACCACAACAGATTATGAATTATGCCTTCATTGGCTTGTTATAGTGCCTGGACTGAAGTAACCCCCTCCAGAGTCTATACACCCCTAGTGAGCGTAAATGATACTATTACGGGATTATGTTCCTTGTACATGGATTTGTCTGAAGTACCAATACATGGACATGGATTTCTCCTCAGGGTCGGATTACCCTTATTCCTCGGTACCGGTTGATGAGGTCAATATGTTATATATATTCCGGTATGGATTTCCTTGGGCAAGATGGCCATATACTGAGCTTTATACTTCACATTGTCCAGATTAGTACTTTTCTTTATTGCCAAGTTAAAAATAATGAATTGCCAGCATGTCTACTTTCCTGTAATATTTAAAAGTATTATTATTGCTAAGGTTTAGTTTCTCAATACCTATCAGTTCATTATTTGGACTTGTTACTTACTGAGTTGGTGTACTCATGTTACCTCGTGAACCTTGTGTGCAGATCTAGGTATCTCAAGCCACGGTAGTGGCTGTTGACTTTTCAAGACGCGGATATCACCAGAGTTAGCGAGGTAGCTGCCTAAAGTTCACAGTCCGCCATCTACCTTCTTTATCTTACTTCTAGTATATTTTGGATAAATCAGACTATTTTGGTCTAATTGTGTTTCGAAACAAATGTTCTATTGCTCATGACTTTGTGACACCCGAGGTCAGACTTTTATGTTCCGCTTTTATTTTCGTTTTGACTTTACAACTTTACGGAATTTCAGTGAAAATGGTATTACTTAAACTTTAAATGAAACGTTGAACTATTTTGGTATTGTTTCAGCTGGCCTAGTGACGATAGGCGTCATCACGATCAGGTCGGTTTTGGGGTCGTGACGTAGGCCAATTCAACTCTGGGATATAGCTTTTTCTAGAAAAGTTTCCTCCACACGGTTTAAATCTAACCAAAATTGACTTAATGTCATCAAACAATTCAAGGGAAATTATTTACAATAGATAAATCTAAGATCATTACATTTTTTCCAAAAAGTCAACAAAAGTCGACCCGAGGCTTGCCTAGACAAAACCCGAGCCCAATAGTAGATTACGACTACCAATGACCCCACAAGTTAATATATGTGATTAGTTTTAAAATTCGAGTCAAAGTCGACTCTAAAAAATCAAATTTTTGTTTTTCAAAATCATGATAAAGCTTCACAAATTTTCACTTCGATTCACATGATTTTGATGTTAAACTCTAAGATATATTGATGGAATATGATTAGAAATAGATTAAAGATCACTAACCCAAGTTTCTAAATAAAAGTCCCCTCTCCAAATCACCTTCTATCGAGTCTAGGGTTCTAAAATGCGAGAATAAGTTCTGAAACCCAACTTCCAACCCTTTTGATCAGCTGTTGATGTCGCAGCTGCGATTGACGAGCGCAAAACATACACTTAAATATGCTGGAGTTCAATAATATTATTTTAGGTTACAGCTAGATTTCTATCCAAGATGATAAACAATTTAGATTTATACGGTTAAAAACTAAAATTCACTAAGAGTCTAAACTATTGACAAATGACAACCGACACAAGTAACGAGCAAAGGAAGATATCAATGGGAGAAGTTAGGGTTGATAGGATAGGTGCAAGACAAATGTTTTGGATCTAAATCTAGATAATTCACTTCTAATGTTCAAGTGATTCTCTCAAATTCATTCAATTATTAGTTCACACGTTTAGAAGAAACTCGTCTCAATGGGAGAAGATAGGGTCGATAGGATAGGTGCAAGAAAAATGTTTGGGATCTAACTCTGGATAATTCACTTCTAATGGTCAAGTTAGTCTCTCCAATTCACTCAATTATTAGTTCGCACGTTTAGAAGAAACTCGTCTCTCGATTAAGTCTCCTCACAAGATAAACCAATTCAAGCTCTGTAAAGAAATGTACGAATTCATAGTGGGTTGCCCTTTAGGAGAACCTCTCTCAATTATTCTCCTAACTAAGTTTAACCAAAAATTCAACTAGCCTCTTTTGATTACAAAGAGGAATAAATGAATTCAACCAACAAAATAATGCAAATATATTACAAGTTATGCCTATCTCGATTGCATGAACAGGTAAATATAGGTGCAACAATTAAATCATTCAAAAGCATTCGATAAATAAAAGTAGAATTATTGTCCATAAACAATCATCATTACACAAAATCTATCAAACTCTATAGGGAACTACTCCATGATTATGGAGCAGTTCATCACAGATATGTTTAAAGATAGACAATCATAAAACGATCCAAACTCGTGTCTTGAGTGAGGATTGAAGAATGAGTTCCTTGTGCTTTTTCTTCTCTAACTCCTGCTTAGCCTCCTAAGGTCTATGATGTTTCAAAAGTCTATAAAATACCTTTTTTCATGTATTTATCCTAAGTAGGCTCGAGCCCAGAAGAAATTGCTTTCTCCTAGCTAAAATAGGACATTGGCTCTGTAAAAATTGCACAGGCTCGCCGCATGGGGTGACACATCATGCAGGGCATTAGTGGGGAAATCCAGAGAGCTAAACATATGTTAGGCAACAAGATTTGGGCAGCTGCGGTGCGCCATGCGCCGCCCCATGCATTGCGGTTGTGGACTTTTCTCAGAGTGAAGTTCAAATCTCAATTTTTGCTATCCATAATTGGTCCTCGACACTCGAACGCGATCCCAACTTAATCAATTGGGTTTTTTCTAAGACTTCAAAGCTCCCAATCACTCAAATTCTTTCCATACATAGCTCAAAATCACTCATACAAGGCGTAAAATATACAATTAATGTAAAATACTAGCGATTAAATCAAAAACATAATTAAAGTGCAGTAAATTTAAGTGCAATTAGCGAGTAAAACACGAGACTACCGCCTACCATCAAGACCCCACACGTCATTGATCAATCAAACTACGCTTCATATAAACACAACCTTTTCAAACAATTCTCATAGCCCATCATACCAAGAATATTTCAAATAGACTAATCCCAATAATAAAAGATCCTAGCCTCAATATTTGACTCAAAAGCGCCATGCATTATTTATAACCTGCTCACTTACTCTAACATAGAGGTCAATGATATTAACTTTCCTTCATGAATCAAGTGCCTTCACATAAGAATAGAGAGTAGTTCCACACATAATAAAATATAAGAATAACTAAGAACATAGGATATAAATAATTGGCTCACTCTCAGAACAACATTCATTTTCCACAAAAGATAAACCATAGGCTTGCCCCTAGTGTACTACTCTACTAATTGAGCTCATTCACTCAAGGATCAAGTAGGTCTTTAATTGGTTGTAATGTAGCTACGAGATGGGCAGGATACAATTAGATATAAGAGTGATTGCACCTCCCTACGCACTTTTAGTACATGCACTTTAACATTCGCAACCTCACACATATATTAAACCATGAACAAACCTTCACATCGATATACATTAACTCCCTACTTCTTTAAGCACTATTGCATCAAGATTTATAACTATCAAGGAATATTTGCACGACAATACAACTAGTTTTTTCTTTTTCTTTTCTTATTCCCTTCAAGTGACTCTTACTTTATCAAAACATTGCACCTTTCTCCTTATTTCAATAGTCCCACTCAAAAGACAAACCATTACCCTTACACTTTAAATTTTACAAAGTTCATAGCAAATTCAAGTGCTCATGAGAGGAGAAAAGGTTCAGATAGATAGTAAATTCAAACAAATGGGCAGGGCTTATAATATAGTTGCCAAAGAAATAGGGTTACAAGCTCAAATCGGTTAACAAAGATATATAACAATTAGGTGGGTAAAAGCATATAACAGGCTCAACAAAGAAATACCTATATCACTTCCAAGGCTGAATAAAACTTTTATTTCACTTTGTAAACATATAGGGAAAGTTCTAAACATCAAATGCAATGCGAAGAATAATACAAACCCTCACACACATATGGCATAACTCACTCTGGATCGGACTCATCAAGACATTCTAGTCAATGCAGTTAAGAAAAAGTTAAGACCATACAAATTAAGGTATTTAGACTAGAGCCAAAAACTGCGCCTGAACGTAACAACTGAAGCACTCACTGTTCTTAAGGCATAACGAGGTCAAGATATATTACTTTCTATTCTAACCATAACACGAAGTTTTTTACTCCTAATAAAAATATAAACTACCTACATGCGGTTCAAACAAAACCCTTGAATAAGAACCATGGCACAAAAAAACCCAAGGAGGAATTAATACCTATTAGACAAAAGAAAATCTTTTTATATTTCTCTTTCTACTTTACTCCCTCAAGAAACCTGCCGAATGATATCCATCATCGCGAAAAATTAAAAATTTTAATATTTTTATGGTTTCTCAAAAAAACTTTCTATCTCTAACTACTCAAACAAAAAAAAAGAAAAACTAAATAAGGCTTGTTGGACTGTTGATGCTGAAGTTGCGTCCTCGGCTAATTCACAAAAGCAGGAGCTCCTTGTCCCTACAATCTGGGGTTATTTTGTATCCATGCATATGCAATACCCCTAGGTGAACTCCATGAAATGCCAATTGCTTGTAACCCAATTATAATTTCTCACAACATTCACTTCCTCAGTTGAGGCTTGACACTCATGATTAGGGTGTCCTATTCCACATATATCACATGTTGCAAGGGCTAACTTTGTATCAAGGCAAATATCAACCTTCGTATTTATTTGGCCATTGAATCAAGTTGTATCTGCACAGATGTATTAACATCAACTTGGTGAACCTCATTTAATCTTTTTCTTTCGGCACTCTCAGAGGTCCACTGATTTGTATCTTTAGACAACTCAGCTAAAATTGTGACTATCTCTTAAGGTGATTTCTTCATCAATGGGCCTCCAGCTGTATTACTAACTGTTCTACATGAGGATGGTGTAAATCCAACACAAAAATCATGCAATTTCATCCAGAGTTTAATTGCGCTATGTTGACATTTTTGAACAATCTCCTTAAACCTCTTCCAAGCTTCAAACACAATTTTAGTATCTCTCTGCCAATTGATCATGTGGGCAAGCTTCGAAGCCATTGATTTGCATCATCTTTAAGAGTGAATGGAAATGCCCTTAAGCATACTACATCTTGTGACACACTATTGTATTGAAAGGTGTTCATAATCTCCTCGAAGTCCATTGGATTGATGTTTGTATGTTCGTTTGGCTTTCCTCAAAAGACATAGTAGTTTTGAATGGTTTGGAGCAACCCCTCATTAAAGTCAAAATTGGTAACTGCAATTGGGGGTGGTCTCTTACTTGATAATCCTTTGTTGTAGACTGGTTTAGCTTAATCTCTAAGAAGTCTCCCAGCACCGGGAGCTATGTTTCAAATTTAGGCTGCAGCCAGGGGTTGATTTTGAGAAATTCCATGAGCTATCCCCTCTTCATAAATAATCTGTGAATATCTAATTGCTGCTTAATGAGCATCCCTTGCAACTTTCTCTCGTTGTTGGGGTGCCTCTCTTGCAGCCAAATCCAATTTATCATCATATCCAGCCATAGTTTCTTTGGTTGAGGATTATCCAACCTTCTCTAAAGTCTTAGTGAGATTTTTTTATTTTCTCAGCTGCCGCAGTCGTTTTCGATCTCTATTTAATATGGTAGCACTTCTTTCGTAGAAGATTGATCCATGCACCAATCTAGCCTGTAGCTTGAACACAGTTAAAGAACACCAAGTGTATAAAGGGAAAAATAAAATAAAATAAAATGAAAAATTCGCTAATTAGCACAACAAACTATTTCAAACACTATTGATTGTCAATCCCCATCAACCGCGCTAAAATTTGACAAGCCCAAAACACACACTTAAATATGCTCACTCTTCAAATATAGTGTAATATAATGTCGTATACACGTGGATTGGAATTAATCATTATTATTGTGGGTTGTATATAGGTTACTATCCAAGATGATCAACAATTTGGATATATATGATCAAAAACCAAAATTCGCGAAGAGTCTAAACTAGTGACTTATGACAATCGACCTAAGTAATAAGCAAAGGAAAATATCAATGGGAGAAGATAGGGTTGATAGGATAGGTGCAAGACAAATATTTGGGATCTAACTCTAGATAATTCACTTCTAATGTTCAAGTGAGTCTTTCGAATTTACTCAATTATTAGTTGAAACGTTAAGTAGAAACTCCTCTCCCGAATAAGTCTCAACCTCACAAGTGAACCAATTCAAGCTCTGTGAAGATATGCAGAAATTCATAGTGGATGGTATTTAGGAGAACCTTTTTATATTATCCTACTAATGTAGTTTAGTCAACAACTCAACTAGCCTCTTTTGATTATTAATAAGAATTAAAGAATTCAACCAACAAAATAATGCAAATATATTAGAAGTTATGGCTCTCTCGATTACATGAAAAATTGAATGTAGATGCAAAAATTAAATCATCCAAAATGATTCAATACATAAAACTAGAGTTATAATCCACAAACAATCATTAATACACCAAATCATCAAACCCTAAAGAGAACTACTCCATAGATATGGAGTAATTCTTCACAAATATGTTTATAGTATAGCAAAACATAAAATGAACAAAACTCGAGCCTTGAGTGCAGATTGAATGATAAATTCCTTGCACTGTTGCTTCACCAACTCCTCCTTAGCCTCCTTAGATCTAATATTCATCGAAAGTCAAGAAAATAATATTTTTCCATGTAAATATATCATGTAGGATTGGGTCTAGCGAAACCACCTTCTCCTAGCCGAATAGGACAGTGGCTGTATAAAAACTTCACAAGCTCGCCGCATGGAGCAACGTTCCATGTGGGACATTTGCAGGGAAATTCAGAGAGCTCAAAATATGTCAGGCACCAGGATTTGGGCAGTCGCGGCATGCAATGTGTCGACGCACATGTCACGGCTATGGACTTTTCTCAGAATGGCGTCCAAATCTCAATTTTTGCCATCCTGATATGGTCTAGACCCCTGAACGCGATCCCAACTTAATCATTTGGCTTTTACTCAGACTTTAAAGCTCCAAATCACTTGAATTCATTCTATATTATCTACATAGCTCGGAATCACTCGTACAAGGAATAAAATACTTTTTTAGCGCAAAACACCAGCAATTAAAGCTCAAACAAAATTAGTGTGCATAAAATTATAGTGCAATATGCAACTATAACAAGAGATTATAGCCTACTATCAACAAAATGGGTTCGCAATCGTGAGTCCTCGCAATTGCAAAATATTACTCGCAAAAGTGGCCAATGTCAGTCCTAAGCGGAGTCCCACTACTAAGATCGCAATTGCACCTATAGCCTCGTATTTGTGAATCATGTGTCCTTCACAAATAGAGAATACTTTGTTGCAAATTCAATCTTGCCCTCTACCTAAACCACTGAGGCCCACTACTAAGATCGCAATTGCGAACCTGGTGTTCCCAAATGTGATAGTTGAAGCATCAACACATTAGATTCTGCAATTTGAGTCCAAAACACTCTGAAATATGTTTGAAACTCATCCGAGCCCTTAGGGATGAAAACCAAGTGTCCACACAAGCCTAAAAACATCATATGAACATGCTCTCGCGATAAAAACAAGAAAATAAAATCTAGAACTACCAAACTCTAAAATGCATGAATTTCAAAATAAAGTTCAAGAATTTCTAGAATTACATCTAAACATCACATCCTATCAAATCAACTCCAAATGACACCAAATTTTGTAGAACATTTCCAAGTACCATAACAGACCTATACCAAGTCCTAAAATGAAATTCCGAGCTTGATAGCCAAAAGTCAACCCACAGTCAAACCTTTCAACTTCAAATTGCAAAAGGGAAAGCAACCTAAATCCACCTACAAACTTCCAAAATAAATTTCGGGCATATGCCCAACTCCGAAATCGTGATACGAAGCTATCAGAGCCATTAAAATAGTGTTCCCGGTCATTTTCACAAAAGTCAATATTTGGTCAACATTTCTAATATATGCTTCTCAGCCAAGAATCAAAGGTCCAAATCAACCCAAAAACTTCCTGGAACGAAACGAACCAACCCTGCAAGTCATAAAACCGTAAACACATGTGTAAAGCATAAAAAGAGTGTAAGGGGTGCAACTACACAAAACGACCGATTGGGTTGTTAGAGTACCTCATGTTGGATAGAAAGTAGAATTCCTCATAGGATCTTTATCAGGAATCATGTGATCCCTAACTTCTCATAGGAGATAGTCCACCTATGTAACCTCATACCGATATCCCCTAACGACATTTTTGTAGTTACATATACTATGAAATTAGTCAATTTTCTTGGGTCCACACTCACATGCTAGCCACAAGAACCCCTTTTCTCCATTAACATCAACTGAAGGTCCAAAAATATGCTCATAAATCAAAGTCATATTACATCCCAAAACGGTAATCAATCATTCCCATTCCTCTCTATCCCAAGCAAACTCTTTCCGTCATATCCAAACGTTCTAAGTACAGAAGCCAATATCTCAGATGAAATACACAGACCTAGTCCTTTGTACACTATGACCCAATTGGATCCAAGCTTTAGCAAAGCATGTGGTTATCCTATCAACTATCCATACATACACTAACAGTTCTACCCTGGATTAACCATCTTTTCATGTGATCTAATCGATCTGTGCTACTGATACTCAACCTGATAAAAGTTCGACCATTGGTAGTCAAAACCCACCATATCCTTCCTCATCTTTCGCTGCTAAAAATAGTGCCTTAAATCATAACCCATTTGCGTGGCATACAAATGAACAAAAATACCATAATCTCTGAGCCCTCTCGTGGACCACCTCCCTCAAATCATTGATAATAGAAACATTGATTCATAATTGAAATATTGATTCAACCCTGCAGCCACCACACATCGCCATCTCTAATAACCTCTTCTCATCTACCATTTCATAACAGTATGCCCCAAAGGCAAACAAATAAAGACCATCACACCAATCATCCTTAATGCGTTCAAATAGGGACAATTAAACCACAACACAAAGAATAATTCCACGAAGTTTGAATATATCAAATCTTGTCACTCCGTCAACCAATGCTTGAACATCTATAGTCCAACTTCCTCTTTTTGCTGGAATTGAATCTCTAACCGATAAATTGAATAACCCTCCTCTCAATTTATTTACTATCGCAACACATAAATACGAACCCTACTATTTGCACAAGCATAAGTATCACAATACACTATGCATAGCCTCAAAACCATATGCAAACACTCTGCTAATATGACAGAACACCCCTCCACAAGGAAACAATATTAGTCTGCCCACATACGTAGAGAAATATATCTTGCAGCATATCAATATCATCTCAACAACTCGTAGGTGACCAACTAAGACCGAATGCTCAACATTTCATAAGAATGAGTATGAAGGAAATGAAGAAGTAAGCTTCAGTAAAATCAAGCCACATGATAAATAATCAATAACGGGAAGTTCTCCTAGCTGCTCTATAGCCTCTCGAAGATAAGTACAGACGTCTCCGTGCCAATCCATAAGAATCTACTAGACTTGCTCATGTTTCGTGAGACCTAGATGAACCTATTACTCTTATACAAAGCTATCATGACCCAATTCCAGCTATAGGTCATGATGGCACCCAACATTGCCATTAGGAAAGCAGACGGTGAACAATTAACTTAATTATTTATTTTCTTATTTTTGAAATTGTGGGTTTTATTAAGTAAAGAAACGTAAAAAACATGGAGATATATAGCATAAATAAAAACATAAAAGTAAAAGGTGATAATACTAGATAAATACTATAAGCATCTACTAGAAATCCCTAAAATCCGGTGTCACAAGTGCATGAACATCCATTAGAAAGTACAATACTAATACAACATTTGTCTGGAATATAAAATAGTCATGACAACATAAATGAATATGATAGAGACTCCATGTGCTACGAATCATAACATAGAATGTAGCTCATAGTAAAGTCCCTTCAACAGCAGCGCCCATGCTCCCATGTGCCCAAATGATTACCAAACATACACGCACAATTAGTGTTATGTATAATATGAGTAGGTAAATCAATGCATACCCAATAACTATCTATCCTAACACTAGAGAAGTAGTGATGTGGAGTCGACATCGATACTTATTAGTAGTACAAAAAACAAGTATAATTATATATAAATGGGTATTAAATGCAACGGTAATAATGAGGTAAAAGTTGTAACTAACATAATCCTCCAACGAGAATATGAGTTTTTTCAAATATCAGGTGCTATCTAAAACAAATAAGAAATATCATGTAAATGCCAAGTCTCAAATGAAAGGGAAAATCTCATGAATATTCAGACTTCTAGTGATATTATGTACGAGTTATGTCGAGGTCTTATGGACTGATCCATAATAGTCGTGCACATACACTACCGCCGTCATACGGCCTGATCTGTGGGCATCTCAAATATATTGCTATTTCACAGCACTTTCGAGGCATACGACCCCATCCAGAGAAATAGAGAGATTCTTCAAACTACGGGTCAAACAATGACAACATAAGGATGTGCACATAGAGAGAGCATAATTTCCTTTTACCAACAATCAAGTATTTCACCAAAACACAAGGTAATGAAGCTCATCCTAACATAATCCCAAATCAAATTTCAAAATTAAACTAACAAGTTGAGTTTAAATACTACATATATTGCATACTAATGTTCTAAATCAACCCGAACATAAAAATGATTTTAGCTACATGGGGACTCTCATCCTCTCATGCCTATGTAGCACCCACTTCTAGTAGCAAATAATAATTTAATACCTACGGGGTAGTTTCTCCATCCCAAGGTTAGACATGAGATTTACCACGCTCCAAAATAGGATAATCAACTCCACCGCAAAATTAACACCTCAAACCAATGCAAATAAATCTGAAACAAATAAATAACGTGCAAACCAATAATGTTAAGTAGTCCAATAACTTGTCTATACTTAATTGAAGGCTAGAAACACCATAAATAAATAAAAACCATGAATCTACGATCAAAAACTATCTTTAGACTTTCAAACATCTAAACTTCGTTGTACCCATCTGAAGTACACTTAGTCGTTCCGTAATGATGCCAAATTTAATGTAAAAATTACAAATCATGATTCAAACTTATTCAAGGCTTGAAATCCCAAATGGATATCAATAACATCAAAGTCCACTTAATATCAAACTTAGAAAAATCTAAAACCTTCAAAAGGGCAAATTTCCATAATAAGCATCGTAGCTCTCTCAAACCATCAAACTCTCAACTTGAAAATACGGCTACGTCCAAAACCACCTTACAAACCTATAGGAACCATCAAATACAAATTATGAGGTTGTTTCTCAATGTCTAGCCTTGGTCAACTCTTCGAGCATAAAGCTTCCGAATTGAGAATAATTCTTCCAAATCTCTTAACTCCTCGAAACTTGAGACCAACCATACATGCAAGGAATAATACATAAAGTAAAGCTACTCAAGGCCTCAAACAATAAAACGAAGGGTTAGAGCTTAAAATAACTAGTCGGGTCATTATTGGTGCAACTATAAGGCCTTAAACAGTAGAATAAATAAACTAACTAGTGATAAGCCTAAACTAGCATGAAAAGAATTTAACAAACCGAGAAGGAAGGGAAGGGTCAAAAAGTGATCTGGAGATATCAACTCCCAAAAATAGAGCCTGCAATATAGTTGAATAGATTCGTGGCGTAGTTGCAGCCCTTGATGCATAGCTATAAACTTCCCACTAGCCTTTGTTGATGCCAAGCAAAGATGCTCTAAAACATATGTGTGTGCAATTCACATTCGTCTCCAAAACCTGCTGCTAAGAACCCAAAAGATATAAAAAAAATCATAACGGATCAAAATATATGTCACGACCAAACCGAAAGACCCCGACGGGCACCCGGTGCCTTACTCGACCGAGTACCAACATAACATATCTTTCTTATCATACTATCATGAGTAAATGAGCAAGAAAACCCGTCATGAGATAACGAGAATAAACATAAAGTAATACTTAACATATGATGACTCAACATGATATACAAACTTATACATATGACACACATGCCTATAAGACCAACATGACCATTTCTAAACTCAAAGAATAGGCCGATAAGGCCATATAAGTGTCCATACAGCTGACATCTATCTACAAACTTCTAAGAGTACAAAAAATCATAAAGGTCGGGGCAGGGCCTCACCATACCAAAAAATACATACCCAAAGCAAACTGACCAAATAGGCAACTCCGAAGCAAGTGGAGTGCACCAACACCTTCCGCTGAGCTGATAGCCTACTAAGAGGACTCCCGACCTGTCTATCAAGACCTGCGAGCACGAAACACAGCGTGCCCAGGCAAAAGGGACATCAGTATAAATAATGTACAGGGTATGTAGACAGGAAACCATAAACAAGAACAGTGGTGTAAAGAGTGATAAAGAAGATACAACCTGTGACATCTGAGTGCCTGTGGGGTCTAATGACATGAAATGCATAACACATATATATAAACTTTTGAAAACATACGCCTATGTGGGCATCATCATCATCATATCGTACCCGGCCTCAAAGAAAACTTGATAAAACCATACCCGACCATCATAAGGCTCGATAAAATCATACCCGACCACATGAAGCTGGGTAAACCCAACTAACCTGTGGTTGAACAATTGGGGTCGTACCCACCAAACTATAGCGCAACTCGATAGATAAAATATATACATATATATAATGCATGCTCGACGCATGGGATCACGTTCTAACCCTTTCAGAGTGATATAAGGTCAGTTCACCTCCGATTAACATTATGGACATCCCTATCATCAATATGAACCTTAGTAGGATTTAACGATCATATGCACTTGTTTAGAATAACTTTATAAGGAAAGAACGACATGGACATCCTTAGTTTCTAGGAGTAGATCCGTTATGAATTAGCATACCGTTTATGTTCATGTCACCTTAGATCATGCCAAAAGAAAGAAGTAAGTGCCTTAACATACCTTAAACATGTTGAGTCCTTAATCCGTTCCAAGGAAATCATCAAATAAGTCAACTCAATCTATCATAGTATAAGGAGAATCAAAATCAGTGCTGAGCAAAAGCTAAGTCTATTACTTAAGCTAGTATCTCATTTACGTAAATTGGGCAGCATATCCCTTGTTACAAGGCCCTCCACCAATATCATATAAGAACAATAAAAATCATAGTAATCAATCAATATATAAATGTCAATAACAAGACACCATATAACAACAACAAGTGTCAACTACTTTACGACGAGCGGCAATCTCCTATTTGAATCCGTATAACCCATATCACCCTTTGTAGACTTCTTACATTAACTTAAAAGTATCATTAACACTATAATGAAGTCACTCATCAATTATTCCGTCCTTATACCATTTCTTCATAACAAAGGAAACAATCCTCAACTCCAAGTATCTTCAATTAGTAACTTTACTCACTGGTTAATGTCTACTCCATCCATTTAACTTAATAAACATCAAGATAACCTTAATCACATACAATAACACAATACATGACACCTCCTATAGTAACTTCTAGTTGAAATCCAAGTTATATTCACCTCACAACAACCCGCAATAGCATTACAACACCATAGAAGTGACTTAAGCGAATCCAAGTTCTATTGTGTAGTTTATCATCCCAAAAACATAGCCAACGTACAAGAAAGATTATGCACAATTAGTGGGAGGCTAATCATTTTATCCAATAGCAACAACTTGGAATTTTAGCAAAGCATATCCCACAACAATCCTCAATGACAACACGATCTCAAAGAGGTGTTGTTCTTCTTTAGAACTAAGTTTGGATTTTGAAATATGGTGTAATCATTTAGGATCACTTCAAACCTTTGTGGTATCTAATTATAAGTGTTAGGAGAAGATTGGAGAAGAAGTTTAGTTGAAAAATAAGCAAAAATAGGCGTCCAAATCATTTATGAATTGAAGTAGGTTAACCACTGCCTAAGTGGGTCCCAGTGGGAGCTGCTTGCACATTCTTGTAAAAACACAAATATCTCTCTACTATGATGTCGTATGGATAAATGGTTAAATGTTTTAGGAACTAGACGCTTAGATATTCAATTTGGTGTGTAGATCATCCCTTTATTCCAAGTATATTCGGACAAAAGTGCATCTACATTTGACCAAAATTTCAGCAAATTTATGAATGTAACTTGTGATGACCTTTGCAAACTCTTGTTCCACAACTTTCTTTCCTTCAAAATGTAAAAATGAATATCATACGACTAAAATAAATCATATAATAACCTCCTTGTCATGTTAAGAACCCTAGTCATACCCAAAAGTACATGTTATAACATTCCAAACTTGTCAACTTTCGACGAAACTTATTTTCTTCTGTTCATTTAGTGTCTAAGCTTTCCAACCCTTTTGGTAAATATTATTCACTATCTTAAAGATTTGTAACCTCCAAGATAACATGATAAACTTACATTATGTACTTTCAAAAATTATCTGAATTTTGAGTTTACATCAATTGGCTTACCACGCACTCTCACGTATGAAAACATGGGATGTAACATCATTCCCCCATTTGGAACATTCGTCCTCGAATGTTGACTGATGCGCTTTTTAGTTTCATAAACTATAGCTCTTAGGAATACTTTAATGCTCTTCTTTCCATCTAAGCAACTATTTTGTGAGAAAATCCAAACGCTTGGGAATTCCCCCTTTTAGGCCTCTTACTCAGGCCATGACATGTGGTCGGAATTCTTCAAATATCGGACATTTACTTCCTTATTTCATGCAGTATGTAAAATGTCTCCTTGTACGCCTATCAACTCTTCTTTCCTTTTTCCTCCAACTTTTATCCAATCTCTAAGCCTCACTTTATGAACATATACAGAATTATGACAAGTTGTCGCTCTAGGAATCTATAGGTGTACCGATGTATTTTGCTTGGTACTTTATCGAACTTAAGACTATTGCTATCTCTTGTTTCTTAGCCTTGGACAACTATCCTTATGGATTTACTACATGTAGGTATGTTATACTATATCGTAAAACTTATTTTGGTTTATTATTTCCGATATTTGCTACCCAACTCAATTTTACTCTGTCGTTCCTTATCCCATATGCATAAATATAAATCCTTTAGTGCTTCCTCATTATTATTCATCTTAAGAAAAACAAAAAAATGTCATCTCGTACTTTGGAACTTGTACCCAACTATTGTTTATTCACCTTAATGTTGATCTATAATCTATCACTGATAACTTTCAACCTCTTAATAATACACTGTAACTAGGGCTCACATCTCATCGGGAACATCTTAAGTGATTTTCTTGATCCACGTAGGGATAATACCATACTTTAGTAACTGTATTTCATTGCATCCCAACACGATTCATCTAATGGGGGTATTCTAATCCCATGCAATTAATGAAATCCCTTTCTCATTAAATCGTTACTCAATCAAAGGCATAAGCATCGTCCTTTTACCTATCAAAATTACACCCTTATTCTATTATCAGGGCAGCATTCCATCTCTTCTAAATGCAACTAGACTTAGACTCATCTGAGTTCATTCAGGATGTACTGAGCTTTCAATAACTTACGAATGCCATCAACTCTCTTGTTATGATTGGTTTAATAACGAGGGCGTACATATTTTCATCACCTTCTCACTCACTTTTTCATATCCTTACTTCTGTCTACCTAAAGCATTTTTGCTCTACAGTACTTTTCCTTATGACCTACACCTATCTATTTATACTACTCACAACTTTCATTTAACTTGCTAGACCACAAATTTCCTTTCATGCCTTCTCAAGTGTCCTTAAATGTAAGCAATTACTTTTCCTAGTCGTTCTATCTTTTATTTCATGAATACTTGGCTTGTCTTATTGCACATGAATACTGTAAATTCATGTACCTCATATGATCTCAAACATCACCTTTGATGACTTTTTTCATTCATTAGCCATGATAGGTGTCACTTTGTTATGGAGTGTATACAATAATGTAGTGAGACAGTTGATACGAGATCATTTGCTCTTTAACTCACTATTCTGAGGTGGAAACCTTGTTCCTTATTTCCTCAGCTAGTCTTTCGTTGTAGTACTTAGGGAGACCTTCTGGGTCTTACAAAGTTGCGAGGTTCTTATATCGTACAACCAAAGGAAATTTTCTTTATTATTACGCACCTATAATATTCCTTAGTTACATAACTTTGTGCCTTTGTGCTCATGGGGCTACTTCTAATCTCAAATTTTTATTGTCTCCATAGTGGCACTCTCTCTTATTTTCATAAACCTTAAAAGCGGTACCTTTATCTACCTCAACTTTTATCTAAATTTTATTCCAAATGATTGTGATCTCATGTCAGCGAGATTGAATTCACTATGTTGCGGTTCACTACATTTATATTGCATGATCTATTTGATTTATCTGTGACTCTTGTCTAGCCATAACTGGGCTATTCTTGAATCAACTACTAATTACTTGGTGTCCATTCTCATATATATATATATATATATATATATATATATATATATATATATTACATAATCTCTCTTGGGATATATCCTTCGTATTAAATTATCTCTCGCCACTAGCTCCTGATGTATCAAACGTCCATTCACACTTATTTATCTTATCAATAACATCATGGCCGAAAAATTTTATTGCCTCTACCTAGTATCGTGCTTGTATAATTTTCTGGAGTCGCAGTATATCTGTAGGAACTTAATAAATGCAACACCATCCCTTTATCCTTTTTACCACATTCTTCCTTTATCATTTCGTAGTTAACTAAACCGCTTAGCTCAGACTTAATACCACATCACACAAAATTCCCCCTTTAGGGGAGTACTAAGATTTAGTACTACAACAATCTACCTATAGATGTTATACCTCTTCATCTTTGGCTTCTTTTGACATTATCGATGAACCTTAATCGCCTTATGCAAACCTTCTATACCAGGGATAACTGAATTTATTATGCACGAAGGTGTCACTTACTGTAGCTGGCACACTTAGTCCCTTAATATTAACTCTACCTAGAGTGCTTGCTTTAGGTAAACAACTTCCTAAATGACCTTTAAAGGTTATTCGTCCATTGTCCATTCTACTATCGCCGGAACACAATCTCTAAAATTCTCATGGTGGCAACTATTATCAAATGATTCAATCCCCAATTCATGTTTAGTTGATCTTGTTCACTGGTCTATACTTCTTTCTATTACTTTGGTGTCTACTTTTTCCTTCTGGTAATCACGTCTGAGCCACCAACTCCATTATCCTATGAGTATATAGCCTTTGGCCTATACTCTTTTATTGTCTCAAGGCTTGTCATCTCTGGTATTTTCCTTCACTTGACTATAGACTCTGTCATTCTGCCATATTTTGATTCACTATTATCACCTATTTATCACATCTTACTCATAATATTTCGTTTACTCTCTTCTTATTCTCCGACTATTATTTCTATCTATCACTTTATTCTGATAACTTCAACAAAATATTCTTTCACTTTTAGCTCCCATTGCTTCATATCACTAGCCCTTTAGGTCACTTAGCATTCTCTCTTTACTAGGAACGACAGCCATGCAAAGGTAAATATTATCCGTTCTAGGATTCCAGTGCCAATCCTCTAAAAAATTTTCAGACATTCTAGTATTCATATCTGAATGTACTATTCTAGATTGCACCAACGGGGTGTCTCACAATGAGAACAATTACTACATGTGCAATATCCTTTGGAAATTTTAGCTAATAATAATCCATCTACAATTTTGGGTTACTCTAGCCCCAACTTGATCTTGACATTACATCATTCTCTTAAACTATATTTGTCATTTGCCATATGGCATAATTGAGATGGGTGAGATCAATTGTATATAACTCTGTTACTATTGAAAGTAACTCAGAATGCTTATATTTCTCTACCCGAATTGCAAAACTGAAAATCATCATTATCTGGGTACCTCGTACTTCTTTTTTTCATGTTATTTCTTTTAGTTATTGAAACTTATATCCACCTCCTAATTCTCTCATTGCTCTTTACCATATGGGTGGATAGATATTCATTCCTTGGGGCTCCTTATCAAGAGGCTCACATGTCTTAGCATACACATAATTTGCTAAAGACCTCACATTTTACACATTATAAGCATGATGCAAAATCGAGTTCCTCTGATAAACTTTCAACATCCACATTCAATCTCTTACCAACTGTCTTTTTTAGATGTAGGCATCATCATATCATGAATAAGATAGAGTTTACGAAATTGAGTTCTTACAACTGAGCTCTACCACACTATCTAGAATAACAAGAAAGAGTGACAGTGTTAAATTCCCTATAACCTCTTGCTAATAATTGTGGTGCACTACGCACCCATAAAGAAGACTGTACTAGACATAGCTTGTATATTCCCTAGGATAAAACTGCTCTGACACCACTTTTGTCATGACCCAAACCAAAGGGCTGTGACGGGCACCCGATGCCTTACTTAATCGAGTTCCAACATAGCATATCTTTCTTATCATACTATCATGATTAAATGAGCCAAGAAACCCGTCATGAGATAACAAAAATAAACATAAGGGAATACTCAACATATGATGACCCAACATGATATACAAACTTATACATATGACATACGGGCCTATAAGCCCAACGTGACCATTTGTAAACTCAAAGCATAGGCCGACAAGGCCATATTAGTATCCATACAACTGACATTTGTCTATAAGCTTCTAAGAGTACGTAAAATCATAAAGGTCAGGATAGGGCCTCCCCATACCAATCAATATATATCCAAATCTTACTTACAAAATAGGTAACCCTAGAGCAATTGGAGTGCACCATCACCTTCCGTTGAGCTGATAGCCTACTAAGAGGACTCTTGACCTGTCTATTAAGACCTGCAGGCATGAAACGCAGCGTCCCCAGGCAAAAAAAACATTAGTACGAATAATCTACCGAGTATGTAAGGCAGAAAACCATAAACAAGAACAGTAATGTAAAGAGTGATAGATAATCTACACCATGTAACATTTGAGTGCCTCTGGGGGCTACTGACATTAAATGCATAATACATATATACATAAACTTTTGAAAACGTATGCCTCTGTGGGCATCATCATCATCGTATCGTACTAGGCTTCAAAGAGGACTAGGCAAAAATGTATCCGACCATCATAAGGCTTGGTAAAATCGTACTGGGCTATGTGGAGCTCGGTAAACCCAATGGATCAGTACTTGCACAATAGATGTTGTACCCGACTGCACAATAGATGTTGTATCCGACCGACTATAGCGCAGATCGGTAGAGTAAAATAGATACATATATATAATGCATGCTCGACACATGGAATCACGTTCTTACCCTTTTGGAGTGATATAAGGTCATTAAACCTTTGATAAAAATTGTGGACATCCTTATCATCAATATAAATCTTAGTAGGATTTAAAGATCATACGCACTTGTTTAGAATAACATAATAAGGAAAGAACAACATGGACAACCTTAGTTTGTAGGAGTAGATCCGTTATGAATTAGCGTACTGTTTATGTTCATGTCACTTTAGATCATGCCAAAAGAAAGAAGTAAGTACCTTAACATACCTTAAACTCATTGAGTCCTTAATCTCTTCCAAGCAACTCAACAAACAAGTCAACTCAATATATCATAGTATAAGGAGATTCAAAATCATTGTTGAGCAAAGGCTAAGACTATAACTTAATCTAGTAGCTCGTTTACGTAAATTGGAAAGCATCTCCATTGTAACAATGGACTCCACCAATACCATATACCAACAAAAACATCCAAAGAAATCCATCAACATATAAATGTCAATAACAAGACATCATATAACAACAACCCTTAATAGCAATACTATGACATAAAAGTGACTTAAGCTAATCCAAGTACTATCTTGTTGTTTATCATCCTAACAACTTAACCAACATACAAGCAAGCTTAAGAAAAATTTACGGGATGTTATACTCACCTTATCCAGTATAAAAAACTTGGAATTTCAGCAAAACACAGCCCAAAAAAATCCTCAATGACAACACAACCTCAAAGAAGTGTTGTTCTTATCTAGAAATAAGTTTTGATGTTGAAATATTGTGTAATCACCTTGAAATCACTTCAAACCCTTGCGGTATCTTCTTATAAGGGTTAGGAGAAGTTTGGAGACAAAGTTTAGTTGAAAAATGAGCAAAAATAGGCGTCCAAATCGTTTATAAATTGAAGTAGGTCAACCACCGCCTAAGTGGATCCCATTGGGAGCTGCTTGTGTTGTCTCACAAAAACACGTATATCTGTCTACTCCAATGTCATATAGATGAACGGTTTAATGAATTAGTAACTAGACTCGTAGATTTTAGATTTGGTATGTAGATTATCCCTTGATTCCAAGTATATTGGGAGAAAAGTGCATCTACATTTGACCTAAATTTCAGCACATTTATGAATGTAACTTGTGATGACCTTTGCCAACTCTTGTTCCACAACTTTCTTGCCATCCAAAATGTAGAAAATGAATATCATACGAATAAAATAACACATAACCTCCTTATCATGTTAAGAACCCTATATCACCCCAAAGTGTATGTTATAAGATTCCAAACTTGCCGACTTTCGACGAAACTTTTTTTCTTCAGTTCGTTTAGCATCTAAGTTTTCCAATCCTTTTGGTACTTGTTATTCAAGATCTTAAAAATTTGTAACCTTCAAGGTAACATGATAAACATACGTTATGTACTTTCAAAAAAGATCTCATTTTTAGCTTACATCAATTGGCTTATGACGTACTCTCACGTACGAAAACATGGGATGTAACAAGATAGGGGATCGTTGTCCTTCTATCCTATCTGTCATCGTCGGTGTTGATACCAAATTTTTACCTCATATACTTTTTATATGCATATATAATTTCAAAATATTGTACGTGCAATAACAATCTACACAAGTATTTTTACTATTTTTTCTACAATTTTTAAAGACCTTAAATCAATTTATTTCTGTATTTTTATTTATAATTATTAAAAAATATATCTCTCATATTAGTTTATAATGATTTAATCATCTAATTTTATCATTTATGCTCATATAATTATTCAAATATTATAATTGCATTTTCACAACTGTATTTTTAAGACTATAGTTCCATATTTTGTAATAAAGGCCCATGTGCACATAATTACTTTGTTTCAGAAAAAAATTATATTTTGTATTTTTATAATATCAAGTAATTATGTTAAATTATTTTTATGCATGAATATCATTTTTGTTATTCATTAGCTATTTTATAGATTATTTATCAAATTAATTGAGTATTTAACAAATAGCATTTTTTAGTTTTGTTTTAATTTCGGACCGAGTCAAAGTTTTACCCCCATCCCAATTAAATTTACAGCCCAAATACCTTGACCCATATTTTAACCCCTAACCCTCATATCAAATCTTGGACATTGATCTCAAAAACTCAATGGTCCAGGATTAATTGTCTTTTTAATTACACCAACTACCCTCAACCCTAGTCATTTGTCTAAACTCGTCGCCCATGTTTTTCTCTTCTTCTTTTTTCTCTATGAAACTATCCCCAACCCTAGCCGTTGTCATCAGAAACCCTCTGTTCCATGGGGTTCCGCTGTGATTTCAGGCCCCAGTCGGCCTCTTATCTTCACTAGTTGTTCGACTTCCATGACTATTTGATGGAATCTCGAAAATATTTGAACAAACTTGGTTCATATCCTTCATTCTGTCTGTGTTCATCTCTATGTTTATGAGTAATGTTATCTTCATGTTTATGGCTTTAAATCTCTGGTTCAAATAGGATTTTTCTCGACTCTGTCTTTTTAAAAAAAACCCTAGTTTCTTTCTACTTGAGTTTGTTCAAATTTCTGTAGATTGTAAGGATTTTTTGAGTTTATTTGACACTTTTCCTCCATTTTACCATCATTATTGGACGATTTTCATTTTTCCTAAAAGCTAGTGTTTCATCTTTAATTTTGTGAAAAAGTTCTAAAAATATTTAAGCATTTAACTAGGGTTCTCTTTACTTCTTCGACTGGTTTTTCATATCTATGTTTAATCCCTATGGCTCCTAGTTATTCAACTGTTTGTTCTGATATTTTCACGTTTTTCTTAAGCTCAGTGAATTAAAAGGGGTTGATTGATTTTTATTCGCCTAATTAGGGTTTGGAATTCTAATTTATTTTTAAACCAATATCTCTTTGACAACTATACGTATTATTTCCTTATTTTTGACTCATGATTGGAACTATTTTTCTTAATTACATTACTAGCCTGATTTTTGGGTTCTGATTGTCTTAACCAACCGACAAATGGAATTTAACTTGTTGCTCACCTTTTTTAACTTCAGTCCTGCCTGCTGACTGATTTCGTATGAGATTCTCCCTAATTTAATTGATATTTCCCAAATTTTGTCTTATTAATTGATTAGGCTTAGCCCTAACTGATTTATTTATATACCCTAAATTTTCCTTCCCTTATTTGTTTACTCTGTTGAATTCTATATTAACATTTCACCATACTCAGACACTTGCACAAGCACGCTCAGAAAAAGTTACACATATACAAATAAATTCTTACTCACACACACTCTCCACTGTGATCTTTAATGTTGTTTGTGCTTGCTGTATTGTATAGCCGGCTGAAAGCCAACGCTACACTATTGGACTCTACTTGTTCACATCCTCTTGTTTACTATTTCTTAACTGGTATGTATCCAATTTTTCCATCACTCAACATGATATGCTATTAAACCTATGTGCTTCATCATTATTGATCATAATTAACATGTCTACTTCTATGTAATTAGACATATATGCTTCATGTTCATTACTCTTAATTAACATGCCTACTGCCATGAAATTGGACCTATGTGTTTCTTGCTATCAGCATATCCGCCTCTATGTAATTAGACCTATGTCTATTTTTTTCTCAACTAGCATGTTTTTTGTTTTGTTTTAAGTGTTCATCATTAACAAACTGTTGATTAATTCATGATTTCTATACCCTCGACTTTGTTGCCTTTTTGTATGATTGTCTGATCCCGAAACGTTTTTTTATGATTAATATATGCTTGTATGTTCACTTAGTAATAGCTAATATATTAAGGACATATGAAACCTTGTTATTACTTTAGCCTGTCTGTCGTTGATTTATGGAGTTCAGGGCTGAACTCCTTCTGCTAAATGTGTTCAGTTTTTTGGTTCTTGTAATTTGGTAATTTGTTTCTATGCACTTTTGAAATCCAAACTATGTTTCTAAAAAAAACTTTCTTCTATTTTCATACATTATTTTCTACTCCTACTCTTAGTTAACTAGGGTCCTGCCACCCACAATGTGAGCACTGCTTAGGGTCCATGAGACCCCTCTAAATTCTGACACATTAGGACTAGTTTCCAATCCTTTATGAACTTTTTTTGAATATCTGTTCTCTAGTGTGAGCACTATCCTGGGTTCTCAAAGCCCTTGGGAACTCTGACACACTAGAGATTTGGGTTCTTGGTAATTTGCCAATTATTATTGTGTATGTCTGAGCTTTGGAGCTATTACGGTTCGAAGGCCTGGGTTATCCAGATGCATTGGTCCTGCTGCAGGCCTCATACATTTATATATTTTATAATTTATTCATTTGCTTATGGTATGTAATAATTATTTTTTTTATAATGATGGGGTAATTGTGAATTGGGGAAAATTGGGCTTAGTTTAGTGTTTGCATGAGAATGGGGCAGAAAACCTGCTTTAGGTATCCACTTCTTTCAAATATTTTCACTACTATATGCTAGATATCCTACCGATAGGTTACTTATATATTGTTACAGTGTGCATAAGAAAACATGTCTATAGGTATATGTACATTTTATTACTATGTGCGCTAGACAACATGCCTATAGGACCAAAATAATTCTGAATATTCTTTCAAGATTCATAGTACTGCATTTAGATACCATGCCTATAAGGCTGTTAAATTAATTGTCTGCATCTAAATACATGCCTGCAAAGATTCAAAATCAGTTCTTCATTTTCAAAATCACGCCTATAAAGCTTTAAATAACTTTTGCACTTAGATATCATGTCAAGAGCAATTTTCAGAATCATTCATGCATTTAGATACCATGTCTCTAGGAAATTTCTGAATTACTTCTGCATTTAGATACCAGGTCAATATGAATTTTCAGAATCAATTCTTCATTTAGATACCACACCAAAAAGGTCATAAGATTACTTATTCTACACTAAATAGCATGACAATAGGGTCTAAAAGAAAAAATCAACCTGCTAAAATTAGTAACTGTTTACAGCTTCGATACCCGGTTTATAAAAAAATCTATCTGATTGTCATTTAAGCAATCTTGTAGGTTGATTCAGTTTTGCATTTTAAAACTGCTATTTTCCTGCTGCTTGAAACTGCCCAGATTCAAGAAGTAATAAAATCAGTAGGCAAATTGATTAGGCATTTACTGCTTCGCCTTAATAAAACTGCTTGATATTTGTGATCCTCTAAATATCCTGCAATAGGATTTTAATCGCTTAAAACTGTTTGAGGCGTGCAATTGTTTGCTTATTTATGGAGGTAATATGAGCCCTTAATTGCCTCTTTATGTAACGGTCCTATTTGACTTTTGTTTGACACTTAATTTTCTCTTTTAACACTACAGGTAAGTCTAGAACCACCTTAATTATAGGTCTTAAGCACCTCCAGGGCCACAGGAAAGGGACGGGTAGAACCACCTTAATTATTGGTCTATTTGAGGAAAGTTTACCAAGTATTGTACATAAGTGATCCTATAGGGTAAGAAGCATAGGACCCATTTACTCTTGTTTTAAGTGTAACATCTATTTGTTTAAATTGTTGTATTTGCTTATAAGGCTAATTCACTTAAATTGAGTCTGGCTGGGACCCATCGATGTGGACCTCGAGGGGTGCCTAACACCTTTCCCTCAAGGTTATTTCGAGCCCTTACCTAATCTTTGGTAATATAAAATGGATTATGAGTTATTTGCTTTAGGTACCCTAACGTACCTTAAATAAGTTAGGTGGTGACTCTTCAAATTCCATACCCAGTTCCCAAAAGGAAATGAGTATCGAAGGACAGACATATACTATTGTTCCTATAATCATAGTAGACGTATACCAGGCCTTGGAGTGTTGTTAGAAGGGATACAAATACTTCAAAGTTCAATCTGCTGTTACAAGTTTTTCTATTAGAACATCTCCAAAAGGGTCAATACCGTTAGTAGTTTCCGCTAAGTCCATGGAATGATCAAATAGCCTTCCATCATCCCAAGACAGGTTTGCTCAAATAGGGGATGTTGCAGGATGGGTGCAGTTTTTCAACAATTTGACAGAGGATCAAGTTAAATGGATATTAGAGTGGTTCCCTACAGTTGAGTTCATCATCAAATCCAAGGATGCTCCACACTTGGTACTTATGATCCCCTCAGGGTTATGAGACAGGCAGGCAACAAGCAGGCCATACCACAAGTTGCTAAAATGAGTCATTTCATAGATGATTTTCAAGGTGATGACATTCCATAAAAAAATGAAGCACATCACATGTGGCACTTGAGGATTATCCTGGAAAAGGATACCATCGCCTCTGATCTATATCACGATGGTCGCGTGTACTTTTGCCCCTCATGGTTTGATGATAATTATAAGGGGGAATATTCGAGCCAAGGGTTGGTCCAGAAAAAAGCGACACAGACGAAGTTGCCGAAGCACAGGTGAAGTGCAACAAATTGCAAAAAAGAGTTCACGAGTCCGAGGCAAAGCACATGAAGCGCCACAAGACTGATATGGAACTAATCAATGAATCGGAAGAGAGGGTTGTTAAATCAAGTGAAAGGTTGGAGTATATGGAGTACAGTCTAAAAGAATTAGAGGGAAAGATGAGAAATAGAGTCACCGATTTCCAGAATGCTGAGGGAAGCGAAAGAGGACATCTAGCAAGGGCCTACTTACTGCTGAACCTGCTTGAATTGGGGGATATGATCAAAAAGAGCATCCAACATGGGGAAGGTCCTTCCGGAACCAAATAGAATATGTTTATTTGTGTATACAACAAAAATTAGAGGGTCCGATTTTGTGATCATAAAGGCACCTCGTAAAGACTGCCTCTAGAAAGCTCGAAGCTTATCTCGGGGTTCCGACCTCGAGGGTTCTAAATGACTATCATTGGGGAAGTGCAAACCAGTGGCTACGATGGATCGATGTTAAGTTCCCAGCGCATGAGACTAGAGGTGACAAAGTCTATTTGGGCTAGGTTAAACCCCTATCATAGAATTAAATGGTTATACCATCGACATATCCTTGTAATAAAGGCATTTGTACTATGATAGGATCTCCCCTTATATATAAACAGTATCATTGCCATTTTGTAAGGGATACATTATCTTAAATATAGAAGAACATTCTCTCTATTCTCTAACTCAGCATATTCTCTTGATTTCACTACTTAGTTTATTGTTTGTATTCATCGTGTTCTATCGATTGTTCTTCATTTATTGATCATTATTGGTCATAAAGGGCCGCCATAAAACATTATTGCAACTATTAACCCTCCATTGACTACCTTTAGCAAGGTATTTGACTCGACCTCGAGGACCAAAATATGCAAGCATGAGGCCCCCCAATTTCTAAAGATACGTCTTGAATATAACAACTATCTACAAGATATTATCTTATTTTCTGATCTTTCACTTAACTTCTATTGCCTAATAACTAGCATAAAAATAGATCACGTATTTTCAGAACCACAAAATTAAATCTAATTGTAAGTATCATTTTCAATATGGTTAAGGGTCAAAACTGCCCTCAACGTATTGACGCCGGAACAAAATTGCCCTCCGTTAACCTTTTGCGAAGAAAATGCCCCCACCGTTACATTTGTGGCACACTTCTGCCCCCACCGTTACATTTGTAGCACACTTCTGCCCCCAAAATCTAACATTTCATTTTTTTTAATGCCACGTGTCACGTTTTGATTGGCCATTAAATATCTCACTCAAGTTCCGACCCAACCCGACCCAACCCGACATACCCGACCCAAAAAATGGAAAATTGGGACATATAAAGAACGGAAAAAGGGTCAAAACTGCCCTCAACGTATTGACTCCGGAACAAAATTGCCCTCTGTTAACCTTTCAGAATGTATGTGTGTATATATATATATACACAAAGAAAAAAAATTTATACCAAAAATTATATATTTTTCGGCTATTTTTTTGACAACCAGCGACGTCAACTGAGTAGGGAAATAGGGCTTGATCCTAAGCAGATCAAGTTTTTGTTTCAAAACAAAAGGACTCAAACAAAGGTAATTTACTTTAGTCTATTTTTAATGAGTGATTTAATTATTAAATAATTAGTTGTAATTAATTGACACCTTGACTATTGATCATCGATAGTAAATTAATTGAAGTATGTGAAAATCTAATAGAAAGCGACTTTGTTATAAGAAATAAATATGGATTAAAATTGAGAAAACCCATTAATTATAAGTAGGGCCGGCTCTAGGATGAGGCCATTAAAATCCTTACGTTTAAGGTTTATTATTAAAGTTTAACTTTAGGCCGCGAATTTCATTCATCGCCCTTAATTAAAAAGTAATATAATAGAATCTGGTCAAATCAGCCGAAATACATAATCCTATTAAATGGATTTTTTTTCTATTTTTGCTAGATTTTTGGAAGTTAAATAATTTCCAGTTGAAGCCACAAAAAATCTGGTTTTACAGCTAGTGACTAATGATTATTCCTTTCTAGAATCACTGACGAATTACAGAAATCTACAGGGCTAAATGAACGGTTAAGGGTCAAAACTGCCCTCAACGTATTGACTCCGGAACAAAATTGCCCTCTGTTAACCTTTTTGGGGTCGGGTAGGTCGGGTTGGGTCGGAATTTGGGTGAGAAATGATTTTGGGTCAAGTTTATTTAATGGCCATTCAAAACGTGACACGTGGCATTAAAAAAAATTAAAAATGAAATGTTAGATTTTGGGGGCAGAAATGTGCCACAAATGTAACGGTGGGGGCAAAAGTGTGCCACAAATGTAATGGTGGGGGCATTTTCTTCGCGAAAGGTTAACGGAAGGCAATTTTGTTCCGGCGTCAATACGTTGAGGGCAGTTTTGACCCTTAACCGTTTTCAATATAATTAGTTTGGTGCCCAACGTGGGGCTAAAAATAGTACTGATTATTTTCTAGTTGGTTTACTACATAATGCAAGTTATCTTTCATGTTTTTTCTTGTCCAAGAATCTTTGATTTCAGGTCGAATTGTCTAACTCAGTGAATGCATATGAAAATAACGGTCTTGCGGACCATGGAGAGAACGGTATAGTTGTTCCAAGTATTGGCACGCCACCACTAAACCCTGGGAACGTGCAACAGCCAATCCCAACAGATGTGGTCTCACATGATACCGAACATGTCGATATAAGCTACTACACTAACAAGAGCATATGCTAAGGAGACCAACAAGAAGATAAAAACACCCCAACTAGGGAAGAACATAAGGTTATCCTTCACGTTATTTTTGAAATGTTACAGGCACAACAATTGGCGATTTCTCAATTGCAAAGTCACCAAAAACTCCCAACATGGTAGCACCAGAAATGGCTCCCCAAGCCGAGCAGGTACCGAAAAAATCTTCATTAACTGATCGTTATTGGTCATAAAGAGCCACCATAAAACTTTATTGCAACTATTAACCCTCCATTGACTACCTTTAGCAAGG
The DNA here is from genome assembly GCA_034376525.1 of Nicotiana benthamiana. NCBI lineage: Eukaryota > Viridiplantae > Streptophyta > Magnoliopsida > Solanales > Solanaceae > Nicotiana > Nicotiana benthamiana. The sequence goes on along the minus strand of CM067332.1, from coordinate 36,694,846 downwards.
CATTTGACTCGACCTCGAGGACCCAAATATGCAAGCGTGATGTCCCCTAATTTCAAAACATACGGCTTGAGCATAACACTATCTACAAGATATTATCTTATTTTCTGATCTTTCACTTAACTTCTATTTCCTAATAACTAGCATAAAAATATATCACATATTTTTAGAACCAAAATATCAAATCTAATTGTAATTATCATTTTCAATGTAAACAGTTTGGTGCCCAACGTGGGGTTAAAAATAGTAGTGATTATTTTCTTGTTTGTTTACTACATAATGCAAGTTATCTTTCATGCTTTTTCTTGTCCAAGAATCTTTGATTTCAGGTCAAATTGTCTAACTTAGTGAATGCATATGAAAATAACAGTGTGCGGACCATGGAGAGAACGGTATAGTTGTTCCAAGTATTAGCACTCCACCACTAAACCCCGGGAACGTGCAAGAGCCAATCCCCACATATGTGGTCTCACACGATACCGAACACGTCGATATAAGCTCCTACACTAAAAGGAGCATATGCTAAGGAGACCAACAAGAAGCTAAAAACACCCCAACTAGGGAAGAACATGAGGTTATCCTTCACGTTAGTTTTGAAATGTTACAGGCACAACAATTGGCGATTTCTAAATTGCAAAATCACCAAAAACTCCCAACATGGTAGCACTAGAAATGGCTCCCCAAGCCGAGTAGGTACCGAAAAAATTGAGTAACAACAGGTCGGCAACCAACCTCGCCATCATAAAGATGCCCGAGGACCTTACAAAGAGAATCAATTTGGGCGAGAAGAACATAGAAGCCTACGATAAGAAGGTAGAGACCGACAATTCTAGGGTCGATCGAATTCTTGGCTCACCCTCAGTCCTAAAAGGTGTAGATTCGAAGAAGTTTGTACAAAAGCCATTCCTACAGGATGCTACTCTAAAACCCATTCCAAAGAATTTCAGAATGCCTGACCTTCCAAAGTACAATGGAACCTAGGACCCTAACGAGCACATCACTGCTTACACTTGTGCAGTGAAGGGCAACGACATGAGGGACGATGAGATCGAATCCATCCTGCGGAAGAAGTTCAGAGAAACACTCACGAACGGGGCCATGATGTGGTATCACAACCTAGCTCTTAACTTTATAGATTCATTTGCCACACTGGAAGATTCTTTCATAAAGAGACATTCAGGTGCCGTCAAGGTAGCAATAAGGAAATCTGACATCTTCAAAATCAAGCAACGGTAGAGCGAGATGTTGCGAGAGTTCGTATATTGCTTTAACATAGAACGAATGGAACTACCCCCAGTCTCCGTAGACTGGGAAGTGCAGGCTTTCACTCAAGGTTTCAAGGAGTGAAGCTCGGTAGAATCAAAGTAACTGAAGCCGAACTTAGTGGACTATCATGCCATGACTTGGTCGGACGTCCACAACCGATAACAAACAAAGATCAGGGTGGAAGACAACCAACTAGGAGCTCCCTCGGTCTAGGTGTATCCTAAAAGGGTTCTGACAAAGGAGCCAAAGCCAAACAAAGAAAGATACCAACCATACACTGAAGACATACACAGAAGATAGAAGAAACGCCTTGAGGCGCAACATACCCCACAATGACCAAATGATGGATCGAGGCCAGAATCCTTAGGGTCTCATTAGCAAAGCTGGATTTGATAGGCACACAGGGCCTACAGAGGCACCCCGCTTGTTGGGATACAATTTCATTATAGACATTTCAGACATCATATTCGCAATCAATATAATGTGAGACACCATATGGCCAAGGCTCGTACAATCATACCCTTCATAGAGGAAACCTATGGTGTGTGAATTTAGCATACATGGTCATAGAAATGAAGAACAGAGACAGCTTTGGGAGGAGCTAGCTCGGCTACTCAACAAGGGGCACATTCGGGAGTTTCTCAACGATTAAGCCAAAAGTCATTTCAAGGAAAACGAGGCGAACAAGAAGAATGAAACAAATGAGCCGCAACATATCATCCATATCATCATGGCAGGAGTTGACATCCCATAGGAACCTATTATCAGAAGAACAAAAATATTCATCACTAGGGAAAAGCAAACTCGAAGTTGCGAACCCGAGGATGCTCTCACATTCAGCGATGAGGATATTGAGACCTTGTCTTAGCCTCACGATGACACATTGATGATTTCATTTATTGTAAATACTTTCAAATTAAACGTGTGCTTCTGGATCAAGGTAGCTCGACCAATATTATTAGGTCAAGGGTCGTGGAGCAGCTCGGACTGCTCGACCATATCGTTCCCGCCTCCTAAGTCCTTAATGAATTCAACATTGTGAGTGGAAAAATAAAAGAGGGAAATCACCCTCCTGATCAACATGGCCGGAACAACACAAAATGCCAAATTCTATTTCATCGATAGAGACATGAGGTACAATGCCTTTCTTCGGAAGACGTGGATACACTGCATGAGATTATCACGATCAACCCGTCACCAGATTATGAAGTTTCTGACGAAGGATGAAATAATAACTGTGTATCAAGAACAACATCAAACAAGCGACCGGCGTCAACAGCTCCCAAATCGAAGGAGTCAAAGGATAGTCAAATAGTGAAGTAGCAATCATGGGATAGATTCTCAGCTACACCCAAATAAAACAAGTAAATGATCGTGATGTGTCCCAAAAACAACTGTTCGAAGCATATCGAGGCTCAAAGCGCCATCACCACTAAGCTATAATCTTCTCCCTTTTTATGTACATCTTACACTAACCATTGTGCAGATACCCGATCAGAACAATCGAAGCACTGTCCAACTCGAAGGCCTTAAGGTTTCAAAGCATACGTTGCACTCTTTTCCTTCAATCGGGTTTTATCCAAAGAAGGGTTTTGCCGACAAGTTTTTTAATAAGGCTAAACATATATGGTACCTAAGTAAAATTTCACAAGTATTCAAGGCTTCTCTTTAATCAACCTCGAACAGTGGGGGACATCCCCCTAAAACATCACTTTCTCGAAGAAGCCAAGACGAGCCAGAAAGGGGTTTTAGTAGGAAATGATATCTCGGGCCAAACGGTCAAATGAATCGTGTCCACCTAAAATAATTGAGCCTTCAACAGCAAAAACGTGTATAATTGTACCAAGTAATCGAAGAATACATTCCCCTCATCAAAACATTTCACATTTCAAAGAAGCTCGACATTTTTTACAAAAATGGCTCCATATCCAAAAACATCCCGAAACTCGGAAACTAATGTCAAAAATTTGAAGCCGCATAACCTCCGGATCAGATGCTTCAAATTTGTAAGCCCTCAATAAGGCAACGCTAAGGTTACAAAAAGAGCTCCAGAAGCCAAAAATTTCATGAACACTCAGGGACTAGTGTCGAAAACTCAATGCCATATTACATCCTGGTCGGAAATTTCGAACACGGAAGCCCTCAATAAGGCAATACCATGTATACAAGGAATGGCTCCACATCCAAGAAACTGTCGATATCTTGGGGACTATCACCAATTTCCGCCCCGTATACTTATGAAAACCCGATGCATAAGACCCCATGCGTGCAACCTCGATCACTTAAGACCTTTATAAGGCAACACCAAAAACTGTAAGACCTCAAGCAAGGCATATACTATACTTGTACCAAGTAACCAAAACAGTAAAACCTCAACGGCATGTAAAAATCATAAGACCGTACAAAAAAAGGTATTATCCCAACATTAAAGTCGAGTCTACATAGTGGAACTTGTAAGACCCTTAAAAAGGCATACCCTCGATATAGATGACAAAAATACTTCACTCAGGGATAGAAAGGCTCCGTCCAATCACAATGACTACGGTCACAAGGCTGCACCAGCCAAACTAACGCGACTCGGGGATGCTCGGTCGTCAATATAAAATCACAGGCCTTCAATTACTTCGAAAAAACTTCGAAAAGAACCAGTTAATCAGGCTGCCCTCGTCATAAGAAAAAGAGTTTCGATCATATTAGCTCCAAACATTAGGCTTCAAAACCATTCATCCGTCAACCAAAACCTCCCAAGGTGCTTATTTATCACTACATAATGGCTCACATTCGAGGCTATTATCGAGCCGTCGAAGAGTCGGGCAAACATAAAAAACTCAAAATGTCTATAATGAGGGAAAATAAAGCCTATTGTGGTCATACCGACCCAATTAGTAAGAGCCTCTATCGCCAGCCTATTAAAGGTCATACCAACCCAAAGTGTAAGAGCCACTATCACCGGCCTATTAAAGTTCATACTGACCCAATGTATAAGAGCCATTGTTGCCAGCCTATTAAAGGTCATACTGACCAAATGCGTAATAGCCACTACCGCCAGCCCATATAAAAGGTCATACCAACCCAATGCATAAGAGCCACTACCGCAGCCCATATAAAAGGTCGTAACGACCAAACACATAAGAGCCTAAGGGCCATCTTTAAATTCAAAAACATTAGGGTCAATGAGCTCGAGTCAAAATCCTACTTGGTGACTGAACCCGAAATATGAATATGCCTAACGGCAAAAGTATAACAGCTTAAATGACAGCATATATTAAAAGGTTGTACTGACCAAATGCGTAAGAGCCTAAGGGCTAGCTTTAAATTTAAAAACTTAAGGTTCAATAAGCTTGAGTTGAAACCTGACTCAAAGATTGTACTCAAATCGGTAAACTAAATATGCCAAAGAGAAAAAGCACAACAGCTTAAATGTCGGCATATGCTAAAAGGTCGTACCGACCAAATGCGTACGAGCCATTGGGCCAGCCCAATAAGCCCCGAGATTGTACCATAAACCTAAGAGTTTCTTTTAACGCAAAGACCAATTCATCTAGATAACAACTGACAAACGTCAAGGCAAAGGGAAGTGCATGAAAAATGATATCGCAGGGCTTCCTTTTATACGTATATCTAAAAAGAAAATATATATATATATATATATATATTCATATACTATGATCATTAAAATCATTATATACAAAAACAGAAAAGGAAGGCCTGATCTATATCCTCCTCGGAGATTATTGCCCGTCGACCTCTTTCCCGCTATATTCGGCATCAGACAGAACTAACATAGCGTCATATTCATGTATGGCCCCGTGAAAACTTGTACTCAAAATCTAGTAACTTGTCGTGCCATGTTTTGAATATGTGTTAGGAATGTGTAAAATTGTACTGATCTAGCTTTTAAAAACCAAGAATCAAAGTTTTCCAGAAAAATGCTATTATGGGGTCGAGAATGCGGTCGCAGATCAAGTATGCGGACCCCATTTCTGTCGCAAACTGAGATTGTATTTTGGTTAAATTGAGGTAAAAAATGCAGTCTATTATGTGACCGCATAACTGATATGTGGACCCTATAGTCATCGCATTATTTCCCCAGGATTTTATGAAGGGCGGTTCTGCGGTGCTTTATGCAACTGCTAAACATGAATGTGGACAACATTCCTATTGCAGACCTAAACATTTCACCCAGTTTTTTAGAACACTTTGCAGTTCATTCTACGGACCACATTTTCAGTCTGTGATCGCAAAGTGAGACCGCAGATCTGACTCGTGCTCTAATTTTCCTAAATTTTAAACCTGACCACTTCTTCAATAAAACACCCCAACCCCTCATTTTTGCATATTTTCTGAACAAACTAGAGAGGGGAAGAGAGAATTCTTGTGAAAGAAAGTTTTGCACTGGTTGATTTGATTCTTCAAAGTCACCCGGAACGGGAAATCTCAAGTAATAGTTTTTATCTATGTCCTTGCAGGTAAAATCCCAAACCCCTTTTCATTAATTTTCAAGTTTAAGCAAAAAAGGGGATTCTTATACATTGATTCTTGAAAACCTAAGTTGAAATACGCATGCACGTTCTTTAAAACCTAAATCTAGTAAAAGGAATTGGGTGGGAGTAAAGATTTGCAAAAGGAGGGGCTTGATAACCTAAATAAGTTTGGGTAATAATTGTGAGCTTCAATTCTAAGATGTATGTGTTAACTTGTGGACTAGATTATCGCTACTAGTCTATTGGTGAGCTGAAGGTAGAAATTAAAAGGGAAATTTGACTCCGAGTATGTATGGCTAATTTTAACCTTCGTAAGGTCACCTTTTTGGTGTACGAGTTTTTGGTATGTGTCACTTATGTTGACTATTTTTAATTCGCTTTGATTAATATGCCTTGAATGTTGTTGGTTAAGTTTCCCGATATGATGGTGTAAGTAAATGACAATATACCAAGTATGTGTAAATGTGCTTATGTTGTAAGAGATGTATAACAAATGACGGAAAGAAATCGTAATTGATGTAATTGAACAACTGTGGTAATATGATGTGAGGCTTGTTGTGGGCAATTATTTTTTTGACTTGAATTGTATCTGGGCTAGTGTACTTGATTGAAATACTATTGATGTTTATGAACCTCTTTGTAAACTATTATTGTTGTTGTTATTATGTGAATATGATTGTCCGGTGGAATCAGGTTGCACGTCGCAATACGAAGTAATAAGGTGTGGGTTGTGGTGATAAGAGTGGCCGAGGTAATAAGGGTGGAAACGTGATCGAAATCACTATTGAAATGCAAATATACGAAAGTTGTAAAAATCAATGATGTGATGGAATAATGTTGTTAAAGGAAAAGGAGAGATTGGGATACTTGTTTGGCTTTGGTTGTCCTTTTCATGTGCATTTGATCATTGATTCTATTACTGTTTTGTTACCTGTGGTTTCCTTGATTTTACTTGGGGTAAAGTCTATTCTTACATACCAGTAAAATTCAAATGCACTGACGTCCCTTTTTCCGGGGGGCGCTACATTCGGGCTATTATTGTAGGTGGATCCATAGCACGTACACCAGTCCATTGACAGTAGCACTCCTTCACTTTCCTTCAGCTGAATTAGTGAGCCCCCTTTCTTCTCGGGGCCCTATGTGGCTCATGTCGCCTTCTTTCGGAGTTTTATTTTGATTTTTGTGTAAGGTATAACCGGAGCCTTATTACTGGCAAGTATCGTATTTCCTATTTGTATCCTTAGAGGCTCCGTAGACAGGAAACGTGGGTTTTGAAGTTGTGTAAATATGTATTTTGTATGTTGGGCGGTGTAATTTTGAAACCATGCAAGGCAACCTTGTATGTTATGTATGTCTCCTAAGAAAGTGTTTAAATTATAATGGCTAATTCACTTGATAAATAAGTAATGAAAATACGGGGTAACACGTGGGATAGGAAAGGCACCAAGGTCTGCCAGACTGGGGCTACCCGGTCGAGCGCCAGTCATGTCCCTTGATTTTGGGGCATGAAAAAGCTGGTATCTGAGCCTAAGATTTTAAAAGAGTCCTAGGATGTCTCAGTGCCATGTCTAGTAGAGCCCTTCTTATCGGTGTGTTGTCGACCACATCTATAAGTTGAAGGATACACAGAAATTTAGGAAATTATCCTCTTCTTTGTTATTCCATATCGTGCGGTGAATGAAAAGTGAAAGTATATATGTCTAATTCGTGCTCTATTCCAAAATTTTCAGCAATGGCACCTAAGAAGAGAGCTAAACTTGGCCTTGGGGCCAGTGGCACCCTAAGTGTGGTTGTGGGCCATGTACCAGATACCGTGGGAGAGAGTGACTCCCTAGTCTTGAATCTGCATGGCCCATCAATTCCAAGTCAAAGTGCTCTTGTTCTTGCAGCGGCAGAGGTTGCTACCATCACTCCCGCCGATGCTCCTAATTCTGATGCAGTTCTAGCTCCAGGTCCCCGAGTTTGTGATGGGGACTTTAGAGGAGCCATCCATATGTTGATCCGATTAGTGATTGCTTAGGACTAGAGATCTTATGATACTTCCGCATCTTCTAGCAAATAGGGAGACTCCGCCAGCTCCAGAGTCAATCAGTTTCTGTGGTTGGCCCCTCCAGAGTTCACAGGCACAGACCCAGAGGCCGATCTGCAGGATTTCCTTGATGAAATGTGTAAGACCCTTCAAGTGATGAAGGCTCCATAGACAGAGGGAGTTGAGTTGGCTTCCTACAGATTGAGGGGAGTAGCATATTTGTGGTTCGAGATGTAGGAGGATTCCCGTGGGGAAGAAAGCCTTTCTGCAAAATGGGATGAGTTTGAAGATGCTATTATGGACTACTTCTTGCCTGCCGAGAAAATGGCAGCCCGGGCCGGCGAGTTCGAGGTACTCAAGCAGGGTAGTATGAGTGTTTGGGAGTATCACATGGAGTTTGTGAGATTGTCCAAGTATGCTCCTCAGTTAGTGTCAACCATGAGTGCTCGAGTTTGGCAATTCGCTCAGGGCTTAGTCCCTTGGTGGTGAATGAGGACGCTATTGCGTCCATACACTCATATATGAATTATGAAAATATAGTGGGATTCGCTCAGTCCATAGAGGCTAGGAAGATGAAAATTTGGGTATATAGGGAGAGTAGCAGCAGGGCCCGGTAAGTGAGTCACTCAGGGAGACCAGTTTAGGGGAGAGGGTCATCATGGCCATCCCAGTCATATGCTTAGTCCTCACCGAGCGCACCGCCATCTGTGCACAGTTATCAGCAGAACAGTCACTCGAGCCAGGCTCAGACAGCAGGAGGCCCCATCAATCCGGGTGTCCAGGAGGGAAATATTAGCAACAGGGTAGGGCTTCGTGCCCCAAGTGTGTGAGATTTCATACCGAGACTTTTTTTTTGATATCTCGATGTGCTATAGATGTGGGGTGAGAGGTCATATCCAGCAGGACTGTCGTGCTCCCTGTTAGGGCATGGGGGGGAATTTTCTCAATCATATGTTTCTTCGGCTTCCACATCATCCGCGCGTCCTCTGGCGCCGGCAGGGCATGGTGCTGTTAGGGATGGGGCTCGTGGTAGAGGTGGACCCAACCTGTTTTATTCTTTGAGTGGCTGTCAGAGTGCAGAGGCTTCTCCAGATGTTAATTACATGTTTCTTTTATGTTTAGGTCATTGATTGTTATGCTCTTATTGATCTGGGGTCCTCTTTGTCTTATGTCAACCCATTCATTTCTTTAAGTTTTGGGATAAAACATGAACAACTTTATGATCATTCTTTGTATCGACTTTGGTTGGTGATTCCATTATAGCCGTTCGAGTTTATGGGAATTGTGTTGCCACAGTATGTGGTCGTGTTACCACGGCCGACCTTATTGAGCTTGGAATGGTGGATTTTGATGTTATTATGGTAATGGACAGCCTTTATTCTTGCTTTGCTAAAATTGACTGTCGAACGAGAGTCATGAGACTCAAGTTCCCTAATGATCCGGTTATTGAGTGGAATGGGAAAGGTGTGGTGCTGAAGGGTAGGTTTATTTCCTACCTTATGGCTTCAAAGATGATTAAGAAAGGGTGTATCTATCATTTGGTCAGGATGGATGAGTCGCTCTAGATGTGTATTAATTATTGATAGCTCAACAAAGTCACCATCAAGAAGAAATATCCTTTGCGTTGAATATATGATTTGTTCGACCAATTTCAAGGTGCAGTGTTCTTCTCCAAAATTTATCTATGGTCCGGGTATCACTAATTAAAGATCATAGAGCAGGATATTCCTAAGATCGCTTTCAAAACTCACTATAGTCACTTTGAATTCTTGGTCATGTCTTTTGGGCTAACAAATGCCCCGACAGCTTTCATGGATATTATCAATCGGGTTTTCAAGCTATTTCTAGACTACTTTGTGATTGTTTTCATTGATGACATCCTTGTTTACTCGTGGAGCTGGGAGGATCGTGCCTATCACCTTAGGGCAGTTCTGCAGACTCTTCACCAGCACCAATTATAGGCTAAATTCTCAAAATGTGAATTCTGGTGGGAGTCCGTTACCTTTTTGGGTCATGTTTTTTCAAGTGAAGGGATTCAGGTGGGTACCCAAAAGAATGCAGCAGTAAGAGATTGGCCTAGACCCACGATCCCATTGGAGATCCATAGCTTCTTGGGTTTTAGCATTATATTATCGAAGGTTTGTGGAGGGATTCTCTACCCTCGCATCCCCATTGACTAAGTTTATGCAGAAAGCAGTTAAGTTCCAATGGTCCGATGCTTGTGAGAAAAGTATTCAGGAGTTGAAATCAAGGTTGACCTCGACACCGATATTGACCTTGCCAAAAGGCACAGAAGGATTTATACCTTATTGCGAGGCCTCTAGGGTTGGTTTGGGGTGTGCGTTTATGAAGCATGGGATGGTTATAACATATTCTTCAAGGCAGCTCAAGAATCACGAGAATAATTACCTGACGCATGATTTGGAGATTGCAGCTGTTGTGTTTGCCTTGAAAATATGGTTGCATTATCTTTATGGGGTCCATGTGGATGTGTTCTCGGTCCACAAGAGACTCCAGTATTTTTTCAAGCAGAAGGAGTTGAACTTAAGGCATAACGGTGGTTAGAATTGCTCAAGGAATATGATATGAACATTTTGTACTATCAAGGGAAGGCGAATGTGGTGGCCGACGCTCTCAGTCGGATGTCCATGGGTAGCTCGGCTCATTTGGGGGCGGATCAAAGGCTTTTCGCTATAGAGGTGTATAAATTGGCCAGTCTGGGGGTTCATATTTCGACCTCAGATGAGGGGAATGTTATGGTGCATAATGGAGCAGAATCGTCACTTGTAGAGAAAGTCAAGGAAAAGCGGTTAATCAATCCGGCACTGGCACAGATGAAGGAGGCAGTTTTGAATAACAAGACTTTGGCATTTTCACTCGTCGGTGATAGTGTATTGCAATGTCAAGGTAGTCTATGTGTTTCATAAGTGAATAATCTTCAGGAGAGGGTGATGGCGGAGTTTCATAATTCAAGGTATTCTGTGCACCGAGGTTCTATGAAAATGTGTCATGACCTTAAGGAAATTTATTGGTGGAACAGTATGAAGAGAGGTGTGGTGGACTTTATCTCTAAATATCCGAATTGTTAGCAAGTTAAAGCTGAGCATCATCGGCCTGGTTGGATAACTGAGCTTATGGCAATACCGATGAGGAAATGGGAGATGATCAACATGGATTTCGTGGTAGGGTTACCTTGCACCCAACGCAAGTTTGACTCAATTTGGGTACTAGTAGATCGACTCACGAAATCAACTCACTTCTTTCCAGTCAAGTCAGCTGATACCGCAGAACAGTATGCCCAACTATATATCAAGGAAATAGTAAGGCTTCATGGCACTCCACTCTCTATTATCTCATATCGAGGGACCCAATTCACATCTAATTTTTGGAAGAAATTTCAGGAAGGTTTAGGTACTCAGGTGAATCTCAGCATGGATTTCCATCCACAAACTGACGGTCAAGCGGAGCGAACTATTCAAACACTTGAATACATGTTGCAGGCTTGTGTTTTGGATTTCAAAGGTAATTGGGATGATCACTTTCCAATTATAGAATTTGCTTACAATAACCGCTTTCATGCTAGTATTCAGATGGCCCAATTTGAGGCATTGTATGGAAGGAGGTGTAGGTCTCCGATCGGATGGTTTGAAGTGGGTGAGGCAGAACTGATTATGCCAGATCTCGTGCACCATGCTAAGGAAAAAGTTAAAGTCATTCAAGAGAGGATAAAAACTGCTCAGAGTTCCCAAATTTCCTAGGTGTACGTGCATCGAAGATAATTGGAGTTCCAAGTAGATAATTATGTGTTCTTGAGGGTATCTGTGATGAAGGGATTCATGCGGTTTGGGAAGAAAGGAAAGTTGAGTCCTAGATATTCCAGGCCGTATCGGATCGATCAAAGGATAGGACAGGTGGCTTAATTGCCCCCTGAAATGTCATTAGTGCACCCGGTATTCCACGTGTCTATGTTGACAGAGTGGTTGGAGTCCATCCACCATCGTGCCAGTTGAGAGCATCGAGGTTAATGAAGGGTTTTTGTATGAAGAAGTCCCGGTTTCCATTCTTGATAGGCAAGTCTGTATATTGAGAAATAAGGAAATTGATTCGGTCAAAGTACTACGGCAAATTCAAAGAGTCGAAGAAGCTACGTGGGAAGCGGAATGTGAGATAAAAGAAAAGTATCCCCATCTGTTTGAACAAGTCTAGTAGTAATCATGCAAACTTTCTAAGCAAACTAATGTTGTGTTCAAATTACAATAAAATCAACCCATTTTTCCTTAAATGTTTTATTGTTGTAACCCTCCTCCCGCCCAAGTTGTGCATAAACTGTACATGTTGTGATTATTTGAGTTATGTGCAAACCATTTTGGTAATTAAAAGTTTTGGTTACTCGTGTAACAAGTGAGCGATTAATGGTGTAGATTGGTAATGAATAATTGAGATGCAAATAATATGTTGAAGTAATTAAATATGTGCAAGAGTTGAGGTAATGAATTGTATGCCAATGTAGGGACAATAGGAAATGTATATTAGTGCTTGAACTAGGTTTTGGGGGCTCTCTGACAGGTAGATAAGTCCAATTACAAAGGAAACTCTCGTGAAATTTTCTAAAAATATAAGAGTGAGTGAAAACTTGGAGTTTGCAAATCACGTTTTCAAAACCAACTGATTTCCAAAATCCTCATTCGAGGACGAATGATTTTAAGTGTGGGAGGATGTAAGGCCCCGTGAAAACTTGTACTCAAACTCTAGTAACTTGTAGTGACAAGTTTTGAATATGTGTTAGGAATGTGTATAATTGTACTGATCTAGCTTTTACAAATCAAGAATCAAAGTTTCCTAGAAAAATACTATTATGCAGTCCAAAATGCGATCGCAGATCAAGTATGCAGACTGCATCTCTGCCGCAGATTGAGACAGTAGTCTGGTTAAATTGTGGTAAAAATGTGGTTCATTATGCCACCGCACAGCTGATATGCAGACCGCATAGTCGTTGCATAATTTCCAAAGGATTTTGTGAAGGGCGGTTTTGTGGTGCATTATGCGACCGCAGAACATGAATGCGAACCGCATTCGTGTCGCAGACCCAAACAGTTGCCTAGTTTTGAGAACCTTTTCCTAGTCCATTTTGCGGACCCCATTTGCACTTTGCGATTGCAAAGTGCGACCGTAGATCTGACTCGGGCTCTAATTTTTCTAAATTTTAAACCCGACCCCTTCTTCAATAAAACATCCCAATGACTTATTTTTACATATTTTCTGAACAAGATAGAGAGAGGAAGAGAGAATTCTTGAGAGAGAAATTATTGCACTTGTTGATTTGATTCTTCAAAGTCACCCTGACCGAAAAATCTCAAGTAATAGCTTTCAACTCTATCCTTGCAGGTAAAATCCCGAACCCCTTTTCATTGATTTTCAAGTTTAAGCAAAAAGGGGGATTCTAATGTATTGATTCTTGAAAACCTAAGTTGAAATACGCATGCATGCTCTTTAATACCTAAAATCTAGTAAAAGGAATTGGGTAGCAGTAAAGATTTGCAAGGGGGGGGGGTGTTAATAACCTAAATAAGTTTGGGTAGTAATTGTGAGCTTCAATTCTAAGATGTATGTGTTAACTTGTGAACTATATTGTCGGTACTAGGCTATTGGTGAGCTTTTTTTTTTAAGCCAAATTAGACAAGAAGATTCATCTCCTACTATATTAATGCTCTTTATGTGAACAGGGAAGATATTCACATTACAATCATTTGGAATATATGTCCTTACGCTAAGTCCAGGACAACACAATGCAGAACTCATGAAACGAAAAATTTGTGAGGCCTAGTCCCATTACTACAGATTTTAGTGTTTAACAATTGGCGTAGAAGCTTCAACCACTATTTCCTTGAGATCCTGCAGGACCTCCTTTAGTTCCATGACAGAAATTCTGGCCCTGTGACGGTGATTGTGCAGGAGGTTGTTGATTGGGTGTCCAAGCTCTCTTGGTACCGGCAAGTATTCTATCTCCCTTTTGTATCCTTAGAGGCTCTACAGACAGGAAATGTGGGTTATGAATTTGTGCAAATATGTATTTTGTATGGTGGGCGGTGTAATTTGGAAACCACGCAAGGTAACCTTGTATGTTATGTATGTCTCATAAGAAGGTGTTTAAATTATAATGGATAATTCTCTTGATTAATGAGTAATGAAAATACGGCGTAAAACGTGGGATAGGTAAGGCACCCAGGTCCGCCTGACTGGGGCTACCTAGTCGAGCGCCGGTCATGTCCCCCAATTTGGGGCATGACAATTTGTCCGCCTTTGTCAGTTCTATCACTTACGAGAGATTGAAGCCCTTGGCATGGATCTCCTCAAGGGTTTCCCTCTGAGATTTACACTTAACATATTCTTTGCTCCTACTCTCCCAGTCGAGGACCCCTCTCAGCTCTGCTCGTATGTTGGCAACATCTTGTAAATAGACTCCCACTTTCATATCAGTCTTGGCTGGAATCTATTTGGCTTTAGCACGAGCATCTACAACCTCGGCCTTCATCTTTAGAAGTTCATACTCGAGCTTCACAATTATGCTCGTTCAGACCGAGCTATTTGCATAAACATTTGTGAGTTTCACTTCGAGGGTGGAAGCCTTGGCTAAAGCATCCCTCTTTGTCACGACTTGGGCTTCTACCTGAGCCTTTAGCTCGTAACTCTCATACTTAACCCAGCCAACTTCTACCCAATTGTAGTCCTTTTTAACTTGCTTTAAAAGGCCACTAGAAATTGTGCATATATACATTGACATTGGCTCACATAGGCTCGAAACCGAGTATGCCTTTTCAACCTTGAAATTAGAGGATAGTGCAGAGAATAGAATTCTTCAGGGAGTGGCTCCGCTGTTAGTTGTTAGCCCGTCAGCTAAAATGAGGAATATTTTTCTTTCTGCAACACAATTTTTGATATTTCGCCATTTTTGAGTTTAAGTTTAAAGAAAGAAGAAGATAATAAGACTTTGTGCTATGAGAGGCGGTTGGTAAGTTATGCACAAAGGAAAAACTTATAAAATGTAAAAAGTACTGTAGATTGGAAGAAATTGAAAGTAAAATTTGGATCAATGATAAAAAGGCCTATTTATGGGTTTTACGGCGATGGTTTGAAACTACTAATGGCCGGCCATCAACTGGTATACATTAAATGCCTGGGGAACTGCATCGATGGGACATTTCGATCACATCTTCCACTTACGCTACGGGAATGACACTATGAGAGGTCTAGGATTGAAGGCTCAATTAGTTTCTTATCATTACACTCCAAAAAACAAGGGACTATTTGTATACAACTAAAATTAGGCCCATATGATCTTACTGATTTATCAAGACTAGTGTGAAGGATCGAAGCTCAATCCCGTAATAGATAGGATAGAGGTACGAGGACAAGATATCGAGTTTGAGGTACCTACGAGATCGAGGCCAAAAGTGATTGAGACCAATTGAGAAAGACATCGAGTAAGATCGAAGGCAGCATAATAATAGAAAGACGAGATATTCATGCTTAACCAAAAATATGTCTTTTGATCAAAATCTAATTTCAGAAGAAACGGTTTACTGATAACCAAGTTTTGCTTCACTTTCTCAATGTTGTCAAAGGAAAACAATAAGAATAAATAAGGAAAGAATTGAATGCAAATTTAAGTATAATTTTAAGAAAGGGGAAAAGTGAATGATGTGATTTCAATATTTTGATATGTCCTTAAAAGTAGAACTTTGTGCCCTTATATGCGAATATACAATAGTAGCAGCTTTTTTCGCGTAATTTGGGTTAATTATAGGCATTAATGATATTGATTGCCCATATTCTTGGAAATCTATAACCGATGTATTTGTTGTTATAAATGCCTCGCATCCATTTCGAATCCCCTTCTTTATTTTCCTCCAGTTCATGTATCTTTCGTTATTTTTATTACGTATTCGTGTTGTCCTCATTTCTTTCTTTCCAACTGTATAGGCTTGGTATCTTCTCATGGGTATATTTTCCCATGCCTTCTTTTGCCTAATTAAGAAAGCTACATGTCGATGAAGTATTGTCCCACGTGCCATGCCATATCAGCTTTCCCATATTTATGTTTTTCAAATGTAATCACTCCTTTTTGAACTAATACGATGCATATCTCTTCCATTTAATGAATATGCCACGTGGGTTTTGTTAATTCTTACTTTAGTTCTTTAGTTCTTTAGCACTTTTTAGGGATTTTCTGTAGCCGCATCATTCGTGAAGTGACGGTTCCATTACGATGCTTCATAATGACCTTAAAACTTGTGCCTTCATATAAATACCTATCTGTTCTTTTATTTTTAAAGTCTTTCCTCCTTCGTCTTCTAGTTTTACTCTTTCTGCATTTTTCCCTTATACTTCTTTAGATAATCATGTCTAATCCTGATCCTTGCAAAGTTATTATTGTCAACGAATTTGCTCCTTCAATGCACCTCTAAGGAGTCGAAAAGGTGATAGGCTCCGTAGCCTCGTATCTATTTCTAAACATGGTCCCCCCTCTCAAAGCAGTACTGTCAATTTGTCTTCTTCTAGACCTAGGGCTTCTGTAACCCCAAGATCTTCTTCTAGAGATAAAGATTCAACTGAACTTTACAAGTCATTGTTGATAAAATTATTCCTCAATAACTATACTTTGCGACTGGTAGTGAGTCCTGAAGAGTCAGGTTTCTTCCGTGGCTGCTTCCCTTGATCGTGTTGATCGTTTCCTAACTCTGATTACAACTGGTCTCTTTGCTCTCATTCGAAGGGAATGTTATTGGAAACCTGACTTCCCAATTTTAGTTCATGGTACCAACCAGAGAATAACTTCATACCAAACTGGTTATTCCTTTGTCTATACATATCCTTTTACCATAGGCTTTAAACCTCTTATTGCTCCAGTGATCATCGAACTCTGCCATTATTTCAATGTGTGCTTAGGACTGACAGGTCCTATCATTTGTAGAGTTGTTGCAGGCCTCCATTATTTGTCCAACTTGGCTTCTATACCTTTTACTTTTCATCATCTTCTTCATCTTTACTCTCCTAAACTATTTCATGGAGGATTTTTTCCCTTGTGTCCAAAAGTAAGAAAGTATTAGTTAGCCCTGAAGATGATAGAGATTGAGGCTAGTATGCCCATTTTATTGCTGCTCCCACTAGTGCTTTGGTGGGTGAAGAAAAAGTAAAATTTTGCATGTAAGTGTTTCTACCTTATCTCTTTTTTTAAAGTAATACTTATGTATACTCGCGTCTTCTTTTTCAGCAACTATGGAAGTTTTTGAGGAAATTTTTAACTTCCGTGCTTGGGTAGAAAATTTTATACTTGTTGCCCCTATGGAGAGAAGATCTTGGAAGTATCTCTCTCAGAGATTTTGTTGGAAAGTTAAGACACACGATACTTTTTCCTGCTTAGACTTTTTTCTTTTTCTCTTTTGCTAACTTGAGGGGTTCTTACCTTGCCTCTTTCTTTTGTTAAGATTTCCTATTCATGGTGTCAACCCTCCTTCGGTTTTATCTGCAAGACTTACCACGAATCTTTCTCAAGAAAGAATAGTTAGTTCTTCTTAAAAAGGGAAAGTTGGTAGACCCGTGGCTCTGAGGGATAAGAAGAACCAAAAGAGGGTTCCTTAGTTCATAGGCCCTGAGTCAGGAGGCATGTTATTTTAGATGATGAAAATACCCCTCCATAAAGCTCATTCCTTCCAAACATTTAAATGAACCAGAAAACGTTCCGTTAGTGTTTTTTGATGAAGAAGTGAATGATACCCCCTACTTCTGCTGAACAACTGCTTGTTGATAGCTTTGAAAGTGAAGAAGCTTTTGTGCCTGTCTCTGAAGAGTTGCCCCTTACATCTTTCCTCTGGCAATCCTTGATTATTCTCAAGTCCACTTACCTGAAGTTCCAGTTGATGCTCCCCCCTGACTACTTTCATTTCATCTTCTATTTCCATTGCTACCACTTCTCACATGGAAGTTAATCCCTCTAGTAGCAAGAAGGCGATGAAGAAAATTGTTGTTAAGGCTCCTGAAGGTGGGAACTTGTTGAAGAAGTTAGGCCAAGCTGACGTATGGTTGAAGACTTTACTAGACTCTATGGAGAAGGCAAAGCTGAAGAGTCACAGTTCATTGACTTGGATGAATGATATTGTTAATTCATCTTTGAAGGTTCGTGTTTGATTTTATTCCTTCTTTCTTTCCTTTTCATTATACCAGTAACTTCTTTTCTTCCTTTGCAGATCAAGAACTTTTGCAAAGAATCATTCATGCTGACTATCAAATTGTTGATCATCGTACCAAATCTGACAATTGGAAAGAGCAATTTGATGGTTTTCAACTGGAAAAGAAAGTGTTGGCAGAGAAAAAATATGCTCTAGAGAAACGAATGCACGTGATCGTTGTTGAACTAGCGATTGAAAAAGCTTCTTCAAGCCAAGTTGGTAAGAATAAAGATATCCTTGAGTCCTCATTTGCTGAGAAGCTTTCAAAGGCAACTGAGGAGATAAGGAGTTTGAGGGAACTCTTGAATCAGAAAGAGGCTTATTCAGGAGAGTTAGTTCAAACACTCACTTAAACTCAAGAAGACCTTTGTGCCTCTGCTGATAGGGTTAAGTTCTATTACACCCATGTTTTTGTACGTAGAAATACGTAATAAATTATTGATGAAAGCTCGAAAATGAGATGTTATATCTCGTATTTTCCGATGTTAAAGTTTCGTCGTAAGTTAATTGACATAAGTTAGGGAATGAGATTATTTTGAGATTATAAGAATTATGCTATTTCAAACAAGTGATGAGTAAATTCGTGAAGGCAGAGGGTATGAAAATCAGAGAAAATTAATTTTGTCGAAGTTTGATATTTTTGGATAAAATACCACCCATGCTAGAATACTCAATATTTGTGAAGGTCTAATGACCCCCTAAGCTAGGTTAGGGCGAAACTCCAAAATCCAAAATGTTGTTTAGGATTCCAAACTTTTCTCTAATACCAAACCATGATAGTAGGGTATACAAAGTGTATTAAAAAGGGGATGTATTATAAGTTATTTGAGATAATTCTCAGTGTTGGGAATAATTGGTTAATTGTGGATTGTTAAGTGGAAGATTAATTTGTAAATGAATTTTTGGATAAATCTTAAGGGGGATACCCCCCCCCCCCCCCCTCAACGTGGCAGCAAGCATAAAAGGCATAATCAAGCTTGATGTGACTAAGTCATTCATGAGATTAGGTTGCATAATTTTGACATTCGTTGGCCAAGTCACCACATATGTTGGGTCCACACCTAATGGATAAAAATAACTTCTCTAAATTCACCAAAATAATTTGCTTATCTCTACTAATTTAAGAGATGAAGCTTTAACAAACTCATTTCATGAAAGACTAAATATTGTCAACGTAATTTTACTACAAAAATCATACGAGAATACGTAATGTTATAGCAACGGGATTTTGCGGTTCTAACGGTGTACAGTGCAATCTTTCTCAAAGAATATCATATGAATTTTCCCATCATTCAATCCATCGTTACGTGATTTGTCAGAATTGACGTGCATTAGAGGGTTTGCCAAGAGAATCAGCTAAGATATGTTAAGGTTATTCGTTCTTTCATTTTGGCATGATCTTTATGACTCAAACGAAACGAACAAATGCACAACTTCCATAAATGACTCTACTCATAGATGTATTATAGGTGTCTATGTTGTTTGATTCCATGTGTCTTATTATTACATCTTCTGTTCATGAGTCTTAAAAAAATACGCAAGTTGAAAAAGTTTGCTTCATGATATTACTCAAAGGCATAATGGTCTTATGACATTCCAAGAGATTTTATTGGCATGTATTGCATTTATTTATACATGTACATTGACCCGTGACCAGATGGTCTTATATACGCGTATATATTTATAGTATATGTACATGGGATATGGGAAAAGGTTAAGATGTTATATACACACCACCACCTGATCAGCTAGTATACGTTGATAATTTTGCTCACAGTGGCCGAGATGATATGATGGGATGCCCTCAGAGTCTTGATGATGTGATGAATATATGTACCTATGCATGACATGACATTGATATGCATATGCATAACACTATAAGTATTTTATGATTTACAGAATTATCCAAACTTACATGTTAAGTCATTTACTAAGTGCTTCCATGTCTTTTATATACTTATTTATATTCCTTACATACTCAGTATATTATTCGTACTAGCGTCATTTGTTAGGGATGTTGTGTTTCATGGCCATAGGTCCTGATAAATAGGTCGAAAGTCCTCCAACTAAGATATTAACTTAAAGGAAGATGTTGGTGCGCTCCATTTGATTTGGAGTTTCTCATTTGGTCAGTATAATTAGGACATGTATTGATTGGTATAGCAGGGATTAATCCCAATCTTTTTGATATTATGTACTATTAGATGCTTTTAGATAGATACCATATAATACTTGTATGGCCTTGCCAACCTATGTTTTGAGCTTACAAATGATCATGTTGGCCTTATACGCTCGTACATCACATGTATAAGTTTTATGTCAAGTTAGGTCATCTTATATTGAGTATTCCCCTATGTTTATCTGGTTATCCCATGACGGTCCGTTTGGCCCATTTTCCAATAAAAGTATGATAAGAAAGATATCTTATGTTGATTCTCGATTGAGTAAGGTGCTGGGTGCCCGTTCTGGCCCATAGGTTTGGGTCGTGAAAAGTTCTTGAAAAGTTCCCTTACTACTTTGAAGTAATATGTTGATGCTTCTAAAATAGAGAAAGAGTAGTTGATAATCGAGATTAATTAGTGGGAGAAAGATTACGAGGCTCATGAAGATAAGATGTCACTTGAAGTGAGTAGAGCTTTCTTAAACACTCGCCTCAAGACTTTAACTAGCTATGAGGGTTTTGACCTTAAAGCTGAGATTGCTAAAGCTAAAGAGAAAATTGAAAAAACTCAGCAATGTCAAAGTTTCCCTTCACCTGAAGATGGAATTTTCGAGGATGACGAACTTGCTCCTAGTAAAGCTAATATTCAAGCCTCTTCTTCTCAAGTTGATCCGTCTATCTCTACCAATGATGCTCCCGTTGCAAATGTTCTAGCGGACGATACCTCCTACCCTTTTCTGTTATTTGATGGTTTTGTTTATAACTTGTTGATGGAAGTTTTTTTTTTCTTTTTGTAATAGTGGTTAGTTTATCCCTATCTTTCTTTGGGGTTTGATAACAAACATATTCCTTGTTTTTGCAAAGTTTGATATATAAATTTAGGATTTATTTTCTGCCTATTTTAATGTTTGAGTTTTTGTTTCACTCTTTATCATTTAATCTTGCATTAAAAATGTTTCAATATTTCGTGATTCCAGTAGACATGAAATTTAAATAAAAGAAGGGACCTTTTATAAATGACACTGAGAAGATAACATCTCATATTCATATTGGTGTAAATATATGAATGATGTATAAAAAAAACAAATAATTTGAGGAAGTTCTATACTTTGAACTTCAACATTGTGTACATCATTCTTTACAACTTTACAGCTCTTTCAATACTGATTTATTTGTAACAGGTTTTAAAATTCCTGGCCTATTATCCTGTAACTAATTATTTGACCTTTATCTAAAAGCTCATAAGAACTTAGAGTATATATTGTATCCATCTTGTATGCTTTTTTTGAGTTTCATCAAAGATTTCAAAGGCTTGATTTTTGGCTCTTACGCCAATTGAGGCTTGAATTTGAACTTTTTTCCTTCTTTGCCTCTTCATATATATAGTCCCCTCCAGTGTTAGAGCTTTGAGGTATGAAATTTCGAGCACTAGATTGCTTCTTCCTTTGGTCCATTTCCTAAAAATGAAAATGCACAGGGGACTCGGAAGTATTAATTTAGATGATGACTGCTTAACCCCTTCTCTCCATCAGAAGGGTTGTAAGCTAAACCGGGAATAATTCATTATTCCTCGTATCTTTCGAGTCTAATATCATCATTTAGTAAGGATTATCTTTTTTCCTATCATCTAAAATGGATAGTACAACTAAAAAATGACAAAATTAAATCTTATGTGAATGATACCTGACCGTAGGTGGCTCTTTTGCCTACAAGTAGTACTTCTTAAGTGAACAATATTCCAATTTGATGGATGTACTTTTCCTTCTACTGTTTCCAACTCATATGCACCCTTTCCAGCAATGCTTCGAATTCTATAGGGTCATTCCTAATTTGGGCTCAACTTTCCTGCATTGGCTGCTTTTGTTGATTGAAAAACCTTTTTGAGGACAAATTTTCCAATCTTGAAGTACCTAAGATGAGCTTTCTGGTTGTAGTACCACTCAATATTTTATTTTACAGTTGTCATCTTTATTACAATTGTTTCTCGATTTTCCTCAGGAAAATCCAGATTTATACGCATCTTTTCTTCGTTTGACTCAGTTGCGTGTGTATATATTGTGCTTGGTTCACCTATTTCAACTGAAATTAAGGCTTCGGCACAATAAACAAGCGAGAATTGAGTCTCTCCCGTATCTATTTTCGCTATTTTTCGATAAGCCTATAAGACTCCTGGTAACACTTCTAGCCACTTACCTTTTGACACTTCTAATCTTTTCTTCATGTTATTAATAATAACTTTGTTTGTCGACTCAGATTGTCCATTAGCCAAAGGGTGATAAGGTGTTGAAGTTATCCTTTTAATCTGTCAACTCTGAAAAAATTTTGTGACTTTTGCGCCTATGAATTGCGGGCCATTATCACATACAATTTCCTCTGGAACTCCGAACGGACATGTAATTTTTTTGCCAAATAAAGTTCCCGACTTCTTTCTCCTGCACCTATTTGAAGGTACTTTCTTCTACCCACTTGGTAAAATAATTCGTTAATACTAACAAAAATTGTACATTTTCTTTAGCTTGTGGTAGTAGACCCATGATATCCACTCCTTGTTTCATAAAAGACCATGGTGAAATAATCAGATGTAAAAGCTCTATTGGGCGAAGCATATTATTTCCATATCATTGGCGTTTGTCAAACTTAGCCACAAAACATTATGCATATTCTTCCATTTTTGGCATATAGTATTCTGCTCTAGTTAGAGTTTTTACCAAGGATCACCCTTCTGCGTGATCTCCACAGTGCCCTTCATGTACTTCTTTCATCACATATTTTGTTTGAGAAAGTTCGAGACATCTTGCAAAAGGTCCTCTAAACATCTTTCGGCACAGATTTCCTCGAACCAAACAGTAATGAGCAGCTTTTCATTGAAGTGACTGGGCCTTTTTCTTCTTTTCGGGTAGAATTTCATACTTCAGAAAATTAACAAACTTGTTTCTCTAATCCTAAGTTAAATTATCAAAATTTATCTAATTTTTATCTTGAACGTGTGCCGAATGAAACAAATGTATTGTTGTAGTATGGAGGAACTCTAAGTGAATCTCGTGATGGAAGGTTAGGTACGCCGAATAATTCTGATTTACAAAGTTTAGCACTAACTTTGTAGATGTAGCTGAAGGAGCATAATAACCGCATAGAGAAAATACATGGCACGCTACTCGTGATTAAAGGAGTGGATATTGATAAATATTCACAATAGCCCTAGAAACAAAATACAACACCTTTGCTGATTCCAAAGAAGTTTAAAATGTATGACATTCCAAAGAATGATAGAACAACTGATTCATGAGACCATGTAACCACGTTTACAAATGGTTTGAAAGGCAATTATTTAATCAAGTAAGAAATTGAGTCAGTGCTGGTCAAAAGATTTAGCAAAACGCTCTTTTACCAGAAAACTCTATTTGTTGAGCTTGCAGATTCATTTATAAAAGAAAACACAAGAGCTGAAATAGTCGAGAAGGGGATAGAGGACATATTCAAAATAAAACAAAGTGATACGAAGTTGCTCAAGGAATTTGTAGGTAGATTTCAGCATGAAAGGATGATGTTACCACGAGTGCCTGATAATTGGGCGGCCATGGCATTTGCATGTAACTTAAATGAAAAAATCAGAATCCATAAGGAGGCTCAAGGAAAGATTGTGAGATTCCTTAATACAACATAGAATGATATGTACAATAGGTACAATATGAAGCTACTAATAGAAGAAGACACGATCACTAGAATAAGGGGTGATCAAAGAGCAAGTTCGAGACGACCAGAATCCGAAAAAAGATCTGGTAAGAACAAGTACGTGTTGAAACACGTTCTCAAGGCACTAAACTAAACGTGTGTTCATATTTGCAGGTTTTGATAAATGACAAACGATGCGCAATTGACATATGACGAGGTCCAAGCACAAGCGCGCAAATGTCATGTAACGAAGTTCAAGCACAATACAAACAAAGATCAAGACTAAACAAAGTTATACATGAGTCGTTCTTTAATTGTGATCTTGATCCGACAACTTAACTCAAGACTTGGCTTCTCTCGTAAAATCATTTTTATCAAATCATGCATATTTAATTTAGAGCAAAATAATTTTAAATCATGCATATTTATTTTAGCAAAATAATTTTTAAACATGCCTCTAAAATCTGGACTAAGATAATCGATTATGTACTTATGATAATCGATTATGTTAAGTCAGCTGCATGACAATTGATTGTGTACCTTATGACAATCGATTGTGTTAAGGTAGTGTGCACCAGATTTTTCAAATCTGCATGACAATCGATTGTGAACCTTATGACAATCGATTGCGTTAAGGCAGTGTCCAAACATATTTTTCAAAGCTACAAAATAATCGATTGTGAACCTATGACAATCGATTGTATTGAGGCAGTGTCTGTTTGATTTTTCAAAGACTGATAAATAATCGATTGTCCATATAGTATAATCGATTATGTAACTGACCGTTGTCAAAATATTTTCAAACACCGTCAAGTAATCGATTGTATGTTTTTAATAATCGATTGTTTTAAGTAAAATCTGGAAAAGATTTTTTGAACGTTGCCAAGTAATCGATTGTATATTTCTGACAATCGATTGTTTTAAGTAAAATCTGGAAAGGATTTTTTGAACGTTTCCAGTAACCGATTATATGTCTTTGATAATCGATTGTGCTGCGTAAAATCTGGAAATGATTGTTGGAACGATTGGAAAACAATCGATTGTATCATCTTGACAATCGATTGTCGCAGCACAAAATCAGCAATTCTTAATTGGCAATTAGGCAACGGTTATGCATGGTTTTGACACTATTAATACATCTTCAAATCAGTCTTCTAAACACAACAACTGATCATATTATTGATAAAGCTTGCATACTCTCTTATTCATCATTTTCTATTCATTACATAAGTTTTTGAGAGCCAAATTACTGACGAAAGTTGTTGCGTTCTTGAGCGTATTTATTTTACTCATATCTACTCTTAAGGAGAGACTTGTTTTGAGTGCAAAGTGTTTTTATACACTTGAAGGGAAGTGTTAATCCCTTGTATTGTAAAAAGGAACGTTGTGATTCCTTTGGTTGAAGTCTTGAAGTGTTGTAACTTTGAGCAAAGGTTGTTGAGACTTGTGTGACTCAAGTTCTCAGTTTTTAACAGTTTGTTGAGCACCCGTAAGCTTAACAGTGTTAGTGGAAATCTCGAGAGAGTCTCTCGGGGACTGGACTAGCCACGGGTTGTGGTGAACCAGGATACATCGGTGCGTTCGTTCTTTATTATTTACTTATCGCACTTATTTCATTCCTACAATTTTTAAATTCCGCAAGTTTACGCTGTTTTTTTATTATAACGCTATTCACCCCCCCCCCCTCTAGCGTTAAGCGTATATTCTGACAATTGGTATCAGAGCCCAACTCTCTGAAAAACTTAACCGTTTGAGAGAAACAATCCATGGCTTCTACTCGTGATTCTTTTGCAGGAATAGGTGAAGGACAATGCTCCACCCGACCACCACTATTCGATGGCACAAACTATACGTACTGGAAGGAGAGGATGAGAATATCCGTTCAATCGAATAGCTTTCATTTGTGGAAGGTCATAATGAAGGGAGAACAAATTCCAACCAAAAAGGTTGAAAATGAATGGGTTCCAAAATCCGAAGATGAGTACGATGCGGATGATATCCGAAAAGTGCAGAACAATGCTAAAGCCATCAACTTATTATATTGTGCTGTAAATGCTGATGATTATAGAAAAATATCATGTTGCACAACGGCAAAGCAAATGTGGGATAAGCTGAAAATCACGTACCGGACCAGGTAAGAGAGGCTAAAGTTGATTTTCTAACCCATGCATATGAACTGTTTCACATGAAGGAAGGCGAAAGGGTCGATGACATATTCGAACGATTTTCAAAAATCGTTAATGACTTACATGCTCTTAAGAAGACCTTCACGGATAAGGAACTTGTCCGAAAAATCCTCCGAAGTCTCACTCCGGAATGGCGCTCAAAGGCCGACGCGATTCAAGAGTCTATTGGCATTTCAAATGTCACCATCGACGGATTAAGAGGTAATCTTAAAACTTATGAATCTACTATACTTAACCCTCTTGTTAATGATCAAAGGAAACAAAGAATCGCCCTCAAGGAAAGCACAAGCCAACCTCAAAATGATGAGGACGGAGATAACGAGTTCGCACTCGTTATTAAGAGATTTCAAAAGTTCATGCGAAAAGAGTATGAACGAAAAGGCAAACAACAAGGAGATCAAATAAAGTGCTATGGGTGCGGAGAATTCGGGCATATTATATCAAATTTCCCAAATGCCAAAAAGGAGAAGAAACCCTTCAAGAAACAACGAGCATACATATCTTGGGGAGGCGACTCCGGAGACGAGTCAAGTGAGGAAGAAGAAGATGAAGCCGCAAATCTTTGTCTCATGGCTCACGAAAACAATCAAGAAGAGGTATGTCAAATTTCTTCCAAAAACTTCTATTCTCTTGAGGAAATGCAAAATGCCTTTGATGAGTTGTATAGTGAATTCATTAAAGCTTCCAAAACTGTTAAAAGCATTAAGGAGAAGGCCTCTTTGAAAGAAAAAGATTTTAAAAAACAACTCTCTTTGAAAGAAAAGGATTTGGAAAAACTGATTTTGGAAAATGAGAAGTTGAAAGATGAAAACAAATTTTCGGCAAGAGAAGCGCCGACAAATCCGAGAGTTCTAGTAAAAATTGTACTTCTTGCATGCATCTAAAAGGTGAGGTAGAAAGACTTAAGGGCACCTTGGATAAGTTCAATTCTTCTCATAAAAATTTGAATGAAGTTCTTGTTAATTTGAAATCGACCAAACATGGGATAGGTTTTAAAAACGAGCCTAAAGAAAAAGTTGAAGCCAAACCCCAACCACCTAAGGCTCAACCCAGGATAAATAAAACAAATGTTCATTCTAGAAATAACAATCCTAGAATCAACATGCATGCTAGACCAAACTTTGAACATTTTAGGACACCTAGAAATAGCCCTCAACCTAGAAATAACTATTCTAGAAATGATGCATATCCTAGAAGAAACTTTGAACATTTTAGGACTCCTAGAAATGGCTTTCAACCTAGAAATAATTATTCTAGAAATGCTGCATATCCTAGAACAAATAGTAGGAGAAATGACTTTCATGAAATGCGCAATAGTCATATTGTCGAAAATAGAGTAAACAATTTTCGTCCGTCCAACTACTATCAACCTAGACGAATGCATAATCCAAATGTCATTTGTCATTATTGCAATCGAATTGGACATATTGCTCCTTCTTGTTTCACTAGACATAGACATTTAAATGCATGTCAAGCACAACAGCATGTTACACCTAACTCTCAAGGACCCAAAAACAGCTTGGGTACCAAAGACTCATTAATTTGTCTTGTAGGTATGTTTGAAGGGATCAAGTGTACTTTGGTACCTTGATAGTGGATGCTCCAAACACATGACCGGAGATGAATCCAAGTTCCTTCAACTAGAACACAAAGAAGGAGGAAGCGTTATCTTTGGAGATAACAACAAGGGAAAAATTATCGGCATTGGATCGGTCGGTAAGGATGAACCTTCTTCCATTAAGCATATATTGCTAGTTAAGGGTCTAAAACATAATATCTTGAGCATAAGTCAATTATGTGACAAGGGAAATCTTGTTTTATTTGATTCAGATGAATGCTTAGTTTTTCGCCGTAGCGA
This sequence comes from Nicotiana benthamiana, assembly GCA_034376525.1. NCBI lineage: Eukaryota > Viridiplantae > Streptophyta > Magnoliopsida > Solanales > Solanaceae > Nicotiana > Nicotiana benthamiana. The sequence goes on along the minus strand of CM067332.1, from coordinate 36,666,967 downwards.
TTTTAAAATTATCCTTCGTGGATTTAGAATGGATAACATCTATATGGTTGATCTCGAAAATTCTTCTTCTGAATATGTGAATTGTCTTATGAGCAAAGAAGATGATATGTGGTTATGGCATCGTAGAGTAGCTCACATAAACATGCATCTTTTAAACAAATTGGTTTCACAACATTTAGTTATTGGTCTTCCAAGTTTGAAATTTGAAAAAGACTCTATTTGCGATTCTTGTCAAAAAGGGAAGCAAACAAAAGCATCTTTTAAATCGAAAAATATTTTTTCAACTACTAGACCATTGCAACTTCTTCATATGGACCTTTTTGGACCATCTCGCATTGAAAGTCTTGGTAGAAATCGTTATGCCTTTGTTATTGTTGATGATTATTCTAGATTTACATGGACACTATTTCTTGCTCATAAAAGTGAAGCTTTTCATAATTTTAAATGTTTTCTTAAACGTGTTCAAAATGAAAAGGACACAACCGTCACTTCAATAAGAAGTGATCATGGGGGAGAGTTTGATCACAATTTCTTCGCGGACTTTTGTGACGAACTCGGTATCGAGCACACCTTCTCTGCTCCACGCACACCACAACAAAATGGAGTGGTGGAAAGGAAAAATAGGTGTCTCGAAGAGATGGCTAGAACCATGCTCGATGAGGCTAAGATTCCCAAACATTTTTGGGCGGATGCCGTGAGTACCGCATGCTACGTTTTAAACAGAGTAGTCATAAGGCCAATACTCATGAAAACTCCCTATGAACTCTATAAGGGAAGGAAACCAAACATCTCCCATCTTAGAGTATTCGGTTGTAAATGTTTTATTCACAACAATGGTAAAGATAATTTGGGAAAATTTGATCCCAAATCCGATGAAGGAATTTTTATTGGTTATTCATCATGTAGCAAAGCATATAGGGTATTCAATAATAGAACCGAAACTGTGGAGGAATCCCCTCATATTGTGTTTTCTGAAATAATGCTCGCTTGGCGAGAAAGGATTCTGGTTTTGATCCTGCAAGTATTTTAAACTCAATAAGTCCTCAAGACAAAGTACAAGAGGAAACTCCTAAGGAAATTCAAGATTAAATCTTGGATCAATTATCGGAGGAAGCGCCACAATTGGAAAAAGAAACGAAACTACCTAACGCATGGAGGACAATCAAAGACCATCCTCTCGAACAGGTAATTGGCGACATTGAACAACAGGTAAGCACTCGAAAATCTCTTAAGAATACCTTAGGACATACTGCTTTCGTTTCTCAAATTGAACCTTCTACCATCTCCGAAGCAATTGGGGATGAATTTTGGACCTTGGCAATGAAAGAGGAGCTTAACCAATTCAGACGAAATGACGTCTGGGACTTGGTGCCAAGACCCGAAAATCATACCATAATTGGTACGAAATGGGTTTTTCGAAACAAACTAGATGAAAATGGCATAATCACTAGAAACAAAGCTAGGCTTGTAGCAAAAGGCTATAATCAAGAAGAGGGAATTGACTATGAAGAAACATATGCACCCGTAGCAAGGTTAGAAGCTATTCGTTTATTGCTTGCTTTTGCCTCTTCTATGAATTTCAATTTATATCAAATGGATGTAAAAGTGCTTTTCTAAATGGTGTTATTCAAGAAGAATTTTATGTTGAACAACCCCCGGGCTTTGAAGATTTTAAATCTCCCAACCATGTTTTCAAACATAAAAAGGCGCTTTATGGTCTCAAACAAGCTCCCCGAGCTTGGCATGAAAGATTGAGCAAATTTCTTTCGAAAAATGATTTCATTAGGGGGAAAGTTGACACCACTCTTTTTATCAAGCATATAAACAATGATATTTTATTAGTTCAAATCTATGTGGATGATATTATCTTTGGTGCCACTAACAATGCCTTGTGCAAGGAATTTTCGGATCTAATGACAAGCGAATTTGAGATGTCTATGATGGGTGAGCTAACATTCTTTTTGAGGCTGCAAGTAAAGCAAATGTTAGAAAGGAACTTTCATTTGTCAAGCTAAATATTGCAAAGAATTGCTGAAACGATTTGAAATGACCAACGCAAAAGCAATGGCCACTCCCATGAGCACATCCGACCATCTTGACAAAGATGAGAAAGGTAAGGAAGTCGACACCAAGAAGTATCGAGGTATGATCGGATCTCTCCTTTACCTTACTGCTAGTAGACCGGACATCATGTTTAGCGTGTGCTTATGCGCTCGTCATCAATCATGTCCGAAGGAGTCTCACCTAACTGCGCTGAAACGGATATTGAAGTATCTTGTTGGTACTGTAAATGTGGGTCTATGGTACCCCAAAGGGTCTTCATGCCAACTTGTTGGCTATTCCGATTCCAATTTTGCTGGATGCAAATTGGACCGCAAGAGCACTAGTGGCACTTGCCATTTGCTCGGTAGCTCTCTCGTTTCTTGGTTTAGCAAGAAACAAGTAAGTGTTGCGTTGTCCACAACCGAGGCTGAATATGTAGCCGCGGGGAGTTGTTGCGCTCAAATCCTTTGGATGAAACAGCAACTCTTGGACTATGGCCTAAGTATCGATCATATCCCTCTTGGATGTGATAATACTAGCGCCATATGCTTGACGAAGAACCCCGTTCTTCATTCAAGAACAAAACACATTGAAATTAGGCATCATTTTATAAGAGATCACGTTCTCAAAGGTGATGTCGAAATTGAATTTGTTGAAACCAAAGATCAATTGGCCGACATCTTTACAAAACCTTTAGAGAAAGAGTCCTTGTTCCGAATTCGTAGTGAACTCGGGATTCTTGACTCCACGTTGATCTAAGTCATGCATCGCATTTTCCCTTTCACATGATTACTAACTTGAGCGTCGGAGGCGTCTAACGCATTTTTGCAGGTATCGCCCTAAAAGCAGGGGGAATTATAAAGACTGGTGCAGAATAATCGATTCCTCTTTAGAAATAATCGATTTCTCTTTAGTATATAATCGATTTAAGTATCAATAATCGATTATGTTGACATTATTTGCTATAAACAAATTATTTACATATTCTATTTTTTTTGCTAATGTCAAAAGGGGGAAGAATAAGGGGCTATGCACTTAATATTTATTGGTATAAATTGAGGGGGAATTCATAGGTTGAGGGGGAACTAATTGCATATCTTTACTTGTCTTGGATCGTCATTATGAATCTCTAATATGCATATCCCGCTTAAGGTTTGCCATTATCAAAAAGGGGGAAATTGTTGAAACACGTTCTCAAGGCGCTAAACTAAACTTGTGCTCATATTTGCAGGTTTTGATAAATGACAAACGATGCGCAATTGACATATGACGAGGTCCAAGCACAAGCGCGCAAATGTCATGTAACGAAGTTCAAGCACAAGACAAATAAAGATCAAGACTAAACAAAGTTATACATGAGTCGTTCTTTAATTGTGATATTGATCCGACAACTTAACTCAAGACTTGGCTTCTCTCGTAAAATCATTTTTATCAATTCATGCATTTTAATTTAGAGCAAAATGATTTTAAATCATGCATATTTATTTTAGCAAAATGATTTTAAAAAATGCCTCTAAAATCTGGACTAAGATAATCGATTATGTACTTATGATAATCGATTATGTTAAGTCAGCTGCATGACAATCGATTGTGTACCTTATGACAATCGATTGTGTTAAGGCAGTGTGCATCAGATTTTTCAAATCTGCATGACAATCGATTGTGAACCTTATGACAATCGATTGTGTTAAGGCAGTTTCCAAAAATATTTTTCAAAGCTACAAAATAATCGATTGTGAACCTATGACAATCGATTGTATTGAGGCAGTGTCTGTTTGATTTTTCAAAGACTGATAAATAATCGATTGTCCATATAGTATAATCGATTATGTAACTGACCGTTGTCAAAATATTTTCAAACACCGTCAAGTAATCGATTGTATGTTTTTAATAGTCGATTGTTTTAAGTAAAATCTGGAAAAGATTTTTTGAACGTTGCCAAGTAATCGATTGTATATTTCTGACAATCGATTGTTTTAAGTAAAATCTGGAAAGGATTTTTTGAACGTTGCCAGTAATCGATTATATGTCTTTGATAATCGATTGTGCTGCGTAAAATCTGGGAATGATTTTTAGAACGATTGGAAAACAATCGATTGTATCATCTTGACAATCGATTGTCGCAGCACAAAATCAGCAATTCTTAATTGGCAATTAGGCAACGGTTATGCATGGTTTTGAAACTATAAATACATCTTCAAATCAGTCTTCTAAACACAACAACTGATCATATTATTGCTAAAGCTTGCATACTCTCTTATTCATCATTTTCTATTCATTACATAAGTTTTTGAGAGCCAAATTATTGACGAAAGTTGTTGCGTTCTTGAGCGTATTTATTTTACTCATATCTACTCTTAAGGAGAGTCTTATTTTGAGTGCAAAGTATTTTTATACACTTGAAGGGAAGTGTTAATCCCTTGTATTGTAAAAAGGAACGTTGTGATTCCTTTGGTTGAAGTCTTGAAGTGTTGTAACTTTGAGCAAAGGTTGTTGAGACTTGTGTGACTCAAGTTCTCAGTTTGTAACGGTTTGTTGAGCACCCATAAGCTTAACAGTGTTAGTGGAAATCTCGATAGAGTCTCTCGGGGACTGGACTAGCCACGGGTTGTGGTGAACCAGGATACATCGGTGCGTTCGTTCTTTATTATTTACTTATCGCACTTATTTCATTCCTGCAATTTTTAAATTCTGCAAGTTTACGCTGTTTTTTATTGTATTGCTATTCACCCCCCCCCCCCTCTAGCGTTAAGCGTATATTCTGACAGTACGAACCTTAAATGGGACTAGTAGTACGTGATTCACACTCTAAACAGGAAAACCCAAGGTATGGGCCTAGATCAAGGGATAGGAAAACAGGTACATCATCCAAGTTCAGAAAATAACGAGATGCACGAGACAGTAATGCTCACACAAATACAAAAATTGGTGATTACAGTTTCAATATTAGCACTTCTGAGTTGGTAGCTATTATAATAAGCATGGGAGAGAAGGTGCAGTGGCCTAAGGAAATGAGATCAAACCCTAATAGACAAAATTTGGATTTCTGGTGCGAGTTTCATAACGACAACGGCAATTAAACTGCAGATTGGAGATTGTTACAAGGTGAAGTAGAACATTTGTTAAAATATGTCTATTTAACTGACTTGTTTAGTGAGAAAGGTAAGCAATCGTATGAAAAATAGGCGAGATCCTCCAAAACATCCATCACCAAAAAGGACGGATAATGTGATAAGCGAAGGAGAGGAGGTCAACGATGTGACGTATACGGCTGCAAAAAAGACATTAAAAGTCATGGTTAACAATGGGAAGTGAGTTCTTAAAGTTTTGGAAGAAGGCAGTATAATGATTGATGATGCATATGCAGATGGCGTGATAATCCCTCATAATGATGCATTGTTAATATCTTTACTTGTACATGATACTAATGTGAAAGGAATTTTGATTGATCCAGGTGGCTCCATAAATATCATGCTTTTGAGGGTGGTAAACAGATGCAAGCTGATGATAATATGTTGCCCAAAGCACATACCTTATCTAGATTCGACAATTCAAGTGATGTTACAAAAAGGGTAAATAGTGCTTACCACATTTGTGAAAGGAATTATGAAGCATACAAAATTTTAGGTGATAGATACAGATATGGCATATAAAATGATTTTGGGAAGGCCTTGGATTCATGATATGGATGTTGTTACATTAAGTTATTAAGTTCCCTTCACAATAAGGGACTGGGAAAACCTGTGGGTATCACCAGGCTTCTAAAAATATCAGTTCAATTACGAATTCAAGCATAGAAAATAAGAAATAGCAACTACAGAGTTCAATTTAGGACATAACAACACAAACCTTAACTGAAACTGGACAAACGGACGTAAATGCAAGATCGGATGTCATTCAAGAACCGAAATAAAATAAAAACATCAAAATAATAATTGATGAACTCGAGGCTATAACACTTTCCGAACAGTGGCCAAATAGAAAAGTTTATATTGGAATAAAGCTAAGCCAGAAAATGAATGGTAAACTTATGAAATTTTTACAAGCTAACTCAGATTTCTTGGTCGCATTAAGATATGACAGTTATACCATCGGAGGTGATAGCTCACAAGCTAAATGAAGATCCATCGTATCCACTTGTCAAACAAAAGAAACAGAAGCAAGGATACTTCAAAAATAAGATGATCCAGGATGAGGTACAAAAGCTTTGAAAAGTTAGATCAATATGAGAATTAAAATATCCTACTTGTCTAGCTAATACTATTGTAGTACCAAAAAACATTGGGAAATGGAGAATTTGTGTAGATTATACCGATTTAAATCAAGCTTGTCCTAAAAACTCATTTCTTTTACCGCACATAGATAAACTAATTGATTCTATTGCAGGGCATGAGTTATTGTAATTTTTAGATGCCTATTCAGGATATAATCAAATAAAAATAGATCATTTAGATGAGGAAAGAATTTCCTTTATCACAGAAAGGGGGACTTATTGTTATAAAGTCATCCCCTTCAGACAAAAAAAATGCTGGAGCCATATACCAAAGGTTGGTGACAAAAATGTTTCTAGAACACCAAATACTAAGGAAGACTACAACGATGACATGTGTTAGGATTTATGCCCGTCACTAGAGGGGGGTGAATAGTGCGGCACGAGAATATTGATAAATCTTGCGGAATTAAAATTGCAGGAATAAAATAAATTCGGTAATTAAAATAACAAGGAAAGAACACACCGAATTTATCCTGGTTCACCACAACCTGTGGCTAGTCCAGTCCCCGAGAGACTCTCTCGATATTCCACTAACTTCGTTAAGCTTACGGGTGCTTAACAAACTGTTACAATTGCACGTGGATACCTTACCGCAAGACTTCAACTTGCTCGAGGATACCGCACCCTAAGGCTTCAACCACTAAGACTTAGGGTACTTAGCAAACCCGACAACCAATGAGAAGATATGTTCTTCTCAAACACCTTTCTCTTCTACAACAAGTACTCTCTCAAAAGAGTGGATAAAGAGATACAAATTTAGCTCAATGAACAACTCAAAGTTGTCTCTCAAATGGCTCAACAAAATCTCTAAAATGATGCTCAAACATGATCAATATGTATATCAATATTGGGAGGTGTTGTGTCTTTGAAATCAGCTCAAAAGACCTCTTTTTATAGGTGAAAAATGGTGCATGACCGTTGCTTAATTGTTAAACAAAATCCCTGATTCTGTGCTCATATAATTGATTGTATGGACTATATAATCGATTGTATGACCAACGTTCAAAAGACAGATTCCTGATTTTAGGGAATATAATAGATTGTATGGACTGTACAATCAATTGTACGTTAACGTTCAAAAATCAGTTTAGGATTCTGCACTAGAATAATCGATTATGAAATGTGTATAATCGATTATATCTCAGACTTTATAAAATACGTCTGGCAACAGTTCGAACATAATCGATTGTGAAAAGCATATAATCGATTGTGTTGTTGTTTTGAAAAATTCATTTAAACACTGTCTCAATACAATCGATTGTAGGAAGTATATAATCGATTATGTAGCTGATTGAAAAATTCATTTAAACACTGTCTTAGTATAATCGATTGTGAGAAGTATATAATCGATTGTTTTGGTGTATTTGAAAATTCCAGTTTTGGCGGTCGTAATATAATCGATTGTAAAGATCATATAATCGATTATATATGTCCAGATTTAAAAGACATATTTAAAAACCATTTTGGCTAAAATGCAAATCACTTTGAAATATGTTTATGAAAAGATATGATTTGATAAAATGATTTAATGCATATTTATGATGACCTATGTTGAGCCAAAAGACGAGATAACTTAAGCGTTGCTCTTACATTGGTTCTACCTAACGACCTACGCCTTGGGTCTTCGGTCTTGAACATTTGAGCTCGTCTTTGGCTTGTCTTATGCAATTCCGTCATCAATATGCTTCTCGGCATTCAATCTTGATTGTTTGTCATATAATATCGTTGTTTGACACTTGACTTCATTGTTTGTCATTCATCAAAACCTATACCTGAAAATCATGCTCATACCACTAAAGCGCACATATCATAGATAGAGTGATTTTCTACAATTTCCCCCTTTTTGATAATGACAAACCACAGGAGATATGCATATTGGATTCCCCCTAAATTCATGCTATATCTCAACATACAATTTATGCAAACAATTCAATATAAACAATTCAATATGATTCCCCCTTAATTGAATATTCCCCCTCAATTAAAGCATGCATATCGCCTAAATTCTTCCCCCTTTTGGCATTAGCAAAAAGAATATACCCATTGTTAATCAAACTATTGACGAAACCAATTGTTAGAAACAAAATCATATCAGCATCAAATGATACTAAATGTTAGTAAAATCATACTAATCATAATAACGGACATTTTTCGCAACTATACCAACTGTTATTTAAACTGAAAGTATTCATTAAAACATGAATCAATCATTTAATATAAAACTAATTGATACCAATCGTTATTCAAAATAAAACTTATCGAACCATGAATCAATCATTAACATCAATAGTTAGCACATATCAACTATTACGTTTTTGTCAAAAATACGACAACTAACCGACGTTCCCCCTCGATGCATTAAGGTTTTGTGCTTGGTGCATCTACTACAATATTGTAGTCTTCAAGCACACCTGCAAAATTACCTAAAATAGGTTTTTGGTACCCAACTTCTTTGGGTCCTTGGGGGTTAGGATAATAATAATCAAAATCAACACATAAATCTCTATGTTTAGCAAAACATACGGGTGCAATGTGTCCTACCCGGTTACAATAATGACATATAACATTAGGATTGTGCATATGTCTAGGTTGAGCCAAATGCGTTCTAGGTGATCTAAATCTGTTGTTCCTAGAAGCGTTGAAATTCCTAGAGTCATTTCTAGATGGTCTGAATTTATTCATTCTAGACTCATTTATAAAATTCCTAGAATTGTGTCTAGGTGGTCTAAAATTAATAATCTTAGACTTATTAGTGAAATTCCTAGGGTTGTTTCTAGGTGGTCTAAAATAATTCATTCTAGACTCATTAGTAAAGTTCCTAGAATTATTTCTAGGTGGTTTAACCTCATTTCTAACATCCTTTTTGATTTCTTCACTTGTTTTAGGATTATCAACACTACGTTTTTCTAGTGCGCTCCTAAGTTCTATGTTCTCTGTTTTCAAAGAACAACAAGAAGAGCAATTTGAACATTGATCAATTGAAGAGGCTTCATTCAATTCCTTGATCTTATTTTTAAAATCAACATTGTCATTTTCCGAAAAATTATTTTCTTTTTCTAAAACTTCAATTTTATTAAGAAAACTATTGTCATTTTCAAAAAGAATTCTTTTCTTCTTTTAACTTCTCATTTTCACTAGTCAATTTTTCAAAATCTATTTCTTTCAAAGAAGATGTTTTCTGAAAATCTGTTTCTTGCAAAGAAAGTGTTTTCTGCACAGAAAGTGTTTTCTTCAATTCTTTGATAGTTTTGGAAGCATTAACAAACTCACTAAATAATTCATTATAAGCATTTTGCATTTCTTCAAATGAGTTAGAGTTAGAAGTACTTACCTCTTCTTCTTCGTTGGCCATGAGGCATCGGGCAGTCGATTCATCACATGAGCTGTCCGCTTTTTGAGGCGTACTTTCATACGTTACTTCAAGCTTATCCCACATCTCTTTGGCAGTTTTGCAGTGGAAAATTTTCCGATAGTCTTCCTAATTCAAAGCGCTATACAAGATATTGATTGCCTTGGTGTTGTATTCACTTACCATGGCTTTCCCAACTTTTGTCGTCATTTGTTCACCATGCTTGATGATTTGCCATAGACGAAAGTTGTTTGATTGGATGAAGATTCTCATCCAATCTTTCCAATATGCGTAATTGCTTCCATCAAATAGTGGAGGCAAAAAGGTAGATTGACCTTCGCTTATTATACCTGCGTTCAACATTCTCAACAGAAAAATATATATCGCTCTCAACCGGTTAAGGCTTTCAGAGAGTTAGGCTGTGATACCAATTGTTAGGATTTATGCCCGTCACTAGAGGGGGGTGAATAGTGCGGCACGAGAATATTGATAAATCTTGCGGAATTAAAATTGCAGGAATAAAATAAATTTGGTAATTAAAATAACAAGGAAAGAACGCACCGAATTTATCCTGGTTCACCACAACCTGTGGCTAGTCCAGTCCCCGAGAGACTCTCTCGAGATTCCACTAACTTCGTTAAGCTTACGGGTGCTTAACAAACCGTTACAATTGCTCTTGGATACCGCACCACAAGACTTCAACTTGCTCGAGGATACCGCACCTCAAGGCTTCAACCACTAAGACTTAGGGTACTTAGCAAACCCGACAACCATTGAGAAGATATGTTCTTCTCAAACACCTTTCTCTTCTACAACAAGTACTCTCTCAAAAGAGTGGATAAAGAGATACAAATTTAGCTCTATGAACACCTCAAAGTTGTCTCTCAAATGGCTCAACAAAAGCTCTAAAATGATGCTCAAATATGATCAATATGTATATCAATATTGGGAGGTGTTGTGTCTTTGAAATCAGCTCAAAAGACCTCTTTTTATAGGTGAAAAATGGTGCATGACCGTTGCTTAATTGTTAAACAAAATCCCTGATTCTGTGCTCATATAATCGATTGTATGGACTATATATTCGATTTTATGACTAACATTCAAAAGACAGATTCCTGATTTTAGGGAATATAATCGATTGTATAGACTGTACAACCGATTGTACGTTAATGTTCAAAAATCAGTTTAGGATTCTGTACTAGAATAATCGATTATGAAATGTGTATAATCGATTATATCTCAAACTTTGAATATACGTCTGGCAACGGTTCGAACATAATCGATTGTGAAAAGCATATAATCGATTGTGTTGCTGTTTTGAAAAATTCATTTAAACACTGTCTCAATACAATCGATTGTAGGAAGTATATAGTCGATTATGTAGCTGATTGAAAAATTCATTTAAACACTGTCTTAGTATAATCGATTGTGAGAAGTATATAATCGATTGTTTTGGTGTATTTGAAAATTCCAGTTTTGGCGGTCGTAATATAATCGATTGTAAAGATCATATAATCGATTATATATGTCCAGATTTAAAAGACATATTTATAAACCATTTTGGCTAAAATGCAAATCACTTTGAAATATGTTTATGAAAAGATATGATTTGATAAAATGATTTAGTGCATATTTATGATGACCTATGTTGAGCCAAAAGACGAGATAACTTAAGCGTTGCTCTTACATTGGTTCTACCTAACGACCTACGCCTTGGGTCTTCGGTCTTGAACATTTGAGCTCGTCTTTGGCTTGTCTTATGCAATTCCGTCATCAATATGCTTCTCGGCATTCAATCTTGATTGTTTGTCATATAATATCGTTGTTTGACACTTGACTTTATTGTTTGTCATTCATCAAAACCTATACCTGAAAATCATGCTCATACCACCAAAGCGCACATATCATAGATAGAGTGATTTTCTACAACATGCTAGTCAATCGGCACAACTGAGGAATCATAATCAATTTTTTCAGATACTTTTCAGATTCTACGCAAGTTTCATATGAAGTTAAATCCTAAAAAATATGCTTTATGTGTGGCTTCAGGTAAGTTCTTAGCTTTTCTTGTTTCTAACTGAAGTATTGAAGTAAACCCTGCACATATCAAAGCCATTGAGGAGATACCAAACATACTCACGATCAAAAAGGAGGTACAGAGGTTGACAGGCAAAATAGAAGCTTTGGGAAGATTTATTTCCAAATTCTCAGAGACAAAATTTTAAGTTCTTTTCAGTTTTGAAAAAACAAAACCAAATTTAGTTGACTGATGAATGTCAACAAGCAATCAAAAATATAAAAGCATACCTGTCAAATCCACCACTACTAGCTAAACTGAAGGATGGAGAAGGATACTCATCTATCTCGACGTATTAAAATGGTGATAAGTGTTGTATTAGTCTGCGAAGACAAAGGTAAACAATTACCAATTTACTTTATTAATAAATCTCTATTGGATGTTGAAACTCGATATCCTCACTTAGAAAAACTTGCTTTAACATTAGTTATGGTATCTAGAAAGTTGAGACATTATTTTCAATGTCACCACATCTCTGTAGTGACCGCTTACCCCTTAAGGAATATATTGCATTAGCAAAAATTGTCAGGTAGGTTAGCTAAACAGCTATAGAACTTAGTGAATACAACATCATATAACACCTTAGAAATGTGATAAAATTGCAAGTTTTAGCATATTTTATGGCAGATTTTAGTATAGGGATAGTTCCTAAGGCAGAAAAGGAACTACAAGTATCCACCAGATCTAATTCAGGTAATTGGACCCTATTTACTGATAGCTCCTCGAATGTTGAAGGAGTGGATTTAGGCATTGTTCCAACCCTACCTTTGGGGGATGCTTCCCGAATAAGCAAGTCTTGAGCGTGGATTTTCTATGGTTACGGTATTGTTTGGAGGAGGAGTTGGTGGCGTAGTTGGTAATCTACTAACAAAAGATTGAAGAGCATTGTTGACGTGTTCGGCAATTAGTTATTTTAATACATCCTTGGCAGTTTTCTTGTCCCCTTGTTGATAATTCATGTGTGATGTTGATCTTTCAGGGTCCCCTCCCAGGACTGCCGATGAGAACTTTGCGGTGAAGGGATTGGTGGAGTTCCTCCCTCCTATTGGGTCTGTGGGTTCAATTGGTGGTTGTCGTTGGCAGTTGGCATGATTGTTTAACACAAAAGTGAATTTGGAAAGTGAAAATATTATCAGATTCTCGGTGACAGAACCTATTTATTTAACTAAAAATACGTCTTTTGATCAAAATCTAATTTTTAGAAGAACATTACCGATGACTAAGTTTTGCTTCACTTTGTTAATGATATCAAAGGAAAAACATAAGAATATATAAGAAAATAGTTGATTGCAAAGTTAAGGTAGATAATTTCGAAAAAGCAGAAAAGAAAAGAGTGTATTTCAATATTTCGATCTGTCCTTACAAGTAGAATTTTGTGCCCTTATATAAGAATATGCAATAAAAGTTGTCACTACATAATTTGGGTTAATTATAGATACCGATGATATTGATTGCCCATATTCTTGGAAATCTATAATCGATGTATTTATTGGTATAAATGTCTCTCATTCGTTATGGTTTTCCTTCCTTATTTTCCCTGGTTCATGTACATTTCTTTCTTTTTATTTTGTATTCATGCTGTCCTCATTTATTTCTTGCCAACGGTTTTAGACCCGGCATCCTCTCGTGGGTATTTTTTCTCGTGCCTTCTTTCCCCTAATTAAGAAAGCCACATATCACTAGATCATTGTCACGCGTTCCATGCCATGTCAGCTTTCTAATATTGCACATGTAACACTTTTCACCACCAATACAATTCGTGACTAGCCGGAGATGATGATAAAAATCTCAAAACGGTCAAATCAAGGACGATTACTAGCTAATGATGGAATTTTTTTCTATAATTAAAGTTATATCATAATTAGAATTCCTCTTCTATACAAAGAGGAGTCCCAATCATTTGTAGGGCACTTACATTCTGAGATATCAAAGTAATATGACACTTTCTTTTTAGTTTAAACTCTTGTTCATCAGCTTGCTTATATTTTAAATTGTTCTTATAATAATTCGCTTAAGAATATCCGAGCTCTAGGGCTGAATTACATCCAAACACTTGTTTGGTTTATTTTATTGTTAATTTCTATTATTAATCTTTATATTTATTAATAAATTATTAGTAAAAATCATATATCTTTAAAATCATATTACAAATTTAGTTTTTAGTTAATTTTAATGGTAAATACATGTAAATAATAAATTTATATTTGTATGTAATATGGGTATAACTTCAACAGTGAACCCATTTATGCGCGCGAACCGCCGCAATTCCGCGCTCCAATTAACTTCCAACATTTACGCTCCATAACGAACCCATTTAGTACTGTTGCTGTTGGCGCGTGTCACCAATTGTCAGGCTCCATCCCGTTAAATTCCAAGTTCATTTCCAATTTTATCCTCCACCCAAAAAAGTATACCCTCTCACCTTCTCTTTATAATTGTCTCCATTTCCCAACAAATCTTATCTCCCATCTTGACTTGTCTTTCTCTCTCTCGCTCTGTTGTACCTTAGTCGGAAATTCGTCCCACAATATATAGAGTATTATTTTCAGTGCTTTAAGTTTGTTATGAATTAGAGTTTCCTTGTGTATGTAAAAACGATTTATCTTTGTGAATATCGTGTGAAGTCTGGATTTTTGGGGATTCTTTTTGCTCAACTTTTCAGATCTGATATCGGAATTGGGAAAATTTTAAATTCTTGACTTGATCTTAGGAAGTAAGATGTCGATGTCGTCAAATTATTGGTGCTATAGATGCAATAGATTTATTACAGTACGGAACCAAGATTCAATCACATGCCCCAACTGCAACAGTGGGTTCGTCGAAGAAGTGGTAGAGACTCCCAACAGATCCTCACTGTCCGCTTCTCGACGGCGTCATTTCCCTGCAGTGGCTTCTGATTCAAGTCCAACTCTACAGAGGAACAGGAGAAATGGTGGTGATAGGTCATCCTTTAACCCTGTCATCGTCCTCAGAAGTCCTTCCCGTGGCGGTGGTACTGGCGGTGGTGATGGTGGTGGAAGGGCTGCAGGAGCATTTGAGCTGTATTACGGAGATGGATCTGGGTCGGGTTTGAGGCCCTTGCCCGCAAGTATGTCGGAGTTTCTTCTTGGATCGGGCTTCGATAGGCTTCTGGATCAGTTAGCACAGATTGATGTTGGAAGAATTGAAAATCCACCAGCTTCGAAAGCTGCAATCGAGTCAATGCCAACCATTGAGATTGTCCCTTCACATGTGGATGTAGAATCTCACTGTGCTGTTTGTATGGAGTCCTTCGAGCTGGGAACTGAGGCTCGCGAAATGCCCTGTAAGCATTTATATCATTCCGATTGTATTCTACCATGGCTGTCGCTGCGGAATTCTTGTCCTGTTTGTAGACAGGAATTGCCCACCGAAAGTGGTGGAGATTCAAATGAGCAAAATAGAAATGTAGGAAATGATGATGAAGCTGTTGGTTTAACAATATGGAGATTGCCAGGAGGTGGATTTGCGGTTGGGAGGTTTGCGAGGAGGGTGGGTGGGGCACGAGAGCTGCCTGTTGTATATACAGAGATGGATGGAGGGTTCAATAGCAATGGGGTTCCGAGAAGGATTTCATGGGGTTCTGGAGGAGGGAGAGTGTCGCAGCAAAATGGGGGTTTAAGGAGACTATTTTGCAGTTTCTTTTCGTGTTTTGGGGTGGCTGCTTCATCCAGTTCCGAGATCTCTGGTTCAGATTCGAGGATAAATCGTAACATAAGTGGTTCATTGTCATCTGTTTTCATGTCTACATCAAGAAGGCGTAGGGACTGGGATTTTGAAACTAACATTGAAGCTTGAAGATGGTAAATTTTGTAGAGATAGCGAAAGGTGGATGACAAGTTTATCATCCGTGTAAATAACTGCCTAATGCAAACTGTTGTCTTCATTGATGGGCTTAGCAATTGTATGATGGAGATTTCTGCAAATGAATCAGAGAAGCTAATGCAGGAGAAGATGAAATTTTGAAGATTAGAGTTAGCATTCGCTCGTGGGCAGAAGGTACACGGACTCACGTACCACACTGCCTTTGAACTTAGGAATGCCTGCAGTATTTTCTTTTTAATTCAATCTTTTCTCTTTTGGCTTCAAGTTTAGGTAGCTTGTAGTTTGTATTCCTGTTAATTCGATCATGCTTGCTCTTAAAAAGTATTTCATTGTCCAATTGCAACCTATGAAGCTTATATAAAGTCTGAGCTTTCTTGTCTCCTTGGGCTTTCTTCCTTTGCATGGACATATCAGTTACATCACATATTAGGAGGTACTCAGGTTTTTCTTGTTGCATGAATTTGATATGCGATCATATTGTTCAACGAATCTTTGGAAAAGCTTATTACTACCTGAATACCACATTATCTTAAGGTTTTAATACCATTGAATTTGAAAGTTTCCTACTTTTGTGAGCCGTTTATGCAGAGTATGAGCTTATGTCCTTGGTCCTATGGCGCGCTCTTCAAAGTTAAAGAGGCTAATGGACAAATTCAGTTATAATGTAAAACATGCATCTCGGGATTGACGAACCGAGGTTCCAGTTGAAAATACAACTGTAACCCAATAAAACTAATGATTGAAACATAATAACAGTGCTAGATTAATATGTAGGTGTGGTGGATTTATAAGGGTCCCTTCCCCTTAACCGGATATCTCGAGTAGGGGCTCTAAGAATGAATAACCTTTCGAGAATGAGCACTTTGCTCCCTTAGACGATCTTTTGGTGCGCATTCCTCCAATTAGTGGGATTAGTAGGTTCGAAATGCCTTATGCCTAAAGATAAAAAGTAAACATATAGATTAGATTGATCCCTTGTTGGAGTTACAAGTTTGACGACAAACTGAGGTAGTCGCTATTAATTATATTGCACGTAGGCTTGGACAAAGTGATTATCTAGTAATTTACAGTGAGTAACCTAATTATCCATCTGAAGATAAAAAGTTTCTGCGATGGCAAAATATCTGCAGTGCAAAGAACTTTTGCAGTTCTTATCAGAAAAGAAAAAGATATTAGTAGCAGCATTTCTTTTGGAGTACGACTGGTGTTATAATGAAAACTACAGTTGGGACGAGATAAGTAGCTGTATTCTTCCTCGCTAAGAATGGTAGAAATGGAGGTAGTTTTCTATTAGAAAATGTGGGCTCGCAATACTTTATTGAGAGGGGACCTGTAATGATCCGGTGGAACGGCATTTTATTTATTTTATATGTGAATGTTAGGCCCAGTGGCGGAGCCACGTGCAAAGGCGGATGTTGGATTTGAGACTTATGAGTTTCTACCATAATATCAGATTAGTGAATTTCTTAATATAAATACAGGATCTACGCAAGAGTTACCGTGGTCTCGGAAACCTGTAGTCTATTCACTGGGTCCGTCTCTGGCCAAATGCACTTGAGGGTCGACACCCCTTCGTCGAAATATTACAATGTTTAGTATAGTAACTTTTTTTCATATATATATATATATATATATATATATATATACCTTTTGACTTCTTAATGAATTTATTTCTCAATATTTAATTTTCTTTAATAAAAATTTTGATTCTGCCGCTAATGTTAGCGCGGGATTAAGTATAGGATTAGTCCGCTTTTTAAGTAAAGAGCACTTTCGTGGCTTCAAATTGATCCCATTAAGGAATGGTGCTAGGGAACTAGGAAGCAAAGCTTTACACTAAGGTTGTCTAACGTGTGGGCTGGGTCGGATTGGATAGGAAATTTTTTGAATTGTACGGGTTTGAAACCGGACTGGTTACGGGTTAGGGGTTACTGGGCTTCACGAGTTTGAGTTCATCCGTGTAAAAAAGAACCGTAAGGGTTACGATTACAAGGGGACGGGGCGGGTAAGTGTTTTTTTTTGTATTTTGTATAACTATTATAATTTATATTAATATAAAGTATAAAATGAAGATAGAAAAAAATTACACTTATAAATTTTAGGTGATATATTTATTCCAAAATCCAAACTTATAAATTGAAAGGTGTACATTTAACAAGTAAACTAATGAAAACGGAGTATATTCAAAGGTCTTACATTGTCTTAGACTCTAAAACTTTTAAAATAATGTATTTAAAAAATTAAAATCTAGCCTTCAAATCGGGCCGGAGCAGGTCATGCCGGTTAATCAGTTTTACTAGAATTTTGGTTGACTTGCGTTTGACCGGTCCGGTTACCGGTAGGATTTAAGTAAACGAACCAATCCCCTACCCCTTTAACCCAGTCCAATCCGGCCTCCTTTACCGATCCGGGTCGGTTCAGGTTTTAACCGGTTTGGGCCAGTCCGAAAATAGGCTGACCTGGCCTATTAGACACCCATACTTTATACTACTCCTTCCGTCTAAGTTTACTTGTTCACTATCAACTTAAAATGCCCCTTAAGAAACAATAAATAAGATAATTTTACTATATCATTCTATTTATTATACAGAAATAAATTGGAATAAGTAGCACTTACTAAGAAGGATAAAATAGGTATAAAATGATAAACTGTACAAGTAAAAGTGAACATCCATTTCGAGTACTGTAGACAAATAAACTTGGAGGGAGAATGAACAGTTATCGGGAACTTTCCTAATCAGACATGACCTGGAAAGTTATGCAACTGATTTTACGTGCTGAAGGCTGACCTGTTGCTTAGTTCAATCATGTCACTTCTGCTGTCTTATATGCATTTATATAATGGTTAATGGGTGATCATTCGCTTTCAAAATGGATATATATAGTTGGTTACATGGATGGTTGATGATTGAAACTCAGGTCATTGCCAAGAGGGAAAATGTCTGATATTTTGGATCGGTAATTAGGGGGACGGAGAGATTGACGGGGACGTCACTAATCGCATAAGAGCGGGGTGGTCAAAGTGGAGGCTTGTATCAGGAGTCTTGTGTGACAAGAAAGTTCCATAGAAATTCAAGGGAAAATTTTATAGAGCTGTGGTTAGACCTGACATGTTGTATGAGGCAGAGTGCTGGCCAGTGAAGAACTCTCATATTCAGAGAATGAAAGTTGCAGAGATGAGGATACTCAGATGGATGTGCGGGCTCACCAGGTTAGATAAGATTAAGAATGAAGTTATTCGAGAGAAGGTGGGGGTGGCCCCGGTGGATGAGAAGATGCGAGAAGCGAGGCTGAGGTGGTTCGGGCATGTGCGGAGGAGAAGTCCTGATGCCCCGGTGAGGAGTTGTGAGCGGCTGGCGATAGTTGGCGTACGGCGTGGCAGAGGGAGGCCTAAGAGGTATTGGGGAGAGGTGATTAGGCATGAGATGGCTAGAATGCGGATTTCCGAGGACATAACCCTTGATAAGAAAATCTGGAGGTCTAGTATCGGGCTTGTAAGATGGGGGCTCCTAGAGTTTTCCGTACTCCTCACCCGGGATAGGGTGAGGCTTGGCAGGGATACCCATAGCTGATTTGTGTAGTGGATTGTGTCTCCCTTATGGTAGATATTTTTAGTAGTTACTTTCTGATATTATTGAATGCTATTTTATTTATGGTTCTTATGTTTAGATAATTATTTACTCTATTTCTGCTAGAGTTACTAATGCTCTTATGTTTCTGTTTTTGTTTTTGATTTCCTTTCCTTCACTGAGCCGATGGTCGATTGGAGACAGCCTCTCTGCCCTTTCGGGTAGGGGTAAGACCTGTCTACATATTACCCTCCCCAGACCCCATTTTGTGGGACTATACTGGGTAGTAATTGTTGTTGTTACATGCATGGTTGAGTGTGGAGAAAGAGGTTCGGACCCTTTTGTTTAGTGTAATCTTGGAACTGATTCTTGAACATATACTTCTTCTAGGAAAGAAACTTAAGGGATTGCTAGCTGAACATTCTACTGTCACACAATACATAAACTAATGATTCAACCATAAAACAACGCTGGAGTGGTACATCGGTGCAATGGAATTATAAGGTTTCCCATCTTTAATTAGAAATCTCGAATTCGCGGTAATAAAGAACCTTTCGAGAGAGGGAGCACTTTACCTTTTAGAGATCTTACGGTGCTTATTCAAATTAATTAGGTAAGTAGCTTTGGAATACTTTATGCCTAAAAATAATTAGACTTATAAATTGGATATGCTTGTTAGAGTTGCAATATGAGAAGCTGAGGTAGTCATTGTAACTTTTACCTATTTTCGGGTCTTGGATAAAATGATAATCTAGTAACTTTCAGTGAGCATCCAATTATCTATATGGATAAAAAGGTTCCCCGATGTTGAAATAAAAAGTGATTAGTAGCAGTACTATCAAAAAAGAAAACTATCCTTTTGGCTAAGAGTTGTGGAGTATGACTAGTGTTCAATGAAAACTACAGCTAATTAACAAGTTAAGTAGCTGCAATCTTCCTTACTAAGAATCGTAAAAGTGGAGGTAGTTTTTACTTTTAAGTTAGAAGAAATTTGAGCTAGCTGCAGCTCTTTATTGAGACTGGACCTGCAATATTCTGCTACAAGTGGAGGTTGTTTTCCGATCGATCCCATTAAGGCATGGTGGTGGGAAATTAGTATATATACCAATTGACGAAACAAAGATTATTTCAGAGTTGACTTCGTTATGTTTTGCTACTGAATTTGCATGCTGAAAGCTAACCTGCCGCTTAGTTCAATCATGTCATGTCTCCATTTCTTCTGTATTCATTTAGATAATGGGTTGGTCATTCACGTTCTCAATTGTGTTCATTTTTAAAATGGATATATAAAGCTGCTTTCTTATATGGTTGATGTGGACCCTATGTTGTCTTTTCTAAAGATGGACTAGCAAAACTATTAAAAATATTAATTAAAAAGTTTTTCAATATTTTATTAAGTATAATAAGGCTTTAAATTAAACAAAATCCACAAAAATTACAGAAAAAATATTCAAATTGAAAAACCTAAACTATTTCAAATAACATATCTAATTAAAATTAAATTTAAATAAGGACTCCTCCTACAACTAAACTACTTTTAATTCTAGTATAACAAATATCAACACTAACAAAACAAAATACAACACCTTTTTAAACTATAATCTTGAACATATGCTTCTTCTGACCCCGGATATTACCAAGTAATCTTTGCCTGATGATTACATATCCTGCTTAGATCACAAACATCCTCTTGCGTTTGGGTAGACTGGAAATTTTTGGAGTATTACCAAAAACCAATGCGAATTTTTGTCGTGTTCTTCACCAGTTGTTAACAATGTCATGTTGCTGTAAGGATGAGTTGGATCCAGATAACTGGCGCCTGGCTTTAACAAATAGTAAAGTTGATGATAATACCATAATACTGTATCATTTTAGAATTATATTCCAGGTATGATTGTGCTTAGCTTGTGAGTACACTCAACTAATTATGTTTTCTTATTTTTGTGGTCCAGCGTGCTTGTTTTAGGTTATAATTATTTAAAGTTACCATATTAAGATAATGTGGCCTAAAGATAATACTAGTAATTTTTTGTGGCAAATAGGAATGTTAATTGGGCCAAGTGTCAGGCTGCTAATTCATCTTCTTTTATGTGGGTGCGTAATATTTGTTTCTTAGTTCTGTCTTGGAACTTATTAAATGCGTAGTCAACGACAAGCTCATGTTTGTAATGTTTCATGTGATTTGGCTGTCATGTGATGATGACCAATTTGAATTTATGTTGGAATTTCACAGCTTCTCTTTCTGTACATTCTATGGATCTAAAGTATTATTTCCTTAAATGTGGGGAATTGTGTCACATCCTTAGTTGTTAATTAAATACACATATGGTACTTAACAATTTGCTCATATTCTTACTATGCTAAGTCAGCCTTACTACACTCAAGATCGCTAAGAGAATGGAAGAAAAAATATAAGAGAATTGTTAAAGGAAACTTTGTATAAAAGACAACTTAAATTATTTTCTTGATTGATGAATTACAAATGAATGCCCCCTATTTATACTAATCACCTTGGGCTAGTATGTAAATATTAATTATTCTACAAGTCATTTTAAATCAAATAAGTCTATTTTCTAGAATATTCTATGAGACTAAAAGATTGTAAGGTCTTTCCTAAAAATCCATAGGATTCTAAGGTGTTCCATGAGATATCTTCATATTTCTCTAGAACCATCCTACAAGTGCATAAATATCTAGAGCTTTTCAAGGAAATTCTCCATAGATCTAGAATATTCTACCAAGATTTAGTCCCAAACTTATGTAACGCTTCCATATGGCAAAAATATATGTCGAGTGGCACCTATGTGGCGTGATGACATGGCGGGTCATCACACTCTCCCCCACCCAATATTGTGAAGACTGGGGCGCAATGCTACTGCATAAACTCTAGGATGTTATCTTTAAACTGCCACAAGTCTGCATATCGTTCCCACGTGGCCTCCTCCGGTGATTGCCCTTTCTAATGGACGAGGAACATAACGGTGGCTTTGTTTTTGCATGGCCAAGTAATCTATGATAGCCTCAATCTCCCGATCATGCGAGCCGGTGACATTCATTAGCGCTCGACTTGATTGGCCCCTACTCGGATCATCCTTATCTTCATGATATAGCTTAAGCATGCCGGCATGGAAGACAGGGTAGATCTTAAGATACGATGGCATGTCAAGCTTGTATGAGATCTTGCCTACCTTGGCGAAGATTTTAAATGGCCCCTCGTACTTGCGAATCATATTCTGATGCATGCCCTCTAGTGCCTTGAACTGTCTTGGGTTAACCTTCACCATGACCATGTCCCAACTCTATAGTCTGTGGGACGTCGATGCAGTCCGCAAACTTCTTCATCTTCTTAGATGCTTTATCTAAGTAGGAAGCAGTGTCGAGCTGCTCTTGCCATCCTTTGGCCATATGATAAGCCCCAAAACTATTTCCCTCAAACGGGGCTAGTAATGAATGTATAGTTTGTGGTTGTTGGCCTGTGGCTAGCTCAAATGGTGTCCGCCCCGTGGACTCACTCCGGTGCAAGTTATAAGAGAATTTGGCGCTGTCTAGGAGCCTTGCCCAATCTTTCTGATGCGCGCTTACATAATGCCTCAAGTAGCATTCTAGTAAAGGCATTGACCCGTTCCATTTGTCCATCTGTCTATGGGTGGAAACTAGTATAAAAGTGCAGTTTCGTGCCAAGTATGTCGAACAAATCTCTCCAAAGGTTCCCAGTGAAGCGGGGGTCTCGATCACTAATGATATGCCTTGGCAAGCCCCAATACTTTATCACGTTCTTAAATAATAGCTTAGCAACTTCCTTAGCTATGCAACCCTGTGAGGTAGGCATGAAGGTGGCATATTTGGAAAATCTATCCACGACCACCACAATAGTACCATAACCGTCGGACTTCAGTAGGCAAGTGATAAAGTCCATAGTAACGCTCTCCCATGGACCCTCTGCAATTGGTAGTGGCTCCAAATGTCCTCCGGGTTGTTGTTGTTAAACCTTGTCTTGTTGAAAAACAAGAAGTCTGCACATAACACTTTATGTCATCTCGCATGCTTGGCCAATAGTAGACTAACATAACCAAGGCCCTAATGTGACGTTGATGAATGACCAGTCCACATTGTATCATGACTCTCCCTTATGATCCGCCGTCTAATGTCTCCAAACTTTGGCACGTAGAACCACCGAACTGTTGTAAGTAGTAGGCCGTCTTCTATCCAAAGCCTTCTCGTCTTTCCTTTGTTGGCTAACTCAATAAGCTATTTGGCTACTGGATCATACTGCATGCCTTCGTTTATAGCCTCCCGAATATCCCATCTTGCTGAAGTGATTGCAGCAAGCTCGGCTTTCCGGCTCAAGGCATCGGCTACAACGTTACTCTTTGCCCGGCTTATACTCTAGTGCATAATCAAACCTGACCAAAAAATCCTGCCACCTATCCTGCTTTGGTGTGAGCTTCTTCTATGTCTAAAAGTAGCTAGTAGCCACATTATCAGTCTTAGCCATGAACCTCGACCTGAGCAGATAATGTCTGCATGTACGAAGGGAGTGCACAATGGCTGTCATTTCCTTATCTTGCACCGTGCAACGCCGCTCCGTCTCATTTAACTTGCGGATATCAAATGCTATGGGATGCTTATCCTGCATCAGGACACCCCCAATGGCGAAGTCTGAGGCATCTGTGTGCACCTCGAATGTCTTGGCAATGTCAGGTAACGCCAAGACTGGTTCCTCTGTTACAGCTGCCTTAAAGGAAATTCAAATGCCTTTTTGACAATGCTCCATCCAAACCCATGGCTTGTTCTTTTTTAGCAACTCAGTAAATGCTATGGCCTTTGCTGAGTATCCACTAATGAATCAACGATAGTAGTTAACAAAGCCAAGGAATGATCTTAACTCAGTTATCTTTATAAGTGCCTCCCACTCATGGATAGCACGTACCTTAGCCTCGTCCATGCATAGCTCGCCATTGCTAATGACATGGCCCAAGAAGTGCACCTTTGATTGTGCCAACTCACATTTCTCCCCCTTGATGTATAGCTTGTTCTCCTGCAAGACTTGGAAAACCTTCCTTAAGTGTTCCATGTGCTCCTCCAAGGTGTTGCTGTAGATGACTTTGTCATCTAGGTAGACTACCGCGAACTGATCAAGGTAGGGATAGAAAATCTTGTTGATAAGGGTGCAAAATGTGGGCGGTGCATTGGTTAAGACGAAGGGAATTACCAACTACTCAAAGGCTCCATGTCTCATCACAGATGCTGTCTTTGGCTCACAGCCTTGCGCAATGTGAACCTGGTAGTAGCCCTTTCGAAGATCCACCTTGGTAAAGTACTTGGCTTGCACAAGTCTATCGAACAAATCAGCAATGAGCGGATATAGCGACCCACTCTACTTCTTTTGGAAAAATACTGGTGCACCGAAAGGTGCCTTTAATGGGCAAACGTGACCAGCATCTAACAGCTCCTTCAATTGTTTCCTGAGATCCTCTAGCTCGGAAGGTGCCATACGATATAGGGAAAATACGGGTGGTGGCTTAGCCCCGGGCTCCAACTCAATCTTGTAATCCACCTCTCTCCTAGGTGGCAAGTGCTTAGGCAACTCCTCAGGCCTGGCATCTTTGTTTTCCTCAAGCAACTTCTTTATGCAAGGCGATACTGTCTCTTGAAAATTCTTGTCTTATTCTAGACTTGCAACCTGCATAGCTGAGAGTTGTGCTTGGATCTGTATGTGTGGCATAGTCACTGTAGGTACCATGCAAGCTCCTTCTCGCTCCATAACCAAGAGATGTTGGAGATATGGGTCGATTAAAGTGTGACAATGTCTAAAGAACTCTTGCCCCAGTATGATGTCAAGGATATCCATAGCGGTTACGATAAAGTTTCTCATACCTTTTCAAGTTCACAATTTGACACCAAATCCATTAGCTACCCCATGAGCATTCTGTATCTCAACATTCACGGTCTTGACGCAAGAGTTGGTTGGAGCAAGCTTCAATTCTAGTCTCTTTGCGGCAACCTCAACCACAAAATTATGAGTTTCTCTAGTATCCACCATTGTACAAGGAGGCTTGTTGTTGATGATGAGATCTACGTACTTATTGCCATTCTTGGTAGGTTGGATAGCTTGCTTCGTGACAACACCATATAATTCAATCATACCCAACTATGCGGTTCCCAGACTCTCTCCTTGTGGCTGCTCCTTCTGCTCATGTACCATGGCATTGAGGCTCTTAAGGTCAAGACAATTCCTGATGCCTTGTGGCCCTCTGCATATATAGCATCCCTTCTTCTCGACCTACGCCATGTAGCCCTGACGGCCTCTTAACTTTTTTAAATCTTGAGTCTTGGAGTATTGTTGCTGTATGTCCTTCACTTTGCCACCATCTCCTCCACCATTGACATTATTAACCTTTGACATCTTTCCATTTCCTTTTTCATGTCTGTCATGCCCGAAATCCATCAATGATTTGGCCTCCACTATGGATTGGTCTATATCCGTGACTTGCCGGTGTTGTAACTCCTGCTTAGCCTAATTTTGCAACCTGTCCATGAAGTGGAACAATAAGTCATCATTGGTAAGGTTTGGAATTTGAAGCATAAGGGTTGTGAACTACTTGACATAGTTACGTATGCTCCCTGTTTGCTTCAATTCCCCAAGCTTGCACCTTGCTTCGTACAAGACATTGGTTGGAAAAACTTTTCACTTGAACGCCGCTTTGAACTGATCACATGTGCTAATAGTACATATATATTTATCCACGTCGGCCATATTTCTTCTCCACCATAGCATGACAGTATTTGATAGGTACAATACCGCAGTGTTGATCTTGGCCTCCTCGTCCCTCAATTTGCCGTGCCTGAAATAGTTCTCCAAGTGCCAAAGGAAGTTTTGTACTTCTTGTACATCATGAACACTGGGAGTTTGGGAGCCTTGATCTTGGCCTCCCTCGTCACAGCAACATTGCTGGCTACCTCGGTCAGGCCAGTATTGACATACTCCTCGAGTCACTCTATCTTTTCCTTCATAGCATCAATAGTACTTAAAGCCTCCATGAGTCTGCACTCTAAAGCAATGATGGTTTGCCTTAGTTTCATATCAGTCGGTGTACGTCCCTCCAAGTCATTCCGAATACTCACAATCTCTTCAAGATCCACCTTCCCCAAGCGTTGGCCAAAGATCTCCATGGTGTTCATCCTTGCGTTCATCTTTATCACCCACTCTTTACTGAGCGAGACATCCTTTAAAAGAACTTCCCTTTCATTCTTGCTCGCCTCAATGGCAGATGGTTCTTAGGATGTAAGTCCTTCGTTTGACACAACCTCAGGTGGCACCTCCTGGCTCTTGTTGCTGGCATTACTCTTTTTGCTACAACCGCTCTTGCCAGCAGCATCCTGGATGATGTCGGCTTGGGCGTTGGCAACGTTAATTTCTCCGCCTTTCGCCATTCCCTTAGTTGAAACCTTCGCTTTGATACCACATTGTCACGTCCTTAGTTATTAACTAAGTACACGTGCAGAACTTGACACCTTGCCCACGTTCTTACTATGCCAAGTCAGCCTTACTACACTCAAGATTGCTAAGAGAATGGAAGAAAGAACGGAAGAGAATTGTCACATGAAGCTTTGTATAAAAGAGAACTTGAATTGTTTTCTTGATTGATGAATTAAAAATGAATGCCCCTATTTATACTTATCACATATGGCTAGTATGTAAATAATAATTGTTCTATAAGTCATTACATATTTACAAATAAGTCCATTCTCTAGAATATTCTACAAACCTAGAAGCCAAGGACTTTCCTAGAAAATCCATAGAATTCTAAGGTCTTCCATGAGTAAGCTTCATATTTCTCTAGAACCTTTTTACAAGTGCATAAATATCTACAGCTTTCCAAGGAAATTATCCATAGTTCTAGAATATTCTACCACGATTTAGTCCCAAACTTATGTAACCCTTCAATATAGTATAATTATATGCCAAATGGCACCTATGTGGCGTGATGACATGGAAGGTCATCATAATTGTGTCTGATTACTGAATATAGGGATGAAGAAGTGGTGACATGACATCTCGGTTAATAATTGACCATTACATTGCTTATGTAATTTTAGAAAAATTCTATGGTCCCAACAGCCACACAAAGTTCCTTCTCTTAGCTGGATCTTGTAAGTGCAACGGTATAAAACCAAAAGGATACAATAGAAACAACTAAATTGACTAGGAAGCAATTTTCTATTTCTTTGACTTTCTCTGAAGTGCGTGTTAATGATTACCTTCCGCAACGGATGATCCACCAGTAGCGACGACCATCATTCCAACCAGGTAGGCCCCTTCTGCCCTCTCTCCCTTCTCTCTCCTCTCTTCATTCTATCCCTTCTTCCTACCCCTTTCTTCTCCTCTTCTCTCCCTCCCTCGCCCTCCTAACCCTAACAGTAATAGTCACGTGCATCTGGTTGGTGTTTTTCTCTCTGTATCTTCCCTCGCTCTCATCTCACTCCTCCCCCTTCTCTCTACTCCTTCTTTCCTCTCCCCCTCTCTCCCTCCCCTGTCTCTCCAACAGTAGCAGTAGTAGTCACCAGCGGATGACTACATATTTGACCGATGATCACCTATATCCCCCTCCCCTCATCTTTTCCTCCACGTTTTCTTCTACTATCCTCAACAACAGCGTCAAACTGGACCGA
Source organism: Nicotiana benthamiana (assembly GCA_034376525.1). Classification (NCBI taxonomy): domain Eukaryota; kingdom Viridiplantae; phylum Streptophyta; class Magnoliopsida; order Solanales; family Solanaceae; genus Nicotiana; species Nicotiana benthamiana. The sequence continues at coordinate 36,639,140 of CM067332.1, read as the reverse complement.
CTGTCGTGCCCCCCTTTTATCTTGAGAAGTTCGGGTTTCGAAATTCTTTGGGACAACTCATTTCCTTTTTGGAATTGGTATGAAAATTTAAGAGTCACCACCTAACGGATTTAGGTATAATAGGGATCCTAAAGCAAATAACTCATAAACAGGTTTACATTACTAGAGATTAGGTAATGGCTCAAAATAACCTTGAGGGGAAGGTTTTAGGTACCTCTTGAGGTCCACAACGGTGGGTCCTGGCCTGAGTCAAGTTAAGTGAATTAGTGTTATAACCAAATACAAGAATTTAAACAAATAGATATTATACATAAAACAAGGAGTAAGGGGGTCCTAGGTTTTTTGGCCTATAGGATCACTTCTGTGCAATACTCGATAAAGTTTCCTCAAATAGAGGTGTTACGTATAGCATTAGCGCAAAAATCATCATATCCTTTACTACCTAATTATCCTTCCATTAGTTATTGTTACATAAATATTTTAATAGCATTGAATACGTATCCTAAGCGTGCACTACCCATCCTTTGCTTGTGGCCTTGGAGGTGCTTAAGACCTCTAATTAAAGTGGTTCTAGACTTACCTATAGTTTTTAAAGGAGAAAACTAAGCGACAAACAAAATTCAAATAGGACCATCACACAAAGAGGAAATTAAGGACTCGTATTTACCTTCATAAATAGGCAAACAATTGCATGCCTCAAATAGTTTTAAGCGATTAAAATCCTCTAGCAGGATATCAATCCTATAGTAGGATATCTAGAGGAGGAAAAATATGCAACAGGTTTATTAAGGCGAAGCAGTAAATGCCTAATCAATTTGCCTATTGATTTTATTACTATCTGAATCTAGGAAGTCTCAAAAAGAAGCAAAACAGCAGTTTTAAATCCAGAAATGAATCAGCCTACAAGATTGCTTAAATGACAACCAGACAGAATTTTTTATAAACCGAGTTCTAAGCTGTAAGCAGTTACTAATTTTATCTTTTAGACCCTACAGACATGATATCTAAGTGTAGAAGAAGTAATCTTAAGACTTTATAGGTATGGTGTCTAAATGAAGAATGGGTTCTGAAAATTCCTATTGACATGGTATCTAAATGTAGAGGTAGTTTTGAAATTTCCTAGAAATGTGGTATCTAAATGCAGGAATGATTCTGAAAATTCCTATTGACATGATATCTAAGTGTAGAAGTTATTTGAAGCTTTATAGGCGTGATTTTGAAAATGCAGATCTGATTTTGAAACTATGCAGGCATGTATTTAGATGCAAACTATTAATATAACAACCTTATAGGCATGGTATCTAAATCCAGTAGTGTGAATCTTGAAAGGATATTCAGACTTATTTTGGTCCTATAGGAATGTTATCTACCCGACATAGTAACAAAATTTACAGATGCCTATAGACATGTTATCTACTGCACACAACAACAGAATATAAGTAACCTATTGACATGATATCTGGCAAATAGTAGTGAAAATATTTGAAAGAAGTGAATACCTAAAGCAAGTTTTCTACCCCATTCTCGTGCAAACATTAAATTAAGCGTAGTTTTCCCCAATTCACTATTACCCCATTTTTATTACAAAAATAGTTATTATAGACCACAAGCAAATGAATAAATTACAAAATATATAACTATAGGAGGCCTGCGGCAGGCCCAATGCATTTGTATAACCCAGGCCTTCAAACCATAACAGCTCCAAAGCTCAAAAATACACATTAACCATTGGAAAAGTACCAAGAACCCAAATCTCTAGTGTGTCAGAGTTTCCAAGGTCTTTCAAAACCCATGGCAATCCTCACACTAGAGAAAAAATGTTCAGAAGCAGTTCATAAAGGATTGGAAACCAGCCCTAATGTGTCAGAGTTCAGAGAAGTCTTATGGATCCTAAGCAGTTCTCACATTGGGGGTGGCAGGACCCTAGTTAACTAAGAGTAGGCATTGAAAATAATCTATGAAAAATAGAAGAAAGTTTTTGTTTTAGAAACATAGTATGGATTACAGAATTGCATATAAGCAAATTACCATATTACAAGAACCACAAGCAACACACAGTTAGCAGAATGAGTTTAGCCTTGAACTCCAACAATCAACAACAGACAGGGTAAAGTAATAACAAGGTTTCACATGGCCTTAATCCATTAGCTATTGCTAGGTGAATATATAAGTATATATTAATCGGAGAACATCATGCTGCAATCAGACAATCATACATAAAGGTGACAAAGTTGAGGGCATAGAAATCAAGAATTAATCAAGAGTTTATTAAGGATAAATACTTAAAACATGACAGAAATCATGCTAGTTGAGAAACAAATAGAAATATGTCTAATTACATAAAGGCAGACTTGCTGAAAACAAGAAACACATAGGTATAATTTCATGTAAGTAGGCATGCTAATTAAGAGTAATGAACATGAGAACATAGGTCTAATTACATAGAAGTAGGCATGACGATTAAGATCAATAAGCATGAAACATATAGGTCTAATAATATAGCCTGTTGAGTGATGGCAGAAATGGAGACATACCAGTCAAGAGATAGTAAATAGGAGGACGAGAACAAGTGGAGTCCAATAGTCTAGCCTTGGCTTTCCGCCAGCTAGACAATGCAGCAAGCACAAACAATAAAAAAGATCACAACGAAAAGTGTGTGTGAGTAAGAATTTGTTGTGTAGGTGTAACTTTCTGGGTGTGTTAATGTAAGTTTCCGAGAATGGTGGAAGATTTATATAGCATTCAACAGAGTAAACATATAAGGCAAGGAAAATTAATCGCATATAAATAAAGTATGCAAATTAATTAACCAGTCAGTTAGGGCTAAGCATAATCAATTAATAAGACAGAATCCAGGAGTATAACTTAAATTAGGGAGAATCTCATACGAAATTAGTTAGGAGGCAGGTGATCAATAAGTCTAAAGACCTTTCATAGGTCTGTTAAAACAATCAGAATCTGAAAATTGGGCTAGCAATATAACTAAGGAAAGTAGTTCTAATCATGAGTCACAAATAAGGAAAAAAAAGTAAGAGGCTGACTAAGGCTTGAAATCACAGGGAAAACCCATGGAACGGAGGGTTTCCGGTGACAACAACTAGGGTTAGGGACATTTTCAGAGAGAATGGAAAAGAAAAGGGAAACATGGGTAGTGGGTTTAGACGAATGACTAAGGTTAGAGGGTAGCTGGTGTAATTAAAAAGGCAATTAATCCTAGACCGTTGATCTTTTGAGATCAACAGCTAGGATTCGATCTAAATGTTAGGCGGGTTAAAAGATGAGCCGGGGTATTTGGGCTATAAATTTAATTGGACTGGGGGTAAAATTTGGACTAGGTCCGAAATTAAAGATAACTAAAAGAGTCTATTTGTTAAATAGCCAATTCATCTGATAAATAATTTATAAAATAGCTAACAAATGAAAAAATGATATTTATGCGTAAAAATAATTTAAAATAATTACTTGATTTCATAAAAATAAAAAATATCATTTTCTTGTTAAATAAAATAATTATGCACTCATGGATTATTATTGCAAAATATGCAATTATAATCTCAAAAATGCAATTAAAATATTTGAACATTTAAGTGAGCATAAATGATAAATTTAGATGATTAAATTATCCTAAAGTAATATGAGGCATAATTTTTGAATATTACATTTTAAAATACAGAAATAAATTGATTTAAGGCCCTTAAAAATTATAGAAAATTTTTTAAAAAGACTAGAGCGTATTTGTAAATGCATGTACAATATTTTGAAAGTATGTAAGCATATAAAAAGTATATGAGGGAAAACTTGGGTATCAACAGCTGCCTATCTAACCCGGGAAGGATGAAAAAGTTTTCAGGTAAAGAAATGATGACCAATTTTGACTGAATGGGATGTTTTGAAAAATTGAGGCCAAACCCTGATCTTGGAGCTGCCTACATATCCTTGATTTTAAAGAAATCTGGCCATGTGTAGTTCTGGACCCAACGGTGAATAAGGCTGATGGATTTGTTATAATAATGATGGTAAGTTTTAGAAAAGGTTCTTTTGTGAAGGGCAATATCGTATGGACTTATTATTATGAGACTTGAGTGTAACAAATGCATTATTTGGCAGATATTTGAATGGTCACAGAATTAGGTAGGATTAATGGGACTCGATTATGCTTGAAATAATGGCAAGTTACAAAGAGAAACCGAAAGGGTATGGGCGGAAATTAGAGCGAAGGTTGCTCATGTTTGATGAATGGTTACCTCCTAGATTACTTGTAAAACTTAAAACAAATGTGTCCCCTAAGTCACCTGTCCTAGACGGACCCAACCCCTGTGTTGAGTCCCCCTAAGTTAAATGCATGATGCAAATAAACGTTCCTACTAGGGATCTGGCATGAAGTTTTGTTATCCTAAGTTAGAACCTTGGTACAGGGTATAGGCTGTGCACCCAAGCGGAAAACTCGAGTCGGGGAGGGGGCTACGTACCGGGAACCAAAAGGCCATCCGGCTTAGTAGCTTGTCGGGCCTCTTTCTTATTTCAGGCATGGCAATAACAGAATAGGGAGTCTCAACCCGTAAGCACATCCCTGGAGGTGAGAAGTGAAGGGTTTCATAGCAGTTCATATATACAGTTCAGATAATATCAAAGCAGTAAAACATGTGGCACTTAGCACAGAACAAGTAAGCAAATCAGAAGAAGCAAAATATAACAGTTATTGTAAGCTCAAATCTTGAACCCTAAACCAGAGATTCTGGGCTCTCCTTCCATCCCCAGCGAAGTCGCCAGAGCTGTCACGCCTCCTTTTCACACGGTTACCCCGAAGGATGACATGTATAAGGGAGTTTTTCCAATTAAAGTGACATTATTCGAAATGGGATTAACTATTTATTTAAGAGTTGCACTTCGGATAGGTTAGGTTTTTGGTGTCCCAAGTCACCGGTTTATTTAGAATCCCAAATCGAGAAAATTTATTTGACTGCCCAAATGGAGTTTGCGAACCAGAAATTCTTGAGTAAGGAATTCTGTTGACCCGAGGGAAGGTGTTAGGCACCCTTGGATCCCGTGGTTCTAGCATGGTCGCTTAAACTATTATAAATGACTAAGAATCTATTTTTTATAATTGTTCAAACCTATAGTACAATTTTAAAGTTATTAACCGCTTGATGTCATTTTAGGAATATTTATAACGTTATTAAAACACTCCTCGAACCACGTCACATAAATGCACTCGGGTTCTCGACACATTTTAACATCGTTGAGACTTGGATTTGGGTTACATAAATGCGCCCCCGAGCTTAGGAAGATATTTTATTAATAAATTCGTGCCTATAGCAACTACTCGTTTAGAAGTTCGTGGAAGGCTGTGAAATTCGCTAAACAGCACTTCCAACATTCTATGTATTTTATTAAGTTCAAGAGCCTCAGGTAGTATTTGATTAAGTTAGTGTGGCTCACTTTATTTTATAAAGGAAAACTAAAGCATACTACACTTTTCTATTATGCTTGTATCTAAAATGTCCTAATAATTTTATACATGAGTAATGCATTTAGAGAGACTCAACCTTTACATTTACAACCTTATTCATGACTGGTCATGTAACTTGGGATTCATCTATTCCCAGCCCAGGAAAAGTACATTATTCACGTTATGAATACTAACAGTTGGGCCTTCCGATAAAGTCCAGAAACACTGGATTATGAGTCCAATTTAGGAAAAATAATAGCAACATTTAAACGATTGTATTACAGTTGCAAAAGTATATGAGTGATCATGCTGAAGCATACTAAAGGTAGTTTAAAAGCAGATGATGGGAATGATTTACGTTAATAAGTCATAATTCAGATTTCAATTTTAGTATTTAAAGAAAATCTGAAGTACTCATCATTCGGGGTATATTCATATATAGTTGTTGGCTCATTACTACGTCCCCATTCATAGATGCTAAGTAAAATCATGAACTAGGCTAAGTGAAAGTCAACATACAGTCCAGCGTTTTTTTACAAGTTTATAGACATTACAATATTAGAAAGGCTACTGAAAGGTGAATTACACTTATAATATGAAATTGATGTATAGAAATGTTATTGTCTTCATTATCAGCTTGTAATCTCGAATGTACAGGTCTATTGCTTCTCAGATTTTTGAGTGAGGATTGATACCTGGAATTTCAGCAGGAAAGAAAGCATATGAGCAAAGTTAAGCAAGTAGCAAAGCAAGCAACAACCAATAAACCAGTAAAAACCCAGAAATTCAGGGGATTTTGAGAAAAACAAATAGTACGAATTGATCTCTACAGCAGCTCGACATGCACATCCAGTCAGTCCATTGTCAACTTGTTTTCAAGGAAAGTTCAATCAGAAGAAAACATCTTAAAGAGGATTTCTCAAGAATGTATGAGAGTGTAATGTATATTTTATCTGTTCTAAATCTTTAAGAGCCTGAAGAAAAATCAACTCGATAAAAATATTAAAAAGTCTCCCTCGAAGTGATCAGATTGTCCCCTTTTATAACTTAAACCTTAGGGAACATCAGTTTCTTTGTTTTTCTTTAAGTCCCTTATCCAATTTTTAGTTTTGCCTAAACAGTCCTTGGTTTTCTGACTTGTGCCTCATGTTTTGAGGTAGAAATTATACTTAGACCCCTCACTAGAATTTTCTAGGAGTTTGTGATATTATTCCCTATATTCAAATGCCCTTAATACCACTGTCCTTTTTCCTAATTACTTGCCTAAGGGTTTTAACCTTGGCTCTCATCTATTTGGTCAAATTTGACCCTAGTTAGTTGCTTCAAGTTATAGTCCAAAATCAAAGTATGAATTACAGACTCAATTATGCAAAAATAAACAATTAAAGAGTTTAAAAATTTAATCAATGTGACTCATGGATTAAAGCAAGTATCTCTATGTGGGTTTTACACTACTCAGTAACAAGGATGAAACCAATTATCACAACTTTCAGAATCATATGGATAGTCATGGAAAATTAGACACCTAATGGGTGGGCATGGATGTTTTTATATGAGAACACCAATGAACCAAAACAATCAGAAAAGAAAACCAATCAACTATACAGGATATATAAGGATGACCAAATTATAACACTCACCAGAAAACTAAAGGCAATTAAAGTAATAGGTAACGGAGATTAAGCACTCAGAATATACATAAATAAAAAATCCAAGAAATTAAAACAAGAGTGGTATCAGAAGTCAAAAAATTCAAAAAGGAAATAAAGAAACTTAGCCTAACAAATGCAAATACAGAAAATCAAATAACTAGAAAAAGAACCATGACAAATATAAGACTCTAAATGGATACGCCTACTCAGAATTTTTAGACATGATATAAAAACTGAGAAGTTCAATTAAAGATGAGTATTTAACAACCATTCAGAATTTTCTAGAGATGAACAAATGAAAAGTCAGGAGACAGGGATGCACATAGGAGCATACTACTCGGGAAGATCTTGAAGGTGAAACATAGAAGACAAATGAATTCGAACAAGTAACACTAAAGAAATCCAAAAGAATAGTAGGCAATGATGACTACTTTGAACGTTTGAAGATGAGAATGTAGAAAACAAGTAAAATTAGAGAAAGCAAAGTAATAAAACAAGAAATACATAAAAAAGCACGAGTATTAACAACAATTAGAGCAGAGGAAACTTAGCTTTCTTGCTCGTGCAACCCTAAAAATAGGGTTCTCAAACTTCCAGATCTCTAACCTATTCTGAGAGGTCCTTTGGCCTCCTAAGGTCTTTGCCTCTCATAATGGAGAGGGAAAATATGCTTTCGGGGGGGGGGGGGGGACTGGTTCGGAGACCTAGTGGGGTTTTTAGATTGTATTTTCAGTCACGTCCAATGGTGTTTGAGGGTTGTGGGTAGCAAAGTCGTGATCGGGAAGGTAAGACGGTCACCTGAGACCAATTACACGGGGTCCCAGTGAGATTTAGGGTTTGGGGTTTTCAATTTGATATTTGAGATGATCTATTAGGATTCGAAGGAGGTAGTTTAGATGGCTTGAAATCGAGGGGGAAGGTGGTTCAAGGGTGTTATTTTGGGTTGGTTTAGGGTTGGGTCACTGGAGACGGTGGTGCCGGCAAACCTTCTGTCAAATATTCAAAGTTTGGTTCTTGTTTGAAGGAAACTAACGATGGGAAGGGAAAGAAGGGGTCGAGGTGTTCTGATGGTGTAGTTCTGAGGCCGTTTGGTGACTGGCCGCCAATGTGAGGCAATTTCTAGCGGCGGCGTTAGGGTGGTTAAGGGGTGGTAGATGGTGATGAAGAGGTGGTGCCGGGGTGGTGGTATATCGGTGTTATAGGTACGAGGAGATGTATATTTTGTCTCTGAATATACAGAGACGTTTGGACATATATATGGGGCTTGGTAAGTGGCTTCAAAATCGTTAGATGGCTTGTGATCAACGGTAGGATGAATTGCCCCAAAACGCTGTTGTTTTGGGGCGTCTTTTGTGGACTAGGTTGGAGACGGCCAATTAGGCTGGGTCTTGGGAAGTTTTACGGGTAAAATTGATTTGGGCTACCCAGGTTTGGCCCAATTGTAGCCAGCCTGGGTGGTTTATTAGGAAAATCCACTTTGTTTTTGTTTTATAATTTGTTTTTAATTCCTAATTGCATTTTTAAAAATTCTAATTGAGCTCAATCAACCCAATAACTACCCATTGTGCAAAATAAATAAAAATGAAACAAATGAAAATTAACCACAAAAATGCAAAACAATTAAAATGCCGGAAATACTACTTGATTTTTTGTGATTTTTTGTATTTTGCCAAATAACCTTAATTACCAATTAATCTAACAAACTATGAAATTATATCCTAAATGCTTGCGCAATTCTGTATATATATATATATATATATATATATATATATATATATATATATATATATATATATATATATATATATATATATATATATATATATATATATATATATATATATATATATATATATATATATATATATATATATATATATATATATATATATATATATATATATATATATATATATATATATATACTATATATGTATATATATATATATATGTATATATATGTATATATGATTTTGTTAGATAATACGCTTAACGCTAGAGGGGGGGGGGGGTGAATAGCGTTATAATTAAATTTAGCGTAAACTTGCGGAAATTAAAATTTGCAGGAAATAAATAAGTGCGTTAAATAAACAAAAGGAAAGAACACACCGATGTATTCTGGTTCACCACAACACGTGGCTAGTCCAGTCCCCGAGAGACTCTCTCGAGATTTTCCACTAACTTGTCAAGCTTACGGGTGCTCAACAAACCTTTACAACTTAAGGACACACGCCTTAACACCTTTGCTCGGAGATACAACACTCCAAGACTTCAACCAAGGAAACACAAGTTCCTTACAACAAGAGAATCACAATTCTCTTACAAGTGTACAAAACACTAAAACACTCAAACAAAACACTCCTTAATGAGTAGATATGAGTAAAAGAAGTAAGCTCAAGATCACAACAACTTTGGACAAGAATATGGCTCTCAAAACTTATGTAATGAATATAAAATGATTAGCAATAGAGTATGCAAGCATATAGCAATTCTATGATCAGTTGTTGTGTGTTATTGTGTTTAAAACACTGAAATGAAGCTGTATTTATAGTTGAAAAACTTGGCATTACCGTTGCCTAATTGCCAATTAAGAGTTGCTAATTTTACTGAATGACAATCGATTGTCAAGATGCCACAATCGATTGTCAAGATGCCACAATCGATTGTTTGCCAATCGTTCCAGAAATCAATCCCAGATTTTACGCGTAACAATCGATTATCCAAGATCAACAATCGATTATTAGCAACGTTCAAAAAATCATTTCCAGATTTTACGTAAAACAATCGATTATACAAAATCAATAATCGATTATTCAGCAACGTTCAAAAAATCCTTTCCAGATTTTAATTTCAACAATCGATTGTACAAAATCAACAATCGATTACCTGACGGTATTTGAAAACTTTACGACAACGGTCAGCTTCACAATCGATTGTGCAATGTTAACAATCGATTATTTATCAGACTTTGAAAATCATTTTAGACATTGCCTCTTGACAATCGATTGTTATATACTCACAATCGATTATTTAATAACTTTGGAAAAGTCTGGAAGACACTGCCTCAACACAATCGATTGTCATATGTTCACAATCGATTATTTTGTGACTTTGAAAAATCTGATGGACACTGTCTCTTCACAATCGATTGTCATTAACTTCACAATCGATTATTCTGAGTTTTGAAAAACTTTGATGTACACTGCCTCATCACAATCGATTGTCATGCAGGTTTGAAAAACCTGATGCTCACTGCCTTAACACAATCGATTGTCATTAGTTCACTATCGATTGTCATGCAGTCTTAGCTTAACATAATCGATTATCATAAGTACATAATCGATTATCTTAGTCCAGATTTTAGAGGCATGTTTAAAAATCATTTTGACTAAAGTAAATATGCATGATTTAAAATCATTTAGCATTAAATTAAATATGCATGATTTTGTAAAAATAATTTTTCGAGAGAAGCCATGTCATGAGTCAAGTTGTCGGATCAAGATCACAATTAAGAATGACTCATGTAAAATTATAAAACTTGGTCTGTGCTTGAATCTCGTTATATATATATCAATTGTGCGCTTGTACTTGAGCTTCTCCATATGTCAATTTGCGCTTGTTTGTCATTCATCAAAACCTACACATATGAACACACGTTTTAGTATAATGCTTTGAGAACGTGTTTCCAACAATTTCCCCCTTTTTGATAATGGCAAACTTTACGCGGGATATGCAAATTAGACAATTCATAATGACGATTTAAGACAAGCAAATATATGCAACAAGTATGCAAAATTAGTTCCCCCTCAATATATGAATTCCCCCTCAATTAATAAGAATTGAGAGTGCATACCCGTTAATAAGAATTGAGAGTGCATACCCGTTATCTTCCCCCTTTTGCCATTAGCAAAAAAAAATGTAATAAGATGCCAAAGATGTAAATAAAGCTTGTTTATTTATTGGAAAGAAACGTGATTAGTTAAAGAGAGTACAATAACTCAAGTAATAGCAGTACAATCGATGATTGATACGAGATAATCGATTATTAGACGACAGAAACCGATTTTTCTGAAGAAGACTTGATTATTGCGCGTCATGCTTTATAATTCCCCCTACCTTTAGGGCGATACCTGCAAAAATTCGTTAGACGTCTCCGACGCTCAAGTTAGAAATCATGTAAAATAAAAAGATGCAATGCATGACTTAGATCAACGTGGAGTCAAGAATCCCGAGTTCACTACGAATTCGGAAGAAGGACTCTTTCTCTAAGGGCTTTGTAAAGATGTCGGCCAATTGATCTTTGGTTTCAACAAATTCGATTTCGACATCGCCCTTGAGAACGTGATCTCTTATAAAATGATGTCTAATTTCAATGTGTTTTGTTCGCAAATGAAGAACGGGGTTCTTTGTCAAGCATATGGCACTAGTATTATCACATCTAAGAGGGATATGATTAAGACTTAGGCCATAGTCCAAGAGTTGTTGTTTCATCCAAAGGATTTGAGCGCAACAACTCCCCGCGGCTACATATTCAGCCTCGGTTGTGGACAATGCAACACTTACTTGTTTATTGCTAAACCAAGAAACGAGAGAGCTACCGAGCAAATGGCAAGTGCCGCTAGTGCTCTTGCGGTCCAATTTGCATCCAGCAAAATCGGAGTCGGAATAGCCAATGAGTTGGCATGAAGAACCTTTGGGGTACCGTAGACCCACATTTGTAGTACCAATGAGGTACTTCAAAATCCGTTTTACCGCAGTAAGGTGAGACTCCTTCGGACACGATTGATAACGGGCGCATAAGCACACGCTAAACATGATGTCCGGACGACTAGCAGTAAGATAAAGAAGAGAGCCAATCATACCTCGATACTTCTTAGTGTCGACTTCCTTACCTTTCTCATCTTTGTCTAGATGATCGGATGTGCTCATGGGAGTCGCCATTGCTTTTGCATTGTTCATTTCGAATCGTTTCAGCAATTCTTTGCAATATTTGGCTTGGCAAATGAACGTACCTTCTTTCATTTGCTTTACTTGTAATCCCAAAAAGAATGTTAACTCACCCATCATAGACATCTCAAATTCGCTTGTCATTAAATCGGAAAATTCCTTGCATAAGACATTGTTAGTAGCACCAAATATGATATCATCCACATATATTTGAACTAATAAAAATCATTGTTTTTATGCTTAACAAAATGGGTGGTGTCAACTTTCCCCCTAATGAAATCATTTTCCAATAGAAATTTACTCAATCTTTCATACCAAGCTCGGGGAGCTTGTTTTAAACCGTAAAGAGCCTTTTTGAGTTTAAAAACGTGATCGGGAGATTTAAAATCTTCAAAACCGGGGGGTTGTTCAACATAAACTTCTTCTTGAATAACACCATTTAGAAAAGCACTTTTCACATCCATTTGATATAAATTGAAATTCATAGAAGAGGCAAATGCGAGTAATAGACGAATAGCTTCTAATCTAGCTACGGGAGCATATGTTTCTTCATAGTCAATACCCTCTTCTTGATTATAGCCTTTTGCTACAAGCCTAGCTTTGTTTCTAGTGATTACACCATTTTCATCTATTTTGTTTCGAAAAACCCATTTCGTACCAATTATGGTATGATTTTCGGGTCTTGGCACCAAATCCCAAACGTCATTCTGTTTGAATTGGTTAAGCTCCTCTTGCATTGCCAAGGTCCAAAACTCATCCCCAATTGCTTCGGAGATGGTTGTTGGTTCAATTTGAGAAACAAAAGCAGTATGACCTAAGGCGTTTTTAAGGGAGTTTCGAGTACTTACCTTTTCTCCGGCGTCGCCAATTACCTGTTCGAGTGGATGATCTTTGATTGTCCTCCACTCGTTAGGCGTTTTCGTTTCATTCTCCAATTGTGGCGCTTCCTCCGTTGGTTGTTCCAAGATTTCATCTTTATTTTCCTTAGGCGTTTCCTCTTGTATTTTGTCTTTCAAGCTATCTAAAATAGCTGCAAGATCAAAACTGGAATCCTTTCTCGCCAAGCGAGCATTATTTTTGGAAAATACAACATGAGGGGATTCCTCCACAGTTTCGGTTCTTTTATTAAAAACCCTATATGCTTTGCTACGTGAAGAGTAACCAATGAAAATTCCCTCATCGGACTTAGCATCAAATTTTCCCAATTGATCTTTTCCATTGTTATGAATAAAAACTTTACAACCGAATACTCTAAAATGGGAGATATTTGGTTTTCTTCCCTTGTAGAGTTCATAAGGGGTCTTCATGAGTATTGGCCTTATGACTACTCTATTTAAGATGTAGCATGTGGTACTCACGGCATCCGCCCAAAAATGTTTGGGAATCTTAGCCTCTTCGAGCATGGTTCTAGCCATCTCTTCGAGACACCTAATTTTCCTTTCCACCACCCCATTTTGTTGTGGTGTTCGTGGAGCGGAAAAGGTATGCTCGATACCGAGTTCGTCACAAAAGTCCGCAAAGAGATTGTGATCAAACTCTCCCCCATGATCACTTCTAATTGAAGTGACGGTTGTTTGCTTTTCGTTTTGAACACGTTTAAGGAAATAATTAAAATTTTGAAAAGCATCACTTTTATGGGCAAGAAATAAAGTCCAAGTAAATCTGGAATAATCATCAACAATAACAAAGGCATAACGATTTCTTCCTAGACTTTCAATGCGAGATGGTCCAAATAAATCCATGTGAAGCAATTGCAATGGTCTAGTAGTTGAAACAATGTTTTTCGATTTTAAAGATGCTTTTGTTTGCTTCCCTTTTTGACAAGAATCACAAATAGAGTCATATTCAAATTTCAAATTGGGAAGACCAATAACTAAGTTTTGTGAAATCAATTTGTTCAAAAGATGCATGTTTATATGTGCTACTCTACGATGCCATAGCCAAGTATCATCCTCTTTGCTCATAAGGCAATCCACATATTCGGGTGAGGAATTAGCAAGATCAACCATATAAATATTATCCACTCTAAAACCACGAAGGATAATTTTGAAATCGCTACGTCTAAATACTAAGCATTCATCCGAATCAAATAAGGCAAGATTTCCCTTGTCATATAATTGACTTATGCTCAAGAGATTATGCTTTAAACCTTTAACAAGTAATATATGCTTAATAGAGGAATTTTCATCCTTACCGACCGATCCGATGCCAATAATCTTTCCTTTATTGTTATCCCCAAAAATCACACTTCCTCCTTCTTTGTGTTCTAGTTGAAGGAATTTGGATTCGTCTCCCGTCATGTGCTTGGAGCATCCACTATCAAGGTACCATAGTGCACTTGATCCCTTCAAACATACCTACAAAACAAATTAATGCGTTTTAGGTACCCATGCCATTTTGGGTCCTTGAGGGTTAGGCATATTAGAATGATGCGATTGAGTGATATGTCTATGTCGTGTAAAACATGCAGGAGCAATATGACCAATGCGTCTACAGTAATGACAAGTCACGTTGGGGTTATGCATCCTTCTAGGTTCATAGTAACTTGATGGACGAAAATGATTTACTCTATTTTCATTATGACTATTGCGCATTTCATGAGAACCATTTCTCCTACTATTAGTTCTAAAATGAGCAGCATTTCTAGAGTAATGGTCATGTCTAGATGTTCTAAAAGGTTCAACACTCCTTCTAGTGTTTGGCCTAGAATATGCATCATTTCTAGGGTAGTCATTTCTAGGTGGTAAGTTATTTCTAGGTCTTCTAAAATGTTCAACATTTGGTCTAGCATGCATATTTGTTCTAGGATTGCTATTTCTAGGATAAGCATTTGTTTTATTCATCCTAGGTTGAGCCTTAGGTGGTTGGGGTTTGGCTTCAACCTTTTCTTTAGGCTCATTCTTAAAGCCTATGCCATGCTTGGTTGATTTCAAATTAACAAGGACCTTATTCAAATTTTTGTGAGAAGAATTAAACTTATCTAAGGTACCTTTAAGTCTATCTACCTCATTTTTGAGATGCATGCAAGAAGAACAATTTTTAATAGAACTTTCGGGCTTGTCGGCGCTTCTTTTTCCGAAAAACTTGTTTTCCTCTTTCAGCTTCTCATTTTCTAAAACCAATTTTTCTAAATCCTTTTCTTTCAAAGAAAGCTGTTTTTGAAAATCTTTTTCTTTTAGAGAAGCATTTTCTTTTATGCTCTTGACAGTTTTTGAAGCCTTAATAAATTCAGTATATAGCTCATCAAAAGCAGTTCGCATTTCTTCAAGAGTAAAGAAGTTTTTAGAAGAGATTTGACATACCTCATCTTGCTTGTCTTCTTGCGCCATAAGACAAAGGTTTGCGGCTTCGTCTTCGTCTTCTTCGCTTGACTCATCTCCGGAGTCTCCTCCCCAAGAAATGTATGCACGTTGCTTCTTAAAATGTTTCTTCTCCTTTTTGATGTTTGGGCAATTTGATTTGATGTGCCCGGTTTCACCGCATTCATAGCACTTTATTTGTTCGCCTTGCTTTTTGCCCATTCGTTCATACTCCTTTCGCATGAACTTTTGAAATCTTTTGATAACGAGTCCAAACTCGTTGTCTCCGTCCTCATCAACTTGAGGTTGGCTTGTGCTTGCCTTATGAGCGATTCTTTGCCTCCTTTGATCATCAACAAGAGGGTTAAGTATAGTAGATTCATAAGTCTTAAGATTACCTCTTAATGCATCGATGGTGACATTTGAGACGCCAATGGACTCTTGAATCGCGTCGGCCTTTGATCGCCATGCCGGAGTGAGACTTCTAAGAATATTTCGAACAAGTTCTCTATCCGTGAATGTCTTCTTGAGAGCATGTAGATCATTTATGATTATTGAAAATCGTTCAAACATTTCATCCACCTTTTCACCTTCCTTCATGTGAAATAATTCATAAGCATGGGTTAGGAAATCAATTTTGGCTTCCCTTACCTGGTCCGTACCTTCGTACGTAATTTCCAGCTTGTCCCACATTTCCTTCGCCGTTGTGCAACACGATATTTTCCTGTAATCGTCAGCATTTACAGCACAATATAATAAATTAATTGCTTTAGCATTATTTTGCACCTTTCGGATATCATCCGCGTCATATTCTTCTTCGGACTTGGGAACCCATTCGGTTTCAACCTTTTTGGTTGGAATTTGATTTCCCTTCGTTATCACCTTCCAGAGATGAAAGTTGTTTGCTTGAACGAAGATTTTCATCCTCTCCTTCCAGTACGTATAGTTTGTACCGTTGAATAGAGGTGGTCGTGTGGAGCATTGTCCTTCATCAATTCCTGCAAAAGAGTCACGAGTAGAAGCCATGGACGGTTCTCTCAAACTGTTAAGTCTTCAGAGAGTTGGGCTCTCATACCAATTGTTAGATAATACGCTTAACGCTAGAGGGGGGGGTGAATAGCGTTATAATAAAATTTAACGTAAACTTGCGGAAATTAAAATTTGCAGGAAATAAATAAGTGCGTTAAATAAACAAAAGGAAAGAACGCACCGATGTATTCTGGTTCACCACAACACGTGGCTAGTCCTGTCCCCGAGAGACTCTCTCGAGATTTTCCACTAACTTGTCAAGCTTACGGGTGCTCAACAAACCTTTACAACTTAAGGACACACGCCTTAACACCTTTGCTCGGAGATACAACACTCCAAGACTTCAACCAAGGAAACACAAGTTCCTTACAACAAGAGAATCCCAATTCTCTTACAAGTGTACAAAACACTAAAACACTCAAACAAAACACTCCTTAATGAGTAGATATGAGTAAAAGAAGTAAGCTCAAGATCACAACAACTTTGGACAAGAATATGGCTCTCAAAACTTATGTAATGAATATAAAATGATTAGCAATAGAGTATGCAAGCTTATAGCAATTGTATGATCAGTTGTTGTGTGTTATTGTGTTTAAAACACTGAAATGAAGCTGTATTTATAGTTGAAAAACTTGGCATTACCGTTGCCTAATTGCCAATTAAGAGTTGCTAATTTTACTGAATGACAATCGATTGTCAAGAAGCCACAATCGATTGTTTGCCAATCGTTCCAGAAATCAATCCCAGATTTTACGCGTAACAATCGATTATTAGCAACGTTCAAAAAATCATTTCCAGATTTTACGTAAAACAATCGATTATACAAAATCAATAATCGATTATTCAGCAACGTTCAAAAAATCCTTTCCAGATTTTAATTTCAACAATCGATTGTACAAAATCAACAATCGATTACCTGACGGTATTTGAAAACTTTACGACAACGGTCAGCTTCACAATCGATTGTGCAATGTTAACAATTGATTATTTATCAGACTTTGAAAATCATTTTAGACACTGCCTCTTGACAATCGATTGTTATATACTCACAATCGATTATTTAATAACTTTGAAAAAGTCTGGAAGACACTGCCTCAACACAATCGATTGTCATATGTTCACAATCGATTATTTTGTGACTTTGAAAAATCTGATGGACACTGTCTCTCCACAATCGATTGTCATTAACTTCACAATCGATTATTCTGAGTTTTGAAAAACTTTGATGTACACTGCCTCATCACAATCGATTGTCATAAGGTTCACAATCGATTGTCATGCAGGTTAGAAAAACCTGATGCTCACTGCCTTAACACAATCGATTGTCATTAGTTCACAATCGATTGTCATGCAGTCTTGGATTAACATAATCGATTATCTTAGTCCAGATTTTAGAGGCATGTTTAAAAATCATTTTGACTAAAGTAAATATGCATGATTTAAAATCATTTAGCATTAAATTAAATATGCATGATTTTGTAAAAATAGTTTTACGAGAGAAGCCATGTCATGAGTCAAGTTGTTGGATCAAGATCACAATTAAGAACGACTCATGTAAAATTATAAAACTTGGTCTTGTGCTTGAATCTCGTTATATATATATATCAATTGTGCGCTTGTACTTGAGCTTCGTCATATGTCAATTTGCGCTTGTTTGTCATTCATCAAAACCTACACATATGAACACACGTTTTAGTATAATGCTTTGAGAACGTGTTTCCAACAGATTTTTTATGCATGCATTAATGAAAACACACTGACACACGGAATTAAATCCTCAAAATAAATATTTAAGAGAAAAAATCCTAAACTTCAGAAACCAGTAGGAGTCATCTCAACGGGGTAAAAATCACCTGCTCACAGCTGCCCCTCTTTGCTCGGAAACACGAAGAGTTTTTGTGCAAAGACAAGTGTGTAAACATGAGCGATTTTCATCCGAATGAATACTCCGTGTGAAGCGTTTTAAAATGTTTCTAACCGAACCTCACTTTAAAGATTGCCTACATACCTTCGGCGATAAAGGAATCAGGTCAGTGTAGTTCTGGAGGTTTTGGTAGCTGGGACTACCGTGGGTTGTGATTTCACTATTGTTGCTGCTGCTACTACTTACCAACCCTTTATTCTAAAAGAAAAACAACAACTAAGCTAGCTAGTTCTATCATCTTAGAGTTACAAAATTCCTATTCATGAGTCTCTTGAAACTTGATCTCGAGTCTTGGCTAGTTCTTGTAGTAGACTTCGATCTGAATCTTAATGCTCGTTAGCTACAACTGCTGGTTTATTCTTCAATTTTGAAACAAGGGAGGGCAGGTGGGTCTCTTTTGTTCTTTTCCACTTATCATTATTTTGGATTAAAACTCCCTCTTCCGTCCATCTCGAATTCTGTGCCTTGGAGTACAACCTGCTCGGACACCAAAAAAAAACAAACGAACGAAATTATCTTCCCCAGTTTCCATTGGAAAATTTTTTGAGTTATTTGCAACACAAATCTAAACTATTTTACTGAAAATAATAAAAATAAGGATTGCGTATCTTTTGGACTGCTTGACAAGTTATGCTGGGAAGGAAAAATGGTCCCTGCGAGGGGTGGGAGGAGATCCATGGGTTTTGAAAAAATTCCTGGGTTATGCCAGGGGAATTCACGGGCTATGCTGGGATGGATGGAAAAATCCTGGGTTATGCCAGGGAAATCCATGGGTTATACCGGGAGTTGAAAAAAAACTCCTAGGATATGCTAGGGAGATCCACGGGTTATGCGGGGATAGATGGAAAATTCCTGGGTTATGCCAGGTGAATCCGCGGGTTATGCTGGGATGAATGGAAAGTTCTTGGGTTATGCCAGGGGAATCCGTGGGATATGCCGGGATTGAAAGAAAACTCCTAGGTTATGCTAGGGAGATCCACGAGTTATACCGGGATGGATGGAAAATTTCTGGGTTATGCCAGAGGAATCCGCGGGTTATGCCGGGAGTTGAAAGAAAAACTCCTAGGTTATGCTAGGGAGATCCACGAGTTATGCCTGGATGGATGGAAAATTCCTGGGTTATGCCAGGAGTTTAAAGAAAAACTCCTAGGTTATGCTAGGGAGATCCACGGGTTATGCCGAGATTAATGGAAAGTTCCTGGGTTATGCCGGGATGAATGGATAATTCCTGGGTTATTCCAGGAGAATCCACAGGTTATGCCAGGATAAAAAGAAAACTCCTAGGTTATGCCAGGGAGATCCATGGGTTATGCCGGGATGGATGGAAAATTTCCTGGGTTATGCCAGGGGAAATCGCGGGTTATGATGGGAGTTGAAAGAAAAACTTCTATGTTATGCTAGGGAGATCCACAGGCTATGCCGGGATTAATCGAAAGTTCCTGGGTTATGCCAGGGGAAATCCACGGGTTATGAAGGAATGAATGGAGAACTCATGGGTTATTCCAGGGGAATCCACGGGTTATGCCGGGATTGAATGAAAACTCCTAGGTTATGGTTGGGAGATCCACGAGTTATGCCGGGATGGATGGGAAATTCCTAGGTTATGCCAGGGGAATCCGCGGGTTATGCCGGGATTGAAAGAAAACTCCTAGGTTATGCTAGGTAGATCCACGGGTTATGCCGGGATGGATGGAAAATTCCTAGGTTATGCCAGGGGAATCCGCGGGTTATGCCGGGATTGAAAGAAAACTCCTAGGTTATGGTAGGGAGATCCACGGGTTATGCCGGGATGGATGGAAAATTCCTGGGTTATGCCAGGGGAATCCGCAGGTTACAGCGGGAGTTGAAAGAAAAACTCCTAGGTTATGCTAGGGAGATCACGGGTTATTCCGGGATTAATGGAAAGTTCCTGGGTTTTGGCAGGGGGAATCCACCTGTTATGCCGGGATGGATGGAGAATTCCTGGGTTATGTTAGGGGAATCCGCGGGTTATGCCGGGATCGAGTGAAATTTTCCTAGGTTATGCTAGGGAATTACAAGGAAGTGAAAGGCCACCGAGATCCTTTTCACTATGCTAGGGGTAGAGGGGTAAAGGAAAACCCTTGAGTTGTACTACGGATAAAAGAATTCTAATTCTCGGACTACGGTTGGGGACTGAAAGGTGGGAAAAGGGGTCCTCAGGTTATGCTGGGGATGCAAAGAGAAAATTCCCAGGTTATGCCGGGGAGCGAAGGAAGGGAATTTCTTGGTCTATGCCAGAGGAGGGGGTGGAATGCAATCCTTCGGTTATGCTGAGGAAATCCACAAGCTGTACAAGGAGAAACTAGGGATTTGAAGCCCATGCTATGAGTTTGCGGGAAAAGAATGAAATGAAAAACTTCCCTTTTGTTATCGATGCAACACCATTCTTGGTCCTTGTGCCATTTCTTTGGTTATGTTTACCCCGTGTTCCTTTTGATTTTTCTAGATTACACCTGCGTCTAGGCATTTCCAGGGTAAGGCAACATGGCGGCCAAGGTTGCGAGTGCGTCTGCCAACTCATTGTGGCAACGGGGAATGTACCTGAATTGTACTGACTTTAACCGTTTTTTGAGGTCTTCCACATGTTATCTATATGGGATGAGTTTAACGTCTCTTGTTTCCCATTCTCCTTGGGCCTGTCGGATGATCAGATCTGAATCTCCCATAGTTAATAATTCCTCAGCATCTTGGTCAACCGCCATGTTCATGCCCATGATGCAAGCCTCATATTCAGGTGTATTATTGATGTAGAAGAAGTGGAGCCTGGCTGTAGCTGCATAATGCTGACCTGTGGGCGAAATTAAAATTTTCCCAATCCCTATACTTTTTGCGTTTACTGCTCCGTCGAAGAACGTTTTCCAAGCGGAGGTGTATTCAGATGTTACTTCCATCGAATTCACTTCTTCATCAAGGAAATAGGTGTTCAAAGGCTTGTATTCATCATCAACGAGATTTTTAGCCAGCTGATTTGCTAATGCTTGAGCCTTCATTGCAGCACGAGTGACATAAACTATGTCGAACACGGTGAGTAAGATTTGCCGTTTAGCCAATCGACCTGTGGGCATCGATTCTCGGAATATATACCTCAGCGGATCCAGCCTGGTTAGTGGTATGAGCTTGCAGATAATGCCTTAACTTCTAGGCCATCCATGTCAAAGCGCAACATGTTCTTTCTAGCAGCGTGTATTTGGCCTCGTAGTTTGTAAACTTGTTGCTTAGATAATAGATGGCTTGCTCTTTCTTTCCCGTGGCGTCATGCTGCCCAAGAATACAACCAAAAGAGCTTTCCAGGACTGTTAGATAGAGGATAGTGGCCTTCCCGGTTCCGGCGGAACTAAGACTGGTGGATTGGACAAATAGTGTTTGATTATGTCAAAAGCCTCTTGACACTCGACAGTCCATTTAACTACTGCATCTTTTTTCAATAGGTTTAATATGGGCTCGCATGTGGAAGTCAATTGGGCGATGGATCAGCTGATGTACTTCAATCTTCCTAATAAACTCATCACATCCTTCTTGGTCATTGGAGGAGGTAGCTCTCGAATGGACTTTATCTTGGTCGGATCCAACTCGATACCTCTTCGGCTGACAATGAATCCCAAAAGTTTTCCTGACGGGACCCCAAATGTACACTTAGCTGGATTCAATTTCAAGTCATACTTGCGAATCCTTTCGAAGAATTTTCTTAAATTCTTTACATGATCACCTTGAGTCTTAGACATGATAATCACATCATCCACATATACTTCTATTTCTTGATCCATCATGTCGTGGAAAATGGTGGTCATGTCCCTCATGTATGTTGCCCCGGCGTTTTTCAATCCACAAGGCATAACTCTATAATAATAAGTTCCCCAAGGTGTGGTGAAGGCGGTTTTCTCAGCATCTTCCTCATCCATCAACACTTGGTGGTATCCTTCGTAGCAATCTACAAAGGACTGAATCTCGTGTTTGGCACAGTTATCGACAACGATGTGGATGTTGGGTAGAGGGAAGTTGTCCTTGGGACTCGCCTTGTTTAAATCTATGTAATCCACACACACTCAAGTTTCTTCGTCTTTCTTCAGTACCGGGACCACATTGGCCAGCCATGTGGTGTATCGAACAACTCAGATTACCCCCGCCTCTGCCTATTTTGTGATCTCTACTTTGATCTTATCGCTGTAATCAGGCTTGAAATTTCTTTGTTTTTGTTGGACCGGAGGGCATTCAGGGTATGTGGGAAACTTATGAACCACCAGGTCAACACTCAATCCAGGCATATCATCATAAGACCAAGAAAGTACATCTTTGAATTCCAAAATGAGTTGAACCAATGAATCATGCACTTCTTTATTCACATGGATTCTTATTTTTGTTTCTTTGATTTCACCGGGATAGCCCAAGTTAACCGGTTCATTATCGTTTAAGTTTGGCTTAGGTTAATTTTCAAAATGTTCCAACTCTCGGTTGATTTCCCTAAAATCCGCTTCTTCATCGTATTCCGGTTCTCGGTTCATTATTTCACAAATAGGAAGCATGTTTGGTTTGTGAAATGGAGTCCACAAGCATGTCGTTTTATTTAAAGACGCATTATTAGGACTGAAAAAATGAAAGATAAAAGAAAGACAAAATTAGAGAGAGACAGAAAAGTGCAAATGATGAAATATTGATTTCATTTCTTTGAACTTGTAAGATAACGGGGTTTATAACTGGAATTTAAAGGACAAAATTCTAAAGAAAAACAACCGGTCTACACCATGAAATAGCTCGTGATGCAAGAAAAGGTAGCTAGGCGGGACTACCGGGCCTCCTGCCTGATTGGGAAAGGTGTGGCCTTCCAGTTTTGCAGCTTGACATCTGGCCCCATATAGAGCACTTCAACAGTGCTTGAACCTTCTCCCAGCTGGACCATGTTGGCTTCATACAATAATTCCCTCATGGCTCCGCATATCTCCTCAATTTCTTCCGATGTGAAGGTATCTTCTTCCTCTTCCTCTGTATTTTGGTTTTACAAATGTTTTGTATAAGTGGGGTAGGGGTTGTGGCAAAGCCCATCCATGTCTCTTTCTATGATTGGCCCAAGTGATATCTTCTGATGTTGCATGAAAGCCTATCTCAAAGAACTTTTCTGCAGTAGGCAGAGCGACCGGCTCAGTTATGCCTTGTAGGGAGCTTCCAAGTCCCTGGATTGGCTTAAAACCTTGGCGTGTCATTTCCCTTGCCACCATGATTGAAGCATTTAAGAGGATAGGCTAGGGAAGTGGCCTGCCTTCTTCGTGTTGATTGGATACAATAATTTCAAAAGCTTGATAAACTATGTTCTCACTTCCTTCTTTGGCTTTGAGGCAGGGAACAGAGGGGTCCCGGTAAATCGACTGTTCGTCTTCTCCGTGAACTACAATGTCTTGGTTTTCATGTTCGAACTTTAGCATTTGGTGCAGAGTAGAGGGCACCACTCCTGTTGCGTGAATCCATGGTCTTCCTAGGAGGTAGTTATAGGATGTGTCCATGTCCAATACTTGAAACGTCACTTCAAAGTCGAGTG
This sequence comes from Nicotiana benthamiana, assembly GCA_034376525.1. Lineage (NCBI taxonomy): Eukaryota > Viridiplantae > Streptophyta > Magnoliopsida > Solanales > Solanaceae > Nicotiana > Nicotiana benthamiana. The sequence continues at coordinate 36,615,292 of CM067332.1, read as the reverse complement.
GACCTATGGTCAGCACTAAGTCAATTTCCCCTATGGTGTCTCTCTTGATTCCATCAAAGGCTCGGACACACACGTTGTTAGGAAGGATCCTCTATATCCAATCTCCATCCTTTGCAAAATTGACAGTGGGCATATATCTACCCCAGAACCTCTGTCTATCATCACTCTTTTGACATAATAGCCCTTGCATTTGACGGTGAGGTGCAAGGCTTTGTTGTGGGCAGCTCCCTCCAGAGCTAAGTCATTCTTCCTGAACGTAACCTGACTAATGGCAAAGAATCTCTCCGCCATTTTCTTTAATTTCTCCATGGAGGTTCCAGTTGGTACATAAGCTTCATTCAACGTTATGGCCAATGCTTGCTGGTGCTCGGGAGATTTCATCAAGAGTGACAATAAAGAGACCTACTAAGGAGACTTTCGGAGCTGGTCCACCACCTCGTATTCTAGCATTTTCATTTTTTGAAAGAAGGCTTCTGCCTCTTCACATTCACTGGCTTCTCAGGTGGGAATCGCCGTTTGGTAGCATCATTCACTTCTTCCATATCTAAATATTTATTTGTAGGAAGGCCTTTTTGAGTTTCCCCGATAATTTCTTTGCCCTTGTATGTGACTACAGTTTTTTGGTAATTCCACGGGACTACATAAGGGTTTGTCATTGGCATTTGAGGCGCGCGACCGATTACCACGGGATCATTCAGCCTTGGTGGTTTAATCAGTCCCCGTGCCACATAAACTCCCTTAGGTACATACATTGTTTTGTTCAGCTCAAATATTCTCGGAGGACTCAAAGTGGGTTGTTTTTCTTGACGCCGCCGTGGGATATAATGTATGGTTTCCTTGGTAGAGGTCGTCTCAGTTTTGATTTCAGACTTCTTCTCTGCTTCCGGGCACTTGGCTTCATTCATTTTATTTTCTTCAACCTTCTTGGGGGTAACTCTCGGTTTTTTGTCTGCCTGAACGATGGCTATTATGGCTTTTAAGGCAGGGTCAAATTCTTTGTCCTCACAAATCATTCTGATGACTGGCGCGTTGTTCTGAGCCGGCAATGGGTTATTGGTTATGTTTGGGACCTCTTCATCTCTCAGTGCTATTTTTTCTTGTTCTATCAAATCCTCCACCGCTCGTTTCAGAGTCTAGAAATTTTCAGTGTCATGTCCTTCTGCTCTGGAATGATAAGCACAACGTACGCCCCTTTGATAGGAAGGTGACTTGGGGTTTTGCCAGTTTTGAGGCACGGGCTGCAGGAGACCCATGTGGACCAATTTTGGGAATAGGCTGGCATATGATTCCCCTATTGGATTAAAGTTTTGTTTCCTGGGTGGTTCCCTGGGATGGTAATTATTTTGTTGAGGGCGGGGAATATAGTGATTCTGGGGAGGCTGATTTCTCGGGGCTTGGTTTCTGTTGCCCTGCTGTTGTGGTCGAGCAAAGGGCTGGGCATTCATGATTTTATAAGATTGAGGAACATAATGCATGTCTTTGTAGGGATAGTAATGTTGAGAGGCCCTTTCTGAGTATATAGGTCTGTGAGCATTATGTCTTCTCATTCCGGAGGCTGCCATGGACACTTCCTCTTTATTTTTGTTTCTTGTGATACCTCGTGCCCCACCTTGTATGGCCTGGGAGGTTGCTCTTATGGCAGACTGACTTAGAATTCTTCCTGTCTTCAAGCCATTTTTTACCATCTCACTAATCTTAATTGCCTCTGCAAAAGGTTTGCCATTGCTGACATCATATTTTGAAAATAATCTGCCTCTTGTGCTTGTAGGATAACGGTAACCATCTATGTCTCGTCCATGGGTGGCTTTACTCGTGATGCTTGCTCACGCCACTTAACAGCATATTCCCTGAAGCTTTCTGAAGGCTTCTTTTTCAAGTTGGCTAAGGAGTTCCTGTCCGGGGCAATGTCAATGTTATACTGGAATTGCCTTACGAAATCCCGGGCGAGGTCATCCCAGATATGCCATCGTGTGATATCCTGGTCCATATACCATTCAGAAGCAATGCCTACTAAGCTCTCCCCAAAATATTCCATCAAGAGTTCTTCTTTTCCACATGCCCCGCGCAATTGATTGCAATACTTTTTCAAATGAGCGATTCGGTCGCCGTGGCAATCATATTTTTCAAACTTCGGCGTTTTGAACCCCAGAGGGAGATGTACGCATGGGAACATGCATACGTCTGAGTAAGATACACTCTTCTGCCCACTTATCCTTGCATGTTTTTCAGAATTTGTTCGAGGCTTTTCATTCTTCTTGTTATTTCATCTTGTTCGGGTGTTTTAGGGGTTTTGTCTTGCACAGGTGTGAGTTTGCATGAAAGTTGAGGTAGTTTTATGTGGGGTATGGGGGAGGCTCGGTTTGGTAGTTGGGAGTTTGGAATGTGAAAGCTTTGGGTCAAACATGGGCCTCGGCACCGCAGGATGTATGGTGGCTGCGCACGGAGGAGCCGTAAAAATGTTAGGAACTGGACTGGATGTGAACATCAGAGGGCGGGTTTCAGAAGGCGCTCCGACAAAGTTGGTTGATATCGTGGGCTGCCCCAGGAGGATATTTGGGTGACTGATAGGGATGGTTGAGGTACCCCCTGACCTTGGGAAAAGCTCGGGAAATCGAGGGATAGCGCTTGGGGGTTCTTTTCCATTTGTCCAAGCATCCCACATCTCCATAACTCGGAGTCGAAGGATCCTATTCTCCATAACACCTGGGCTGGACACTGGAATTTCAAACGGTTAGGTTGAGGTAGATAACAAACAGGAAATCGCATGTTGGGTATGATGCACCTATGAAGTCAACAGGTTTTTATATGCTTGCAATGGTCGCATGTGTCATCCTGGCATTTATTCCGAATTTCCTTTTGTTTCCTACTCCTTATTCCTTGTTAGATTTCCATTTTTAAGAATACGGTCAAATCCTATACAGATTGCCAACGTATCATGACATCGCATGAATCAGACCGAGCGTAATTCATGGAAAAATGTTATGTACACAATAGAATATTTTTTGGGGTTTTTTCAATTTTTATAAAGACATAAACTTTGATTACAAAGGCTAACAGAATGAAAGTCAACTACCAAACGGGGACTCAATAATCTTACAGACTCGAAAGGTGAGTAAAAGAACATACAGACAAACTCTTTTAAGGGAATACAAATTTATGAGTACATTAAAACTTCAAGTGTTTTTGGAGCTTGCGGGGCATCGTCCAGCCTTGCCGCCAGGCTTGCGTGCTAAACTTTTCTAGAGGTAATGGAGATCTTCCATCACTTCACGGACAAATGTCATGGCAGCATCGAAGAACATAGATTTTGTCATGTCCTCACAGTGGTTGCACTTTGTGGTAATATATTTTGCGATTGCCCGCACCCTTTCCCTAATAACCCTTTTTTCTTGTAATAGACTCCCAATTTGCTCGGCCCTTGCTTCTTGAGTTTGTTTGGCTACTTGATTCAGCTTTTAGAATTGCCGCAAATCCCTTTCTAATCGTGCTATTGCCGCATAGCAATGCTCTATTTCGGCTTTGAAATCCCTGGCTTGTTTGGCCATTTTGTTTTCAGCTATGAAGACCCTCTATATTAAATCGACGATCTCATTGCCACTTCCTTCTTTTAATTTCTCTAGTATGCGGGCTCGTTCCTGTACACTTTTAATCAATTTATTCTGTACCCTAGATAGCTCACCCTCCGACATATTCAGGTCAAACCCGTATTCGATTACTTTCCGCCGCAAGTTTCTATGAGTTTTTCATCTTTTGCATCTCTAGCAGGATTTTCTGCGTTGCCTTCATTTTCTGGATTTGAGCTCGCAGGACTTCATTTTCTTTGGTCAACACCTTCTTTTCTCCCTCACTGGCTGCAACTTGCGAACTGTTTTCGAATTGCTGCTCTTGGATTTGCTTTTTTATCCTTCCTATAGTAGCCCTATAGTCATTTTCTTTGGATAACCAATCCCACTACTCTTGTGATGTCTCAGTAAATTCTTGTAGATGTGATCTCTTAGCCAGCCTCCCAGGTTCTATGTCTCTTTTGTGCCAAGCAGCATACCCCGATGAGACCTCTCCTTTGGATATGTCACGTACTCGAGTATCAGCTGTCAAGTATTGACATTTACTCCAGATTTGGCGTACAACGGCTTCAGGGAATTCACCATTCGGGCTTATCTCAACCACATGGCGGCAAACATATTCGTCTGTGGGGATTATTTGGCATCTACCCAATTGACTTAGTACTCTATACAGCGCATAGGGCTGGATGCTTCAGAGGCCCATCAGAAGGAAATGAGGTCCAGTGGCGGGCATATACACAACTTCGTCCACACGGAGCCAGCCGAATGTCCATTCTATTTGATTTGCAGTGATGACCCGTAGATACGAAACCCATTCTGTGACACTTTCAGGTATTTTAAACCCATCAACCCTTTTGCCAAATTCTTCTACGCAGCTCTTTGTTGGCTACCCATAATTCATGAACCGAGGCCGGTGGAATATATGCTGGATCATCCATATTTGCAGCAACAAGTTACAACCCTCGAAGAAATCTCCTCCCACTTAATAGATGGTAAGAGCACGGAAGATGCCAGACAAAATCATTGGATCAAGGGTACTTTTAGCCTGGGTTATTAAAGTGCTAATGACCCCTGCTATCTGTATGTCGATGTTCCCATCCTTTCACGCGGATACTAAAAGACCCAAGAAAGACACCAAGAACGCAAAACATCGATGCTCCTCCCACTTGAGCCAATTTCCCTTGCTACAAATAAGATTTTCGGGGTTGTAGAATCCTCCGATATGGCCATACCTCTGATATTCAAATTGTGCGGTGCAAAAGCCAGCCGATAAGTCAAGATTGTGAACTTTTTTGCTGATTTTCAAGGAGTCCAAAAATTTGTGCACAAGGAGGGCTCTTGGTGCAATCAAGTATTGGTGTCTCAACGGGATTGTTTGGGTCCCGATATATCCAGTCATTTCTTCTAATGTCGGGGTAAGCTCGAAGTTCGAGAAATGGAAGACATTGTGGGCCGGGTCCGAGAACGTAATTAAGGCCTTTATGATGTCTCCCCTGGGGTTAATTTTCAATAAACCAGTGAGGCCTCCCAGTTGTGCATTGACCCTTTTCTGCCCTGCTTCCCCGAGATAATTCCATTATAGTCGCAACTCCAATGGAATTTTGTTCATCATCATGCTCATTCTGCACATTTATTAAGGCGAATTAGTATTCTCAAAATATTAAATTTTTTATGAAATTTAATTGTTAAAATCAAGGACCGGCTTTGCGAGTACGGCCGTACAACACTTCGGAGAGAAGGTTTTTCAGGTTGTGCTTGCTTACCAGTCAAAATAAGATTCAGAGGTGGCCATTTGTGCTATATCAGCCTTCCGACGTCTCCTACGGTAACATTCGGCTATTACCGGCGTAATGGCGCCACCCGATTTATTTCAAAACAAATAAATAAACTCGGACATTCGTTTTTTCTTATTTTAGCATTTTGCAAAAAAGGGGTTGGACTCGGCAAAATAATTTATCAAAAACCTGAAAATATTATTGCAAAACTCCCAATTTCTTTTCTTTTTTCTTTTGTTATTGTTTTTTATTAAACATCCGGCAGCATTTCGACGCTATTTAAACATTGGTTTTGCAAAACAAGTGGTTACTCTAGCACTACTGTTTTCCCAATTTATTCTCTAAATTGCACCAGTAGCACGTAAAAATGCAACAGTATGGTCTTTTATTTCAGATTACCTGTCCTAGATGGACCCAACCCCTGTGTTAAGTCCCCTGAGTCAAATGAATGATGCAAATAAACGTTCCTAGTAGGGATCCGGCATGAGGTTATGTTATACTAAGTTAGAACCTTTGTACATGGTCTAGAGTGTGCATCCGACAACTCGAGTCGAGGAGGGGGCTACGTACTGGGAACCAAAAGGCCATCCGGCTTAGTAACTTGCACGACCTCGTTCTTATTTCAGGTATTCCACTAATAAAGTAGGGGGTCTAAACTAGTAAGCACATCCCTGGAGGTGAGAAGTGAAGGGTTTCGTATCAGTTCGTATATACAGTTAACATAATATCAAAGCGGTAAAGCATGTGGCACTTAGCACAGAACATGTAAGCAAATCAGAAGAAGCCAAATATAACAGTGATTGTAAGATCGAATTCTTGAACCCTGAACCAGAGATTCTAGGCTCTCCTTCCATCCCCAGCGGAGTCGCACACCTCCTTTTCACACGGATACCCCGAAGGATGACACGTATAAGTGAAATTTTCAAATTAAAGTGACATTATTCGAAATGGAACTAATTATTTATTTAAGAGTCACCACTTGAGATAGGTTTTGCTTTTAGTGTCCCAAGTCACCGGTTTATTTAGAATCACAAATCGAGGAAATTGTTTTGACTGCCCAAATGGATTCTGGTAACCAGAAATTCTTGAGTAAGGAATTTTGTTGACCCGAGGGAAGGTGTTAGGCCCCTCGGATCTCATGGTTGTAGCAAAGTTTCTTAAACTAATATAAATGGCTAAGAATCTAATTTTTATACATGTTCAAAGCTATAGTACAATTTTAATGTTATTAACCGCTCGATGTCATATTAGCAATATTTACAACGTTATTAAAACACGCCTCGAACCACGTCACATAAATGCACCCGGGTTCTTGACACATTTTAACATCGTTGAGACTTAGATTTGGGTCTCATAAATGCGCACCCGAGCTTAGAAAGATATTTTATATATAAATTCGCGCCTATAGCAACTACGCGTTTAGAAGTTCGTGGAAGGCTGTGAAATTCGCTAAACATCACATCCAACTTTCTATGTATTTTATTAAGTTCAGGAGCCTCACGTAGTGTTGATAAAGTTAGTGTGGCTCACTTTATTTTATAAAGGCAAACTAAAGCATACTACAATTTTCTATTACGATTGTATCTGAAATGTTCTAATAATTTCATACATGAGTAATGCATTTAGAGAGAGTCAGCCTTTACATTTAAAGCCTCATTCTTGACTGGTCATGTAACTTGGGCTTCATCTATAGCGTGCCCAGGAAATGTACATTCTTCATGTTATGACTTCTAATAGTTGGGCCTTTCGATAAAGTCCTGAAACACTGGATTATGAGTCCATCGTAGGAAAAATAATAGCAACATTTTATCGATTGTATTACAGTTGCAAAAGTATATGAGTGATCATGCTGAAGCATACTAAAGGTATTTTAAAAGAAGATTATGTGAATGATTTCACGTTAATAAGTCATAATTCATATTTCAATTCTAGTATTTAAAGAAAATATGAAGTACTCATCATTCGGAGTATATTCATATACAGTTGCTGGCTCATTATTACATCCCCATTCATAGAAGTTAAAGTCCACATATAGTCCAGTGTTTTTTTACAAGTTTATAGACATTACAATATTAGAAAGGCTACTGAAAGGTGAATTACCCTTATAATATGAAATTGATATATCAAAATATTATTGTCTTAATTATCAGCTTGTAATCTCGAATGTACATGTCTATTGCTTCTCAGATTTTTGAGTGAGGATTGATACCTGGAATTTCAGCAGGAAAGAAAGCCTATGAGCAAAGTTAAGCAAGTAGCAAAGTAAGCAACAACCAATCAACCAGTAAAAACCCAAAATTCAGGAGATTTTGAGAAAAGCAAATAGTACGAATTGATCTCTACAGCAGCTCGACATGCACATTCAGTCAGTCCATTGTCAACTTGTTATCAAGGAAAGTTCAATCAGAAGAAAACAGCTCAAAGAGGATTTCTGAAGAATGTATGAGAGTCTAATATGTATTTTATCTGTTCTAACTCTCTAAGACCCTGAAGAAAAATATGCTCGAAAAAATATCAAAAAGTCTCCCTCAAAATGATCAGATTGTCCCCTTTAATAACTGAAACCTTAGGGAAACATCAATTTCTTTATTTTCCTTTTGGTCCCTTGTCCAATTTTCAGTTTTGCCTAAACAGTCCTTGGTTTTCTGATTTGTGCCTCATGTTTTGAGGTAGAAATTATACTTAGACCCCTCACTAGAATGTTCTAGGAGTTTGTTATGTTATTCCCTATATTCAAATGCCCTTAATACCCCTGTCCCTTTTCCTAATTTGTGCCTCATGTTTTAAGGGTTTTTAACCTTGGCTCTCATCTATTTGGTCAAATTTGGCCCTAGTTAGTTGCTTCAAGTTATAGACCAAAATCAAAGTATGAATTACAGACTCAATTATGCAAAAATAAACAATCAAAGAGTTTAAAAATTTAATCAATCTGATTCATGGATTCAAGCAAGTATCTCAATGTGGATTTTACACTACTCAGTAACAAGGATGAAACCAATTACCACAACTTCCAGAATCATATGGATACTCATGGAAAATTAGACACCTAATGGGTGGGCATGCACGTTTTTATATGACAAAACCAATGAACCAAAACAATTAAAAAAGAAACGCAATCAACTATACAGGATTTATAAGGATGACCAAATTACAACACTCAGTAGAAAACTAAAGTCAATTAAAGTAATGGGCGACAGAGATTAAACACTCATGATATACATAAACAAAAACCCAAGAAATTCAAACAAGACTGGTATCAGAAGTTAAAACATTCAGAAAGGAAATAAAGAAACTTTGCCTAACAAATTTAAATACAGAAAATCAAATAACTAGAAAAAGAACCATGACAAGTATAAGACTCTAAAAGGAGATGCCTACTCAGAATTTTCAGACATGATATAAACAAAGAAGATCAATCAAAGATGAGCATTTAACAACCATTCAGAATTTTCCAGAGATGAACAATTGAAAATTCAGGAGACAGGGATGCGCATGGAAGCAAACTACTCAGGAAGATCTTGAAGGTGAAACATAGAAGACAAATAATTTCGAACCAGTAACTCTAAAGAAAACCAAAAGAATAGCAGGAAAGGATGACTACTCAGAATGTTTGAAGATGAGAATGTAGAAAACAAGTAAAATTAAAGAAAGCAAAGTAACAAAAACAAGAAATACATACAAACGCACAAGCATTAGCACCAATTAGAGCACAGGAAACTTAGCTTTCTTGCTCGAGCAACCCTAAAAATAGGGTTCTCAAATATTCGTGTTTATAGATCCTTCCAGTTCTAGTCATCTCTGTGCGACATCAGATCCTTCTATCTTTTCTTTTCCATTTCGCCTGGCTTCAGTAATGTAATCCCAAGGTATGGGGTTGGACTTGAAAGGAGGTGTTGTTGCTACTCACTGTGAAAGGTGTGACCACTTCTACTTCAAATGGAATAGGTGTGGATGCAGGTAGAGCTACCTCAACCTCAAATTGAAACGATGCAGTTATCTCAACTTCGAGTGACGATTGCATCTGTACCATAATAGGAGTGAGTGTGAATGCGGGTTTAAAATCATCGGATTCCCGTATAAGCCCGATTGACCCCTTAGGATCCCATTCTTCATCAGTCTCTATCACATGTACCCCATCACCCCTATAATCTGGAAGAGGATTGTTGCGAACATTGGGTGCAGCTTCCTTCGCTTGTGACCCTGTTATCAATAAATTTCTTGATCTTATCTTTCAATGTTTAACACTCGTTAATGGTGTGACCTTTCATATCAAAGTGATATGCATAGGTTTTATTTGGGTTGACCCATTGAGATGAGTTCTCCATTGCCACTACATGAATAGGGGTGACATAACCAGCATTCCCTAATCTTTCGTACAACTGGTCGATGTGTTCAGCAATATTGATGTATTGTCTGGTGGCTTGTGATCAAAGTTAGGTTGGGGTTTCTGGTAATTTGGACGAGCTGGAGGTGAATGATAGTAGACTTTATGGGTGTTATAAGTGTGATAGGTGGTTGTGGATTGAGAATATCTGGGAGGTGAGGGTTGGTATGTAGGTGGAGGTGTTTGGTATGTGGATGGTGGTGTTTGGCATGTGAGCCGAGATTTTGGGTCTTGGGCCACCATTACTTCCCCCACTTATTTCTTTTTTGATATGCCACCTGATTGTAATGTTTTGTTCGTGGCCTACAATGCCTCAAAATTTGTTACTATTCCGCTTTTGATACACTCTTCAATTCTTTTCATCGAGATCAATGATATCGGAGAACTTGTGATTCTAATGACCATTAGTCTTTCCTAATACTGTGGTTCCTGTGCCCTGAAAAAGAACTTGTTCATATGTTTCTCTTCTAATGCTGGTTTTACCTTGGCCACTTCTGACCTCCACCGAGTAGCATAATCGCGAAAAGTGTCAACTGGCTTCCTCTTTAAGTTTTGGATATAGAAGACATCCAGTGCGTTATATACCAAGACAGGGCATCTCCGGTACGACTTCTCATGAAAAGCTTCATTCGAATCCTTTCATCTTTTCGGACCCCCATAAGCTTGTCACAGTAAGTTCTCAAATGAACCTTAGGATCATCTGCTCCATCAAACATTTTGAATATAGGAGGTTTGTAATACACCGACAATCCCACATCTGGTTGTATATATAAATCCTCACAGTTCAGACCTTTTATCCCTTTACCTCCTTCAACACCCTGAACTCGACTTGTCAGCTTCTTGAGCTCCTCGGCCATATTCTTGATGAATAGGTCCTTGTCAGTGGATTCTGGTGTATAAAAGATTGGTTGAGTGGAGTGAGGTATGGTTTCAATGTATATGGGGTCGTTTTTGTGAGTGCTAGGGATTTGGGTGTAATAGTGATCGTTGGTCGAGTTTTGAGGATCAGGAATAGGTTATGATCTGCTTTGAGAAGTGTGATAGGTAGTGATTAGTGGGTACTGGGTTGGTTGATGATGGTGTTGTGGAGGAGTTGGTATTGGTAAAGGGTTAGGGTTTCGAGATGGAGCTGCATATTGATAGGGGTTTGGGAGGATTTTGTGAACGTTGGTTTGGAGTATTTTGAGGAGGTGATGTGTTTTGAACATTTTGTTGGTTAACGTTTGGGACGTTTAGGGTGATGGAGAGGTTTTCCAAGATACAGACCTACTCATGTTCTCCTTGTAACTCCAGTATTTTCTACTCTAATCACAAGACCAAATCATTTTGGGTCGGAGTACTCCGACTGTATGGAGTTTCGATGTTTTCAGTGTTTTCTTTTCGGATAGCACTCAAGTCATCCATCTTAGCTTTTCTTCTACTTTTTATATTACTTGTAGGAAGAGGAGGTGACGGGCCTCTAGATCTGGTGTGATATGATGATGATGCCAGTATGTGCAAACAAACATTAGGGAATGAGAATAAAAAAAAAAGGTAAACAAAGTTAGCAAGGATTCTAAAACGTTTGCAGTATTTAAACACATATTATAGGAATGTAAATTTGCGTCCTAATATAGGAGCCTCATTGTTCCCGAGGTAGGCCTAGAAACAAATAGATTTGGAGAATTTTAGTGCCAATAATTGACTTATTTTATTAATGTAAAATAGACAAAGCGCAAAACGACACTAAATAAAATAAGTTACTGATGGCACTTGGCCTAATAACATTTGAAAAAGCAAATTGTTTACCTTGAAAATGATAATTACAATTAAATTTTATTTTGTGGTTCTAAAAGTACGTGATCTATATTTATGCTTGTTATTAAGCAATAGAAGCTAAGTAAAAGATCAAAAAATAAGATAATAGCTTGTAGATAGTGTTATGCTCAAACCGGATGGTTGGAAATCGGGGGCCTCGAGCTTGCGTATTTGGGGCCTCGAGGTCGAGTCAGATGCCTTGCTAAAGGCAGTTGATGGAGGGTTAACAATTGCAATAAATTTGATGGCGGCTCTTTATGACAAATAATGATCAATAAATGAAGAACAATAAATAGAACACGATGAATACAATTAGTAAACATAAGTAGTGAAATCAAGACAATGTGTTGAGTTAGAGAGCAAGAGAATGTTCTTGTATATTTAATATTGTGTATCCCTTACAAAATGACAAGGATCCTCTTTATATATGAGGGGAGATCCCATCATAGTACAAATGCATTTATTACAAAGATATGGGGCATGTACAACCATTTAATGCTATAATACGGATTTGACCTAGCCTAAGTAGACTTTGACAGCTCTAGTGTTGTGTGTTGTGAACTTCATATCGATCCATCGTACTCACTGGTTTGCACTGCCCCTAGGTTGATCATTGAGAACCCTCAAGGTCAGGACCCAGAGTTGAGCTTCAAGCCTTCTGGGGCAGTCTTTACGAGGTGCCTTAATGATCTTAAAACAGACCCTATGATTTTTAACGTATACAAATAGTCCCCGCATTTCCTAGAATAAAATGATAGGAAACGGATTTGAACCCCTATTTCTTAGGCACTATCATCATGACGTCTGCCTATCAGAGCATTAAATTCCATTATTCAAAAAGTCAAAAAAGGGTCACCGTCAACACGACTATCGAGAAGCCCACAAACCGTTATTAGTTTGTCCTTTCCACTACATATCTAGCCTATATAAATACCTCAATCATCTAGTGATTCACCCTTTTACAACATCTTCAAAATTTCAGAGCCAAAGTTATCCTTTTTCGCATTCTTCTTTCTTTCATTCTATTCTTCACTTCCTTTCTCAGAAGACGTTTCCACCACTATTGCTAGAACCTTTAAAATAATGCCTCTAAAAAAGAGTGCTGCCTCTTCGTCTCGAACATACAAGGGTAAACCAAGAGTTTCCCCCACCATTGAACAGTGTAGCCCTACCGAGTTACATGTTGTAAATGATTTCTCTATCTAGAGGCCCTCATCTACGCCGGGCCAATGCAAACATGTGTCTCAATATATTAGCATTGTGACTAATATAGGAAAAGTGAACGAAGACTGTTGATGGGAGACAGTGTCGGTTGAGATTCCCAGTTCTAGTGAGACCATAACAAATCATAAGGTCGACTTTATTTATGTATAATCATACCCATTTACCTTGGGTCCCGTCAATTCTTCGGACCCTTCTTCCCCAGCAATAGTCCGGTTATTCTAGACTTCTATCAGAAGTATCAAGTGGCGCTTGGACAAATCTATCTATCTTTTTGGAGGATAGTTTATATGCTTAGTCTGGTTATTCTTGACTTCTATCACAAGTATCAAGTGACGCTTGGACAAATCTATCTATCTTTCCGCAGGATAGTTTATATGCTCAATTATTTCTCCAACAAGATTGTGGGTATGACCTTTACCCTTGACTTCGTGATCAAACTGTATAGCCCCCGTCTTTATCAAGATTTAATTATGCTTCAGCCGCGAAGCCATTTTCTCGAGCATTGACGAGAACAAGGATCGAGGGCGGATGAGGAGGTTGTTGATGCAGCTACCATTTGGTATCCTGAATACCTCTCGGGGTGGGTGAAGCAGTTGGATACTTCATTCCCTTATTTCGAGCATTCTTTGCCTGACTTGGCTAAAATGCGGTTGCCGACCAAGAATCACGGTAAGCCTTTTTGTTATCGCCTCTACCATGTTTCCATATCTCTTTTTCATTTACAAGATTTGATAATCATGCTCGCGTAGGACTTGGAAATGGAGTACTGATGGGACCACCTCCTAATGGTGAGGAAGAGGCCCCGAAACATGATAAGGGCAGGAAGAGGAAAAAAAGGCGGTTGCTGAATCTCCTATTGTCAAAGAAGCCCATATCACGCAGGCCTCGAGCGACCACCAAGGTCTTGACTTCAGCTTCTGGGGAAAGTCCCAGTACCGAGCATGAAGAATACAATGATAATGAGTACCTTTTAGAACAAAAAGCGAGGTTGGACACAAATGCCCTACAAGTGGCTGCACCGAAGGCCAATGAGTCGGGAACCGCTGACTCGGCTTGAGCCTATATTGTGGAAGCCCTCGAGGAGGATGACAATCCTCGAATACTTGATTGGACATGGTAAAGTCATTCTCAAAGAACCCGTTGTTGACAACTCCAAAGGGTCTGAGCCTAGAGCTTTTCGAGGATAGAATTTTCCCTTCGGAGATATCGATGTCCTAGATGGACTTAATTCGTGTCCTCGATTCTACCCTGGGGAATTTAGGAACGCATAGGACCTAAAGGTCACTAATGTGCGAGGCCCTCATTAGGGGGGATATGTGCTTGGAAACATCCTCGATGGTGTCGCCGAGGACATTGATCCCAACGTTCCCGATGCTATAGAGGAGGCGGAGAGGCTCTAGAAATAAGTGGTACCGTTTTTATGTATTCTTTTTGTGCTCCAAGTATTCCTCCTCATTTTTCTGATTCTTCTAATTTTTTTGTAGGCGAAGAAAATGTATGATCATTCTATATCTAAGCTACGATATGAGCTTATATGCCATGAGAAGGAGGTCGATGAACTCACTTCGGGGTTAAAGGAGGTGGACACTCTTCTGCTTGGAAGGAGGAGGAGCTGAGTGAGCTCCGGGAGAGGTTGGAAGGAATGTGCCGAGAAAAATATAACCTTGCTGACTAGGTAATACTATATTTACGAACTTACCCTTTGTCCTTGTAACTTGGTGTTTTACCATCTTTCTTCTCCCTTGCAGGTCAGGCAAACGAATACCCTCGTGGAGCGGCTTTGAGAGGAGGCAGTCGCCAATGATGCAGATATCCTTGATTTAAAGGGACCAAATGGGGTCGTGACCTCGGAGAAGGACCTTCGGCAGATGGAACTGTCGTCAACCCGGGACCTTTTGCAGAGTGCCGAGTAAAAGGTTTCCGTATTATCATCGGCTAAGTTTGTGGCGGAAGAAAAGGTGTCCTTATATAAGAAAGACGACACCACTGTAAACGAACAAGCTTGAGAGATATTAGTGAAGGCCGAGCAGAAGCTGAATTGGGCCGTTGCTTATGCTCGTGTGTTGACAAGGAGGCAGGTTCTTGAGAAAGTGAGCGATAGGGGCACTTATCTCTTAGCAGAGATCGAGGAAGCCCGATCATTAGAGGAAAAATATACTTTTTTTGCTACTTCAGATAAGGGCTCTAACGATAATTCCAAGGCAGTGGGGGAGAAGAGAAGACTTAGGTTGCCTTTTTCCTTTTTGTGCAAGAGTTTTTTAGGCGAAAGACTCTATAAATGCTCCCCTATTATAAATGCGTGTTTGGAAATAATATCTTTTTTTGCTTCAAAATTTTCATATTCCATAATTTAATGCTTTTTCCTTCATATTTTGATATTGGATTTTTGGAGCATATACTTGGAGCAGTCGAGGCCTTTGAGATTGGTTACCATCTCAAAATTGGGACGATAGTTTCTATTGGGTCGATGCCTACAATAGAAAAAATAATCGTGGTCTAGTGTCTTCAGAGTTCTTGCATGACAGTGTTATTTATGCCGCTTGGTTGTGAAGTGGCCGAGGTGGTCCTACCAGCGCGCTTCTCAAAAAATGATACAGTCTTGGCCAAATTCCATTGGTCCTCAGGTCATGCGCATAGTCACTGCCTACTCTATATATGTACTTGTTTTCCCTTTATTAGTAGGTACGGCTATATTGAGCAACTATCTTCTTTATAGGGTTCTCCGTTCTTGCACCAATTTCCTTTTACCTCAAAGCTTTAGCCTATGTCTTCTATTTTCCCTTTATTTGTTTATCATAGCCATGGCTACTATGCCCACATCACTTGCCAAGAAAATGAGAGTTCTTCCCTAGCATAGCACTTGGTCGGTGATACAACGTCGGCATCCGATGAGCTAACATCGAGGTGTTTTTTCTCGAGGAGGGACTTTTCGTTAGAGAAACCTCTCAATTTTTCGGGCAACCGGGAGCATACGTCGAGGTTTATCTCCTCAACAGGGGAGGAGCATATCGAGACAGTCAGAAAAGACTGCAGATCGGGAGAAGAGGTGGTGTTACGGGTTCCTTCCCCGGAGGAGATCATTATGGCCCATGTCGAGGGGTTTTTGAGCATATATACGTACCCTTTTACATTTGGCCCTTTCGATAAGGTCGTGCTCTAATTTTGAAGAAGGTGTCAGGTTACCTTGGCGTGGGCTTACCCATAGTTCTGGAAGGTAGTGCTGACGATATGGTATTTCGCGGATAAGGACGGTCTCAAATTCACCCTTACTCATCTCATTAGTTTATACCAACCTTTGCATTATCGCGACCCGATTACTCTGTGACGTCAATCCACACTGTCTCTTGTCGTTAGCAATGAAGAAGAGGACCGGGGATGGATGAGCCAATTTGTTTGAGAATGCACAGTTGATATTATTCTTGGAGAGTTTCTGCCATTTTTTGAGAAATGGAATTTCACACGTATGTGGTTCAGTTATGTTTTTATCATTTTTGTCATAGTGGAGGCGGGCTCCATAAAGATGTTTTCCTTTTTATTTTCTTTAGCGGTCCTTTGGCTCACAAACAAGGTTTCTGACATGGCTGAATGGACTCGTAGGCTAGCAGCTTGCTCGACTTATGACAAGTGCAAATGGCGAGAGCTCTCAAAGGAGAGATGGAAGGCAAAACATTATGGTAGGTGCTTAGTGGCTTGTTTTCATTGAAAGGTACTTTCTTTTTAGGGCACTAACTCTGCTACCGCATGCGTTGGAGAATTTTATAAGAAGAGGTTGGGTCCCTTTGGTGAGAAGGAAAGATTGCCAACCTCGGGGCCAAGGATTGATAACAAACGAAAGGAGTCTTCGAAGGGTGAGGATGCTCGCAGAGGGCCAACGCCTGCTCGGAGATTTAGAAGAGACGTGTCGGCCAAACTTGCAGCCTCTAAATCCTTTATTTTCTGGAAAAATGGTTCCTTTCTTTCCGATGTTGTCTAATCCCGTCGAAGGTACTTCGAGGGACAAGGGTTTCCTACATCATTCTTCTTCCCCGACCGACCGTACTTCGAGGGAAATTTGAGGCCAGAGCTCGAGCAGATCGAGCAGAATATTGTGCGACCATGCTCCTGTCAGGAGTAATTTTACTGCGCAAAATGAGGCCAAGCAAGTAAATATGTTCTTGAATTTTGATGAAGCTAAGAGGCTTAGTTTCATGTTCAGTTTTGGTGGTCAGTACATGTTTCTTAAGTTTCATGCATTTCCTATCTTATCAAGCTCCCTTTTCGTAGGCTTTTGACAAGCTCTAGTCCGAGCTGCTTCGTCGTGAAACTAGTTTGCGAAAAGATTTTGACAGGGAGAAATCCCTCAAGGTTCTCCGGAAGAAGAGGGTAGAGGAGTTGGACCACCTGCGGTACAAGCAGATCGAAGTCGGAACTATGAATCTTACAAATTCGATATATAGCGTAAACTTCAGGATCGAATTTATGCCTTGAGTAAGGTTTTACAAAATTTTCATGCCTTTGAGGTCTTACAATTTTAAGACACTTGGTACAAGTATGATTCATGCCTTGCTTGAGGTCTTACAGTCTTTGTTAATACTTGGTACAAGTATGATTCATGTGTTGCTTAAGGGCTTACAATTTTTGTTGTTGCCTTATGAAGGTCTTACGAGACCGAGTATGCCCGCTCAAGGTCTTATGGCCTCGGGTTTTTTAATGAATAGCGATTGGCGACAGTCTATGAGTTATCAAGTTTGTTTTAGTTGAAGAGTCGTTACTCGTGAGTTTGAAATTGCAAGGGCTTACAATTTTGGAGATTCCGAACCTGAGGTCATGAATTTTCTGTGTTTTTTATGCCAGTCTCCGAGTGTTCTGGATATTTTTCTTTTTTTGTGAATTACGTGCTACCTCATTTATGGCTTATGAGTTTGGAGTTCCAACCCTGAGGTCATGTGGGTGCAGAATTATTGACGCTAGTCTCTGAGTATTTCGACATTTTTTATAAAGGAATCATTTTGGCAAAAATGTTGAGTTTCCTTTTGGAGTATGATATGCTTTGACAAAAGGTATTCTTTGATTACTTGGTTCAAATGTACACCGTTTTGTTGTCGTAGGACCGACTGTATAGGCACGATTCGTTCAACCGTTTGGCCCGATACATCATTTTACTATTGGGATCATAGTGGTACGCCCCCATAGTATTCGGGGTTGATTGCAAAGGAAGCGTCGAATACTTTGTCGAGTCTTCCTTAGGTAGCACGTTGATGTTGCCTCATTAAATGTAAGGCCCCGTAAAAACAATTTCTCAAAACCTAGTAGCTTGTGGTGTTCAGATCCGAATATGTGTTAGGAATGGTTTGGGCCCTTTGTATTGATCTAAGCTTCTAAAAATCAAAGAATCAAGTGTTTTAGAAAAGTGCCCTTTTGCGGTCCGGAATGCGGTCGCAAATTTAGTATGCGGACCGCATTCTTGCCGCATACTGAATCAATGGTTTGGTTAAAATTGAGGCCTACATGCAGTCTACTATACGACCGCATAACCGATATACAGACTGCATTTTGCACCGCAAAGTGAGTCAATGAGTCAGTCAAATTGAGGTCAAAAATGCGGTCCATTCTGCAACCGGAAACACACTTTCAATGTGTGGATCATACCTTTGGCATCCTAGGACAGTAGCCCCAGGTACTGATGAAGTGACTCCCGGGTAGAGAAAGTGCTGGCAGAAAGGAACTCTCAAAGCATGGGGTTTCGACGCCCGCCCTCTATATTCCTTCCGTATCGAGACCTAGCCCAGAAGTTAAGACCTACCAACCAATGGAACCAGAAAGACCGAGTCCAGGCGTCCCAATTTTGATATTCCTTTCCCTCCGTTGATCGATCATTAATTCACTTCTTTAGGAAGGAGCTGAGAGGGTTCGGACCGGGGTGATTTCGCAAGTAGATGGCCCGTCCCAGCCATTCTTACTTCTGTAGGTTTCCCGGTAATAGGGATATCTGCAAGAACTTCTCTCTGAACTTGGCTACCGTGGGCCGCACAAAATACACCGCGGCCGCGGTGGCTTCTGTTGCGGTCTGCACAAAATAGACCGCAGACTGCATTGGATATATTCCTCCAACTTGGCAACTCTCTGAATTTTGGCTGCAATAAAGTCAATGAGGTCTGGATGAAATGCATTGTGGCCGCATTGCCTGGCTGCCTGAAATGAGCATTCTCTGAACCTCTTCTTTGCGGACCGCATAGAATGGTGTGCGGACGCACTAGTCCTATTATACTAAGATTGGCCTTATTCTTGGTACTTGTGCATGTTTCAATCCTTTTGAGCTGGTTTTGATGAATTGTCACTTTGTTGACCAAACCCTGCAATCAAGTACAACATGTGAGCCTTTAGGACTATTTTGTGCATATTTCTAATTAAAACTTAAGCAAGAAGGAGTGTATAATACATCATAATCCCTAGTTATCATGGGTTAAACTTCATGTTTACTTCCTTAAGATTTTGAATATTTCCTGCAAGTGAGTTAAATGGTCCTCTGCGTGCAGGGACTTAACCAACATATCATTAATGTAAACTTCCGTTGATTTACCTATCTGTTCCTCAAACATTCTATTAACCAAGTGTTGGTATATTGCTCCAGTATTTTTTAGTCTGAAAGGCATTATTTTGTAAAATATTTTCCAAACTTAGTGATAAATGAGGTCTTTTCCTGGCCCTCCGGGTTCATATTAATTTAATTGTACCCGGAGTAGGCGTCGAGAAAGTTTAGAATCTCATGGTCGGTTGTGGCATCGATCATGCAATCGATGTTAGGTAATGGAAAAGAGTCTTTAGGGCATGCTTTGTTTAAATATTATAATCTATACACATTCTAAGTTTGTTTCCGTTTTTAGGAACTACAACTATATTGGATAGCCATTCGGGGTATTTTACCTCCCGAATGACCCTATTTTAAGAAATTTGGTTACCGTATCCTTTATGAATACATGCTTCACCTTGGACTGAGGCCTCCGTTTTTGCTTTTCCAGTTTGAACCTGGGGTTGAGGCTTAGCCAGCATGTTGTTATTTTTGGTGGGATCTCTGTCTTTCCTAAGTTCGGGGGTTAACCTGGTACCCAGGTATACCTTTCTTTTGGGTATGTATTCGATCAATATGACCTATTCAAGTTCCTCAACGGTTGACTTGGTTGCATCGGACTCTTTGGGATTAATGGAAGTTCAAGGAGATCTTTGTCTTCGATTACCTGCTGCTTTGATTTAGTCGAGGCTGGGGATGGTGATTGCTATTTAGCTGTCTGCTTATCATTGGTGCTTGACTTTTCCGAGATTGAAGGTGCTGGTATTGGTATCACCTCTTCAATTAAAAATATCTCTTTTTTATCGTGTTGTTCTCCGTAAACTGTTTTCATACCATCCACTCTTAGGAATATCTGTTGAAGGTACTACCTCATGTTGTGTATCCATGATCTCCCGAGAAGTGCATTATACCTCATGTCGCCTTTGTGACATGGAATTTTGCTTCTTGGATGGTCCCGGCCACTTTCACTAGTAGGATTATCTCCCCCTTTGTTGTTTCACTTGCCATGTTAAGCCATTTAGGATTCGGGATGCACGTAAGTTTGGTTTGAAGGTTGAGATGCTCTACGACCCTCGATCTTATTATGTTTGCTGAGATACCTAGATCCACCAGAACACGTTTAACTTGAATTTTATTTAACAAAATAGAAATTATCAGGGCATTATTGTACGGTTGAGATATGCCTTCCGCTTCCTCACCATTGAGTGATCGGTCGCCCTCGAGCACATAGCTCCGAGTCTAGTTTTCTCTTGTAATCGACACCTTGGTGCGTTTGAATATAGGCCTTTGTGGAACATTGATACCGCCAATGATCATATGAATTACGTGTTACGCCTCCTCCTACTCATTTTACCATATCCAAAAGCACCTTCTCTCTATAATCTCATCCAACATAGCAGACCATATTTAATGTGATAGATAACAAGGATGCACAACTTCTCCCAAGCGAAGTCAAACTCAATTGCTCTATAAATTATAATAAGCTAGCATAGGACTTTGATCCTAAGTTGACCAACATGATACTGATATGTGTGAGCATGTGTTTTTGCTGAAAGGGTGTTCCCAAAATCATCAATTAGTAATTGATGTTTTGTAGATTTTTATGTGTTGTGTTTGTGCATCATCTCATTTTAACTGCGTTTTGTTACATTTAGTGGAACTTTAAAATGTAAAAATCACAAAAAATGCATTTATTTTTCTTTTTCTTTCATCTTTGCATTTTAGGATTTATTAATTGCATAATTAGTTTGTGAATGGAATTAATTAGTAGTTTAATAGTTAATTACTTGTAAATTAGGTGAGTAGACTATTGTGAAATATTGTCTTAATTAAAAATTAGTTTAACATATGTTTAATCAAAGGGTGGCTCAGTATGTAAAGGGAAACTGGTAGAGAGATAGGTCTTTGTTTTGTCAAAATCAACTGGACCAGTTTCACTTTGGCTCAGTCTTGCAAATTAGCTCAGCCCAATATGTCTTTGACCTGGTCCACATCAGACCCTCCATTTAATGCATTGAACAATGCCGTTTTTATAAAAGCAACGTTGTTTCCTCCTTTGACCCATTTTAAACAAAACTCACCCTCACAATTCGACCCTAGCCGCCCCCAATTCTGTCTCTCATTATCACCTACCCCCACTGCTAGCACCGTATGTTGACGGCAAATTTTGACCCCCTCTTTTAAAATTAACTTATTTTTACTTAATAATTTGCAATGTGTTATGAAATAATATAAGAACAAGAACAATAATACAAGAACAAGAACAATAGAGAGAAAAGTAGAGAGAGGAGTATTCTTGTTGATACTTTGGGATGATTTACAATGGGTAAGACCCCTCTATTTATAGGAAGAGAAAAGACTTAGCCTCAATGTAGAACTCTTCTATAAGATAGACATTCACTCTAATTAGAGTTCTATTTATAACACTCCCCCTTGAATGTCTATTCAATAATGTGCCTCGTTAAAACCTTAACTAAAACAAAACCCAATGGGAAAAAATTATAGAAAAGGAAAAAGAGTACACATGTTTTAATATCGCCTATTGGTTGCCTCGTTAAAAACCTTGCAAGGAAAATCCAGTGGGACAAAACCTTGTAAGGGAAAAAGAGTGCAACGCGCATTAACTCCCTCTGAAAAGAGCATCAATTCACATCCTTGAGCATATGCATTCCAATCTTGTGCATCATCTTCAAAACGATCTTTTGTAGAGATTTGATAAATAAATCAGCCATATTGATTTGAATAAATATTCCGCACCTTGAAATTATCATTCTTGATAGATATGAACATCTTCATATAATGTCGTGGAATGACTCTTCAATATCTCCATAGAGGTATTCTCGATGCCATCATGCTTATAGTTATAGCAAGATACATATGTACAAAGTTGCACTTAGGATGTGGTACTTCAGGACCAAGAATTGTATATTCCTCAAGCAACTTCAATCTTTCATGGATTGACATATAAGTAGTCATATAAGCCATATAATAGACTTTAGATGCATATCAAGTTTTCATGTCATGCTAAACAAATAAGATATCGAAAACTGATTACACATACCATTGACTTTATACTTTCAAGTATTTGAACTACATGTCCAAAACTACATGTCTTTCATATGGAATCAATTCTGCTTGAATTGTATCTCTTCCATTTAGCCAATATTTTTGTTTGTATTCGACAAACATAAGATCCTCATCGATATTTAGCGCTATCATAGATGTCGTCGACGAACATTTTCATAAAGACATAACATGGAGATCTCTTTATTCATATATTCAGGTACCTGAATCTCTCATGAGATGTTATGAAGTGTTATGTCATGTGATCTTCTAGATCACTTGCCTCCCCATTATGATCACTTTGATCATTTGCTCATCTTCTTTATTAAGAAGTTATTTTGAAATCGATTTGTCTATACGCTTTAAGCGTATTAAAGACTTTGTCCTTCTGGGACTTAATATGAGCATTTGCAGTGAGAATATAGTTACTTTCTTTGGGTCAGCAAATGCGTATAGCATGCTTTGCAATATGTTGCAATTGAATTATCCTTTTATGAACTTCAGGTTCATATTATGATATTCGAGGATCTATATATACAAATGATAATTCATCCCATGTAACCTTTTCTCAAGTGTTTATCATGTCCCCCCCTCATGTTAGAAAAGCTAACTTGTTTCCTCAACTTTGAGAGTCCATCTTTGTGCATTATGGTGTTAATGAAAATATACACCGCACATCAATAATAATAAGATGAAATTATTTGGTTCCTGACCCTGAACCACTTGTGAGGGGAGAATATAATATACTCTCGTATACAACGTATATCAAACTGATATATATATCTTTGTTCTCATAAGAAACAGTTTAGCTATTAAGTGGAGGCACTCAATAATTATCTTGCTAAACCAACTATGATATAAACCAACTTATCAAGATGAACTATCTTGAATAGAAAATCTGGAAATTATGCTCGAAGTTATATTACTGAGCAATTTACCTCGCAAGCACCGGCCAGGCTTCGGGTTAATAACAATCGCACATGTAACCATATCATAGATGCATCATATGTGGTATACATGGCATGTGAATGGGCCCATATTCACCTTTGATATTTCCAGAATTTATGGGATTCAACCCGAACTCTTTAGTTGGTCAATTAATTAATGAGAACAAGTAATACAAGAGAATTCGTAAAGAACTTTCTAGTTCTTTAATATTTACCCATGTGAATTCTCTATTAATGCACATTATACTTAAAATGATATGGCTAACCCGAAGACCAACTGAATAAATTATCAATATTGATAAACTTCAAATTTACACCATGACATGTGCAATTATCAATAAACTTCAAGTTTATTATGATATGGGTTTTTATATCAATAAACGTCCACTTTATTGTGGTATTCTTGTGTAGTACAAACTGGAGAATAACGCGGGTAGTTTTTCACATACAGATTATCCCGCTACAAGTTGTAGTAATAGAAGATATCAAATCTTTCCTTTATTTATAGTCTCAATATAATCAATCGCTTTCGCATATACTTTGGAAACTGAATAAGTTTCTTTGAGACTTACTACAACACAATACCTTATTGGTAATCAATTGTGTTTCTCCAACATAGTAATAATTGGCTCTTCTAGAGCTCTCAATTAATTTTGTACTACCACAAATTCATCAACATCCATGTGGTGAATATCTCTTTTAAAGAGAAAGTTATACCATTATGGTCATGTCAAAATTATATGCAAGATATGTTTCATGCATTATTATTGTCCTTTGATAATCACATTGACAAATTATTTTGGCGTACAATAGGTACGTGACCAATGACTATTCATGCCATAACAATGACATTATTTTCATATATCATCTCAAACCTCCTTCTAGGGGTGAGTGCGGTATATTCAATACCAATTTCATGTTCATATTCTTCCAATAATGAATATGTATTCGTGAATCAGATGTTGTCACATTCACTGCGGGGATATGTGATTTTGTTATCCTTTTCAAATCTGTAAATGCGTCTGGCATTCGATTTGCTATTCTTTGCAAATGGATAATATTTTGCACCTCTTTTTCACAAATAGAGGTATGTGGATCAAGATGAGATAATGATGCATTTTTCCACAAAATTTCCCGTTTGGTTTCACCAACTTCTCCCCCTAATTTTGGGAAAAGTGTCTCATCGAATTGACAGTCTGCAAATCGTGCAGTGAACAAATCCCCTGTCAATGTTTCGAGGTAGCGAATAATGGAGGGCGATTCAAACTCAACATATATTCCTAACCTTCTTTGCAGACCCATTTTGGTGCAATATGGCGGTGCTACAGGCACATATACTGCACATCCAAAAATTCTTAAGTGGGATATATTAGGTTCATGACCCAAAACTCATTGCAACGGGGAATATTTGTGATAATTCGTCGTTCTGAGACGAACTAGCATTGCTGCATGCAAAATGGCGTGACCCAAACCGAAGTGGGCAGCCTCGTTTTCATGAGTAAATGAGGAATTCAAGATTATTCTCATCTATTGTCTCAATATGATATCCATTTTGAATGATATCTTTAAAACTAAACAAGTTCCTTTTAGACTTGGAGGAGAACATTGCATTCTCTAAAATGTTGTTCCTTTAGGCAGAGTTATAGTTGCTCTTCCGGAGCCTTTAATCAATTTACTACTACCAGAAATTGTAGTAACATCTTCCTTACACATACTCAAATGAGAGTAATATTTCTTCTCCTTGAATATCGTATGTGTGGTACATGAATCAATTAATCAAAAGAGATATACGAACATGAGAATAAACAAATTTAATCCGTTGCTTCATAATTAAACAATATTTTCAAAATCTGCTGAGGTTATTCGACTAACTTAGTTGATAGTCGACTATCTAAATCAGATAGTCGACTATCTTGCCTTGCGGAAAAGTCCAGTTTTAATGCGAAATATTAGTTAGTCAACTAACTAAGTTGATAGTCGACTAACTTAGTAAACAGTCATCAGGTTAGTCGACTATCTAAATCAGATAGTCGACTATCTTGCCTTGCGGAAAAATCCAGTTTTAATGCGAAATATTAGTTAGTCGACTAACTAAGTTGATAGTCGACTAACTTAGTAAACAGTCATCAGGTTAGTCGACTATCTAAATCAGATAGTCGACTATCTTGCCTTGCGGAAAAATCCAGTTTAAATGCGAAATATTAGATAATCGACTAACTCTACTGGAAAATAAAAATATCTTTGAAATTTAAGCATATTGAAACATTCTAAAGAACTAATACTAACATTATATCATAAGCTAACTAATACGAGCTGATACTAATGACTATTAGTTTATTCACTAACTAATACAAATAAGTAAAATAAAATCAAACAATTCCATCTTCCTTCATCACAGATCCATCACCAATTAAGTGGTCTATTTTCCCCTCAGGGTGCTCAAAGAAGTCTGCCACATCCAAGTGGGTGATGTCAAAATTGTCTTCAGAGACAGAATTGGTTTCAGGGCATTTACCTTTTAGAGATGCTTGATAAAGCTCAACCATATGTCTTGGTACACGGCAAATTTTCGCCCAGTGCCCTTTTCCACCGCAACGATAATATATAGTTTATGAACTATTTACTTTTGGATTCTCATCGCATCGTGCTTGTGGCAGAGTGACCAACTTCAGGTTGTCATATCTCTCCTTTAAGCCATTCCACAAGATAGGTGGATCTTTGACTGTGATATATTCAATTTTCAAACCTTAATCAAGGTGATGGCGCAAGAAAATCAAGGCCTTAGCACAGTTTCAAACCTTCATCAAGGTGATGGCGCAAGAAAATCAACGCCTTAGCATAGTCTTGGGTGGATGCATTATTTCTGTCTTTAATGGCGTCTCCAAGACCCATTGCATCCAAATGGATTTCAGCATCCAACACCCATGTCATATAGTTCTTGCCCGAAATTTCAAGGGCAACGAACTTTCTTTTCATAATGTCAGACATAAAACGAAATTACATCAAGAGCGTGTCCATACTTACGGGCTTTATTACAATTATCACATTCACTTCAGGGAATGGATCATAATCATCTGTATGTGCCATATACAATCTCATGTCAAATATTACTTTCATAAAGTGAAAGATTATTTTGAGAATCTTTATTATTCTCATTATCACAATGATGACGATTATAATTCCGTCTATTGCCACGTCCACACCCATTGATACCTTCACGGTAATAATTTTGTCTTCTTTCAGACTTATCACATACTGCTATCACATTCTCTAAAGGGAATGAGAATGAAGCAAATTCAATGGGACGGATTTTCAATTCTTTGCCCAAAATCATACATGAATTTAATCATGGCAAGACATAGAACTTTTACCACTTCACGTGGTTATAATTCCTTACAAACTCCATTGGAGTTATAATCAAACTTTGTTGTCTATGTTTCTATATGAAATCAAATCGTAGAATTTCAAGAATTTGAAAGGGAAAAGTAAATTACTTACCTTTAAGGTATACCAATAAATGTTGTGATATCAAATATACCTCTTGAGTTTCCATCCCGTTGCATTACTTTATGATGATACCACCCTCTTCTATTTTTCCGTATAGAAATTCTGGAAGAAGGAAGAAATCAAATTCAATTGGTTAGAGACTCGTGCTGATAACGTGTTATGAAATAATATAAGAACAAACAATAATACAAGAACAAGAACAATAAAGAGAAAAGTAGAGAGAGGAGTATTCTTATTGATACTTTGGGATGATTTACAATGGGGTAAGACCCCTCTATTTATAGGAAGAGAAAAGACTTAGCCTCAATGTAGAACTCTTCTATAAGATAGACATTCACTCTAATTAGAGTTCTATTTATAACACAATGAGTATTTTAGAATTTTTGTTTATATAGTACGTTTTTTTATATAATTAATTTAGTATTAGTCATTTTGAATAACTCAATATTATAATTGTAAATACATCATGCTTAATATCTTAAGATTACTAAAATAACTTCTATACATATAGGCTTTATAACTCTTTTAACGAATTACTCATTACTTTCTAATTAATTAAATTATTATGCTAATAATTTGAAACTAGTGTTATAATTTAGAAAATAAAGTATTTTATAAATAATTAATTATATTAATTAGTAGCATATTTAATGGTTATGATTTTCATTACATTTAATGGCAAATAATTAAGTTTATTTAAAGCTTATGGTGACCACTATGCTTGGAAC
Source organism: Nicotiana benthamiana (assembly GCA_034376525.1). NCBI lineage: Eukaryota > Viridiplantae > Streptophyta > Magnoliopsida > Solanales > Solanaceae > Nicotiana > Nicotiana benthamiana. Next base: position 36,587,757 of record CM067332.1, on the reverse strand, counting down.
TGCAACAGTGAAGTCATACTCTATCGGGCAAGGTTTCCTTGCCGGCTGCATATTGTTGAATCTGGTACCGTTGGAGGTTCCTCGAGGGTGTTGTCCTCGGGCTACTGCCTTTTGGTTGTGAGTCGTGTTGCACCTCGAATCGTCTCTTCTGTTTGCGCCACACGGGCAATGGCTTCATTCGCTTAGTGTCAGCTTCTTTGTCGGGAATCTACCCGAATATGCCGAACCCGAAGAGGTTCCCAGACGATCATCTATGGCCCTGATTTGGGGCCGGAGTTGGTTGCGGGCATCCGACCAAGCCTTGGTCGGGTATCTGTCCAGGATTTGCTTGAAATGCCTTGGAGTCGCTGGGTATTTTTCGTTTAGGTTCTGGGCGAAGGCATGTACTGCCCAACTACTCGAAAGCGGGAGAGATCTCGTTCGTCCTCTCGAGGAGTGTGGTGCGGCTTCCTACGACCCTTTATTTCTCCTCCGGCCGGCCATAGGTTTATTGGACCCTCTTGGCATTGCTTTGATAGCGTCGGTGCGTGCTTTCACAGACTGCTCTAGTACGGTGAGCGGGTCCTTGAGGTCAGGTACCGAGTAGTGGCGCTGCGCTATGGTTTCTTTCGGGGGAGTTTCTTGAAATCTCCTTATCGGGACGGGATCGAGTTCAATACTTTGGAGGTCGTTGTTCCTGGATGAGCGTGTGTAAGTGGTGATGCACCCATAAGGATCCGAGGTCCTGTTACACCTAGAGAGATTCATCGTTTCTAACTTTAGTGAGATGAGTTCCGGGATCGTACTTTTGGGAGACGGTTACTATAGAAGTTCCCGCGAGCATGATTCAATTCTTTCGACGAGGTCTTCCAACATCTTTACCGCTACGGGGTAGTTTGTCGGTCTGTCGTTGTCTGATATCTCAAGCACTGGTTCGACATAAGGAGATATTTCTGATATTGCCGTGCTGGGAGTCTCCGGGCGACTCTGTAGCTGAGCGATAGCCAAATGTCGTTCCCGCAACATCAAAAATAATATGAAGATTAACTTCATGTTCCACTCGAGCTAGGATTTGTTGGGCTTCCTGTTGGTCGTTGTGTTGTATGCTCTTGTCGATGTGAGAAGTTTTGTCTACTTGTTGTGCATCCTGAGAATCTGTGTTTACTAGGATTGGTCCGGGGACAACGTCGGGATTCTGCGAAGGTGCTCCAGCGGCTGGGACTGACTTGCATACTGGTTTGATTTTACTTATTTCCTTCATTTATACTTCAGATTTCTTGGCTATTAACTAGTATTGAACTAAATCACATATCTTTAAAACCATAAATCAAATTTAATTGTTACTCGTATTTTCGAGGTAAACACTTTTGAAAACCTGGAAGATGTTAATTTTTATAACCTTATGGATCAAGAACATTATTGATGGCGCGTGGGACTCCTTAATGGGATTAATTCTGTTATGCAGCAAAAAGGATTTGCTGTCATACTGTCTGATATGTGCTCCTTAGTTTCTGAAATCAGCACAAGAGATGCAGCTTTATCTGCTGAACGGGGTATGCGAGCCCTTGATTTGGCTGTAGGGTTTCCCTATTGCATTCTGGTGATGTTTTACAAGAAAGGGTGAGTGCTCAATTTCACCTGGGTGCCATCTTGTCATTAAGCTTTTAGAAAGTGAAAGATGTGAAAGGTAGGTTCCTATATTGTTGAGAGCATTTGATTTCTTGGCTCAATATAGTTTACTTAATTCATATCTTGTGATTGTGCTACAGAGTTTGGGCAATTATGCAAACCACTCTGCAAAAGGCAGCATGGTTGAGGCCAAAAGTAACTAGGTCATGTTCAAAGGAGGTATATCTGAGATTGCTGTTAATTGAAAAAATTTTGTATCAATGTCAAGCTCCCAATATGCCTGGATCATGAATATAAGTTGTACAACTTACATATATGATTCAGCAGAAATGCTATCCACCTGAATTGGTGATGCGGCACGCTGTACGAGACTGGTGTTTTAGCAGAAGTCAAAAATATATTTTGGGTTAGTTTGATTCGGGTACAAGTTATGGTTAGATTCTAAAATGTGGATAGATGACATGTATAATAAAAACATGTACCTAGCCCAAAATATATTCTCTCAGCTTATAATATTAGCAGATGGTTAAAGTTGTTGAAAATTGTAATTGCCAATAATATCCTTCAAACATTATTATTTTGTCACTTCATAAATGATATTAAATTTAAATATTTGGGTAATTTATGATGACAAGTAATATCGCTTGAATGGTTTGACGTTGAATTCGATATAAATAATAGCAATAATGAGTTTAAAATCGACGCTAATTACCAATAAAAGCGACATAGGAAGAAAGAAACTTGTAGAGATATAACACCAAATAAGATCGAGGTACATTTTGACATATTTCTTTGTTCATCCAAGAGACAAAAGGATAAAGTTGCACAATTTCTGGGAGATATAAACATTGCAAAGAAAAGTATGAATATTGATGCTTGTGAATTGAAAAAGTAAAGAAAAACAGCGGAATTTTCTGGGAGATTGTTTACAGGCATATTTGCAAAGAATAATATGTTCTATGTATATTGGCGCTTCAATCTGCACAGCTGTACTAGAGAAGTAATACGTTTCAATTACTCAATCACCATATGTGCATCCTGCCTAAAAACCAAAGTTCACCGTATGTGCGTCCTGCCTAAAGACCAAAGTCCTGTGTCCTTCACTGCTGCCTGGGAACAAAGAACAAGAGGTTGCATATGTCCTAACTAAATCAGCACTCTCAGTTCAAGGGTTAAGTAATATTCACAAGTCACTCGACGACATTCTGACTTACAGGAGTTTTAACCGAGGGAAATACATTCCAAAAGCGCAATGTCTCATCTCCTGCTCCAGTTACTATTGTCTGCGAGACCACATATAATAAGTTGTATATCCTTTAATTCTCTCTCATAATGTCACTTGAAATATAGTCTTGCAATACCTGGCCATCAGGTGACATGGCAAGATACAGGACGCGCAGGCTATGGCCAGTTAGAGTGGCTACCTGTTGTCACCTTGCCCATTTAATCAGAACATCCAAAATTACAACCTAATATAATGAATATATATTTACCTTTGACATTGATGGATACTTCCAGACCATGATTTGGTTTTGGGAATACCCATGTGTGCTAACTATCTCATTCACATTTCTACTCCAGGCTAGATTACATACCTGCAGGTGCAGCATGCATATGATATGGTTAACTTTTTGTTGTCAAAGAGATTTTTCATACAGAATAAATGTTAGTCTGACCTGGCTTCCTGTGTCCACATGGTTCAACTGATTGCCATTTGTTGTGTTCCAAAAGCGAATGCAGCGATCAGCAGTTCCTCCTCCTGATGCCAGAAGGCCACATTGGTGAGGAGACCAGGCAATGGCCTTGACAGCTGCATTGTGCTCTGTTAGCTTCAAAACTGGTTGCTGGGATCGCAGATTCCACACTAAGAGCTGATCACAATTCACAAATAACATCAGCAACAACATACATACTTGACATAGATGTGTGACAGTTATGTAATATACCTGATTGTCATTGCCCCCTGACGCGAGCTCTCTATCATCATGAGACCATTTTAGTCCACATACCTCAGACTTGTGACCAACAAACTTGCTCACAAAGTCACTAGGAACGCGAATGTCATGCTGAAGGATGTTTCTGTCTCTGCTACCAGAAGATAAGATGCGGGAACTCCATGCAAGTACTCCTGTTCTTGTCTGATGTCCACCCAAGGTTCTAACCTTCTTGCATTGTGTGGCATCCCAAATCTGAAAGAAAGAAAGAAAGAATTCATACAGGTTCTCTCTCTCTATACAGGACTGATATGTATATATATATAAGACAATCTTATATCTACCTGAACTTGGCCAAGACTTGTACCAATAGATATATAAGACCCCTCCCTGGTCCACTGGACTGAGCAGACACTATCAGTGGGTCCTAAGTCGCACAGCTTTGTCACCTTGACAACAAATATTCATATTCTGAAAGTTTCAGATAGTTGTTAATTACTATGATATAAGTAGAAAAGGTATTTCCCAAGCTAGATACGCACTCTACTATTTGAAGCTGTCCATAAATAAACACATGTTCCTAGCCCAACAGCAAGAACATTCTGAGAGGACCAATCAACTAGGTTCAAGTAGAAGTCATCTTGAAGTGCTGGTGCATCCAGAACCTGTCATTGTAGCCATGAAAATCAGATAAACTCTTTTGACAAACATTGAGTTGAGTCCACCTTACAATCCAAGCAACATAATGGGTTTTCAACAGTAGGGCAAAAGATAAGGTAATCCCTTGACCAAACTCTCAAGCTAAGTCTAGTTGATTATTTCTAGTCATCAGTGAATTGAATAAAAAAACAGAGCATATGTATGTATATACCTTGTGGGGTGTCTTGGGCACTTTCCTAGGGGGTTTAGGAGGGGTGGAAACCTCGTTAGAGAGGGAAGTGTCGTGCCCCAAAACGGAAGGCGAGTAAGGAGAATTAGGCCCTGAATTTTCAGTCTTGAACCTCAGCATATTCTTGCTGGGACTTATTGGGGAACCACCTGCAGGAGAAGAAAAACAACCAAAATCAGACCCAAAAAGCTCAGATTTCAACAATCTGGAGTAGGCATCGTTGTTGGTTCCTCCTCCCTCCTTGACTGGAGACGCCTTCTCTACCAGCCCAAAAGTATGCAGCCTCGACGAAGATCTACAAGGGATGAATCTATCACTGCAAGTAGCAGATTTGGATGATGGGGATGATGACAGGTTTGATATAGTCCGAGGTGACCTGTTGGACATGGGGGATCCCAAGTTGCTAGTTCTAGATCGAAGCTTAGAGCTGGGAGGAGAAGAAAAGGCGTCAAGCCGAAGAGTGGTTTCCGACATTGTTGGTGGAAGGTTAATTCCACTCTTTCTTCTTGACTCCATGATTGTTGTTGTTCTTTTTCTGAGCTCCAAAAATTCGACAGACAGTAGAGAATAAACCTAAAACCTCTCCGTTGACAAACAGAGGAGTTTTGTGGTACAAGAATGGGAGAGTGAAGGGAGCTGCTAGCCAGGTAACGGATAGTTTTGTGATCTTAGGGAAAGAGGATTTTGATGAAATATTAGGAGGAGCGCTCTAACGGTCACTTGTGTTGCCCAACCTTTTATTATTTTATATTTTAATATTTTATATATCTCTGTTGCTCTTAATAACTCTACTAGCCGTTGCTTAGATTTCAGCTGAAATTAGTTTTAGCTTTAATATTGTATATTATTTGTGTTTGTTCGCGTTTCTGCAAATGTTTTTACAAACTCAATTTTCTGCTATTCAAAATAATGTTTGTTTTTGACATATTTTATTTATGGAAGAAAAGTTTTTTTTAAAAAAAGAATTCCAAATACATATGTTTTGCAAACACTTTTTTCCAAAAATTAAAAAAATACAGCTTGCTTTTTTTTTTAAAAAACTCCTCCCAAAATTAGGAAAAATATATAGTATTTTCATACTAGATGAAAGATTTTATTAACTGAGTAAGACTTACTTATCAAAAATACAACTTGCTTGCAACTAATAATTCCACTTTACTCTCCTAAAATAGTTCATTTATTTCTTTTGGCAAAAACTTTAACAAACACTTCGAAACTCTGTAAAAACTCAAACTAACGCCATATTCCCTCATCACACTCTACACTTTTACCCATCAAAAAATCCCACTAGTGGCAGAGACGAGTACAAGCAACTATTGAATGTTCCCTCCGGAGAAAAAGATTTTCTTTTCCGAGAAAACTTACTATGTGTTTACCCGTAAAATAATACCATCAGATTTGTTATATAATTTATAGACAAATGAATTGATTTGGTCGAAAAATAATAAAGAAATAAGATTAAAATTAAAACTTAGCAATTGAAATTGAAGAAGATGACAAGCCTGGCTCCGAGCTCAATGTCTCCTAGAACAGAAATGAAAGCAATGAAAAAGAGCAAATAAAGTTGCTTATATTGAGAGTAAAATATAGCATATGTCTTGTCAAGAATTCGGTGTCTTATAATAGCAGTTGATCTAGTATTTATAACTATACCTAGAGAAACAAGATCTTAGGATCAAACCATGCTTAAATGTAATAAAAGAGTTATTGTTGAATATGTAACGGCAGGTTATGGATGCAAATATTCTTTCCAATGATTGCCCATTTAATGTCAGAATATATTCTCTCATTGAATGTTATCCGAGAACAAATACTTGACCTGCTCCCGTTGACTACGCTCCCTTCGGGATTTACCTGATGTCGATTGCAGTTGTTGTTCCTGGTACCAGTTGCTTCTTAACTCACCTTTTACCTTTCTTCAGTTCCACGTGTCATTCTATCATTCAACCATTTATTATAAATTAATTTTATCCCATACATATAGTCCTCTTGCTTTTCAGTGACACATCTTTGTATCACCGGAAAGTTGATGAAGATCCCTTTCTTGGTGGGAAAGTTCTTGAACATTTTCTGAAGCTTGAAAGGACGTATGTCTTCTCGGATTTAATATCCTGAACACGTGTTGCCCCACAATTCAGCAAATATTTTTATCGATTTTCAAGGTAATCATGACCACGATATTTGTCGTGAGTATATTCACTTCTACTCATTACTTTACTTCTTTACCTTCGGAGTTCTAGTTTTCATAAATCCTTTTTCTTCTCTGCACTTACTCTGTATTTGTTTAGATAGTTTTCTATCAACGTCAACGTCTTAGTAAAAGGTTTTTCTGACATACTTATACCATGGCTTCTTTCACTCCCCCTCTTGGAAATTCTGGTCTCCTCTTCGGTGGAGGCCCGAACATAAACAAAGGCAATGAAACTAACATCGATTCTGATCCTCCCACTATAAGCACCATCGTACCAAAGAAACTTAATACTACTAATGACTTCCAAGAGAAGGTCCTTTCTGCGTCTTCACGAACTTGTGTCATTAGTATGTATCTCTCCCCCATTCTTCCTTCTAGTATCTCTACTATGAAGGAGAACTCCACCTGTCCTAACCTTGATATCCTCACTCTGGATATGATAAAGCGGGTTACCTTAACCAACGAGGGTTTTACGTACTCTATGCATATCTATTTTCATTGGGTCCACTTTCCTTGGGGCCGAATGAAGGGCTTGACCCCATAATTTTGGAGTTCTCCACTGGTATCGGGTTTGCTTAGCACAAGTAGTCCTATTTATATTGTGAACAGTAGCTTGTCTTTGCTAATTGTGCATAGAGCTGGGGAAACCCTAATCCTTGCACGCATTATAAATCTCTACTCCAAAAAATTTTCGTGGGGGAGTAAAAAACTTCAGCAAACATGGCATCACACTCTTCTCAGCAGCGTGGATGATGACAGTGATCACAAGTGGATTGAGCAAGTTGTCATTATTTCTACTAGGAACATCATCCTGGCCACAGCTCCCTCTTTTCCAGGATCGTGGAACTGCTTTTGTAAGTTTACGATTATTCATTTCCTCCCTTTATGAAAAGATAGTTTTCCATTGTTGCTGACCTTTTTCTTTTTTGCTCTAGATACTCGAAACTACTAGGGGTTCAAGGCCTGAACCAGCGAGTTCAGAAGATTCTGGGAATCACAATTCCAGATGTTGATACCCAATATTTCTCAAAAATATTTTAAAATTGCATATATACCTTTAAAATCATACATTAATAGCAATTGGTATTTTTTCACAATTTTCCTATATTTTTATAAATTTATCCAGCATTTTATTTCCAATAAATAGTCACAAATGGCATTACAACTAATTTCAAAAATATTTATTGATTCAATTTATTATTTATGATCCTATTTAAACTAAATTATTTCATAATTAGCCAAATTGACATCATTTGGCTACAATTGCAATGACATTGCAGTTATAACCCAGTCATATAATTTTATACTAATTTTTGACTGAAAATTAATTATTTGTATTTTTTCAATACTAAATCATCTTTTTTAAATATTTTCTAGGAATAAAATAAATTTTGTAGAATTACCAGCTATTTTTGTAAATTGTTTTATTTAATTTAATTAGGTATTTAACAAATAGCTAATTTTATTTCAATTATAACCTATTATAACCTGCCCAAATCACCTAATTACACTAGCTCAAAGACCCATTCCCCTAAATCTTATCCGACCTAATTTCGCTCAAATCCTCATCGTTAATCATTTCTGATCAATAATCCAGGTTAATTCTTTCCCTAATTAACCTAATAGACTACCCCTGACCACACCCTCATTTTCCTCTCTTTCACTCTACTGTTGCACTCTCTCATTCTCTCTCAAGCCCTCTGCTAAACCTAAGCTTCTACTTGTCGATCGTTGGCTCACCGGTATCAATGGTGGTTCCACCACCACCCCTAGCCTCCATGGCTCCCCCCCATGTCGGATTATTGCTACCTTAAGGCTCTCAAGGGACAAGTGGTCATTCAACTCACACCTAGGGTCTATGATCACCATTCCCAAACCACCCTTGGCCTGTCTCAGTAAGATTTTTTTGTTTTCCGGCTTGATTCATGGCTTCTAAGCCGGAGTCTCTCCGTCTCTAAGGTATCTCTCTCTGAAACTCTAACTCATCTCTTAATGTTTTAGATCTACCATAGATCTGAGTGTATTTTGAGTTATTTTGCTATTTTCTATGATAACCTCTCTGATTTTTCAAAATGCCCTTTCGTCTTCGAACTAGGGCTCGTATCCCCTTTTCAAAATGCCTTTTCTTCTGATTTTCAGTATTATTCTATGATTTCTACCATGTGTAAGCAGCTTATTTAAGTTTTTCCTTTTATCTGATTCATCATGTTGAAAACCCTAATTATTTTGGTTTTAATCTGGGTTTCTGAAGCTGTCATTACTCATCTAATTTGTGTATGTACTTATTTCTCATGCATATGTCCTAAGTTCTATGATTTTCTACCTCCTCATGTTCATTAGGGTTTTTGATTTTGCTTCTCCTAGCTATATTATGTCTACTTTGTTTGATTGAGAGAAATTTGTGGTGATTTCTTCTAATCAATATTATTTGTAGTTAAATCCCTAATCTCCTGTGAGTTATACCTTTGACTAATTTCCTGTGATTGATATCTTTGTTGATTTCTGACCTATGAATCATTCTATTGCCTTATTACATGATTGACTATGTTGTTGATTGATTCTTATGTTTTTTATTTATAACCTTATAAATTTAGCCCCAATTGGTTACCATATACCCATTGTATTTGAAGTCTGTCCTTATTGGTCGTACACTGATTTCTTTCCTTATTTTGTTATTTAACCCCTTAATTAAGGGAAAGTACTTACACTGATTAGTACATGGTTCTATAATTATTGCTTAATTATGATTCTTACCTTATTTTTTGTACCTTTTTTCAAACTATATATACATACTCTCTCATTAACACAACACACGAACACATTGGTTTAAAACTCTCCCTCTCTCTCTCTCTCTCACTCAAAACTCTATGTCTCTCTTTTGTGATCACTTACTACTGTTCTAAGTTAGCTGGTTGCAAGCCAAGGCTAACTATTATGCTCTCCTATCCTTCACCATTTGTTTGCTGTCACTTTACTAGTATGTCCTGATTTCAATTAAAAGTTTCAAAATAATATGTTCCTGTTATTACTTCAATTCCTCATGTTTATAGTTTTTTTCTCTTATGGTTCTGTATTTCAACTTGCAGTTGATGTGTTTATTTCATTGCCTCATCAGTATGCTCTTAAATATATCCCCACCCTAAACTCAGTATATTTGTGAAATGTTATCTCCCTTTCTCGTGTACCCCAACATGACTCTCCCTTATTATTGTTCAATACAAAGTAGTTGGCTATCTTTAAGTGACCTGATTCTGTATTAATTCTAAAAGTTCCTTAACCCTTTTAGCATGCTGATGATTCTATACTTAAGTGCTCCTATAACTATGTGTTTACCTATGTGACCTATGTGTCCCCCAAAATCCCTTGATCCCCATGTTTATGGCTGCTGAACCTGCTTTGGTTCTACGATCTCTGGTTGTGCATGAACCTATTTTGATGGTGATGTGTTTGGACTATTGTTCGCTACTCCACTTTTTTTTTCAAAATTATATCTGTTGTCTTTTTGAAAAATTATTGCAAGCAAGTCCCTTTTCACATTGTTTGCATGCTCAAATCTTTTCAAGAACTCTCGCATCTACTCTTTGGTTTTAAGTTCTTCCCCTCTAATGTGTGACTACTTAGGGATCCCCATGAGATCCCTCTGAATACTGATACATTAGATCTGGCCTTTTCACACTACACTTACTCAATTATGACTAAGAAATCTTGGTGTGAGCACTATCCGGGATCCCTTGAGGTATTTAGGGAACTCTGACACACCCGGATTATATGAAAGGCTATGAGGCAATCTGGCATTGGAAACTTTGGAAATCTTGGCCTATTGGTAGGCTCCCTATAGAATAGCTTCTTATTTTTCTTATATACTTATGTAATTCATTCGATATTGGCCAGTAATAATTTATAAACAAATATTGGGTTTTGGATAGTAAAAATAGGAGGGTAGCTATGCATGTTATAGATATCAAAAGGGTAGAAACCATGCTTTAGGTCTATATTTCTGTATGTGCAATAGAATCCATGCAAACCATATCATGTATTAGAAACCATTCTCTTTGGTCTCATTTATACTATCAGCATCTCATTTTTTGACATTCTTGTCATTTAGAAATCCTATTTTAGGAAAGGGGTATTTAAAACAAAGATTTCTACTCTTGTACACTTGACAGCATGCTTTATAATGCTGTAACTTTTTTCTGCATTTAGAAATCCTGCTTTAGGAAATTCTGCAGTCTCAACATGCATTTAGAAATCCTGCTTTAGGAATTCTGCATATAAATCGTCATGAACTTTATATGTGAATCTTAGATACTATGTTTATGATTTTATTCGTACTTTCTCAGTTACACCTAGTGTAAATTACTGACTATGAAAGATGTAAAAAATAGATTCACCTTTGATTATCCCATTTAAAATAAATTGGTAACAATCTCTGCATTTTATAATACTTAAAATAGTATGATTTAGGTAAAATAACTCCTTCATTGTTGTAATAGTTCTGGTAACAATTGTCCATTACCCTATGCCTTGTCAAGCCTTAGGTAATCCAATTTCTCATAAAAATTGAAAATTGCCCCTTTATGTGTACTGCTTATTGATTAACAAGCTTAAAAATCAGTAGGCAAACTGATTAGGGCCCCTGCTTCATAGTTATAAAGTGAACCTGCATATCTACTTTGTTTTGATAATAGCTTAGACATCATGTCTTAGGATACTATTTAACAATAAGGCCCTTATTTGTGTTTGAGTCGTGCTATTTATGTGTGTTGTTTGAAGAGATAAACTTGAGCCTTTAATTGCTCTTTTTTCTGTCTTATATGCTAAGGACCAAATTGTTCTTGCCTATCACCTTACTATTTTCTCCTTTAAAACGTAGGGGTTTGTCTAGAACTACCTATAGCTAGAGGTCCTAAATTTCCTCTAGGACAATTAAGAAGGGATGGGTAATAACATGTAGTAGAGATCGCTAACCAACATTTGCATTAATAGCGACTAAGGGGTTGGAAAGGGTAGATATGGGATATGATGACTGCGTGCTAATGTCACGTGTAACCCCTCATTGAGGAGTATTTACCAGACATTGTTGGGGTGATCATGTAGGCTAACCAACCTAGGGCCCCCTATTTCCCAAATCCCCTTATGTTTTAAACTTTTCTTTATGTATACAACTTGTTCAAAACCTTTGTCTTTTTATTTGGGTTATACAACATCCAACGTGCTTTACTTGTGAATTATTTTAAACTATTTATTTGTTACTGGATTAATTTGTAAGTATAAGTTTGGTAGGGACCCACCATTATGTACCGAGAGGGGTGCCTAACACCTTTTCCTCGAGGTTATTTCATGCTCTTACCCTAATCTCTGGTAATGGAAACCAATCCAAGAGTTAATCGCTCTAGGTGCCCTAGCGCACCATAACCCGTTAGGTGGCGACTCTTCAAATGCCCAATTTCTAAAAGGAAATGAGTTATCACTCCCATAAATGTCGAAACTCGACCCTCTCTCCGCGGAGGGGAAAAAGAGGGTGCGATAGAATGGAGACTCTACTGGGGATACCTTTAGACTCTTACTATAATGAACTTATCTTTCTTCAAATTAGTCCGAGCATGCTTTACCCCATACCCTTTTCCCTTATTTGGACTTAACCACCATTTTCTTTTAAGCATTTATGGTTCTTTATCCCTGAAACTAACTTGTCTCTTTATTTCCTTTTCCTGTAACTACCTTTCAATTATTTAAATGTTGTATCTATTTTTCCATACATGTAAATACTTGACTACATGTTATTAATTGTTGTGAGCATGTGATTTTCCATATATGAATCATTCCCATAAATTCAAAACAAAATAATTCCCTTGTCTATTTGCAATTTTTGATTTGTCGTGGTATTTTCTTTTAATGGTTTACATTTGGTTGTGCATATTTATTTTATCTTAATTAATGGAAAATACAAAAATATGTGGCATGTTCATTTATGATTCATTCTTGCATTATGAGAATTAATTAGTATTGGTCCATTTTATGAAAAAGGAAATTAAAAAATAGTTTATTTGCACTTTAATTCTAATTTTGATACTTAGGTGATTTGTTTTCTTTTAGTTATGATAATTATTATTTATGGTTAATTAGCACCTTGTATATGTCAATTATGTATTTATTTATTTTAATTTAGGATCTCTAATTTAATTTTGAAAAAAAAACAAACAAAAGAAAGAAGTAAAATCTGAAAAAAAAAGATATAAAGAAACAAGGAGGAAAATATATTTGGATCAGTCTTCATAATATTCTAAGCCCAAACAGATCTCCAGCCCAAATACACTACCAAACCCGGTCCCTGACCCAGCCCAGCCCCACCGGCTACTAAACGGCGTCGTTTACCCTTCTGCAATCCTAGCCGTCGAGGATTTATGATCTAACGGCCAGTAACTCGGGGGTCCTTACTGTATAGCTGTCCAAACCTCACCCCACACGCCCCCCAAAATACAGCCCTTCTCTAACCCCTCGCGACCGGAACCCTAGCACCACCCCACCTCTGGCGCTCCTCCACTCAACGCTGCCAGCCGAAAATCGCTGCTGGCCTAATGACCCCCAAATTTACACCATTTCTTCCTCGTCACCTCCACTTTCCACATCCATTTCTGGTTTCTCTCAAATCCTTATCAGTCTTATCGAATATTTGATTGAATAGCCGGCTGCTCCGTCGCGCACGGCGGCGATGACTCAAGCCACCCCAATCCCTCCCAGAATTACACCATGAATACTCCTCCCTCCCCCCCTCTTTCCATATCCGGGTTTAGTTTCCCTCAAATCATATCCAAACTTTTCGAATCTTGAATTAATCTCCAGCCAAAACCCTAACTCACCTAAACCTATCCAAACTAAAACCATTGAATCCTTTGCCCTCATCATTCCAAAACTCCGGTCCATCCCTTTCGAAGTCTTGTTGAACCGCTTGAATATCAAATCTGGGATTCGAACCTTTGAAGCCAAGGCCAGATGAACTCACACGAGCACCTTTCCTGGTATCCATGAATATCAGGGCACATCATTTGCCCATGCCCTAATAGAAATTTTCAAGTCAAAATGGTGAATTTTCTTTCTTTTATTCTTATTCCCTCTTCTGTTTCTTTTTTATCTTTCTTTTTTCTCTTTTTCTATTCGAATAGTCAAGTTCATGCCCTTCTCCTTTGTTTCTTTTAGTCGGATGTGTTCAAGATGATAGTTGTGGTTTGTTTTGATAGAATCTGTTATGCGACCGGATTGTAGTCAAAGGCATGAATACTGACCTAATTAGATTACAAGAATAATTAAAATCAGTAAGTTTCTTCTTTGAGTTTTTGATTTTTTTTTGTTCATGGTCAATTCTGTTCTTATGATTGTTTTGGTTTTTAGTTTAATATTTTTGTTTCGATTTGGTTTATGGTTGATCCTGCTTTGTGACTTCTGATTGTAGTTTAATTTTGTTTAGATAGGCATTTGTTTCATTGATTTTAATTTTTTCAGTAGTCTCTTATTTTCGTTGCTAGTTTGGTTTCTGTTAGTTTTAGTTTGGTTGGACATAACTGAATTAGGATTTTTTGAGTTTAACAATAGTCAATTTAACTAAGGTAAAAAGGTGTCATCTAGTATAGGTTTGGTAATTTCAGACTAGTTCAAGGGTAATACAGGTATTTTAAGTTAGGGAATCTTGCATTTAACTGATTTGGAAACCCCTAAAACATTCTAGGTGGGGCTCCAATCAGAATTTTAGGACTTTAGTGTTAAACTTGAGAAACAAGCCATTAATAAAAGGACTAACTAGCAAGAGTTAAAAAGGGACTCAAGATGCAAAGTAAGATTTGAAAAGGAAACCCTAAGTTATGCCTATATAAAGGCACATTTTCTTGCCTTCCAAGGCAAGACTAATGGAATAGAATATGGGAAAAAGCATCAGCCAGCTAAAAACTAATTTTTCACCTTTCACGGGAATTTTCTTGGACTTCTAAAGTTTTATTTTTACTACTCAAAGCTCTTGGTATATCCGAAGGAAAAGGATGGAGGATTGATTGTTCGAAAGTAAATACTTGTATATATTATTTCCTATTATTAACTTCTCCTTGATATGATTTAGTTTTTGCATCAGCAGACTTGGTCCACGTTTATTGAAATAAAAACCATAAAAGATTTCATTCTTCTTTTGTATTATTACTGTGACGGTTCATCTCTCCTTGTTTTTGTTTTCTTTACTGTTGTAAATGCTGAATTGAAGTCGTAAAAACCCTTCAAAACCGGTTGATTTGTTAGGATCTGTGTTTAATGGCCTGAGAGTGTTCGTTTAAGCACAATTAGCCAAAAAGTTCACTTTTCTATTCTCACTCGAATTCATGGATAACATTTTCGTTAGTTTGTATTTAAGAGTTTTTCACCTACTTGACCCTGGTTGCAATAATTCATGAGTACATCTGGAATGTGTTGATTGGGTGTTAATAATAGGCTGTAATTCTAAGTAGCAACAAGATCAATTGTGAAGAGTAGTTAAAGATCCTAAAAAGCTAGTCCGAAATATCTATTTGTAATTAGGATGTTCCGTGCCAAATAAATTTCAAATGTGCGACAATTGTTAAACTTTCGTTTCGATCCTTAGATTCCGTGGCGTGCCATTTAGCCAATTTCATGACCCTCGAAAAGTGAGAACACGTAGTTGCTTTAGGCGCATGTTTAATAATATTACTTTCCTAAATTTGGGTGCATATTTATGTGTCCTAGATCCGAATCTCAACGAAGTTGAAAAGTGTCAAAAATCGGGTGCATTTATGTGACGTGGTTCGAGGCATGTTTTAATGAAGTTGCAATTTTCCTTAAAAATAATAATAAAAGAGGTTAAAAGTTAAAATTTCCACATAGGTTCATAATTGTTTAAAATCAGATAATTTAAGTCGGATATGACAGTTGAGCAACCGTGCTAGAACTACGGAACTCGAGAATGTCTAACACCTTCTCCCAGGTTAACAAAATTCTGTACTCGGATTTCTGGTTCGCGGACTGTTAAACAGAGTCATTCTTTTCCTCGATTTGGGATTTTAAACAGGTGACTTGGGACACCATAAATCTCCGAAGTGGCGACTCTAAAATTTCTTAAACAAATAAATCCCATTTCGATTGTCCTTTAATTGGAAAAACTCCCTTATCTATGCCCTTCACGGGGTTGTAGATGTTAAAAAGGAGGTGTTACAAATGCTGCTTAAATCATGCTCCGCATCATATTCCACTCGTGCATATCAAATCCTATATCAATGTTTTAATGATTGGTTGCGCTCTTCTATTTACTACCTTAAATTCAAAAAGTCTTATTTGTGGTAAAACCAGTCGATCAGCGGTGCAGTCGATGGTTCCATGTCTTCCCCCTCAAAGTTGTCCGCTTGAGGGTACCAGTCTAAATGCCCATAGAAACCTTACTCTGGTTAAAATTGTGGACATATCATAGTCAAACTCAAACCTAGTAGGATAAGTTATTGTTGTCCGCATAACGATCCTTTAAGATAAGACCTATCTAAAGTCCATCAGGTTTTCTGTAATCCTAACAGACATAGCACGTTTTGTGCATTAACTTGGGGAACTAATTATCGATATGTTGCTCATGAATGCATAAATATTCGAGTCTAGTGGGGGTAAGGTCCAACCCTTTTGTTTTGCAAAAATGAGGCACGAGGTTCCTAGATTTGGTATGATTAGCAGTATCCCACCGTTGCTGCTAGATTGGTAGGAAGACCTTTCCTCAAGTGACAAGAAATATTTGAGAAAGTACCTGGGTAACTTGCCTTCCTTGCTAGATGTTGAGCAAAACAACAAAATGATCGAGGATTCCACTTTATTATGGGATAGTGAAAGGGTTGTGTTTCATTTCGGCGACATAGAAATGACTCCACTTCTAGAGGAGATTAGAGGGCTTGCGGGATTGACTTGGGACAGCTCAGAGCTATTGGTACCGGAAAATCGTATGGGCGGGGGATTTTAAAAATGATGGGGTTGAAGATGAATGTCGACCTAGTGTGCTTTAAAGAATCTTACATACCTCTCAATAGCTGTATGAGAGGTATGGCCATAGTAAGTCATTCCGTACTTACCATAGTGTTTGTATTCGTTATGTGCTTCCCAGGCTTGATAGTGCTCCCAATGAAAAAAGAAAGAATCTATACTAGGTTGGCCATGGTCTCCAAGACTTTGATGGAAGGGATTAATTGAAAGACATATAACATAGTCCTCATGATCATCGCCGACATCTGCAGGGCTTTAGAACACTATCAAAGAGGGGTCAAGCATTTCGAGGGTTGTAATTTGTTGTTGCAGTTATAGCTGTTAGAGCATTTCCAAAAAGGTCGCTATCTCCAGGAATTTCCACGAAGGGCTTGGAATGACCATATTTCCTTCCGTCACCTTAAGCCAAAGGCTTACATTCTCCACAGATTTGCTAAACGGAAAGCGCCAAATAATGGGTAGAGTTCTTCGACAATCTGACCGAGGAACAAGTGCAATGGATGTTTGAATGGTTCCCAACGGACGAATTTATTATTCAGGTCCAGGGATACTCCACACTTGGTGCTGAGCGAATTGAGAGGGATATACCCATATGTCCCTATGGGAGTTATTAGGCAAGCAGTCACGAAACAGGTTGTACCAAGGGTTGTCTAGATGATCCATTTCAAGGCAGACTTTCAAGACGACGATGTCCTTTACAAGTGCCAAGTCAGAACATGTGGCACTGTAAAATCATTGTAGAGAAGAATATCATTGAGCCAGACAAGTATCATACAGGGTGCGAGCCTCTCTACCCAGTATGGTTAGAGGACAATCTGTAAAGGACGGTGACACCAGGGGCCAGTCGAGGGAACAGAATCATAGATGAGGAAGCTGAAGCTCAAGTCAAGCACAATAGGTTGCGCAAGAGGGTCCACGACTTTAAGAATGAGCACCTAGAAATACATGAGAGGAATGTATGGTTGATCGAGGAATGGAAAGAAATTGCAGTCATTTCCAACATGAAACTGTAATATCTGGAGCAGGGAGTAGTGACGTTGGAAGGCAAAGTACTAAAAAGGACAGAAAATTTCTAGAACGTTGAAGGAGCTGAAGGAGGACACCTGGACAGAGCCTACTTGCTGTTGGGGCTGCACAAGCTATGGGACCGATATAATGGAGTTCAGAAGATCGAATCTAGGGAAGGTCCTTCTGGGACCAAATAGGCTATATTTATTTGCTTTTTCCTAAAAATGTACTAAGGTAAAGTGCCAGTAGTGACTTATTTTTATTATTATCTTAGTATCATTTTGGGACTATTTTTATATTATGAAATGAAGCATTTATTGGCATTAAAATTTATAAAAGTTTATCAATCTCTTGGCCTACCTCGGGCACAACGAGGTTCCCAAAATAGGATACAAATTTACATTTCTGCAATATGTGTTTAAATACTACAAATATTTCAGGATCCTCACTGACTAGTTACCTTTTTATTTTTGCTTATTTTTTTATTGTTATTCTCGTCCCCTTAGGTTGGTTCACTCATAATGGCCTCATCAGCGTATCACTAGATCTAGAGGCCCTCTACCTCTTCCTCCTCCAAGCAACATAAAAGACAAAGGAAAAGCAAAAATGGAATACTTAAGTAGAATCCAAAAGTAAAATATTAAGAACGCAGAGACTTCTGATGGCTATAGTACTCCGGCCCCAAATGATCTAGTCTTGAGACTGGAACAAATGATATTGGAATTGTAAGGAGAACTTAAGCAGATTCGCAACTTGGCAAACCTGTAACTTACCACTAGTGTCCGTGACATCAACCAACAGAACACTAAAAACCTAGCACCTCCTCAAAGCACAAAAAACCAACACCCACAAAATCCTCCCGCACCAAATCAATACGCAACTCCACCCCAGAATCCCAACCCATTACCAGCTTCATCACATCATCACCATCAACCCATTCAGTACCCACTAACCACCGCTTACCACATTCCCCAAAATACACCATCACTCATTCATGATCCCCAAAACTCAACCAATGACCATCACTGTACCCAAGTTCCTGGAACCCATCAAAGCAACCCTATATATGTGGAAACTATACCTCATTCTACCCAAAAAATCTCCTGTGCACGGAATCTTCCAAGAAATACATGCGCATGAAAAATATGGGTGAAGAACTAAAGAAGCTAACAAGTCGAGTTCAAAGTGTTGAAGGCAATAGAGGAATAGAGGGTTTGAACAATAAATATCTATGCATACAGTTGGATGTCGAACTGCTGGAGGGGTAAAACCTCACAATTTCGAAATGGTCGATGGAACATGTGATCCCATAGGTCATCTATGGACTTATTGTGACAAGCTCGTCAGGGTCGAGAAAGATGAAAAGATCCAGATGAAGCTTTTTATGAGAAGACTTATTGGGGATACTTTATCTTGGTATATCAGCCAAAATCCCAAGAAATGGTCCAATTGAGGTAGAAGTGATCATACCTTTCATTATGACAATATCAACCACACCTCCGTTCAACTTAAAAGCAATAACCTAGGATTATGTTGCCGAGGCTCGGTAAAAAGGGATGCCAAGATAAAGGAATTTGATGTCGCACAAGGAATGACTAGAACCGGAAGAGTATATACATGTGAACACCTGGGAGGTTCAAATAAGGAGGCCACTACTAGGCAGCCTATTATTGAGACTGGGCCAGATGACCTTTGGAGAAAAGTACATGCAAAAGAATATTCTGTTGTGGACCATCTCAACAAAGTCAGTGCTCAGATATCTATCCTATCACTATTACAGATTTCAGAGGCACACAAGAACGCTCTGATAAAAGTACTAAATTAGGCTTATGTACCCAATAACATCAACGATGGAGAAATGGCCAACATGGTTGGGCAAGTACTGGAGAGTCATAAGATTATCTTCCACGAAGATGAGCTACCACCTGAGGGTTTGAGCCACAATCGAGCATTACATATCACAATACAATTTGAAGACAAGTTCATTGCTAGGGTCCTGGTTGATGGAGGTTCAAGCCTAAATATTTGTCCAATGGACAATCTTAAGAGACTGGACAAAGGTTTCTACGAGATACATGTAGGAAGCATAAATATTGAAGGCTTACGATGGGTCCTAGAGGGCCACGATTGGGGAAATCAGCCTTTGCTTGCAGATGGGGCCAAATTGGTTTGATGTCGACTTTCAGGTGCTCGATATACCAGCCTCATCTAATCTTTTGTTGGGCCGACCATGGATCCATGCTACTGGAGTCATGCCTTCCACATTACATCAAGCCGTGAAAATTTGAAAGGAACTGTCACGAGGTAATCATCCACAGAGATGGGAGTAACCCTATCTATAGTAGTAAAACCATCCCGGCCATTGGACATAGAAAAAGGTTAGGAGGGGAAACCTATCACCACATTGAATGGGTCAACGCCTTCGAGAAAGATAAATGGTGGAGTGGTAAAATAGAGAGCATATTAGCATTGTTTACTGTGAAAATGGTAACAATAATAAAATTTGTAAATGGGACTCTAAAAATACATGATCTATTTTTATACTAGTTGTTAGAGCAATTGATGCTAGGCGTATGAAGCTTAATGGAGAAAATGTGAAATGGGGAAATAATCATACCGAGGGTCTAGCTGCCTGGGCCTCGAGCTGATGGATAGACGCCTCGAGGTCGATGAGCGTAACCGGGAAGGGGATAATAGTTAAGATATAATTAAAAGGGGCTATTTATGGCCAATACCAAGCAATAAATGAAAATCAAGCATGAAAGAAATAAGCGTAAAAAGTAGCCTCGAGCGAGTAAGTTAGAGAGAAAAAGAGAGAGAGAGAGAGATATGATTGCTCTTGCGTAAAATAGTTGGATTATAGCAGCCCCTTACAAGGTGGTGAGGATTACCTTTATATAGGATGGGGAATACAATAATACAGAATATATTAAGTGTAAAGACGTGGGAATGGGACGGCTAGCCACGATGCTAGACTATGCTGATGCTAGTTGCTCACCTCGGGAGTTCCCTACCCTCGAAATCTTCATTGGGTATGATGTGAATGAACCTCTGGGGGGAGGGAGCTTGGCCGAGATCCCGCAGCCTCGAGGTTCCAATATGACTTCCCGAATGTACCCTAATGGTAAGAAAGCGATTCCTCCGATTTCACCATATACAGATAGTCTCCACATTTCCTACAATAAAGTAATAAGAAATGATCTTGAACCGTCATCTCGAGGTCATCATTGTCGTGACATCAATTGTCTAAGAGCATTAAATGCCATGTTCTAGAGAACTGTGCAAGGACACCGTCAGATGCGATAATCGAGAACCTATGAACTACCATTGACTCGTCCTTTTTGCTCCCCAAACGATTCCTATAAATGCACCGTTGCTTGGCACTTCTTACTTTCACCCCCATTTCCAAGCTCATGAATCAGAATCATTTGTCTTTTACACCTTTTATCTTTTTATAGAAGAATTTCTTACCATTGACATGGCTAGAACCTTGAGGACGGTTCCCCGGCAGAACGATGTTGCATCATCATCTCGGTCGCCTAGGGAGGCAACCAGAGTGATTCCTTCTTTGGAACAGTATAACCCACCTAACCTCAATATGTCAGATGATTCTAAAGTCGATGTCCCTTCCTCTACACTGGGCTGGTGTGAGCATGTATCTTGATTTGTTAGCATTGTTACCAATTTTAGCAAGGTAAGGACGAACTGTCGATGGAGTGAGGCAGTGGAGGTGGAGATTCCCATTCCTAATGATAGTATAACGGACCATAATGCCTGCTTCCTTCACGTGTACACATACCCATTCACCCTGGGTCTCGATAAATCTTCCGAGTCCTCTCCATTAGAGATAGACCCGATTATCCTTGACTTATGCGACTGATACCAAGTGACGCTTAGTCAGATCTACCCTTGTTTTTGGAGGATAATGTTGATTCTTTTCCACTTCACCTAAGGGGTTGAGGGTGATATCTTTACCCTCAATCATCTGATCAGGCTGTATAGCCCTCGATTTTATCGAGGTTTAATCAAACTTTTTCATCGGTCAAAAAATCTTTGTTTGTCCAGCGTCGACGAGGGAAAGGATCGAGGATGGATAAGCACGTTTATCCGGGTAAAGACCTCGGATATCTCCCGGCCCAAAGGATGCCCTTTCCTGAGAGGTGGAATACTCGTCGTAAGTAATTTTTCCATTTAGCTACTTTTCAACTATTCTTTTTTTTAAAATAATGATCATTTTGTGCTTCCCGTAATCATTTCTTGGTACCCAGAGGCGATTCTAAATTTGTCGGAGTGGATCAAGAAGTTGGACAAGAAGTTATGTTTGGTCTTGGACCAACCTGGCCAAGAAGCGTTGGGTGGCTAAGAATCATGGTAATGCTCCTTTACCGCCTATGCCTTGTACTTATATTTTTTCATAAGCCCTTAATGAAAGCGTCTAGCGGTTACTGCACTGGTGCAGGTCTTGGTGAGAATATGCAGATGACGCCCGCCCCTGGTGATAAAGTAGGGGCTTTAGAGCCTGATACGAGAAAGAAGAGGAAAAGCACGGTAGTTGTTGTTCTTCCTAGGGCAAAGAAAACCAGGTTACTTGAGCACTAAGCACGGTATTGGTACTTATGTTTCAACTTTAGAGGTAAATCTTGACACCGAGGGAAGAGGATGACGATGAACGCCCACTGGAGTAGAGGATGAAGTCGAATGTGAGAGCCTTGCAGGTACCTCGGTCAGAGGCTGTTGAGTTCGGGATGGCTGACTCCGATCAGCTTTGTGAACCGGGAACCCCTGAAAAGGATGTTGATATAGCTTCAAATCGTGCAATTGGATTCAATGCAGTCTACGCCGAGAGGAACGCCATTGATCCTGAGGGGTAGGGACTCAAAGCCTTTTAGGAACATGGATTTCGTCCTGGGGAAGTTGGCGAAGTGAATGACTTCCTCTCGTGCATCCAGGTCTCATCAGGGGAAATGCAAGATGCTGAAGAGATGGTCAGCATCACAGCGAGGATTCCTCTCCAAGGGGGAGGCTTTGTTGCCAACATCTTGGATGGTGTTAGTGATAGCACCGATCTCGATATTCCCGACATCGTCAAAGCGGAAGAAAAGTTCATGCAGCAAGTGATAGTCATTTCCTGCGCATTTCTTTTATCCCCAAGCATCATTCTCAGTCTTTCTAACGTTTCTGCTATGTCATAGAGCAAGGAATATTATGATCATGCCATCCTTTAGCTCCGCGGGGAGGTTTCTTATCATGAAAAGAGTGTAAGAAAGGTACCTCAAAGATGTGGGATTCGGAGGCTCACTTTGTCCATGGAGGGAAAGAACCAGGAGAACTCCGTGCCACTTTGGATACGTCGCTCCGGGAGAAAGCCGATCTTGCTGCTCAGGTATTTTGCCTTACTTATGTCCGACATTTATTCCCGTATCCCCACATACATTGGTTTATATTTCTTTTTATAGGTCGAGCAGAGAGGCTCCCAGATTAAACAACTGAATATGGAGATCTCTGGTTTGAGGGAGCGAAATGAAGTAGCGGCTGGGGAGATAGCGATGTCTCAGGATCTTCTCAAGGATACTCGTAGGGAAGCTGTTACTTTAGTCCTAGCTAAGTCCGAGGCTGAAAGAAATGTTGTAACTTATCTAGATGATGCAGCCAAGGCACATAGAATAGCTCGTGACATATCAATAGCGGCTAAGCAAAAATTAACCCGAGCTATTAAGCATGCTAAAGCGGAAGCGAGGAGAGAGACCCTAGAGGAAATTAATTGGCCCTCTTGGGTAGGCGGACAATTGTTGCTTTGCCCCTATGTATTTGTTCATCCGTCTCTACAATGGCGAATTTGCTATTTTGAAAAGGCTTTCTCTTCTACAAAGCCTGGTGCTTCGTGCTAGTCCTTCCGCTCCCCTATTTAAGAAAATTTTTACTCAGCTCCTCATTTCTCCCTCCCTAATTTGCTATGATCGTGGCTGCCACGTCGACTTCCGATCATCAGGTGGAGAGGAGTCCCTTCTGCGTTGCGCATTCAGGTTGCGCCTGCGGCTCACCTCTAATGTTAGGTGAACAAGGCTCGAGATGCCCTGCCTCGAGGAGAGTTGTTCTACCAAGGAAACCTCCCAACGAGAGCATGTATCGAGGATGACTTCATCACTGGGAGAGAAAGACCTTGAGATGATCAAAATATTTTTGCAGATTGGGGAAGGCATGATTTTTCAAGGAGAGCGTTATGACATATATAGAGGGATTTTTGAGCGCATACATGCACGTTTTTGTGTCGGGTTCCCCTGATCGAGTCATGCTTGATTTCTGTCGGAGATATCTTGAAACACTAATGCAGGCTCATCTCTCCATTTGGAGAATAGTGCAGGCAATGAGATATTTTGCCGACAAGGGTGGGATAGATTTTACCCTCAGCCATCTCGTGAGGTTATATCGGCATTTGTTCTATCGGGGCCTGATTGCTATTCAGTGTCGATCCACCCGAGCTCCTCTAATCAGTAGTGAGGAGGATAAGGACCGAGAATGGATGACTACGTTCATTCAAATTCGAACGACTGATGTCATTCCTGGAGAGTTTTTTCCATATCCCGAGAAATGGAACTTGATGTGTATGTACCTCATACAAACTATCTTCGTTTCGACCGAAGACTGGCTCCATAATAGTATCTTTATGTTCTTTATTTGTAGAAACTCATTAGTCGTCGAAAAGGTTTCTCAAGGTGGCAACTTGCTCGATTTACGATAGGCATCGGTGGCAAGATCTGGCAAAATATGGGAGGCGAAGCATTGTGGTAGGTTCCCAATGCTCCGTCTCCTAAAAAATGGCACTTTTCCTGCCGGTTTATTTGATTTACCTATCGCAGATATCGGGGGTCCTTTTGAAGTGAGGTCATGTCCCCCGAAGGAGTAAGAGAGATTTCCAGCCTTGGGATCAATGAGTGTTGATAAAAGGAAAGATGTTCCGGGGTAGAAAAGGCTTGCAGCGAGGCAACTGCCTCTCAGTGGTTAAGGATAAGTGATTTGGTCAATCTTCCACCTTCTGCAAGTGGCACGCCATCGGATGTTGCTTCGGCTTCGTGAGGCTCACCATTTTGGTCTCATGGTAAGTTTTGACTACTGTAAGATTTTTCCGACCCAGTTCTTTTCCTTTTATTTATCTGGATTTCTTTTACAAGACTTTAACAGGCTTAAATACGAGCTGCTTCAAAGCAAGGCCCCTTTGCGGGAAGCTTTGGATAGGGAAAAATCCCTCAAGCTTCTTTGTGTGGCGAAAGAAACCGAGCTCACTTCCTTACGACATGAGGTGGGCTGGAACCAGACCCGTGAAGTCTTCCTCGAGAAACAGGTACCCTACATTTCATATTGGCTTGCACTCCCTTTCTATCCTAGTGTCTTGATGTTTTGATGTTTCAGTTCAATGACAAGGCAGATGAGCTGGGACTGTTTTGGGGCGAGGTTGGCAGAGTCAAACTCGAATTCAATGAGCTACAGGCACATGCGAATGCTTATTTTGTGACCAAAGAGAGGGCTTAGGATAGGGTTTCTGCTCTTGAGGCACAAATCCAGACCGTTCGTGCAAACGATTTCGCTCGGGCAAAAATGATCTCAAGGCTTTCGTTTGAGCTGTCGAAAGCGAAATCTATAGTGGTAATTGTCGGTCCGAGGTTGTAAGGAGTAATACCAGGGTAAAATAGAAAGTGGCGGCATATTTGAGGAGTGTTGCTATTGCTAATGTTGAGCTGAAGAGAGCCCTTCATCATACAAGCAATAGCAAGGAGTATGCGATGTGCAGATCCCGGAGGTAAATCCTCGAGGAGATTCATGCCAAGGGCTTCAATCTCTCAAAGGAGATCAAGCAAGACAAAAGGGAGGAATATGATGCCAAATTCCTTCTGTCTGATACTGAAGATGATGAGGAGGAAGCTACCGGTCCACAATTGTTGAAGGGAGAAAGTTTAGTCCCTGCATTCTTCTTGTGTATATAACTTTCATAATATGTTGTAGGCTGAGCTTGCGCTTCACCGCCAATATGAAAAAATAAGAGGGGGAACCCCATTATTTTTTTTTCTATACTCTTGTTCGTCAAGATCTCAATTGGGTCGATTCGACCTTTAGATTGGTGAAAATCTCTGAACCTGTAATAGGGCCATAATGTTAGTTATGTTGATGACATCGGCTATTATTTTTTGCTTTTGGGCATACACATTTTAACCATTTTCGGGTTCATCTTCCGAGTCGGGCTCCGACTCAAGCTCAATCCACCCCCAAGTTTTACGTTTACATGGGCTGGTGACAATGTCCCTTATGCCTCGGGACGAAGCGACCTTTTGTGTATGTGGCTCGGAGGCTTGGTGGAGTCAACGATGATGGCACTTATATTGTGCCCTTAGGCGTGTGTAGTTAATTATTTTGGATTCGGTCTCCGAATCAGGTTACGGCTCGAGCTCATTTTAAACCTCTATTTTTCAATTTTTTTGCTGGCGACAGTGGCTCTTACGCTTTTGGTCATCACAAACTTTTAGTGTGTGGCCCTGAGGCTCGTTTTACTAGTAAATATGGCTCTTACGCTTTTACCCTTAGGCATATGTTGGCTTTATTTTCCTCTCGTTAAGGTCTTTTTGAAATGATTTTTCTTGACACGTCGTCGATTTAGGAAGAACCTCGATTTCAAGTCGTTAGCAGCGATATTTCGAGAACCTTGGAAGGTTTAGCCCGTAGGTTGAGTAGCTCGAAGCCTTGTGATTTGGAGTTGACATGGTCAAAGCTCGTTTGCCTGTTGAGGGTAGCCTATTTTAAGAGGTTCTGTTCGAAGTAGATTCAAAGTAATGGCCTGTGATTTTGTTAGTGATGGCCGGGCGTCCTCGAGTCGTGTTAATTTGACTGGTGCAGCTGCTTTGATCGTAGCCATATATGCTTGGTCGGGGCCATTATTCATCCCAGGTGATAGTTTAGGCATCTACATCGAGGGTATGCCCTTTTGGGAGTATTACAAATACGGCATATAGCCCAAATTTTGGACTGATTTTTTTGCTTGTAGTAAGGTCTTACCAATTTTCCATACCTGTTGAGATCTTACAATTTTTCATGCCTATTGAGGCCTTACCGTTTGCCATACCTGTTAAGGTCTTACAGTTTTTACTGCTAAGTAAAATAGATCTGACTAGACCATGTCTTCCTACTTGAGGTCTTACGACCTCAGGTTTCCAAGTGTACGGAAATTGAAGAAATTATCCGAGTTATTGAGTTTTCTTAGGCTCGAAGGCCATTATTCGTGAGCTCAGAAATGCCTCATTGGGACCTTATGAGCGCGGAGTTTCGATCATGAGGTCGTGCGGGTGCTAAATTGTTAGCGCTAAGTCTCCGAGTATTTCGGGACGTACTCGGTGGAAGGATCCCTATCGTGAGCATGTTGAACTTTCTTTTGGAATATGAGATGCTTTTGGTGAAATATATTCTTTGATTGATTGGCATGAATAACCCATTGTGTTGTTGTAAGCCCAACTTATTCGGACACGGTTCATTCGACCATTTCCCCAGTATGTCATTTCCTATTGGAACCTCGGTTATCATTTCCCAGTATGGGATTGATTGCGAAGAAATTCTGGTAGGCTTGTTGAATCTGTCTTAAGAAGTGCGTGGGCGTTGCCTCAGTAAGTTGAAAACCTTGTCAGCAAAAACTCGCTTTGGGATAAAAGACCGATAAAAAAAAAAAATCACAACGGACGCTTTGAGACCTTGGGGCACTCGAGCTGGAGTAGCATCCCAATTGCCTTGTTTGCTAGCCTATGCAACAGTTACCCTGAAGTAAAAGATAGAACAGGGTAGAGATGATAATACCTTGGTGGCAATGGCGCTTTCGGGTTCCGGCGTTCGTTTGGCGGTTGACATGTCATCCTCTATTTGAATACATTCAGGGGCAAGAATCAAAAGACCATGTGGACGACGTGTTAGGGCTCATCTTCTCTATTCTTTTTGGTAGTTTCTCTCCCTCGGGACTACCTTTTAGCCCGCTTGCTAAAAAACTTCTGAAGG
Source organism: Nicotiana benthamiana (assembly GCA_034376525.1). Classification (NCBI taxonomy): domain Eukaryota; kingdom Viridiplantae; phylum Streptophyta; class Magnoliopsida; order Solanales; family Solanaceae; genus Nicotiana; species Nicotiana benthamiana. The sequence goes on along the minus strand of CM067332.1, from coordinate 36,560,090 downwards.
TGACCATTATCGAGCAGCTGGGCCACTTCTTCTCGGAGTTGCATGCGATCCTCGGTTCTGTGCCCCTGCGAGTTGTGAAACTCACAAATCAAGTTGTAGTTCCTTTGGGAAGGATCCAAGTGTACATGTCTAGGCCATCTAGTGTCCCTAATTTTGCTAATGGAGAACATGATATCCGATACATCGACGTTGAAGTTGTACTCTGATAGGCAAGGTGCCCCTGTTGGCCTCGTGTCCCTATCGATGCCACCTCAATTGAGCGGTCCTCGAGGCTTCTTTCCTCGGTTCACCAATCAATCATTGTGAGGCAGATTGGGTCTCGGAGCGCTCCTCCTACCATCAGGGTACGACTAGGACCTCTCTTTATTTGAGCTTGAATCCTTCCTAAGAGTCTCTTCCGGTATACTAAGCCTGAAGGGGCTCCTAGTTGGATATATTTGATTGGTATCGATTGTGGACGTCCGACCAGGTTACAACGGGATACTCGATTAGATTCTCTTTAGCTACCTTGAGGCCACCGAGCTTCATTTATTTAGTCCTTGAATGATGTCCTGCACATACCAGTCATCAGACACAGGGGTAGTTCCATTCGCTCAATCTGTAATTCTTGTAGCATTTCGTTGTCCCTCTGCTTAATCTTGAATATGTCAGGCTTTCTTGTTGCTACCTTGATGGCACCGGCGTGCGGCCTTACGAAGGAGTCTGCTTGCATGGCAAACGAATCTATGGAGTTGGGAGCTAGGTTGTGGTACCACATCATGGTCCCCTTCGAGAGTGCTTCTCCAAACCTCTTCAGTAAGATAGACTCGATCTCATCATATTTTATGTCGTCGCCTTTCACCGCGCACGAATAGGCAATAACGTGTTTGTTGGGATCCGAGGTCATGTTGTATTTCAGGAGTTCTGGCTTTCTAATCTTCTTTGGAATAGGTTTCATAGCCGTTTCCTCTAGGAACAGCCGTTGCACGAACTTCCTCAAATATACACCCTTCAGGACCGAGGGCGCACTCGGGATTTGGTCGACTCTAAAATTATAAGTCTCGACCTTCTTATTGTTGGCTATTATTTCTCACCTGACCCAATCCTTATGGTGAGGTCCTCCAGCATTTTCATGATGGCGGATCTATTACTAATCCGTTGTTGCTTGACCTCTCCGGTGCCTGTTCGATTGGGGGGGTGGTTTCCGGTGCTACTGTTCTGGGAGTCTTCGGGTGGCTTTGCAACTGAACGATAGCCAACTGTTGTGCCTGCAACATCTCAAAAATAATATGAACACTAACTTCATGTTCTTCCACGGCTGGGGTTTTTTGGACTTCCTGTTGGTCGCCATATTTTATGCTTTTCCTGGTGTCTGAGCTTTCATCGACCTACTGTCTTGCGATCCTTCATCCTCTAGAATCTGTCCTCATGCGTTATTAGGGATCTGCGGTAGTCAAACCGAGAGGCTAGCTGCCCGAGCCTCGAGTTGATCGACAGAAGGCCTCGAGGCCGATACCCGGCTTGATTCGAGCTATCGAGGGTAACCGGGAAGGGAATATTAGTTAAGATATAATTAAAAAGTACTATTTGTGGAAAATACCAAGCAATAAATGAAAAGCAAGTATGAAAGCAGTAAGTGTAAAAGTAGCCTCGAGCGAGTAAGTAAGAGAAAAAAGGAGAGAGAGATATTATTGCTCTTGCGTAGAATAGTTGGACCATAGCAGCCCCTTAGAAAGTGGTGAGAATCCCCTTTATATAGAAAGGATAATACAATATAGTACATAATGCATTAAGTGTAAAGACGCGGGGATGGGGCAACTAGGCACAATGGTTGACTCTGTTAATGCTAGTTGCTTACCTCGGGAGTTCCTCGCCCTCAAAATCTTCACTAGGTTGGACGTGAATGAACCTCGAGAGAGGGATCTTGACTACGATCCCGCAGCCTCGAGGTATCGATATGAATTCCCGAACGCACTCCTCCGATTTCACCATATATAGGCATGGTTTTGATATGAATCCGGCAAAGGGTTGGGAAAAAACCTCCAAGGTATCACTAATCCAATACAGTTGAAGAATCATGGAACCACCTTTGGGCTCGGATACCAGTATACATGGCAATAGTATAGAAATTGGGTGTCTCTATGGCGTGGACCGTATTAAACTCTTGAACATCCAGTACCATATTTGGAACAAGCTTTCCACCAGGCTGACACAATATGGAGGACTGCCGAAGAGGAAGAAGTAGCCGGGTTGAAGAATTTGTTCTTGGAAGAGGAAGATATGGATTGCAGTTCCATAATTGAGGAGGAGGAGAAGGAGAAGAAGAAGAAGAAGAAGAAGAAGAAGAAGAAGAAGAAGAAGAAGAAGAAGAAGAAGAAGAAGAAGAAGAAGAAGAAGAAGAAGAAGAAGAAGAAGAAGAAGAAGAAGAAGAAGAAGAAGAAGAAGAAGAAGAAGAAGAAGAAGAAGAAGAAGAAGAAGAAGAAGAAGAAGAAGAAGAAGAAGAAGAAGAAGAAGAAGAAGAAGAAGAAGAAGAAGAAGAAGAAGAAGAAGAAGAAGAAGAAGAAGAAGAAGAAGAAGAAGAAGAAGAAGAAGAAGAAGAAGAAGAAGAAGAAGAAGAAGAAGAAGAAGAAGAAGAAGAAGAAGAAGAAGAAGAAGAAGAAGAAGAAGAAGAAGAAGAAGAAGAAGAAGAAGAAGAAGAAGAAGAAGAAGAAGAAGAAGAAGAAGAAGAAGAAGAAGAAGAAGAAGAAGAAGAAGAAGAAGAAGCAGGAGAACTCACTATTCAGACAGTGAAGAATGGAACCATTCTCAGAAACTTGAACGCCACACCATCCTGAGCCTGCCAAGTCCCTGCGTAGCCTGGCAGATTTTACTTCCATAGCCCTTCTAGGCATTTAAGATTTCTAATAATTTTGTTTTATGATTTACTTGTTTCAAAATAAATGCTCGATCCATCGAGCCAAGCTTTGTCTGAACAATTTTCTCTATTTTAATCAAATGCATTTGTCCTTTATCATTATTTACTACTATTTTTATACATTTCCTTTCTACAGTGTTATTATTACTTTTCCTGATGAACCAGTGACTATGACATGTAATGAGGCAACGCAATAGAAGAGCAGTGATTCAGAGGAAGAAGATGACATACCCGAGGAAATTGTCAAAGAGGTTGAAAATTTTGAGAATAAACCTAAGTCTAATCTGGACGAGACCAAAGCAGTAAATTTGGTGTAAGGCCCTGGAAAATTTCACTAAGTAAATTAGGATTTTGTGGTGTCATGTAGGCTAATTATAATGTTTTATATGCTATTAACATGATGGGCATCAATTTTATTTTGTAAATAAGTGTATAAGTCTTATAATAAGTAACGTGGGGTCTAATAGGAGGCCTAAGTCTAAGTCATGTTAGAAAATTTCATAATAGGCTAAAATTCCAAAAGAGATCACACAAGTCCCTATTTTGAATGAGCATATCTAAATATTTTATGTATTTTTATGTGATGAACAACCTATCATAAAGGTCTTCTAGTCTAATTTCCAACACTTAAAACCGTTCGTCATTTGGACATTCCTACAAAAAGTTATGATCCAATTACCAAAGGCTAGAAAAATGTGATCATGTGTCAGTTCTGTGATTGCAAAACCATTATGTGGTCTGCATAATCGATATGCGATCACAAATCTGGTCAAAAATTGTATCACCGTAGCCCAGTTTTGGGCACCTGATTTTTCGACGCATCTGCAGCCAGCATACCCATTCTGCGGTCCATTATGCGACTGCAGCCTCGAATTCGGAAGGTTAATCTTCCTATTTTTATGACCCAGACCCATTTTAATGTATAGTCTTTGGGGTTTTATTTGGGGTCATTTTCTACTAATTTTAGAGAGAATTGAGAGCATATGGTGAGATAACGAGAGAGAGAAGGATCCTAGCTTCATAATTAGCCATCTCGTTCTCAAGACTTCAAGAATCAAAGAACCCAATCACATGTTCTTTATCTAAGAGGTAAGGTTCTATACATCAGACTTTAATTTCGAGTTTGGGGCTTAAGATGAATTATTAAGGTATGGTTCATGGGTGTAATAGTATTATGTATACATGCATGTACAAATTAGGTTTGTGGGAAGATTGTTGAACATAAATAAGTAAAGATTGGGTTGCGGAATGAAGGAAACCTTGCAAAAGAGATTTGAAATCAAGATACTCAACTAGTATTTGATAAAATGCTCAAATAAGCTAAAACCATGAATACCTTCCTAATTCGTGTTCAATTTTGTTATGTCTCAAAGTATATTGGGATTGCTAGAATTTCTGGAACGTCGTAGTAACTTAAGGAAAGCTTAAACAAGATATGTATGGCTAAAACCCTGTCATTGAGAAATTGAGTTTCATCGGTGTTTGTGTGAATATGGTAAGGTCAAAGTTGAATTGTTGCCTTGATTGTTATTTTACATGAATTGGTGTTGTAACCTTATATTCGTGAAAGATGTGTCTCAACATGATAAATGTGCTATCTTGATAACTTGAAAGGGGCAAAAGATATGAATTATGTATTGAAATGCTTAGACCTTAAATTTAGATTGAAGTTGCATTGTTGTGCCGTGAAGTCTTATCTATGCTTACAATTTAAATTGCTCTTGTGTGCACCTATCGTCCTAAATGGCGTACTAATATAGAAATTGGGAACGATGTAAAATGCGGTCTAATGCCAAGAATAATGTGATAATTTGTGGCCCCAAGTGCCTATGAAATGATATATGTGAAACAAATTGATTAATGAAAAGGGAACAATGCCTTGGTAAGGCGGCCTAGCCAATCGAGCCGAGTTCGGACTTCGCTCAAGATAGCGGTGGTATTGTGAATTTCCCAAAAAAGGGAAAATGAGATTGTGATTGAAGTATATGTGTAAAATGAGGTGACCTAGCCGATCGGGTCGAGATCGGACTCCGCTCAAGAAAGCAGTGGTATTGTGAACAACGATGAATAGTGTGAAATGCCCCAAAACTAAAGGCTATGGGAACGTGATGTGAAAATTGTATGATTTTTTATTATTGATAATATTGTGATCGTTTAAAGCTTTTGGGCTACACTTGTGATTTTCTTATCTTTGTATGAAAGTTATTTCTAACTAGATGGTGTTCAGTTACACATTCTAGTGCTATTTGATGGCACTAATGTCCCTTTTGCCCAGGGGGCTATGTCTTTAAATGGATGTAGGTGTTTCTATAGCAGACAGTATTGGTCGCAGCTAGTGTCACATCATCCTTTCAGCTAACTTGGTGAGCCCCACTTTGTTTTGGGATACTGTTTCATCTGTTCATCATGTACTTTGTATTTTGAGGTATAGCTGGAGCCTTGTTACCAGTATTTCCATATTATATTACCCTTCAATTGTGTTTAGAGTCTCTGTAGACAGGTTGTGGGTAGTGTCAGGTATTGGAATTAAAGTAGAAATATTGATGTTTGGCAAGGATTTATAAAACTTTTAGTATTTTGATAACTATGGTTTAAGCTGTTAATGGAACTGAAAGGGAAGTTGATAATGAAATACTTACTAAGTATGATTAATGGAGTCCATCTCCTTTTATCCATGAACTAGTTTGGGTAGAGTGAAACCTAACAGGCTTGCTCAGTCGGGTTTACCCGGTTTTGCTCCTCGATTTTTGGGGCGTGACATTTGGGAGATGTCGAGACCTTCAAAGAGACCCTCATAAACATTCATTTATCACCAGTAGAGAAGGAAGAGTTCATTAGTTTCCTAAAAGAGTATGAGGACATTTTCGCCTAGTCATATGATGATATGACCGGTTTGAGCACTTCTATAGTGGCTCACAAGTTGCCTGCTAATCCTATGTGTCCGCCGGTACAACAGAAACTCAGAAAGTTCAAACCACACATGAGTGTGAAAATCAAGGAGGAAGTTACCAAGCAGATCAAAGCCAAAGTTCTTAGGATGGTTGAATATCCAACCGGATTAGCTAACATTGTGCTAGTTTTGAAGAAGGATGGGAAGGTCAGAGTATGTGTTGACTACCGGGATTTAAATAGAGCAACTCCCAAGGATTACTTCCCACTGCCAAATATACAAATCTTGATCAATAACTGTTCCAACAATGAACTCCAATCCTTTGTAGATTGCTTCACAAGTTATCATCGGATTTGGATGGATGAAGAGGATGCACAGCAGACAACTTTCATCACCATAGGGTATATACTATTACAAGATGATGCCATTCGGCCTGAAGAATGTTGGGGCCACTTACATGAGAGCCATGACAACTATCATCCATGACGTTATCCACAAGGAAGTAGAGGTGTATTTGGACGATGTAATTATCAAATCTAAGAGGGTCGCAGATCACAAAGCAAACCTGAGAAAGTTTTTTGACAGGCTAAGGAGGTACAGTTTGAAATTGAACCTCGCAAAGTGTTCATTCGGGGTTCCTACAGGAAAGTTACTGGGTTTCATCATCACTCGTTAAGGGATCGAGCTCTATCATTCCAAAGTCAAAGCTATTCAGGAGTTGCCACTACCTAAGAGCAAAAAGGACATGATGAGCTTCCTTGGACGTCTTAACTATATCAGTTGCTTCATAGCTCAATCCACTGACATATGTGAACCCATCTTCAAGATGCTAAGGAAGGATGCCGAAACAAGCTGGAAAAAATATTGTTAGAAAGCTTTTGATAAGATTAAAGAATACCTATCCACACTACCCGTTCTGGTCCCGCTAGAACTAGGACAACCTTTGATACTCTATCTATCTGTATTAGATGGGGCCTTTGGATGTGTTTTGGGACAACATGACGAGACATGAAGGAAAGAGCAGGCCATATACTAATTGAGAAAGAATTTCACACCTTATGAAGCACAGTACTCTCTACTTGAATGCACTTGCTGTGCTTTGACCTAGATAACTAAAAATTGAGGCATTACTTCTGTGCCTACACTACAAACCTAATATCTAGGATGGATCCTCTAAAGTACATATTTAAGAAGCCCATGCCGATCGAAAAGTTGGCTAAGTGGAAGATACTACTAAGTGAGTTCGATATCGTCTATATAACTCAAAAAGCGGTCAAAGGACAAGCATTGGCATATCACCTTGCTGAAAATCTGGTGGGAGGAAAGTACGAACCTTTGGACACATATTTTCCTGATGAAGAAGTATCATTCGTAGGAGAGGACATTACCGAAGCATACGATGCTTGGAGGATGTTCTTTGATGGAGCCAAAAATTTTAAAAGAGTGGGCATTGGAGCAGTTTTGGTATCAGAAATAGGTTAACATTATCAGGTATCTGACAAACTCAGATTTCCCTACACCAACAACATGGCAGAATATGAAGCATGCATACTAGGGATCCATATGGAATTCGACATGAACGTCCAGGAGTTACTAGTGATTGGTGATTCCAATTTGCTTGTGCACCAGGTACAAGGAGAGTGGGCCACCAAGAATTCCAAGATATTGTCATATCTGCACCATATGAATCAATTGAGAAAGAGGTTTACGAAGATAGAATTCCGACATGTGCCTAGAATTCAGAATGAATTTTTTGATGCATTGGCCACCTTGTCATCTATGATACAACATCCGGGTAAGAATAATATCGATCCATTCCGATGAAGATCCATAATCAGCCAGCATATGTGCTCATGTTGAAGAGGAAACACATGGAAAACCTTGGTTCCATGAATCAAAGAATACTTATCGAAAGGAGAATACCGGGAGCATGCAAATCACACCTAGAAATGCACACTCCGGAGTTTTTCAAACCACTTTTTCCACAGTGGAGGAAACTTATGCAAAAGAACTCTTAATTTGGGTTTACTAAGATGTGTTGACACAAAGGATGCTTCAAAGCTACTTGAGGATGTGTATGTTGGGACCTGTGGTTCACATATGAATGGGTTCGTCTTGGCAAAGAAGATACTCCGAGCCGGTTATTTTTGGATGACCAAAGAAACAGATTGCATCCAGTATGTTCGTAAATGCTTTCAATGCCAAGAGCATGCCGATATGATAAAAATGTTGTCGAACGAGCTCAATGCAACAAGCTCACCTTGGCCATTCGCCGCCTGGGGAATGGATGTTATTGGTCTGATTGAGCCCACCGCCTCAAACAGACATAGGTTTATTTTGGTAGCCATTGATTACTTGAAAAATGGGTATAAGTGGCATCTTACAAAGCTGTAATCAAGAAGGTCATCGTAGATTTTGTCAAAGATCGTATTGTTTGCCGATTCGAAGTTCCCGAGTCCATTGTTACTGATAATGCCACCAATCTCAACAGCGATTTGATGAAATTCATGTGTGAAACTTTCAAAATCAAGCACAAGAATGCCACTGCCTACAGACCTCAGATGAATGAAGCCATGGAAGCCACCAACAAAAATATCAAGAATATACTAAGGAAAATGGTAGATAACCACAAACAGTGGCATGAGATGTTACCCTTTTCTCTATTGGGTTACCGCACCATGGTTCGAGTTAAAGAACCTCCTACATGTTGGTTTATGGTACCGAGGCTTCATCCCACCCTAGGTGGAGATTCCTTCTTTAAGAATCATATAGGAAGCTGAATTCAGAGACGCAGAGCGGATAAAGAGTCGCTACATACAATTGGCCCTTATCAATGGAAAGAGAATGAACACAGTATGTTATGTCCAACTTTACCGGAACAGAATGTCTACAGATTTCAATAAAAGAGTCTAACCAAGACAGTTCGCACCAGGGCATATTGAAAAAGATTTCCCCACATCAAGATGAAGGCAAAGGGAAATTTTCTCCCAACTACCAAGGTTTTTACATGGTTCATAGAGTAGTGATAGGAGGAGCATTCATACTTGCATAAACGGACGGAGAAGTCTGGCCAAAACCGATCAATTCGGACGCAATCAAGAGATACTATGCTTAGACATTTTACATTTCTCTTCTGATGTCATTGAGCTATGCTGGACCTAATTTCCATTTAAGAGGGGATATGTAGGCAGCCTTATGGGTTCGGTCATATTATAATAAAATTTTTATTTCCCCCAAGATCAGAAACTGGGGCAGAAATTTAAGGAGGACACTAAAAATTTCAGAGCAAGTCCATCCAACGCCATCACATGCCAGAAAGTCAGTAATCAGTTAAGAAACTAGGGAAATATTTTGAGAAGGATTCTCAAAATTTTGAAGAAGGTTCAGCAAGGCCTATCACCGCCAACGGTCAAAAATCCCCTACCAAACCAAGGTAGAAATTTTAAAAAGGACCCTCAAAATTCCATAAGAGAGCTAGAATGCCTTTAAGACGTGTTGCAGTCACTAGAATCAAAATTACTTGATATATCAATACATTTCTAAAACAACACTATTTTTATCCCCAATTGCATATTTTTGAAACCTCTATTTTTATAGCAGTCAAGTATCAACCAGGGGAACTCGAAAGGCTTTCAGAATGAAGTGAAGCAAAGCCGGCTGACAGAAACATGAACCAACCTACCCCCCACAAGACTTATAATTTTTCTTTGAATGCAGGCACATTCGACATATAGATAACATACGCGTAGCAAATTCACTATCAATCAGGCTATTAGACACCGAATATATCTCTAGCTAAGACATACACTACTCGTACTTGCTACTCCATACTTGCATGAGGCTATTCCCTGTCTCCTTATTTGCACGAGTTTAATCCTTGACTTCATACCTGTATGAGGCTAATCTGTGCCTCTCTATTTGCATGGGTCTAATCCTTGACTCCATAATTGCACGGGGCTAGTCCCTGCCTCCCTATTTGCATAAGTCTAATCCTTGACTCATACATGAATGAGGCTAATCCTTTCCTCCTTATTTGCATGGGTCTAATCCTTGACTCCATACATGCATGAGGTTAATCCTTGCCTCCTTATTTGCATGAGTCTAATCCTTGACTCCATACCTGCATGAGGCTAATCCCCACCTCCATATTTGCATGAATCTAATCCTTGACTCTATACCTGCATGAGGATAATCCCTGCCTCCCTAGTTGCATGAGTCTAATCCTTGACTCTATACCTGTATGAGGCTAATCCTTGCCTCCCTATTCGCACGAATCTAATCCTTGACTCCATAGCTGCATGGCTAATCCCTGCCTCCCTATTTGCATGAGTTTAATCCTTGACTCCATCCTGCATGAGGCTAATCTCTGCCTCCCTATTTGCATGAGTCTAATCCGTGATTATATCCTACATGAGTCTAATAAATACCTCCCTATTTGCATGAGTCTAATCCTTGACTCCATCCTGCATGAGGCTAATCCCTGCCTCCCTATTCGCACAAGTCTAATCCTTGACTCCATCCTACGTGAGGCTAATCCCTTCCTTCCTATTTCCATTAGTCGAATCTTTGACTCCATCCTGCATGAGGCTAATCCTTGTCTCTCTATTTTCATGAGACTAAGCACCATCCCACTCAGTACAAATATTGCTCTATTTCTAGCATTATCTATCTGCTTTTCAATTGAGCTAAGCTCTGCCCTCCATTTCACAAGACTAAGCCTTGTCGTGTCAACATCATATTATTGCATATCAAGGGATAAATATCGCCAATCTATCTGAAGGCGTCATAGTCTAAAAGGAATCATCCTCATAGTCGGAAAACACCATGCCATGGCCTGAGGATCTCTCAAATCTGCGTATCATTATTCAAAGGTGTCATGGTTCGAGGCACCATTTTCATGGCCCAAAAATATCATTTCATGGCATGTGAATCTCTCATCAAACAATTCATGGCCCAGGCTATCATGGTCTAAGGACGCCATCCCTAACCGTCCGAAAACAACTTTCATAGTCCAACGGGAACCTGCACCATGTTTAAATTTATTCACTGTATACATTTGTATTTCTTCTATATATAGGTAACCTCGAGAGCAATGGCTATCCTAGCAAGAGCTCCAGTTCTCTCAGCCCTATCAAACCTAACCATTCCCATAAAACGTTCACTCACTCAGCCCTAGATATTGCATCTGTTCTTGAAATGACTTCATCGGTATACTTCGCCGACAAATTCAGAACTACACACGTCCTGATTCTTGTAAGACCAGGGATATGTAGGCAGCCCAGAAGTCAGAGTGCGGCCTAATCTCTCAAACTGTTTTGCTCGGTCAAAATTGGCCATCATTTCTTTACCCAAAAACTCTTTTATCCTTTCCTGGTAAAAAGGGATAGCTGTTGATACCCAATTTTTTTCAAAAATATTTTAAAATTGCATATATACCTTCTAAATCAAGCATTAAGAGCGATTGGAACTTTTCCACAATTTTCCCTTTATTTTTATTAATTTATCTAGCATTTTATTTCCAATGAATGGTCACAAATGGTATTACAAGTGATTTTCAAAATATTTATTGATCCAATTTATTATTTATGGTCCTATTTAAACCAAATTATTTCATACTTAACCAAATTGGCATCGTTTGGCTACAATTGCAATGACATTGCATTTATAGCCCAATCATATGATTTTATACTATTATTTACCGAAAATTAATCACTTATATTTTTAATACTAAATAATCTTTTTTTAACTATTTTCTAGGCATAAAATTAATTTTGTACAATTACCAACCATTTTTATTAATAATATTATTTAATTTAATTGGGTATTTAAAAAATAAATAATTTTATTTCAATTAAAACCAGCCCAAATCACCTAATTACACTAGCCCAAAGACCCATGCCTAAACCTAAATCCCACCGACCTAATTCCACTCAAATCCTAGTCGTTGATCATTTCTAATCAACCGCTCCAGGTTAATTCTTTTCTTAATTAACCTAATAGACTACCCCCCAAAAAACCAACATTTTACTCTCTTTCACTCTGCCGTTACACTCTCCCATTCTCTCTCAAGCCCTCTGCTAAATCTAAGCTTCTACTCGCGGGTCGTTGGTTCACCGGTATGAATGGTGGTTCCACCACCACCCCTAGCCTCCATGGCTCTCCCCCTATGCCGTATTATTGCTACCCTAAGGCTCTCAAGGGACCAATGGTCGTTCAACTCACACCTAGGGTATGTTCTCACCATTCTCGGCCACCCTTTGCTCATCTAAGTAAACTTTTTCTATTTTACGGCTAGATCCATGGCTTCTAAGCCGGAATCTCTCCATCTCTGGTGTATCTTTCTCTGAAACCCTAATCATCTCTTGACTCTTCAGATCTACCATAGATCTGAGTATATTTTTGAGTTAATTTTACTGTTTTCTATGATAACCTCTTCGATTTTTCAAAACACATTTTCGTCTTCGAACTAGGGTTCGTAACCCCTTTTTCAAAATGCTCTTTCTTCTGATTTTCAGTATTATTCTATGATTTCTACCATGTGTAAGTAGCTCATTTAAGTTTTTCCTTTAATCTGACTCATCATGTTAAAACACTAATTATTTTGGTTTTAATTCAGGTTTCTGAAGCTGTCATTGCTCATATGATTTGTATGTGTACCTATTTCTCATGCATATGTTCTAAGTTCCATGATTTTCTACCTCATTGTGTTCATTAGGGTTTCTGGTTTTGCTTCTCCCGCCTATATTATGTCTACTTTGTTGATTGACGGAAATTTGTGGTGATTTCTTCTAATCAATATTATTTTAGTTAAATCCATTATCTGCTATAAGTTATACCTTTTAGTGATTTCATGTGATTGATATCTTTGTTGATTTCAGACCCATAAATCATTCCCTTACCTTATACATGATTGAATATGTTGTTGATTGATTCTTATGTTGTTTCCTTAATTAGAACCTTAAGAATTTAGCCTCAATCATTTACCATATACCCGTTGTATTTGAAGTCTATCCTTATTGGTACACTGATTTCTTTCCTCATTTTGTTATTTAACCCCTTAATTAAGGGGAAGTATTTACACTGATTATTCCATAATTGTTGTTGAATTATGATTCTTGCCATAGTTCCATAATTATTGTTGAATTATGATTCTTCCCTTATTTTTACATTTGTTTTCAAACTGTATATACATACTCTCTCATTAACACAACACACGAACACATTGGTTCAAAACTCTGTTTTCTCAAACTCAAAACTCTCTGTCTCTCTTTTGTGATCACTTACTACTGTTTTAGATTAGCTGACTGCAAGCCAAGGCTAAATATTGTGCTCTCCTATCCTTCACCTTTTGTTTGCTGTCACTTTACTAGTATGTCCTGATTTCAATTAAAAGTTTCAAAACGACATGTTTCTTTTATTACTTCAATTCCTCATGTTTATAGTTTTTTTCTCATATGGTTCTATAGTTCAACTTGCAACTAATGTGTTTACTTTATTGCTTCATCAGTATGCTCTTAAATGTACCCCCTCCCTTAAGCTCAGCATGTTAAATAAATGTTATCCCCCTTTCTAGTGTAGCCAAACATGACTCTCCCTTAATAATGTTTTATGCAAAGTAGATGGCTATCTTTAAGTGACATGATTCTATATTAACTCTAAAAGTTCCTTGACCCTTTTATCATGTTACTGATTCTATACTTAAGTGCTCCTATAACTATGTATTTACCTATGTGACCTATGTGTCCCCTCAAATACCTCGATCCTGTTGTTTGTAGTTTTTAAACCTACTTCGATTCTATGATCTCTGGCTATGAATGAACCTGTTTTGAGGGTGATGTGTTTGGACTATTGTTTTCTTCTCCTCTCTTTTTCAAAACTATCTCTATTGTCTTTTTTCAAAATTATTGCAAGCAAGTCCCTTTTCAAATTGTTGCCATGCTCAAATCTTTTCAAGCACTCTCACATATATTCTTAGGTTTTAAGTTATGCCCGTCTAATCTGTGACTGCTTAGGGATCCCTATAAGATCCCTCTGAATTCTGATACATTAGAGATGGATCTTCCACACTGCACTTACTCAATTATAACTATGAAATCTAGGCGTGAGCACTGTCCGGGATCCCTTAAGGTCCTTAGGGAACTCTGACACACCTGGATTATATGAAAGGCTATGAGACAATTTAGCATTGGAAACATTGGAAATCTGGGCCTATTGGTAGGCTCCCTATAGAGTAGCTTCTTATTTTTCTTATCTATTTATGTAATCCGTTCGATATTGGCCAGTAATAATTTGTAAACAAACATTGGGTTTTTTATAGTAAAAATAAGAGTGTAGCTACATATGTTATAGATATAAAAAGGGTAGAAACCTTTTCTGCATTTAAAAATCTTGCTTTAGGAAATTCTGCAATCCTGCAATGCATTTAGAAATCCTTCTTTAGGAATTCTGCATACAAATCATCATGAACAGATACCATGCTTTAGGATATCATTCGTACTTGTTCAGCCACACCTAGTGTCAATTACTGACTATAAAAGATGAAAAAAATAGATTCACCTTTGATTAACCTATTTAAAATAAACTGGTAACTATCCCTGCATTTTATAACACTTAGAATAGTATGCTTTAGGTAAAATAACTCCTTCGCTGTTATAATAGTTCTGGTAGTAGTTGTGCAATACCCTACACCTAGGAAAGCCTTAGGTAATCCAATTTCTTATAAAAATTGGAAACTGCCCTTTTCTGTCTACTGCTTATTGATTAACATGCTCAAAATTCAGCAAGCAAACTGATTAGGGCCCTTGCTTCTGAGTTATAAAATGAACCTGCATAACTACTGTGTTTTGATAATCTCCTAGACATCATGTCTTAGGATATTTCTTAGCAATAAGGCCCTTATTTATGTTTGAGTCGTGTTGTTTGAGGAGGTAAAATTGAGCCTTTAATTGCTCCTTTTTGTTAGATAAAGCGCTTAACGCTAGAGGGGGGGTGAATAGCGTTATAATAAAATTTAGCGTAAACTTGCGGAAATTAAAATTTGCAGGAAATAAATAAGTGCGTTAAATAAACAAAAAGAAAAGAACGCACCGATATATTCTGGTTCACCACAACACGTGGCTAGTCCAGTCCCCGAGAGACTCTCTCGAGATTTTCCACTAACTTGTTAAGCTTACGGGTGCTCAACAAACCTTTACAACTTAAGGACACAAGCCTTAACACCTTTGCTCGGAGATACAACACTCCAAGACTTCAACCAAGGAAACACAAGTTCCTTACAACAAGAGAATTACAATTCTCTTACAAGTATATAAAACACTAAACACTCAAACAAAATACTTCTTAATGAGTATATATGAGTAAAAGAAGTAAGCTCTAGATCACAACAACTTTGGACAAGAATATGGCTCTCAAAAGCTTTATGAAATTGAATATAAAATGATAAACAACAGTATGCAAGCTTATAGCAATGTAATGATCAGTTGTTGTATGTTGTTGTGTTTAAAACACTGAAATGAAGCTGTATTTATAGTTGAAAAACTTGGCATCACCGTTGCCTAATTGCCAATTAAGAGTTGCTGATTTTACTCACTGACAATCGATTGTCAAACCCCAACAATCGATTGTCTGTCAGTCAGATCAAAATTCAATCCCAGATTTTACGCTTGATAATCGATTACTTACAATCCATAATCGATTACTGGCAACGTTCAAAAAATCCTTTCCAGATTTTACCACAAACAATCGATTGTCCAGAATCAACAATCGATTACTCAGCAACGTTTAAAAAATCTTTTCCGAATTTTAATCAAAACAATCGATTATACAAAATCAATAATCGATTACCCAATAACGTTCAAAAAATCTTTTCCGGGTTTTAATCAAAACAATCGATTATACAGAATCAATAATCGATTACCTGACGATATTTGAAAACTTTACAACAACGGTCAGCTTCACAATCGATTGCACAAAGTCAACAATCGATTACATATCAGTTTTTGAAAAACATTTTAGACACTTCTCTTTGACAATCGATTGTCCAATGTAACAATCGATTATTTAATAAATTTGAAAATCACTGGAAGACATTGTCTCAACATAATCGATTACCATTAGTTCATAATCGATTATTCTGAGTTTTGAAAAACTTTGATGGACACTGCCTCAGTCACAATCGATTGTCATTAGTTCACAATCGATTGTCATGCAGGTTTGAAAAACCTGATGCTCACTGCCTTACTCACAATCGATTGTCATTAGTTCACAATCGATTGTCATGCAGTCTTGGCTTAAAACAATCGATTATCATAAGTACATAATCGATTATCTTAGTCCAGATTTTTAAGGCATGTCTAAAAATTATTTTGACTACTGTAAATATGCATGATTTAAAATCATTTGACATTAAATTAAATATGCATGATTTTGGAAAATAGTTTTATGAGAGAAGCCATGTTACGAGTCAAGTTGTAGGATCAAGATCACAATTAAGAATGACTCAATTAAACTATAAAACTTTGTCTTGAGCTTGAATCTCGTTGTATATCAATTGTGCGCTTGTTTCTTGAACTTCGTCATATATCAATTTTCACTTCGTTTGTCATTCATCAACCCGAATAATAGAAACATAATCGATTATTGATACGAAATAATCGATTTTTAGATGACGGAAACCGATTATTGCACGTCAATCTTTATAATTCCCCTTTCCTTTGGGGCAATACCTGCAAAAATCGTTAGACGTCTCCGACGCTCAAGTTAGAAATCACGTAACAAAAAAAAATGCAATGCATGACTTAGATCAACGTGGAGTCAAGGATCCCGAGTTCACTGCGAATTCGGAAGAAGGACTCTTTCTCTAAAGGCTTTGTAAAGATGTCTGCCAATTGGTTTTTGGTTTCAACAAATTCAATTTCGACATCGCCTTTGAGAACGTGATCTCTAATAAAATGATGTCTAATTTCAATGTGTTTCGTTCGCGAATGAAGAACGGGGTTCTTCGTCAAGCATATGGCACTAGTATTATCACATCTAAGAGGGATATGATCAAGACTTAGGCCATAGTCCAAGAGTTGTTGTTTCATCCATAGGATTTGAGTGCAACAACTCCCCACGGCTACATATTCAGCCTCGGTTGTGGACAACGCAACACTTACTTGTTTCTTGCTAAACCAAGAAACGAGAGAGCTACCGAGCAAATGGCAAGTGCCACTAGTGCTCTTGCGGTCCAATTTGCATCCAGCAAAATCGGAATCGGAGTAGCCAACAAGTTGGCATGAAGAGCCTTTGGGGTACCATAGACCCACATTTGTAGTACCAACAAGATACCTTAAAATCTATTTTACCGCAGTAAGGTGAGACTCCTTCGGACACGATTGATAACGAGCGCATAAGCACACGCTAAACGTGATGTCCGGATGACTAGCAGTAAGATAAAGAAGAGAGCCAATCATACCTCGATACTTTTTGGTGTCGACTTCCTTACCTTTCTCATCTTTGTCTAGATGACGGATGTGCTCATGGGAGTTGCCATTTCTTTTGCATTGTTCATCTCAAATCATTTCAGCAATTCTTTGCAATATTTGGCTTGACAAATGAATGTACCTTCTTTCATTTGCTTTACTTGTAATCCAAAAAAGAATGTTAACTCACCCATCATAGACATCTCAAATTCGCTTGTCATTAAATCGGAAAATTCCTTGCATAAAACATTGTTAGTAGCACCAAATATAATATCATCTACATATATTTGAACTAACAAAATATCATTGTTTTTATGCTTAACAAAGAGATTTGTGTCAACTTTCCCCCTAATGAAATCATTTTCCAAAAGAAACTTACTTAATCTTTCATACCAAGCTCGGGGAGCTTGTTTTAAACCATAAAGAGCCTTTTTGAGCTTGAAAACATGATCGGGAGATTTAAAGTTTTCAAAACCGGGGGGTTGTTCAACAAAAACTTCTTCTTGAATAAAACCGTTTAGAAAAGCACTTTTCACATCCATTTGATATAAATTGAAATTCATAGAAGACGCAAATGCAAGCAATAAGCAAATAGCTTCTAATCTAGCTACGGGAGCATATGTTTCCTCATAGTCAATACCTTCTTCTTGATTATAGCCTTTTGCTACAAGCCTAGCTTTGTTTCTAGTGATTATACCATTTTCATCTAGTTTATTGCGAAAAACCCATTTGGTACTAGTTATGGTATGACCTTCGGGTCTTGGCACCAAATCCCAAACGTCATTGCGTTCGAATTGGTTAAGCTCCTCTTGCATTTCCAAGGTCCAAAATTCATCCCCAATTGCTTCTGAGATGGTTTTGGGTTCAATTTGAGAAACAAAAGCAGTATGTTCTAAGGTATTTTTGAGAGAGTTTCGGGTACTTACCTTGTCTCCAACGTTGCCAATTACCTGTTCGAGAGGGTGATCTTTGATTGTCCTCCACTCGTTAGGCATATTCATTTCTTTTTCCAATTGTGGCGCTTCTTCCGTTGGTTGTTCCTCAGTTTCATCTTTATTTTCCTTGGGTGGTTCCTCTTGTATTTTGTCTTTCAAGCTATCTAAGATACCTGCAAGATCAAAACTAGAATTCTTTCTCGCCAAGCGAGCATTATTTTCGAAAAATACAACATGAGGAGATTCCTCCACAATTTGGGTTCTTTTATTAAAGACCCTATATGCTTTACTACGTGAGGAATATCCAATGAAAATACCTTCATCCGACTTAGCATCAAATTTACCCAATTGGTTTTTGCCATTGTTATGAACAAAACATTTGCAACCAAAAATTCTAAAATGGGAAATATTTGGTTTTCTACCCTTATAAAGTTCATAGGGGGTTTTCATGAGTATCGGCCGAATTACTACTCTATTTAGAACATAGCAAGCGGTACTCACGGCGTCCGCCCTAAAATGTTTGGGTATCTTAGCTTCGTCGAGCATGGTTCTAGTCATCTCTTCGAGACACCTATTTTTCCTTTCCACCACCCCATTTTGTTGTGGTGTACGTGGAGCGGAAAAGGTATGCTCGATTCCGTCACAAAAGTCCGCAAAGAGATTGTGATCAAACTCTCCCCCATGATCACTTCTAATTGAAGTGACGGTTGTTTCTTTCTCATTTTGAACACGCTTAAGAAAATATTTAAAATTTTGAAAAGCATCACTTTTATTGGCAAGAAATAAAGTCCAAGTAAATCTCGAGTAATCATCAACAATCACAAAAGCATATCTATTTCTTCCTAGACTTTCAATGCGAGAGGGACCAAATAAATCCATATGAAGCAATTGCAATGGTGTAGAAGTTGAAACAATGTTTTTAGTTTTGAAAGATGCTTTTGTTTGCTTACCCTTTTGACACGAGTCACAAATAGAGTCATTTTCAAATTTTAAATTGGGAAGACCAACAACTAAGTTTTGAGAAATCAATTTGTTCAAAAGATGCATATTGATATGTGCTACTCTACGATGCCATAGCCAAGTATCATCCTCTTTACTCATTAGACAATCAACATAATCGAGTGAGGAATTAGCAAGATCAACCATATAAATATTATCCACTCTAAAGCCACGGAGGATAATTTTGAAATCAGTACGTCTGAACACTAAGCATTCATCCGAATCAAATAAAGCAAGATTTCCCTTGTCACACAATTGGCTTATGCTCAAGAGATTATTCTTTAATCCTTTAACAAGTAATATATGCTTAATAGAGGATTTTTCATCCTTACCGACCGAGCCGATGCCGATGATCTTTCCTTTATTGTTATCACCGAAGATAACACTTCCTCCTTCTTTGTGCTCTAATTGAAGGAATTTGGATTCATCTCCCGTCATATGCTTTGAGCATCCACTATCAAGGTACCATAGTACACTTGATCCCTTCAAGCACACCTACAAAACAAATTAATGTTCTTTAGGTACCCATGCCATCTTGGGTCCTTGGGGGTTAGGCATATTATAATGATGCAATTGAGTAATATGTCTATGACGTGTAAAGCATGCAGGAGCAATATGACCAATACGTCTACAATAATGACAAGTCACATTTGGGTTATGCATCCTTCTAGGTTCATAGTAACTAGACGGATGAAAATTTCTTACTCTATTTTGAACACTATGACTATTTCGCATTTCATGAGAATTATTTCTCCTACTATGAGCTCTAGGATGGGCAGCATTTCTAGAGTGATTGTTTCTCGGTTGAGGGCCATTGCTAGGTCTTCTAAGGGGTTCAAAATTTGGCCTAAAGTATGCATCATTTCTAGGGTGACTATTTCTAGGTGGTAAGTCATTCCTAGGTCTTCTAAAATGTTCAGCATTTGTCTAGCATGCATATTGGCTCTAGAGTTGTTGTTTCTAGGATAAGCATTTCTATTTTTAATCCTAGGTTGAGCTTTAGGTTGTTGGGGTTTAGCTTCAACCTTTTCTTCATTCTTAAAGCCTATTCCATGCTTGGTTGATTTCAAGTTAACAAGAACATCATTCAAGTTTTTGTGCGAAGAATTAAACTTATCTAATGTGCCTTTAAGCCTACTTACTTCATTCTTAAGATGCAAACAAGTGCAATTTCTAGTAGAGCTTTCGGGCTTATCGGAACTTCTTTTTCCAAAAAACTTGTTTTCCTCTTTCAGCTTCTCATTTTCTAAAACCAATTTTTCTAAATCCTTTTCTTTTAAAGAAAGCTGTTTTTGAAAATCTTTTTCTTTTAGAGAAGCATTTTCTTTTACGCTTTTGACTGTTTTTGAAGCTTTAATAAATTCAGTATATAATTCATCAAAAGCAGTTCGCATTTCATCAAGAGTAAAGAAGTTTTGAGATGAAATTTGACATACCTCATCTTTGTTATCTTCTTGTGCCATGAGGCAAAGATTTGCTGCTTCGTCTTCTTCTCCTTCGTTCATGTGAAATAATTCATAAGAATGGGTTAGGAAATCAATTTTTGCTTCCCTTACCTGGTCCGTACCTTCGTACGTAACTTCTAGCTTGTCCCACATCTCCTTTGCCGTTGTGCAACACGATATTTTCCGGTAATCGTCAGCATTAACAGCATAATATAATAAATTAATTGCTTTAGCATTATTTTGAACCTTTCGGATGTCATCCGTGTCATACTCATCCTCGGACTTTGGAACCCATTCGTTTTCCACCATCTTTGTTGGAATTTGGTTTCCCTTCATTATCACCTTCCAAAGGTGAAAGCTGTTGGACTAAACGAAGATCTTCATCCTCTCCTTCCAGTACGTGTAATTTGTACCGTTGAATAGAGGTGGTCGTGTGGAGCACTGTCCTTCATCAATTCCTGCAAAAGAATCACGAGTAGAAGCCATGGATGGTTCTCTCAAACTGTTAAGTTTTCAGAGAGTTGGGCTCTGATACCAATTGTTAGATAAAGCGCTTAACGCTAGAGGGGGGGGTGAATAGCGTTATAATAAAATTTAGCGTAAACTTGCGGAAATTAAAATTTGCAGGAAATAAATAAGTGCGTTAAATAAACAAAAAGGAAAGAACGCACCGATATATTCTGGTTCACCACAACACGTGGCTAGTCCAGTCCCCGAGAGACTCTCTCGAGATTTTCCACTAACTTGTTAAGCTTACGGGTGCTCAACAAACCTTTACAACTTAAGGACACAAGCCTTAACACCTTTGCTCGGAGATACAACACTCCAAGACTTCAACCAAGGAAACACAAGTTCCTTACAACAAGAGAATTACAATTCTCTTACAAGTGTATAAAACACTAAACACTCAAACAAAATACTCCTTAATGAGTAGATATGAGTAAAAGAAGTAAGCTCTAGATCACAACAACTTTGGACAAGAATATGGCTCTCAAAAGCTTTATGAAATTGAATATAAAATGATAAACAACAGTATGCAAGCTTATAGCAATGTAATGATCAGTTGTTGTATGTTGTTGTGTTTAAAACACTGAAATTAAGCTGTATTTATAGTTGAAAAACTTGGCATTACCGTTGCCTAATTGCCAATTAAGAGTTGCTGATTTTATTCACTGACAATCGATTGTCAAACCCCAACAATCGATTGTCTGCCAGTCAGATCAAAATTCAATCCCAGATTTTACGCTTGATAATCGATTACTTACAATCCATAATCGATTACTGGCAACGTTCAAAAAATCCGTTCCAGATTTTACCACAAACAATCGATTGTCCAGAATCAACAATCGATTACTCAGCAACGTTCAAAAAATCTTTTCCGGATTTTAATCAAAACAATCGATTATACAAAATCAATAATCGATTACCTAATAACGTTCAAAAAATCTTTTCCGGATTTTAATCAAAACAATCGATTATACAGAATCAATAATCGATTACCTGACGGTATTTGAAAACTTTACGACAACGGTCAGCTTCACAATTGCACAAAGTCAACAATCGATTACATATCAGTTTTTGAAAAACATTTTAGACACTGTCTCTTTGACAATCGATTGTCCAATGTAACAATCGATTATTTAATAAATTTGAAAATCACTGGAAGACACTGTCTCAACATAATCGATTACCATTAGTTCATAATCGATTATTCTGAGTTTTGAAAAACTTTGATGGACACTGCCTCAGTCACAATCGATTGTCATTAGTTCACAATCGATTGTCATGCAGGTTTGAAAAACCTGATGCTCACTGTCTTACTCACAATCGATTGTCATTAGTTCACAATCGATTGTCATGCAGTCTTGGCTTAAAACAATCGATTATCATAAGTACATAATCGATTATCTTAGTCCAGATTTTTAAGGCATGTCTAAATATTATTTTGACTACTGTATATATGCATGATTTAAAATCATTTGACATTAAATTAAATATGCATGATTTTGGAAAATAGTTTTATGAGAGAAGCCATGTTACGAGTCAAGTTGTAGGATCAAGATCACAATTAAGAATGACTCAATTAAACTATAAAACTTTGTCTTGAGCGTGAATCTCGTTGTATATCAATTGTGCGCTTGTTTCTTGAACTTCGTCATATATCAATTTTCACTTCGTTTGTCATTCATCAAAACCTATACAAAAGAACACACGTTTTAGTATATTGCATTGAGAACGTGTTTCCAACACTTTTTCTGTCTTATATGCTAAGGTCCAAATTGTTCTTGTCTGTCGCCTTAGTATTTTCTCCTTTAAAACCTTAGGGATCCATCTAGAACTACCTATAGGTAGAGGTCCCAAATTTCCTTTAGGACCATTAAGAAGGGACAGGTAACAGCACGCAATAGAGATCGCTAACCAACATTATCATTAGTAACCACCAAAGGGGTGGGAAGGGCAGATATGGGATATGATGACTATGCGCTAATGTCATCTGTAGCCCCTCATTTGAGAGTGTATACCGAATATTGTGTGGGGTGATCCTGTAGGCTAACCAACCTAGGACCCTCCTTTCCCAAATACCCTGGTGTTTTAAACTTTCCTTTATATATACAACTTGATCAAAACATTTATCATATGATTTGAGTTATACAACGTCCAACGTGCTTTACTTGCAAATAATTTTCAACTATTTATTTGTTGACGGATTAATTTGTAAGTATAAGTTTGGGACCCACTATTGTAGACCTAGAGGGGTGCCAAACACTTTCCCTTCGAGGTTATTTCGAGCCATTACCCTAATCTTTGGTAATGCAAATCAATCTAAGAGTTGATCTTTCTAGGTGCCCTAACGCACCATAACCTATTAGGTCGTGACTCGTCAAATACCCAATTCCCAAAAGGAAATGAATTATCACCCCAATGAATGTCGAAACCCAGACCTCTCTCCGAGGAGGGAAAAAGGGGGTGCAATACCAAAATCCTGTCGATGGAAGGAAATGGCCCTAAAATATGGGTGGAAGGCCAAGAATCACAATAAATTGATTCTTTTTTCCTTTTCTCTTTGCATTAACATAGGTAACTTTACGAAAAAGTGTCTAACTTTGTTTTTGCTTGATTTGGACTTTTGAAGGGCTCTGTCATGCCCAGAGGTTGACATTTTAGCTGATCTCGAGGAGGCCAGGAGGATACTAAGGAGTGCCCATGCTCGAAGAAGTTCCTACAAATCTGATTACAATTAAGGTGATTCCTCTCGGAGTCTCCATCCAAAGAACAATTAACCAAAATGTCTTCGTTCTTCCACGGTTGGGGCTTAAAGAGAAAATAAAGAAAACAACAACTTATCCAGCCAAAGTGGTTGTTGTCTAGGATGGGGAAGTCAGTGATGAAGTGGATCCCCTTCAAAGAAAACAATTATCTTCATCGGCTCAACCAGATGCTCAGCTAGCAAAGCTTCAAATCTAACAAAAGAAGAGATCCAAGTACTTAGGGGAGAGATGGATCTAGTAGATAATGTAGATTCTTACTTTCCATCCCCTATTGTTGTCTCTGGTTATAGGAGGTCAGATCTCGGGCCTCTTTTGCCTTCGACCACCGAGCAAACAACAATCAGCACTGCCTTTGCCACAACTGCTTCTCATTCTTCCATGCTAATAATTTCACGCCCCTCAACACCATCTGCACATTTACCACTAGCACCAACTCCATGTCCTTCACTGGCAATAGATGTTCGAGAGCGGGGTGCTTCTCATTCCCGGTATCCCGACCATGGGAATTTGGTGCACAATTATCTGTCCCCTTCCCTAGATCCTCGAGGGAGCAGAAGTATTACTCTTTTGCTTTCGAATGAGTGCCATCTATTGTCCAAGCTGGTGGAGTTTGTGAACTATCGGCTTCAGAAAAAGATTGGAAGAACATGCGGTCATTTTCGGGAGAATGCTAGTTAAATAATTCCATGCACAACGTAGCAATGGTACCGTGCTTGTCTTATTACAACTTCTTTACCTTTTTACCTATTGGAACGGGTATCCTAACCTTGATACTCTTTTTTACCAGACAGCTTTCTTGTTTCTGAAGTCTGCAGAGATTAATCCTCAATAAACAAGGCTTGCTTTTGAGCGAGATCAACTGTTGGCCGAAAGGATCCAACTTGTCGCGCGCCTCCCACCCGATGTCTGAGGCAAAAACTATTAAGATGGGTGAGCTTGAGGCTGATTTCAGCAAAGCGAGCAAGATATAATGGTCTGCAACCAAGAAGATACTCAATTAGATGGGCAACTTCAAGAGGCAAAGGCAAAGTGGACCAAGCTCTATGACATTGTTCTTGATGCTACCGAGCGTGAGTCTGCGTTTGATGACCAAATAAATAATTTGAAGGCAGACTTAAGCTCCAAAATCGAGAAGGGTTAGAGTATTATTTTCACATTTTCTATTGTAGTGCTCGGTTTTAGACGATTTTGGAGGGGATTTTCATGTCTTGGATCGGAGTAAGTGTTTTGACTTGGGTCTATCCATTTATCATGACTCTATCCTTGTTTTTTATGTTTATTTAGTGAATTAAAGTAAAGAAATGGGGATTTTGGTGGAAACTTGTCAAAAATGAAAAATGGAGACTTAAAGGTTGATTTGAGGTCAGAATTAGATGATTTTTGTATAGTTGGACTTCTAATTGAATGGGTGTCCAGAATTTGTGAATATTTGTTGAGTTTCAAGGCACGAGCCCGAGGTTGACTTTTTGATTTTGATAAAGATTGAAACATTATTGTTTGAATTTGTTTCACACGCCATTACTTGTTGATATTGGGTTGTTTGTCACTAGATTCGAGTCGTTACGGGCCGCCGATATGCGTGAGAAGGGATTGTTGGAGTTGTGATTTGTGCGGTTTGAGGTAAGTAACACATCTAAACTTGGATTTGAGGATACTTAACCCTAAGGACTGCATTATGTGAAAGATATTGGGACGTACGTACTTAGTAACGGGCATGTATATGTGCTACAATTTGTTTATAGTTTGGGGAGGCCTTAAGACTAATATCGGGGCTTGTATTGCTATCATACCATGTTTCCCCCACGTCCTCTCTACTTGATTGATTATTTGAACTGTGAATCATGCTAGGCATCATGTCTAGGCTATGTATTAATTGTTTGAGACTTGATAGGGCTATTCTTGTTGTATTTGAGTTATATACCTTATTTGCACACATGTTCTTAGTCATGATACTATATCCGTGTATAATATATTTGTCTTTGTACTTCTTATTCGATTCCTCACATGTTGTTGATATCGTTTAAGGGTAAAACTGTTTAAGTAAATATTGAGATGTGTTTATCTGATACTTGAACGGCAAATGACCGAGTTTGGTGCCTTAGAGCCACCTTGCACTGATATTAAGGTCACGCATACACGACGCCCATATTAGGCTGAGTGTTTATTTTAGACGACGCATGCAACAGGCCCCATTGTTAAGCTAAGTGATTATAATTAGTGCTTGGGTAGGATGCGCCCCTCCGGAGTCTGACATGCCAGTAGTGGGTGCAGGCACAGAGTTTCATAAATGTGCTTGATGATGGGCAGTTATTCAATGCACCCGTACAGTGCTAAGTGTAAATTCTATTGATGGATCCATTGTGATACTATTGATTTACATGTTTACTTAAAATGTAGGCATAGAGATGTAATTTCCTCATGATAACTAGTATTTGACCTTCTTTATCCGTGTTGGGTTTGAAGCTGTTATACTTGAAAGCATGCCTAAAATTTCCGAAATGAGAACAAGTTGTACTTGATGTCATTGATCTACTATTTCTATGGTTTATCCTATATTTTCAAAACTGTTAACGGTTATTGGTGCTGGCATTTGACTTTTTTCTGAGCTCGTCACTACTTTCAACCCATGGTTAGTGTTGTTACTTATTGAGTACATTGGGTTGGTTGTACTCATACTACATTCTACACCTCATTTGCATATCCAAGTACATCCGGCCGAGGTGGTTTTCAGGCTTGAGTTGTGCCAACAATTCGGGAGCCTACGAGGTAGCTCTCATACTATTCGCGATCCTTGAAGTTCTCTTCCTGCTATCTTTATCATTATTGTGTCTCATGTTCAAGTAGTTGTATTAAAGGATTTATTATGTACCTTGTTATTCAGTAGTGCTCGTGTACTTGATGACACCAAATTTTTTGTGTTGGTTATAGTAGCATTTTGACTTTATCCTCAGATTTTTTATGGTATTCTTTCGTTGTTGAGTTATTAGACTATGTTATTCCATTTTCTTTGTTAATTATTGTCAAGCTCCAAATCTGATGGACATGACCGGCACTCGACCGGGTATCCCCAGTCAAGTGGACCTGGGTGTCTTTCCTATCCCACGTGTTACCCTCATTTTCATTACCTAATAACCAAGTGAAATAGCCATTTACAGGATATGGACTCCATTAACAAAATTTTATAAACATAATAATAACAATTTCCATTAGAAACTTCATTCACCGTAATAAAGGTATTACAATTTTTATAAAACATTGCAACACATTAATATTTATCTGATGTGATTATTTGAACAATGTGCAGTCCTTTTTTTGGTAATGAAGGTTTTGTGCTCTCATGATAAGGTGATGTAAAAGGCAATGATTAATTTTGCATGGATAGAGAGTATCAAAGTGTTCTAATTGTATAATGATTAGTTTTTGCATGGAGAATTTGTATTGAGATAAATAACTGTGTCGTACTTATGCGTCAGGTAAACGGTTTTGATAGTGCAGATCATTAATGCTTAATTTGATTCCAAGTAGTGTGCCAAAATGGATAGAAGTGTTTCGAGGGGTTGAATATGTGCAAGTATGAGAATTTTGCATTTTATAACTGTTGTAAAGGTAGCAGGTTGTGTAATGGTTCTTAGGAATGTATTTTGGGGATTCTCTGACAGGTGGTTATGTCCATATTACAAAGGAAACTCTGGCGAAATTTTTCTAAAACAAACTTGAAGATTAATAAAAGGTGTAGAAACTTGCATATCACGTTTTCCAACTCGTTGATTTCCAATGTTCTCATTAGAGGACAAATGATCTTAAGCGGGGGAGAATGTAAGTTCCACTCGACTGGGGATATCCAGTTGAGTGCCGATCATGCCCGCGGATTTAGGGCGTGAAAATTATATGATTGTTGGCTTACCTAGTAGGTTGGGTTAGGTGTCATCATGACTTGTGAATTTTGGGTTGTGATAATAGTATTATAGTTGCTCATGCATTTGTAATTCCAGATTTTTGGGGTTAGTTACCATCGGATTATTTCTATTAATATTGTGTTAAATTCTTTGTTTGTTTATCATTTAATGTCATTACCATGTGTTAATTGTTAAAAACTGTATAACTACTTTAACAATGTCAGCTTTCCTAGCATGTAGATGTTAAGCATCATCACGGTCCCAAGGTTAGGAATTCCGGGTCATGGAAGTTGGTATTGGAGCACTAGTTTGTCTATGTATCACAAGTCATGAGCAAGCTTAGTAAAGTCTAGAGGATCGGTACGGAGACGTTTGTACTTATCTTCTAGAGGTTATAGAGCTTTAGAAGAATTTCCCTTCAATCTATCTCTATCGTGTGATTTTATACTATCATTGATGTTTAAATCATTCCATCCTTGTTCTTTCGAAGATGATGAGAACATGCATAACATCTATTGCCGGGAAGGAGCTGGAGCTGCCTATTGCTACCACTACTAGGGGTAGGGGTTGGGGTCGAGGTAGGTGTCGAGGTAGAGGCGGAGCTCAGCCTAGAGCACGTGGAAAAACACCCACTATGGAGCCTTGGGTTGATCATAAAGAGGAGATCCCAGTCCAGACTGCACCAGTCAGACAAGTTTAGGCCCCACAGGGATTTATATCCATTCCTCTATTTCAAGACATTCTAGTCAGCGTAGTTGGACTTATGGAGAGTGTGGCTAGGCTAGAGTATTTTCAATAGCACCAGCTATCTTTCAGGCTAGGGGACGAGCACAGACTCCCTTCACTCACACTATAGAGCATATGGTCCCATATCAGACTCCAGTACTAACCCAGTTGGGGTAGTTCAACTTATTATTGCTATACAGATCGAGGAGAGGCTCGTAATGTCTACTAAGGGATTAATGAGATTGGATAAGTTCACAAAGCTTTTCGTTACTCATTTTAGTGGTGCACCTTCTGAGGACCCACATAATTATTTGGACTAGCAAAAAGGTCCAAAATTGCCCCTTTACTATGGTATATTGTTTACTTCTTCCACCCATTATACTTTTCGTCCAAACCTATCCCTATCGTTAATCAACTTTTAAAAATTTCCCCTAACCCTAACGGATCTCCACCGTGGCAGCTAACCCCCTCAATTTTCTCTATGTCAACTGCCAAGCCACTTGACCCTAACTCTCTCTCATTTTTCAAGACCTCACAACCACATTCCCCCATCTTTGTGAGACTTTTGTCTCCTAATACCTTGAGCAATAGCAATTTTTTCCCACTTCTCTTCACCGGCCGCCACCGGATTTGACGATAATTATTTTTAGCCATTTGCACAATTTTTTCCTCTTACCCGCTATCTTATTTCCTCGTGTTGCATTTCGACAAATGGAAGATTAATAAAAGTAAGATTTTTGAGGTCATAAATGGAACTTGGAATTCGAAAGTGATGTCTTTTTCCTGAATTATTATTCTGGTGACTTCTCCATCATCAAAGCACTCAATTTTCAGCCAATCACACTGCGACTAAGTAGAGTTCCCTGAGTTTAGTGATAATGGGGTTTCTCCATTGACGCTTTATCTTCAGTAGACTATCATGTTCATTAGTGGTGGCCAAAGATTGTGAATATACCAAAATGGGTATGAAGATTAGTAGCAGTATGAACTACATTCCAATGAACATTTTGGTGATCATGGCGATCGGAAAAATGAAAGGGGGGGTATGAGTTGATTTGTGAGTCTTTGGTCAACATTGGAGTGTGAACAAAAAGACAATTCCACAAAATTTAATATATAGATATGGTATAAGAACATAGCATCACTAAATTGAATAAAATAATAACTATAGTAAGTGGGAGTATAATTTAATGATTCTAATGAAGCTTCCATTGAGCTTCCTAACGCACAAAAAACTTCGAGTCCCTTGTTTGTTATTTTTAAAAGATAGGGGAATGTGGTTGTGAGGTCTTGAAAATGAGGGAGAGGTAGGGCCAAGTGACTTGGAAGCTGGCATGGAGAAAATTGAAGGGGTCAGCTGCCACGACTGGCAGAAGTAAACAATATACCATAGTAGAGGGACAATTTTGGACCTTTTTCCTTTAGACTATTGCCACGAGGTATTGCACAACATGGGCATTGTTGATACCAATGGAGTTGACTTTGTAATGTTCGAAATGACCAATTCTGCCAAGAAATGGTAGAAGGATTATGAGCGGCGCGGAACAGCAGGTTGGCCGCCTCTCACTTGGGATCAATTTTCACAACTATTTCTAGAGAAGTTTATTCATTTCACTCTGGGAGAGGAATATCGTAGGCAACTCGAGCTCCTTCAGTAGGGTAGCATGACTATTACCTAATATAAGACTGATTTTTTGATGTAGCTCTCCGTTCAGTTATCTTACTTCCTACTGAGTGCGAGAGAATGAAGGGATTCATTGATAGAGTTACTTATGGTATCAGGCTACAGATGGCCAAGGAGGCTGGGGATGATATTTCTTTCCAGGGGGCCATAGAGATTTCTAGATGGATCGAGATGATTCGTAGTCAGGGCAGAGAGATATGAGAACATGCCTCGTCATTTTGGTGGCTTTAGCGGTGCCTCATCTAGGGGTAGAGGTTCTTTTGGTAGAGGCAATCCTCCCAGGCCGATTCAGTTAGCTCTCTAGGCATCCCACTCTGCTTCAAGAAATCGTGGTTCATATGGGTATCGTCTGGAGCAGCCAGCCTATAGTGCACCTTCAGCTCCCATTAGTGCACCACCAATTCAGATCTATCAGAGTAAATATCTTGGTGGTCAAGATTAGCCTCAACTTTAACAGCCACAGCAGCCGAGGGCTTGCTATACAAGTGGAGATCTTAGGCACGTCGTGAGGTTTTGCCCTAAGTCATAGGGCGGCTTGCCACAACAAAGTTCTCGTGCCATGGTTCTGGCACCTATTGCTTCACTGCCCGCTCACCAGCTAAAGGTGGGCACTAGGCTGCTAGAGGTGGAGGCCAGGAGGCTAGAGGTGGTTTTCATGCCATTATAGGTGGAGGCCAGCCAGTTAGAGGTCCCTGAAGGGAGAAGATCAGAATGGTAGGGTGCATCCCTGTTTTTATTTATTCCTAGCCTGGCCTGAGGTAGAGTCATCTGATGTCGTCATCACAGGCATTGTTATAGTTTGCTATAGAGATGTCTCAATTCTATTTGATCCAGGATCTACTTATTCATATGTGTTACCTAATTTTCTTCATATGTGGTCATACCTCGTGATTCTTTAAGTGATCCTGTCTATGTGTCCAAGCCAGTGAGAGATTTTATTGTAGTAGATCATGTTTATTATTCATATATGGTTTATATTGAGAACCTTGAGACTAGTGTAGATCTTCTACTTCTTGATATGGTAGACTTTGATGTTATCTTGGATATGGATTGGTTGTGACCTTATCACGCTATTTTGGATTTCTACTCCAAGATGGTGACATTAGCCATGTCGGGGCTGCCTCAATTAGAGTGGAGAGGGACTCTTGACCATTCTACTAGAATGGTTATTTATTATGTGAAGGCTCGGTGTACGGTCGAGAAGGGATGTCTAGTATATTTGTCTTATATTCGTGATCCTAGTGTGGAGGTTCCTTCCATGGATTCAGTATCAGTTGTGCATGATTTTTCGAAGGTGTTTACCATAGATTTGTCAGGAATACCACTTGATAGGGATATCGACTTCTATATTGACTTTGCTCAGAGGAGTCAACCTATTTCCATTCCACCATATCACATGGCCTCGGTTGTGTTGGAGGAATTTAAAGAGCAACTGTAGGACTTGCTGACAAGAGATTAATTAGACCTAATGTCTCGACTTGGGGTGCACTAGTTTTGTTCGTGAAGAAGAAGGATAGAGCGATGAAGATGTGTATTGACTATCGGCAATTGAACAAAGTCACTACAAAGAACAAGTATCATTTGCCGAAGATTGATGATTTATTTGACCATCTTCAGGGTGCCAATGTATTTTTGAAGATTTATTTGAGATATGGCTACCATCAATTGATTATTAGCGCATCAGACGTCCATAAGACATCTTTTCAGACTTGGTACTGTCACTATGAGCTCTTAGTGTTGTCATTTAGCTTGACAAATGCCCCGGCAGAATTTATGGATTTGATGAATCGAGTGTTCAAGAACTATTTGTATTCTTTTGTGATCGTTTTTATTGATGATATTTTGGTGTACTCCCACTATCGAGAGGAGCATGAGCAGCATCTTCGGGTTGTACTTTAGACCTTGAGGGATAGCCAGTTATATACCAAATTTTCAAAGTGTGAGTTCTGGTTGGACTTAGTTGCCTTTTGACTGCTGTTCTTCACAAACACGCCAGGTGGTTCGCGAACGCGAAGAATGCCCGATGCCCAGGTATTAAAACATTCCAAAGTTAGGATTTGAACTAATTTTCACCATTTTCAAGTTAGAGCTCGGCCTATAGGCAATTTACAATAGGTTTTTCATACCACCTTCATTGGTTTAGATTTTAACTTGTTTTATTACATTTCAATAAACACTGATTGAGTTTTAATCTAAGATTTTTTATGGTAGAAATTAGAGATTTATGTAGAAATTGGAAATTTTGAGAAATTGAGATTTAGACCTCAAAATAAATCACATAACCAGACTCGGGGGTGAACGGATAATTGGATTTTACTCCGAATCTTGAGTTTTGACCAAGCGGGCTCGGGGTTAACTTTTGTTGAGTTTTTCAAAATCATTAAAGATTGTATCTTTTCACTCGTAGATAGTTTCTAGAGCATAGTTTGAATTATTTGAACTATATTTGGCTAGATTTGATTTGTTTGGAGGCTAATTCTAAAGGAGTCGGCATTGTGCCTTGATTTAGTTGTCGAGTGAGGTAAGTGTCGTACTTAACCTTGACTTGAGGGATTAGAATTTGTTGGGCTATTTGCTATGTGTATTATATATGGGGACGACGTATATGTGAGGTGACAATGTGCGTAATCATTTGGTTAAAGCATGAACGTAGAAACTGTTTCTTTGTACTAGGTTGTTTCATTGACTATGTTACCCATGCTTAGGTTAGCTTATTACTTCTTTCATCATTCGTCTCGTATTTATTGTTTATTTTAAAGATGTCGCGGATTTTGAAAGTTGAGTTTGTTATCATGGCACTATAATTGAAGTGAAATTGCTCCCCACCCCACCCCACCGTTGCTCCTTGCATTGTTAATTCAAATTTGTATTGTTTCTTGGTGAGGAAGAATAAAAGTACGAAAGGTGATGTCGTGTCGTATCTGCATACATTATCATAAATTTGAGAGATTGTGAGGATTAAAGAGCGAAGTTTGATGATGTGCATTTGATTGCTTATCATCATTATCATATCATGTGGATTAAGAGTAAAAGCACGAAGGGTGGTGCAATTTATTTCTAATATTACATGGTGAGGACGAGAGTAAAAGCACGAAGGGGATGCCTTCCCAACTTTATTTCATTGCCTTATTTAATTCCTAGATTGGTGATCTACTTGGTTACAATGTTGCTCATTTCGAAATAATATTATTTGATAATTTCATACTTGTCATTCTTATGATACTCCTCCTTTCGCATGTCCCCTCCCACTTAATATTTTAATTGTTCTACTTGTTATTTGTTGATTTATACATATGTTTGTATATGGTTTTACGTAGGTGTCTTGTCATTGCCTCGTCACTACCTCATTGAGGTTAGGCTCGATACTTACGGAGTACATTGGGTCGGTTCTACTCATGCTATACTTATAAACTTCTTATGCAGATACTATTGTTGATCCCATCAGCATCTAGTGGTGTTCTACTCGGATTTAGCTACATTTGGAGACTTGAGGTATAGTTCACGACATCCGTAATCCTAAAGTCCCCTTCTTTCTCCATTATACTGCTTATCTAGTCTCAAACAGTTGTACTTTATTTCAAACCATATATGTAGTATTCTAGTTTGTCATGCAACAGTGACTCTAAATTTCTGGGAGTAGCTAGCATCGTGTTATTTCTATTAACATTGTGTTAAATTCTGAGTTTATTTATCGTTAAATATTATTACCCTATGTTAATTTTTAAAAAATGGATAATTAATTTAATAACATTGGTTTTCCTAGCAAGTAGATGTTAAGCGTCATCACGGTCCTGAGGTTGGGAATTCGAGTTGTGACGGTCTGAATGGTCCTTATTGAAAGCAGTTAAAACAAAGCGTGGGAGAGATATAAAATGTATTGGACTCCTCTACAATATGCCTTCAAAAAGGACTTAAGCTCATGCCATGTTTAGCCGGTGCATCTCCTACACTATTTTGCCTCCCGGTAGATGTGGTCAAGTGTGGATGTCCGCAATTGGCAGAGTAAGGTCCTGCGATCAGAAAGTAAGTCTTTAGTAGTATGGAGACCTAAGAGTACGGCGCGTAGTTCAGCTTCTAAAGCAGAGGAGCAGATAATGGGCATAGTGAATCCTTTGATCCACTGTCCACGGTGGTTGCGGATAATTCCTCCAACAGAAGCTCGTCACGTTTGAGGATGGAAAGAACCATCGGTATTAAGCTTAAAGAAGGGAGAATCAAGGGGGTGCCATATAATGTGTTGGACATAGGTAGGATGAGGTAGCGGTGGTGTGAGAGATAAGAAGTAAAAATTCTATAACATGGAATAGGATGGTTCGGGGTGAAGTGGGTTGTATAGGTCATTAAAAAGGTTCTCATTTCTGGTTTTCCAAATATGCCAAAGGATAAAAAGAACCAGGAGCAAGGTAAGAACATTGATACCTTGGTAGCCAAAAGATTCCTGTGGGCTGGCGCAATAAAGCTTGAACCAAACTGGGAAATTGGTATTTGGTGTGGAAATGTTGAAGAATTACCAAATGTGGTGCACATTCGGGCAATGGAAGAATAGGTGGGATAATGCCTCAGAGAGCTGTGGACAAGAATCGCAGTTTGGTATTGGGAGAATGTTAATGTCTGCTAGATAGGATGTTGTGGAAGGGGGGGGGGGGGGGGGGGGGGGGGTTAAAAAAAAAAAAGCCAGAGGAAAGTTCTAAGTTTAGGAGGAATGTTTAACTTCCAGGTCCGGTGTAAGTCTGGTGCGGCCAGTTGGTTAGGGAAGTTGGTGAGGAGATAAAGGTTATATGTCGATGTAGTGGAGAAGCCGTTGTGGGAAAAAACCCAGGATAGAGTAATCGTGGATTCCCGGATTGGGGAAAGTATGTATTACGGATTAGGCAGAGAATGGTAGGAGGGCAATTGGACTGAGATTGGGGAGATATTCCATTGGCCTTGGGCAAGAAGTATGTTAGCCGTTAGGGCCGATTTTGAAGAAGTTAGTGGATCTTGAATAAGACTACAGAGAAAACAGTAATGGTAGTCAGATGTCATTCCATACATTGATGAGTGATCCATTACCTATCTATCATATGCCATCTGCCACCTCGTGTGGGAGGGTGTAGGTCGGAAGGACCAGCACGATTAAAAGAAAGATCAAGTCATCCGGCCATAGAAAGATTGCTTAAAAAGCAAATTGCGAAACACATTCATTACGAATGCAGCACAATATTATCCTGTATAAAATGGTCTAAATGGTCAGCTATTCATATATAACATAGCCCGTTGAGTGCACTAAACCTATGCAAATCTATCAGTTTCAACTTGAACAATTAGATCCTGTATCTGAACTTATATCTACGAAGCCAATCTTCGCCTTTTTCGTAATAATCCATTCTAGTGAATGTTTGCTGTGGGAATTGCATAGCAGCAGCATACATTGAAGCACCTCGCCATGCATCCATAATTGGATCTGTTGCTCTGACAACCTTTATTGGAGTTCCACATGGCCTGATCATCCGAATTCCTGCTTCCAAGCGCTCAGCCATACCTGGGTAGAGACAACTCCCGCCAGTCATAAGTATTGAAGTTGTCATTTTATCCCCCAAGCCTTGTCCCCAAGTAGGCAATCTTCTCAAAGACACTCCAACCATTTCATCCAACCCTGACTGGTCAATTCCAATTAAGTTGGGATTGAATAGAACTTCAGGACATCTAAATCTTTCAACCCCAAGTATGATTTGAAAATCCTCCTTTGTTAGAGGACGGAAACGTGGCACCTCTGAGGCAGAGGCTCCAGACTCTGATCCTGGGAAAAACGACGGGTCTATCTCCTGCGCAGATAAGTTACATCAGGATACATCTATTAAAGAACAACCCAACGTAGACTAAACACTGCATGAAGTATCAGGAAATGTACTGACCTGAAGCCTAGAGGAGATTCGAGCCAACTCAACTTCATCCTGATCTGGCTCATCATCGTCGTCGTCATCATTATCTTTACTCATTATCTTGTAGAGTTGCCAATCTTCATCCCTTTGACCAAAAGTATCTTCACCTTTCCCTCGATCAAATGCTGCCGTGGTTAACAAGCGCATCCTCTCTCTTTGGGCAGCATTCAACCTCTCCCCACGACCGACACCTCCAGAAACATTATTATTGCCATTTGCATGGTTCCCATTAGTCTTCAATCGCTTTCGCTGCTCAAGTTTTTCCGACAGCTCTTTGTATTTGGCTCGCAACTGCTCCATATAGCGTTCTGGGTTTTCCCTACACAAGATAAGATGAATGCAGCAAAAACTGTAATTATAAAATATTAGTTTTTACCTCATCAATATAAATAACTATATCCATTTTGAGAAGAAACATAGATATTATAGCACATTATTGTAAACAAGTTTAATAATGCTACACTAAACTAGTTCAAGTACTATCTGACAAGATAGACAACATACAGGCGCTTTTGTTCCTCAAGTTTCTTTTCCTTCTCCTTTACTAACTCCTCCTCCAAACGCTTTTGTTTAGCTCGCTGCCGTGCTTCAGTTGTGGACTTCAGGAACACTTGTCTTCTCTTCTCCTTGAGCTATTAAGAAGTTTCAACATTTTCATTTGTCAGTTAAAAAGTCCAACACAGAAAATGAACTAGAAAATAAGTGGAAGATGATTTTGCAGCTGGCCAAGAGTGAGGTGGAAGAGACAATTGCAACAATAAATTTAGTAGCAGCAGCTCTACAATAAACTAGTTCAAGTATTATCTGACAAGAAATACAACTACCAATATGGAGATCTACGTGCATACCTGCTCTGCTGAAAGTTCTTCATCAGGTATATCAATGAGATAATACTTATCAGCTGCAGAAGCATCTGCTTTCTCGTCACTAGGAACTTGCTCACCCTTGGCCTTCCGAAGTGTTTGAGTAACTTTTGCAAAAGCAGTTTGCACTTCACGTTTAGAAGTATAACCTCTACTTGCAAGGAACGACACAATTTGGTCATCCACAGTGTCCTTGAGCTCCTCTAAGAGCAATTCCAAACCTTTTAATTCATTTTCAAGTTCATTTATTTTTGAGGATCTTTTCGCTTCAGCCATCTCACGCAATCTTTGACTTTGTTTTTCCTTCAAAGCCGCCTTTCTAGCAAGTTCTTCTTCTGATGGAGGCTCATCGGCTGGTGATGGAGTCCAAGGAAGCTGCCAACATCTGGTCTTTTCTTCAGCTTCCTTATCTCCCCTCTGTCACAATAAAATCAAATACTTTACCTCTGGAAACCAGAAAGAGAGGCTGGACGAGAGGAAAGTGCTAATTACCTGAAATAATTGAACCTCTGAAGTATAGTCTGCGGCTATGTAACAGTATTCCATCTTCAGTTCTTCAATCTTTTCCCATGTAAGCTTTGATCTGTTTAAGCATTTAAGGATGAAGCCTGAAAAGCAGCCAAAAGAGTATAGCAACGTCATGAATTCAAAAAACTATTAACACCTACATGTGATGAGGGTGCTTGAGTGAAAGAAGCTGCTTCAGATAATCAGTGACATGGTATCCACCAACATTAGTTCGACAGCACGCTTCATAGACAGGTTCTCCATTAATAAACTGAAAATGCAACAAATTTTGTCATATATTAGTAGCATATAATGAGAAATGACAGCCACTGCATCATGATATGTCAAACAGAAATTAGCCTGAAAGTGTATAAGGTCTTAACATTGATCTCTTTCACATACTAGGACCTGCACCAATCAAAAAATATCTTTCAAAGATGACACTTAGTTGTATTACATTGGTATCACCAGACGGGGGCACGGTTGACACCTTTTAACATGTGATAACCTACCAGTTGAAAGTATAATTAAGTAAATAAATCTGTGTTCTCTCTAACAATTTAAACTTTTAGAAGAGATGGTCACACGCCGAAAATATCACTACACACCAGCGAGTAGCAAGAAAAACTCGAAACCATGCAACTTTCCCGTGACTTAAGGGGTTGTTCATGTCAAAATCTTTTTCTCATCATACTGTGCAAAAATCACCACCGCGGCACCACCACAGGGTTGCTTAGCCTCTGCCTCTGATTTACTTTCGAGGTTTTACACCTCTCAAGCACAAAGAGAAAACAAAAGCACCCCAAAGTTTTTCACAAAACTAGTGAAAGAGTTCTTCAAACTCACGTTAGAAGAATATAAGATGAGAAAAGAACATTACCCAATCGTTCTACAATCCCGCAAGATTGCAAGAAGCAATAAATAAAGGAAGAATAATGAAATAAAAATCAATCACGTTTTTGAAGCTAATGCTCAAAGAAACTAAATACCAATCTTTATTTTCAGCATATTGAGCCCTTTAAATAGGCCTTACAATGAGTAAAATTGATAAGACTAAGAAAACTAATCCTAATTAAACTAGAATAAAAATAAGACTAAGAAAACATATCCTAACTACAATAGGATAAAGAATGCTAGTAAGAATGAGATAGCAACTAATAATCCTAGTTTGACTAGAACTACAAATATTCATACTTAACAAGAATTAAATTACTAGAAAATACGAAATAACACATCCTAATCTTTAAGGAAAAGAAATCCTAATCTTGAATGGATTCTTCGCTTTTTAAAGTTCTTGGATTTTTAGCATTCTTGATCATGAATCAGTCTCCCCTGATTGAAAAAGACTCGTCCTCGAGTCTAACAACTTCCGTAGATGGCATAAGATTTGCTATAGCGAGAATGGAGACCCAAGGTGAGGAAAAAAAAGGGGACCAATGCTCACCTAGTTTTAAGTTACATTTTGCTAGTTTATCATAGACCTTTTTCACGTTGTAAGAAAACATGCGGCCAAACCAAATCCCACTTTCTAAATTTCAACTTTCTACCGAGTCTTCTTCATGTAATATTCTATGTTGAATCTCAAACTTCAACTTACGATATGAAGTAATTGATGTCAAAACTTCATCATGAAACTTAGCCAACTCCATGTTTAGCTTTGAATTAAGCATAGAGATCAATGCTCTTCTTGAGACTGCATCAATTGAGCTTGTACACCAACAGTTACTTTGATGATGGTGATATATATTTATGAGGTGAACACATCTTGTTTCTCCAATATACCTCAAACTCTCCATTATCCACTCCTTTTTAGGTAATCATTCCTCTAGTTCATGCATATTTTTATAGACATCAGGATTAACACAATATGCTGACATGTTTAGGATGATTGAGTCAACAAGCAAGTCAATATTGTGTCAAGCATCTCTGAACAGCAAAAAGTCAACAACACATATGGCTAAATTATCCGATGGATTGTCATAAAGCTTTGGGGCTAATTCCTAAGTTTTGAATCCAATGCATGTTCCTTGTCGCTTTGATATTGATCTTCATCAGCTTCGTCCTCTTCACTCCCTTGATTATTTGAACATTTATCAACTTGGACATAGTACCTTGGTACTCTTATTCCTTGGCCAGCTTCAACCTTCTCAACTTGATCAATATATCTTGTTATGTGCGGTTGAATTGGTGAATATCGAAGTGGTAGACTTGGTGGTATCACTAGTATGTTATGTGATGACTGAAGCACCAAACCTTCAACCAATATAGTCAGATGCTTTATTTGATTCCGTCAAGCTATTTAGCTGCAATTTAATTTTTTCATTGTCTCGTTCAAGGACTATAGTTCTTAATTTCTAAATTTTTAATTGAAGATCCATTGAAGAGGATCACGAATTTGCTATTTTTTGGTTTGGTGACACGATGTATAAGATAGCAAGTCAAGAAATTCGAACCCGGAACTTGTGCTTTGATACCAAATTGATGTATTTTCAAGTTTTTGCACCTCTCAAGTACGAAGAAGAGAGAAAAACAAAAGCACCCCGCTAAAGTTTTTCACAAAACTAGCGAAAGCGTTCTTCAAACTCACATTAAAAGAATGTAAGATGAAGAAAACCTTACCCACTCATTCTTCAACCCCGCAAGATTGCAAGAAACATTAAATAAAGGAAGAAGAATGAAAAAAAATCAATCACATTTTTGAAGATAATGCTCAAAGAAACTAATCACCACTCTTTATTTTCAGCATATTGAGCCCTTTAAATAGGCCTTCCAATGAGTAAAATTCATAAGATTAAGGAAAAAATCCTAATTAAACTAGAATAAGAATAAGGCTAAGAAAACTTATCCTAACTAAAATAGGAAAAAGAATTTAAGTAAGAATGAGATAGCAACTAACAGTCCTAGTTTGACTGGAACTACAAATATAATCCTACTAAAACAAGAACTAAATTACTAGGAAATAAGAAATAACAAATTCTAATCCGTAAGGAAAAGAAATCCTAATCTTGAATGGATTCTTCACTTCTTGAACTTCTTGAATTTTTAGCATTCTTGACCATGCATCAGCCTCCGGTGACCGAACTCCAGAAGAAACTCTGCCAAATACCGCAGCGTGTGCCGCCACACGCCGCTGGCAGTTCCAATTCCCATGACGCGTCAATCTCATGCACCGGTGGGTAAACTTCCGGCCACTTTTTGAGGGAGATTTCTACTCCTTAGGGTTCATCAACCCATCTAAATTCTCTGGCAACCAGCCAGATATCTCTTCTCCAGCAACTTTTCTGAAGATTTCCGTCTGAGTGGAAGTCATCTGTAGCCACTGCATCCTCCCATTTAGTTTTCAGAATTTCTCATTGATTCTCCAGCCAGTTTCAAACAGAAAAGCAGCTTTTCGGTCGCTTACCGACGAGTTTTCCCAGAAAATCTAATACTATTCTCTGACAGATACTATGTGATCAACCTTTAAACTTTATTTTGTGGTATGGTACTTTGGTTAGAGCTCTCTTCAATCCAACATTTTGTCGCTTTGTTTTGACGTTTTTGGTTCCAAAAAGGGAATTCAGAAACTCGAGTCCAATGATTGATTCGGACCCGTTACTTGGAGGTTCTAACTACTTAGTTTGGGAGATACGGGAGATACAAGAGATAAGTTGAGAAATTGAACTATCTCAGATTATCAGTTACAACTTGATGACTCTTTTTCACCAAGTATTGTCATTCAGTCTCTCCTTTTTATTTTTTATAACAGTGATGTCCAGACCAGATCGTCAGTCAGTTTCTAGATCATTATTCAAAGGAATTTTTACGTGCTGACTTTATAATACAAATATCGTTTAACGATAAAAAAGAATTCTTGCGTGCTTGGTTCAATAAAAAATAGGAATCAAGACTGCATGTGAGGGGCATGTTGAAGATATAACTAAGTAAATAAGAGTGTTTTCACTTCTCTCTGACAGTTTAAACTTTTAGACATGATGGTTACGCAGCTAACACTACCCATAATTGCTTTTTTTCCGTTCCAAGTAGATAAGGTACAATGCAGTTTTAACCTTAAATCAAATTTTATCATGCCATTATTATAATACCACCGTTAATTCATAAAAGCTGCATAATAGGCCTGTAAAGCATACCGGAATCACATGACTTGTAGTAAATCCTGAGCTGATTGCAAGACCTATATCTTTACAAATTCCAAGCTGTTGGTTGTATTTATAGCTGAATGCAGCATCTACACCAAATGCTGCAATATATAAAAAAAGGCGACTATTTTGAGCAAAAAGTGCACATAAACACCACAGAAAGTTATGTTCTTAATAATCAAATCCACGAACTGTTGTTTGGTGAGAAGTGAACCAAGTGAATATTGTCATTCATGAAAGAACTTTCAACAAGATCAAGATAAAACAAAGCAATGTTTAGGATTACAAAAAAATGACATGACTACAAGTGCGCCACACAACTTTAACAACATCATATTCCAAAGCAATGCATACAGCTCCAGGCAACCGATATAGGTGTCCATACCTACTGAAGGAACTCCATATGACTCAAAAAGAAGCTCAGCCATTTTGCCACGAGACTGAACTGGATTGCAAGCACATTCAGTAATTAAGATAGGATGGTCAATCTGTCCTGCCACCGAATTGGAATAAGAATTGGTTTAAGGGAGTACAAGCTGAAGTTTAATAACAGGATATATGCAGCAGAAAGTAAATGCCCAATATCAGATGGACATGATACGTTTGAAGAAAAGGGGAAAAAAGTGAAAGGTCTGTTTTTCACCATATCTTAAACATCTTAACTTTGCCGCTCCCACTTATTTTGTTCTCAATAAAGGTAATTGTTCTACTGATATGATAGGAAAACCGTGGATGTATACATAGAGAATTCTACAAAAGAAACGGTTCTTAAGAAAGAGCATTTAGTCATGCTCACTGGAACATCATATGGGCTCCAGAACTTCACACTGTAAAAAATGAAAGATTCGTCCCCGTGTACAAAAGAATTTTCAACAGCCTTACACTCTATATATATATATATATATATATATATATAGTTCACATAAGCGCCAGGGTTAAGTCCCATTTTCTCCTTATCTCTGACTGTCCCTCAGATCACCCACTGAATCCCAAATATACATGCTATGCACCATAACTATGCCGTAATAACCAGTTTGGAAGTATAAAAATGGATTGTAGGCAAATTCGAGTAGTGGTATCTCTGTGCATATATGTATGTACACCTTATAAGAAACAAAGGAATGCAAACTGAAGTGCATCTCTTCATTTACATATATGCAATACATATGCAACATATATCATAACTCAATTGTTTAAGCCAATGACATCGAGAAAACCGAGATATGGAGGTACATCAGTTGACACGGAATCTCTTGCAAGAGGGAAAAAGAGAGAAGAGAAAGAGGATATTGTCAGAGAATCTCCTTTAACAAAAACTGAGTCACAACATACAATTTACTCTAATGTGTAAACTGATGATATTGATATCATAAGGTCAGTAAAACTATAAGGACTTCTATGATGCTTGCTTTAGCCCATGTTTCTTCTATTTCTTTTTTTTTAAAGAAAAATAACATTTGTATTAAAACCAGCACAAAGATTGTGCTGGTATCCATGTACAGTTTCCAAAAAAAGGTAGAATTACCTATCCTTGCTCTTTTCACAAGGATTATATCATGTCTAATATGGATTCTACATCATTTATGTAACTTTCTTCACATCAAAACATAAACAGCACGATACAATTCATCATTAGCTTCTGGGTAGAGCTGTTTCTTCTATTTCTTTACTGTGTTAGCATATTAATTTGCATCCTGTACACAATTCCCAGAAATTACAGTTGGATAAAAATTCTGCGGATAGAAGATAGAATATCTGACAATTGACAAGGATCAAAACATCAACAACCGACATAAACAGTTTATATTAAATAATCAAAGAGAAGCAATAGTCAAAGGCCACAACAAGGATTTTAAAGCTTCACTCCGGACAGCAAGCACCAAGCAAATCTTAATAAACCAAGCTGAATGTAATAGCATCAGATCCGTCTATCATCCTGAGTAATAGTTGAATGAAAGCAAACATACCTGTGACTGATCTGCACCTAATCGATCAAACCCAAAGTCCAGTATCTACATACAGCAAACCACGAACATAATGGTAACATGAGTACCATTGCAGAAAAAAAAGATAATAAGAATAATGGTAACATGATTAATGCAAACAAGACAAAGCAGAAAGACTAAGTTAATCCACAACCATCAATGTTTCATATGTCAGTTAAGACTCTACTTAGCAACATAGCATCACATAAACCAAATATATGATCCAACTATCACTTACACCAAGGTTGTAAGTTCCAACCAAGGTTAC
This sequence comes from Nicotiana benthamiana, assembly GCA_034376525.1. Classification (NCBI taxonomy): domain Eukaryota; kingdom Viridiplantae; phylum Streptophyta; class Magnoliopsida; order Solanales; family Solanaceae; genus Nicotiana; species Nicotiana benthamiana. Next base: position 36,516,208 of record CM067332.1, on the reverse strand, counting down.
TCTGATGGTAAGCAACCCCCACTTCCAACCGAGAGGTTGTGAGTTCGAGTCTCCCCAAGAGCAAGGTGGGAAGTTCTTGGAGGGAAGGATGCCGGAGGTCTATTTGGAAACAGTCTCTCTACCCAAGAGTAGGGTTAAGGTCTGCGTACACACTACATTCCCAAGACCCCACTAAGTGGGATTATACTGGGTTGTTGTTGTTGTATCACTTACACCAAGGGTGCCATGTATGGCATCAGTGCCAGCCAAAAGGAGGAAAACGAGTCATTATCGAGAAGCTTTCCGCTACAATTGGCCGCGCATCAATAACTTAGTCAGATTGCACTGTCTTGATACTCTAAATCGTGAATTTGCCATTCCCCCTTGGCCTTACATCCCAAAGTGGTTATAGTTAAAATCCAGAGAGGGTATTCTCTCTTGAAAATAGGAATGAAAACGTAGAACTCAGTAGTTAGACCCAAAGTCTAGATAAATTGTCAGCTCAACTAGCTATCATGCTCTGGTAGGTCGTCGATATTTCTCTCTGTTTTGGGGGAGAGAGTTGGGAATAAAGTTTACTCATCACAAATTTCATGGTCAAGCTTACAAACTCAACAAAGCCCATTTACTCATAAACTGAATCCCACCAAATAGAAGTCTTACATATTCCATTATCTCAAACTGATAAACAACATTGCTCTCAAATGCTGAACGAGGTCCTGAACGCGTGCAATCAAAGTACTTCAGTAGTGCAGGATTGTGATCACCAACAACTGTTACTGTTTCACCTGCAATATGATAAGAACATAACGAAACCTTGAAGTCAATATTCACCAATCAAATGAAGATGCATAATATGCATCGCTATTTAAAAACATGTTTATTGTAGGTATGTCTAGCAAGAAGTAATTTTGATAATTTCTTCACCAATCTTCACTACAGTCTGTTCATTATGGATTTTATTTTTTTTTTGATAATGGCAGTCCAAGCCAACTTGCACGCACCTCGACTATCAAAAACATGGTCATAAGAAGTGTTGTTTAGCAAGGAGTAATTTTGATCATTTCTTCACCAAACTTTTCTACAATCTGATTGTCGTAGAATTTTTTTTATTTTTAAAAAGATAGTGTTCAGATCAGCAGACCCCACTTTGTGGGACTATATTGGGTAGTTGTTGTTGTTGTTATAGTGTTCAGATCAGCTTGCTCGCACCTCAACAAATCTACCAAGTGCCTACTACCTCCCACTGCCACAGGTATAATCAGGTAACTCTATGGGGATTTGAACCCTGGTCTGCCTTGGTCCATTTCAACTTCATTGACCTCTTGGCCATAATATTATGTGCTTCATTATGGATTATTTTTAATCATTAATGGATTATTAATCACTTGTAAAATTAAAAATTACAGTATAGGGAGGGCAGCACTTGGAGCCCTCTTTGAGAAGGCACCTGCAGGATTGGAAATTGATGACCTAATGGCTCTTCTTGGAAGTATGGAGTCTCATCCAGTTGAACAAACAAGCAGCAGATCGATTGAACTGGGGTTATACTAGAGATGGAGTATAGTCAGTTAAAGCAGCCTATGCAGAGAGCTGCAACAAAGTTCTAATAGATTTATGTCCTTGGAAATTAATCTGGAGGACTAAACTTCCCACAAAGGTTATGTGCTTTTGCTGGATAGTATTATCAGAAGAGGTTTCCAACTAGCCAATAGATGCCATATGTGTCACACAAGTTCAGAGTCCATCCCACACATGTTCATTCATTGCAGTAGCAGCAGATATCTGGAACATATTTCTAACCATTTTTGGACTGAACTGGTCTATGCCTAATTCAGCTCTGTGAAGCATGGGGTCTACGGAGAGTTGACAAAACCATCAAGCACACCTGGCTCATGGTGCCAGCCTGTATCTTTTGGTGCATTAGGATTAAACGAAACCACAGATGTTTCAATAGTATTTCAACTCTTGGAAGCTATCTAAAAGTTAGATGTTTGGTTAACCTTTTTAGCTGGGTGAATCTTTCTCCTATAAATAACTATGATATGTTTCTGGATTTTGTCAGCTCCTTAACCTTATAATAGTCTTTTTGTATTAGAGCAGACATTTTCCTTCTTTTGTAATCTTTGCATCTTCTTGATGCCTTTAATGACATTTCACTTACCTTATCAAAAAAAGAGTAAACTCAACATCCGAACTGGTGTCTACATTGCTTCCAAAAGAGTTATCATTTTTCAATCAACTACCAAATGATCAATTAGTTACAGATCAGTAAAAGTTTGATATCTTAACCAAACAAGCTTTTAGTATCACTTCTATCCTTCACACAAGGCAGAGAGGTCGATCACATAGGATAATATAACCAGCCTAATGACTCAGATTATTAGTGTTATACAGAACAGACACAGACAGAAAATTAAACATCCTTGTTATACGGGAAGATACAAGTTAGATGGTGTGAGTTGAAAGCTGTCCGGTTTATCTGTGAAGAGTTATTTTAAGCTTTGAGCAAACACTTCAATCACATAATGTCAGACTGAAAGGAATTACTCCAACTGATGGGAAGGTTAAGAAAGGAAAAATGAAAGATGATGATATTGAGGTGCCTTTTAACATGCCATCCCTTACATGTTATCCCTGCGTCAAAATACAAGTTTTGTGAACATCTATTGTTTACAACAGAAATATGATGTCTTTGGCTGTCAAAACATCTCCTATTTCTTCCTAAACAAATGTCCACATGATATGTAGAAGAATGGGTTTTCATATCTCCTTCAATCTTCTGCATACTCTTTGACCCTGTCAACACTCTAGTAAGCTTCTAATACTTAGAGGCATCACCCATTGCACACCCAAAAGACTTGGGAAAATTTCCCAAATCTACCTTGTTTGTCTGCAGTGAAGAAAAAAAATGACTTGCAGATTCTTGAGCTTCCTCACAGGAAAAGCATCTGCAACATAAAACAAAACTTTTGTCTTGTAGCCTGGCTTGGGCATCTAAGGCAGCAACCCATCCAAAGCAATCAGCCTTTCATGGTGCTTTAGCTTCCAAAACATGGCCCAACACCAAGTTAAGTCCCAATGGCCAACTTGTTTCTAAAGAAGTCTGTAACAGCTTTTGACAGAAAATTTCCTTTCTTTTACTAGCTGTCCAGATCTGAGAGTCCAACCTGTTAACATCAAGGGTTAAGGTTCCAACAAGTGCAGTAATTGACTAACTTCTATCTCCCAATCATGAAATTTCTCCTAAAGGTAAGCTGCTAAACTGAGTTAGTAAAGCAACCTGCCACTGTACAGTATTTATCGGTGGTTAAGCTATACAAACATGAGATCTATCCACCTAATACCACCCTTCCATCTTATGTTTTGCTGAAATTCTGGCCACAATTTACATATTTGTTTTAATAAACCAACTCCTGCAGCTAAAACAGGACAAAGACACCAGAAGTCTTTCCTACCATACTTGACAATGATTATTTCCTTACAGAGTTATTTGTCATCCTCATAATAACTCCAAAGACATTTAAACAACAAGTCAAGTTTTTCACACCCAAAGTACACCTTTCTTGTTTCTCATGAGAGCTTGCAGTTTTACTAAATGCATCTTCCTATTTTCTACATTTTCTTCCCATAAGAACTGACTTCTCATATTATTTTCTTCTCTACTAATAAAGGAACATGAAATAATGACATCATGCAGGTGAGAATCCCATTCAACACTGTTAATTAAAATTAGTCTTTCACCAAAAGAGAGGTTTTGTTTCTTCAAGGAATTAACTTGCACATTTGTCTACTCTGTCCTAACTCTCATTGGAGGTTGGAAGTTCCCTTGAACAACCAAACATGCTTTTTATCTGAAATGATAGAAAAATGGCAATTTTCCCCTTATGTGACTGTTTAAATCAAAATTTGAACTGAACAAAAGAAAGCCACTAGGAAGACATTTCATAGTTTAGTAGGTCGTATCTAATTTTTTAGAAGAGTAGGTCATATTAATACTTCCAAATGCATCTTTCCAATTGAGATATAGTCTCCATGATAAGTCAGTGCATAATTATATATCAAGATTTAATGTATTGTTTTCTTAGGATTGGGTAAAGTAGATTCTAGACTCACCAACTTATATCTTTGACTTTGTCCTAGGCTCCTTGCGAGGATGTGTTTATTCCAGTTAGGTAGCACTCGTAAGGACAAAGGATCAAGTCTTAAATACCTCCTTGTGCATACATTTAGCCATAGTAAGTTTAAGAACAAAACCTAAGGTGGCAACTTTATTTTCTTTCTTCCATAACTAAGTGGAGCAATCAAATTTGGTAGAACATCAATCTACACTACATGGACTTATCGACGGTATACATCTAGAAAAGGTAATGCTAGGTATCCAAAATGAATGTGTTCAACTTTTAAAACTTTATAGTTTATTTTGAAGGAGCCCCGAAATCCACACTCATGTCATTCTCGTTTGACATGTGTTATTAAAAGACATCGTTTGTCTCTTAAAGTGATGAGGTGATGTGAAGCGAGGGGTTATTACTTCATTGATAAGGTCATGCTTTAGGGAAATTACACTTTAAACAATAATTTGCAAAGTGATCATAATAAGAAGTGGTCGGCTATTTGAATCTCAATTTTAAGGAGTTGGATTATTTTTATTTATTTTTTATAAAGTTGAGGAGTTGGATTAATATCGTCAATATTGTTAGTTATTTTAATTGCAATTACATTATTATAGTACTAAATTTATATATGTTTGGCATTTTTTTCAATTTTATGTAGCTTTGCGCCTAACTTCAACAATGTCTGCACTTCGCTTCCCCGTTTTCGCTCCTTTGGATCTTGTCGCTCTTTTCACACTTTTCGCTTTTGAAAACACTAACATGCACATCAAGGATAGACATCAATGGATGATCATGAAAGCATGCCATGCATCCTAGATATTTAAACAAGTGAAATTATCGAAATTCAACATTACCGCTTAAGTACAATTAGTTTCACTATTCACAAAGACCAAAATTTTCCTTTATCCTCATAATACCTTTTAACTACTAGTATTTTTTTTAAGAAAAAAAAAGCACCTTAACTTAAGCTTACCAACAAATAAATAAGAGTAACCAGGTAAGCAAAATGGCAAGATTCTAATATACCAAATCTAAATACAAATCATGCCTTATTGAAACTGTAATGAGGAACTTAAAGTTAAGCGTCGCATAAAAGAATCAAAAGATAATATCTCATTTTCCCAGGAGCATGCTTGCAAAAGTTTATCATTCTGGGACTAGAAACAAAAATAATTGCTAAAAACAACAAATATAGCAGCTACTTAAGCGTCTCATAAGCAAGGAATAAAAGTTTAACATAGGGACTCAGACAGGTATCTTTGTGACAAGGGTACAGGTAAGCACCGATATGGGTACTTCCAATTTTCAGCAGTTTAGAGTCTATTCTGAAGGACCTAAGCAGAGCACCAGTACACATGTCAGCCTGTTCTACTATAGTTCATTAAAGCAAATGAAAAGTCAATGCCACATAGGAAAGACTATGTACTAGAAAACCCTGGTCTACCAATTTATATGGATAACCAAAACTGGGTCTACCATTTCTCTAATTAATAAACTTTCTCTTACTTTTCCTCCTTCGTAGTATTCTTTTGCAAAGAAGAAGGCATCTGCCCCTGCTAACAGACTCCCTGTTATATCCATGAATCTCAAGAAAACAAAAAATTATCATGGCCTTGAGTCTCTTGACTTTTCTATTTTCCGAATATTATGAGCTGCTATCTTGATACTGCTCCCTCATCACCCTTGCTGCATGACACTTAATTCAAGTTTGTTTGCTCCCCCCCCCCCCCCCCCAAACCCCAAACTCCACCCAAAAAAACATGGGCTTATGCAGCTTTAGAATGACCAGAATACAACATGGTTATGGTCTCAATCACAAGCTCCATGTATAATCGCATAGGAACCAAGCAATTCTATCTGGGTTGTGCATTCGCTTTTGAGTATTGACCACTCAGAAAAGAAATCAAAAGACAAAAATGAATTCATACAGTAAAGTATCACAAAACAGAAAAATGATTTCTTTTCATGGGAAAAAAAGTTTGTGAAAATTTCATAAGAGGTGTTAAGTTAACCTTCTGAATGTTCCTTTCACTTATCAAAAGAAAGTAATGGCCACAGGATTAACATTTAACAAGATAGAAGTTTAGAGGCAATCCAAAAAGGTGAAAATGCTAACATATCTTTGGAGACAACCAGTCAACACATTCTGAAGTTAAGAAGTTAAATGTAAATCCGCCCTTCTCAATCAGCTATCATAATCTAAAATCTCCCCGTCTAGTAGAGAATCATGAAAATGTGGTTCATTTTTGTTATTCTCCTTGACCTCAAAAAAAAAAAAAGAACATACCAGTCGTTTTGTGGCGAGGCCTCTGAACAATGTTTCGAAAGATTACGCGAGGATCACTCTCTCCTGCCCACCTGTCAATTGACAAATCAGAAGCTAAATAAACGGAAAAAAGAAGAAACTCAAGCACAGAGAGAAGTTGGGAATTTAGGGATGAATACCCAATACGGAAATAGGAAGCACCGTTGTCAATGACAATGGGGCAACTAGAGCTGAAGGAACTGTAATCTGATTGCCTCTTTATTTTCGAAATGAACGGCATTCTTTTGCTCTGTTTACACTTGGTCTGTGTGCCCTAGAACTCTGTCTTAATGGAGTGCCATCCATGGTAGACAACAAGTATCAGCGGGTATTCGTATCTCTTTTTCGGGTCATCTATACCCGCTTATTCGACCTAGTATTATTACTCGACTGAGATTTCAGTCCCTTCCCGATTTTCCCTTCCCCTTTACCCTCCCCGTTATAATAAATGAAAATTTTAAAAATGTTATGAAATAATATAAAGACAAGAACAATAATGCAAGAATAAAGAGAAGAGAGAGAGAAGTATTCTTATTGATACTTAGAGATTGTTAGGGGTGATTTACAATGGTAGAGGGCACCTCTATTTATAGGGAGGGGGATGATTTATCTACCAAGAATAGAACTCTAGAATCTCTCTAATTATAGACATTCACCTTAAATAGGAGATTTCATAACACTCCCCCTTGAATGTCTATTCAACAATGTGCCTCGTTAAAACCTTAAAACCAAAACCCAATGGGAAAAATTAAAGAAAGGAAAAAGAGTACACATGTTTGAATATGCGCCTATTGGTTGCCTCGTTAAAAACCTTGCAAGGAAAACCCAGTGGGACAAAACCTTGTAAGGGAAAAAGAGTGCAACGCGCATTAACTCCCCCTAATGAGTACATCAATTTATATCCTTGAGCATTTGCATTCCAATTTTGTGCATCATCTTCAAAACGATCTTTGGTAGACGTTTGACAAATCAACCATATTGACTTGAGTAAATATTCCGCACCTTGAAATCATCATTCTTGATAGATATGAACATCTTCATATAATGTCGTGGAATAACTCTTCAATATCTCCATAGATGCATTCTCAATGCCATCATGCTTATAGTTATAGCAAGATACATATGCACAAATTATACTAAGGATGTGGTACTTCAAGACCAAGAATTGCATATGCTTCAAGCAACTTAAATCTTTCAAGTTAAGTCATATAAGCCATATAATAGACTTTAGATGCATATCAAGTTTTCCATGTCATGCTAGACAAATAAGATATCGAAAACTGACTATACATACCTTTGACTTTTATACTTTCAAGCATTTGAACTATAGGTTCAAAACTACATGTCTTTCATATGGAATCAATTCTTCTTGAATTGTATCTCTTCCATTTAGTTACTTTCTTTGGGTCAGCAAATGCGTATAGCATGCTTTGCAATATGTTGCAATTGAATTATCCCTTTTATGAACTTCAGGTTCATATCATGATATTCGGGGATATACATATACAAATGATAATTCATCCCATGTAACATTTTCTCAAGTGTTTATCATGTCTCCCCCTCATGTTAGAAAAGCTAACTTGTTTCCTCAACTTTGGGAAATCATCTTTGTGCATTATTATGTCAATATACACAGCACATTAATAATAAGATGAAATTATTTGGTTCCTGACCCTGAACCACTTGTGAGGGGAGAATATACTCTCGTATACAACTTATATCAAACTGATATATATAACTTTGTTCTCATAAGAAACAGTTTAGCTATTAAGTGGAAGCACTCAATAATTATCTTGCTAAACCAACTTTGATATAAACCAACTTATCAAGATGAACTATCTTGAGTAGAGAATCTGGAAATTATGCTCGAAGTTAGATTACTGAGCAATTTACCTCGCAAGCACCGGCCAGGCTGCGGGTTAATAACAATTGCGCATGTAACCATATCATAGATGCATCATATGTGGTATACATGGCAGGTGAATGGGCCCATATTCACCTTTGATATTTCCAGAATTTATGGGCTTCAACCCGAATTCTTTAGTTGGTCAGTTCATTAATGAGAACAAGTGATACAAGAGAATTCGTAAAGAACTTTCTAGTTCTTTAATATTCACCTATGTGAATTTGCACATCATACTTAAAATGAGATGGCTAACACGAATGTCAACTGAATAAATTATCGATATTGGTAAACTTCAAATTTACACCATGACATGTGCACTTATCAATAAACTTCAGGTTTATTATGACATGGGTTTTATACCAATAGATATCCACTTTATTGTGGCATTCTTTCGTTTGTGTAGTACAAACTGGAGAACAAAGCGGGTAGCTTTTCATATGCAAATTACCCCGCTACAAGTTGTAGTAATAGGAGATATCAAAGCCTTCCTTTATTTATAGTCTCAATATAATCAATCGCTCTCGCGTGTACTTTGGAAACTGAATAAGTTTCTTTGAGACTTACTACAGCACAATACTCAATTGTGTTTCTCCAACATAGTAATAATTGGCTCTTCTAGAGCTCTCAATTAATTTTGTACTACCACAGATTCATCAACATCCATGTGGTGAATATCTTTCTTAAAGAGAAAGTTATACCATTATGGTCATGTCAAACTTATATGCAAGATATGTTTCTTGCATTATCGTTGTCCTTTAATAGTCATATTTCCAAAATACTTTGGCGTACAATAGGTACGTGACCAACGATCATTCATGCCATATATCATCTCAAACCTCCTTCTAGGGGTGAGTGTGGTATATTTAATATCAATTTCATGTTCATATTCTTCCAATAATGAATATGTATTCGTGAATCAGATGTTGTCACATTCACTTCGAGGATATGTGATTTTGTTATCCTTTTCAAATCTATAAATGCGTCAGGCATTTGATTTGTTATTCTTTGCAAATGGATAATCTTTTGTACCTCTTTCACAAATAGAGGTATGTGTATCAAGATGAGATAATGATGTATTTTTCCACAAAATTTCCCGTTTGGTTTCACCAACTTCTCCCCCTAATTTTGGGAAAAGTGCCTCATCAAATTGACAGTCTGCAAATCGTGCAGTGAACAAATCTCCTGTCATTGTTTCGAGGTAGCGAATAATGGAGGGCGATTCAACCTCAACATATATTCCTAACCTTCTTTGCAGACCCATTTTGGTGCGGGATGGCGGTGCTACAGGCACATATACTGCGCATCCAAAGATTCTTAAATGGGATATATTGGGTCCATGACCCAAAACCAATTGCAACGGGGAATATTTGTGTCAATTCGTCAATCAGAGACGAACTAGCATTGCTGTATGCAAAATGGCGTGACCCCAAACCGAAGTGGGCAGCCGACGAACTAGTATTGCTGCATGCAAAATGGCGTGAACCCAAACCAAAATGGGCAGCCGACGAACTAGCATTGCTGCATGCAAAATGGCGTGAACCCAAACCGAAATGGGCAGCCTCGTTTTCATGAAGAATTCAAGATTATTCTCATCTATTGTCTCAATATGATATCCATTTTGAATGATATCTTTAAATTCAACAAGTTCTTCTTAGACTTGGAGGAGAATATTGCATTCTCTAAGATAAACGTCGTGCCTTTGGGCAGAGTTACAGTTGCTCTTCCGGAGCCTTCAATCAATTTACTTCCCATGGTTTGACATATAAAAGAAAATATACGAACATGAGAATAAACAACTTCAATTCGTTTGTGTCACATAATATTTTCAAAATCTGCTGCTAACAGTTGACTAACAAAATCAGATATGTTATCCATAATTGATTACTTTGCAGTTTGAAAATTTCAGTTTAAGCATTTTCTTCAAACAATCGATTGTTAAACACAAACAATCGATTGTTGAACATTGACAATCGATTGTTAAACACACACAATCGATTATTTGTTATTTTGAAAAACTTCAGAGCACACTGTTTTAAGACAATCGATTGTTAAGTATAGACAATCGATTGTTGGCTATTTTGAAAAATTCCAGAGCACACTGTCTTAAGACAATCGGTTGTTATGCATAGACAATCGATTGTTGGCTATTTTGAAAAATTCCAGAGCACACTGTCTTAAGACAATCGATTGTTATGCATAGACAATCGATTGTTGGCTATTTTGAAAAATTTCAGAGCACTGTCTTAAGGCAATCGATTGTTATGCATAGACAATCGATTGTGGATGATTTTTGAAAAATTCCAGATTACACTGTTTTAAAAACAATCGATTGTTGATCATTGACAATCGATTGTTTTGCAGTTTTTATGCGAAATATGAGATAACCGACTAGTTTTTCAGGTTAGTCGATTACCTCTACTGGAAAGTAAAAATATTATTGATATTTGAGCATATTGGTACATTCTAAAGAACTAATACTAACATTGCATCATGAACTAACTAATACGAGCTAATACTAATGGCTATTAGTTTATTCATTCACTAATACAAACAAGTAAAATAAAATCAAATAGCTCCATCTTCTCTCATCACGGATCCATCACCGATTAGGTGGTCTATCTTCCCCTCGGGTTGCTCAAAGAAGTCTGCCACATCCAAGTGGGTGATGTCAAAGTTGTCGTCAGAGACAAAATTCGTTTCAGGGCGTTTACTCTTTCGAGATGCTTGATAAAGGTCAACCAAATGTCATGGTATACGGCAAGCCTTTGACCAGTGCCCGTTTTCACCGCAACGATAATATATAGTTTATAAACTATTTGCTTTTGGGTTCTTATCGTATCGTGCTTGTGGCAGAGTGACCAACTTCAGGTTGTCATATCTCTTCTTTAAGCCATTCCACAAGATAGGTGGATCTTTGACTGTGATATATTCAATTTTCAAACCTTCATCAAGGTGATGGCGCAAGTAAATCAAGGCCTTCGCACAGTCTTGGGTGGATGCTTTTTCTCTATCTTTAATGGTGTCTCCGAGACCCATAGCATCTAAGTGGATTTCAGCATCCAACACCCATGTCATATAGTTCTTGCCCGAAATTTCAAGGGCAACGAACTTTCTTTTCATAATGTCAGACATAAAACAAATTTACATCAAGAGCGTGTTCATACTTACGGGCTCTATTACAATTATCACATTCACTTCAGGGAATGGATCATAATCATGTGCTTTACACAATCTCATGTCAAATATTACTTTCATAAAGTGAAAGATTTTTTTGAGAATCTTTATTATTCTCATCATCACCATAATGACGATTATAATTTCGTCTATTGCCACGTCCATGGTAATAATTTCTTCTTCTTTCAGACTTACCACATGCTGCTACCACATTCTTCAAAGGGAATGGAGCTAATTCAATTGGACGGAATTCTTTGCCACGTCCATATTCATTGATACCTTCATGGTAATATTTTAGTCTTCTTTCAGACTTATCATATACTGCTTCCACATTCTCTAAAGGGAATGGAGCAAATTCAATGGGACGGATTTTCAATTATTTGCCCACAATCATACATGAATTTAATCATGGCAGGACATAGAGATTTTACCACTTTGTGTGGTTATAATTTCTTACAAACTCCTCTAGAGTTATAATCAAACTTTGTTGTCTATGTTTGTATATAAAATCAAATTATAGAATTTCAAGAATTTGAAAGGGAAAAATAAAATACTTACCTTTAAGGTATACCAATTCTATTTTCAATGTTTTCTCCTTTCTTCCTTTCCTTTCTTTCTTTCTCTTTTCAACGTTTTTTCTTTCTTTGCTTTCCAGAATATTTTTTTTTTCTTTCTTTTGTTTTCTGTTTCTCGTTCCTCTTTTTTTTTTCTTTTTTTTTTCCTTCTTTCTTCATTCTTTCTTTGAAGCAAAACCCTACACAAACAAAAGTTAAGACAATCAAAAATTTCAATTGGTTAGAAACTCGTGCTGATAACGTGTTATGAAATAATATAAAGACAAGAACAATAATGCAAGAATAGAGAGAATAGAGAGAGAGAAGTATTCTTATTGATACTTAGAGATTGTTAGGGGTGATTTACAATGGTAGAGGGCACCTCTATTTATAGGGAGGAGGATGATTTATCTACCAAGAATAGAACTCTAGAATCTCTCTAATTATAGACATTCACCTTAAATAGGAGATTTCATAACAAAAAAAGCTTTGTAGTACAAATAATTTTAGAGTAACCCATACTCCCATATGACCTATATTTCTTAGAAATGGAAGTCTCGAGTAAAAGACCAATACAACAAAATTTCCAGAGGAGTTTGTGTACAGATAAAATCAAGCACTTTAAATATCACGGTTTGCAGGTAAACCAAACGGAGCAGGAACGTGATCGTAAGGAATCAAAACTAGACAAGAAACCCCTCGTAACGGGTTTTGAGCAAAATGCTTGCTCTCGGAGGCATCAGAAACACATTCTCCGAATTCAATTCGAGCCTCAAGACTTCGGAGAATATTATCAAATGGATGCACACGACTAACAAAGGGATGTGATATTCGTGACCAACGGGATATCATGGCATGAATCTCGATAGGTGAAAAATCATTGGTTAGTGAAACAAAAGATTTTTACCTCTTTAGAATTGTACTTAGGGTAAAATTCTCCTACTATATAAAGGGGGAAGATTATTATTCATGAGACATATGTAGCATGCATACCAAGGCAATATACGCATATTCTTTCTATTATTCGAAGTTGTTACTTTTGTTCATCAGTTCTTCATAAGGATAAGCTCGGTCTCGAAGGCAGGCTCCTCATTAAGCCATTTATCGAATCTAGAATCACTCTTATTATTGATTTGGAATTTATTACGTTTTTCATTTGTATAATCTAACGCAATTAATCGTTTATATTGAATTAATCCGCATATCCTTAAAATCGCAATAAATTCAATCATATTCATTTTCGAGGGTAAACAGTTTGGCGCCCACTATGGGGCTAAGAATAACAATGGAAATTCGATACATATTCCTATAACACACTCTATTTTACGCGTGTTCTTTGAGATTTTGATTTCAGGTAAATTTAAGAATGTCAAGCTCTTAATCTGCTCACTTGAACGTTGATGTTGAGTCTGGCCACCATGACGAGAACAAAAATACGGTACCTAGCAACGAGATCCCCGTGTTGACCCCAATAGGGTCCCGGTAGCAGATCCAATCAATTCCAAGTCGTATGTGGCCATCGACAGAAACTTGCCCACTGACCCATAGAACATCGTTCATGGAGGAGCCAGGTCGGTAGCTCCGGGTATGCATGATGGCGACGGTGATGGGATAAATTTACAGGTGGTCTTTGAAATGTTATAAGCTCAACAAGTGACGATAGCCCAGTTATAGAACCAAATTTACATCCCCAGCAGAGTCGAGCTAGAAACCATCCCCGGAGAACACCCGAAGAGATGAACGAACCTTAGAAATGCCGGGTGAGGCTAAAATCTAGCCCCGAAATAATAAAGATGCTCGAGGAACTAACGAAGCGGGTTGAATCTTAGGAAAGAAGATCTAAGCCAACGGCAAAAAAGTTTAGACCTATAACTGCAAGGTTGGTTAGATCCTAGAAAGACCCCGATATTGAAAGGCTTGAATTCCAAAAAAATTGTCGAAAAGCCTTTTCCTTCGAGCGTAGCTCTGAAACCAATCCCAAAGAAGTTTTATATGACCAAAATTCTGAAGTACAATGGAATAACTGATACAAATGAACATGTGACATCCTACACGTGTGCCATCAAGGGAAACAACTTAGAAAATGACAAAATCAAATCTGTTCTGCTGCAAAAGTTAAAAAACCTAGTCAAAAGGAGCTATGATATGGTATCACAACTTACCCCCTAATTCTATTAATTCATTTTCTATGCTTGCAGATGCCTTTGTAAAGGCGCATGCTGGGGCCATCAAGGTTGAGGCCAGGAAGTCAGACCTTTTCAAGCGAAGAGACAACGAGATGCTGAGGGAATTCGTGTCAAGGTTTTAAATGGAACAAATGGATATTCAAAACTCAATTTTAAGTGGAACAGCTCGAAACTAGCCAAAAATAACTCAAAATTATCAAATAATGCCATAGGAAGCAAACCCAAACAATAATGGTCGAGTCTTCAATCAAGGGCTCAAATTCAGCAAAAAAATCAACCCAGACCCCGAAATCTGACAAAAAACTAAAAAATCTGACAACACATTCGAATAGGAGTCTAACCATGCTAATTTCACTAAAATCTCTCTCTGAATCGATATTCAAAACTCAATTATTCACTTTTGAAAAGTTTAGACAAAAATGCCCAAATTTTCTTTTGGATTTATCAATTAAATGTCAAAGTCAAAGATGTAATCATGTAATATAATCAAATTTTAGTAAAAAAAATACTTACCTCAATCAATGTGGTAAAAGAACCCCTCCAAAATCGTCTAAAATCGAGCTCCACATCTCAAATTATGGTAAAAATGATTTCCTAGTCCGAGTTAGTTCTTTATATAGCTGCTTCAGGTGAGCCCTTCATGATGTGAAACAATAAAAAGAACATTGCCAAACTATGTTACACATCCGTGATAGCCCCAAGAGAATGTGATAACCACTGATGCCTGAATTTTGCAAACACATCACCTTTAACACGAACATGATGACCAAAAAACCCCTCGCTAAAATGAGATTGCGACCAGCCTATGCGAGCGCGAAGAATAAATAACTCCAGCCCATAAACGATCATAGAGAACACGTTTCTTCACTCGCGAATGTGAAGAAAAGAACGCCAATAGCCCTAACTTCCTCTACACGATTGAGAGACTAGCTCTGCAATCGCGAAGCTCTGCAGAAACACCAGCAATCAGCAACTCCCAAAACACATAGGAATAGGCGCAAACCACCCGAAAACTTGGAACCCTGTCCGAACATACCAATAAGTCTCAAAACATAACACGGACCTACTGAGGTCTCAAATCACACATTTTAACATAACTTTACGAATCAGACCTCAATTCAAGCTTAATGACCTATTTCAAAAATTCCAAATTTCAAACTTGCGTCGAACATGTCTAATCAACTCGGAATCACCTTAAATTTGCACACAAGTTCCAAATTACACCACGAAAATATTCCAACTTTAGGAAAAAAATCTGAACCCAATACATAGAAGTCAACTCTCGTTCAAATCTATGAACTTTCTAAACCTTCAAATTGTCAACTTTCTAGACCTTCCAATTATCAACATACGCCCAAGTCCAAGATCACCATCCGGACCTAACGGAACCATAAAAACTCTGATCCGGAGTCAAATTCACAAAAACTTCCAACTTAAAGCTTCTAAAATGAGAATCATTCTTCCAAATCAATCCTGAACCACTCGAAAACTAAAACCGACGATACACGCAAGTTATACACACCATATGAAGCTACTCCCGACCTCAAACTACCAAACTGAATACAAATGCTCAAGAGCCATTCCAAAGCCATCAAATCACTGCATAAACTCACCATGAACATACCCATGGATGATCACACGTCACTCATTCCATATAATCCTGAAAACTCACCTAACTAAAGATCGTTACAGCAACCTTAGTCCATAAACCTTAGAACCCAGTCTCCAACATCCGGAATCAATAAAAAGATCCAATGCTTGTATATATACATTGTATCCACCCAACATGCTACATTCAACGTTAATACATTGCCAAGATTAAACCACGTGATGTGTCACATAACGCATGCATTCACAACAATAACTTCCAACCACAATATCTACTCATTACCAAACTCGATACTGATAATATACTTCATATCAAATGAAACATCGTTCTGGACCTTTATGACGCTACTAGTGGTAAAATAAAAAGCATACAAAAACTCATAACCACCCATAAACTCAACAAGTTGAGGAGCTCCCTCATCCTACAAGGACCATTGCCAAATTCTGAGTGCAAATATGATATTATTCATACAAATATTCCTTATCCCGATATGATGGTGCAAATCCCAGGTCTAGAAACCTCACTTCACCCAATACGAGCAATCCAATCGACAAAGCACAAAAAAATCACATGGATCCTCATATAACACGGTCTGTACACCAAATAAGTAATAACTCATCATATCTAGAAATGGAAAGAAAGCAAGGTACTAGGAGTATTTGACAAGTACAATTTATATATCAATAAAAGCATAATTTCATGAACTCATCCCAAAAGAGAAAATAAAACACGAAATAAACACAAGGAAGAGTATCCCACATAACTTTCATTGTGGTGCGCAACCCGATCTCAAATATATCAATCCATATAGGGATACCCATCGAGCAATAATGCTCGGGGATCACTAATCACATGTACGCCAACATCAAACACGATAGAATGCAAAATATATATATGGAAAGATGAATAGGCATAACACAAAATGGAGAAAGGAAAGCACAATTAAGATTCAATAAGCAAATCAGTATCACTAGGGCCACCTTGCCCATATCGCCATAAGGCCTAAACGGGTTTACAACATGCGTGTGAATAATCATGTAACCTGAAAACTCATCATAGCACAAGAGAGAAACACATAACATACACCAAGGGACGAATACGATCCATTCCACCCAATGATACACCTATAGCAACAGTTGCGTAAGAGTAAGAAAACTCGATCCAACATAGAACACACATTATCACTAGGCGAACAAATAGCCCCCAAACAAGCTCGGTTATTCCAAACAAGTACATAACCTTCCAAAAGTCCATATAAACTTATCCATAACACATATTCTTAGCTATAAAGTCATTATCATCTTCACAGTCTATAAACAAGGAATACTTTACTACGAGAACATCTAGTCTCTAAACCTCATGAATATTGGAATCTCCATACCTAATCCCCAACTCCACTACTCAAATGGCTGATACATCACTCATACTCCCTCATCTTACGAAAATTACTCACATAGATCTTTTATATCATGTAGCAAAACCTGAACCTCAGCAACCCAAAACCAGATGATCATCGTAATGCTAATCAAGCACTCTGCAAGTCAAAGCACAATTCACACTCTTCTCATGAGACATCAGATAGTGTCAACATTCCCTTAAATATTTGAAATAATTCATGCCATCGAGAACTCATAACCTTCCTTTCGAAACTAAACCGCAACCTTGTACTCGCAACTTTCAATCCTACACGGTGCAATGTCACTATCATGCTAACTTGAAAAAATACAAAACTTATAATCAACTGTGAATCACAAATAGGATGAACACCTCATCAACCAAGAACCTTCTATGTAACTCATTACGAGAAGTTATCACCATACACAAAACACCTTCTATACCCGTATAGGACATCAACCACGAGTTATGGCCATAACCATCATGAATCCTTCAAAAGCCTTAATGCAAAATCAAATTATCAGAACTAATTTCCCCTCTAACTCAACTGAGTCATGAAACCTATCAAATGTAGAAGTAACTCAACTCGAAATGCTCGCTCTGAAGGGACCTTCTACAAACCCTAAGCCATCTCTTGCACCTCTCTAATAATACTATGTATAGTCAATAATAATATAAAAGCACTACAAATCTAAACACCATTCTAATATAGATCTCAAGTCCTAGCCATACACAAATACAAAAATTCAAAAAATCCTTAGATACCACATGTGATCCTTGAACTCATCATAACCTCCTCGTAGTCATTCACCTTACTCTAAATCATCCTCGATGAAACCCTTATCAAATCATAGCCAATCTGCGAGTGCATCCTAGTCCAAGAACTACATGACCATGCAATTCGGTCGCCGATAGTAGTCTCTCCCGTTTGGCTTAAAGCCATAAAACACATCGACTGTAACCCATAGTACCCTTGCTTCACAACTGCCACAGTATCACACTGTTAATCAGCTAACTACTTTATAAACCCATGAAAATCTAGTCATTAAACACTCCAAAGGCTCTGCCAATTACGCACTCACCCTGGTGACCGTCAAGGCAGCTCCCTCTAGCCTTCCAAAGTAGCAGTATATGCATTCCACTAAATAGAAGCCTCATACAAATCACACAACCTGAAATCCCACCAGCTAGCCTCAAATCAACGTCTCCCTATGACCCTACCACGATTAGAACAACTAGGAACCCAATTAATTCTTTTGAGCCCACACTCATCAACCAAATACAAGAATCCACTTCATTGCACAAATGAACAACCAAAAGGTCTACCATTGCATCCCTTTCAAGGACTAGAAAACATATCACAATCATAATCAAGTATCCATAGCCCTTCGTAGTCCATTCCCAGCATCACAAACAATCGGATAGCTGATATCGAGAGTGAAACATCACATATAAGTGAATAGGAAGAAATCAAAGATATAGGCGCCAAGCTGAAACAAAGTCGCATAATGAGGAAAGAAAGAAAGGAAGTTTCCTAGGGTGCCTTTTAGCCTCTCGAAGATAGGTATGGACATCATCACACCGATCTGCAAAACTCTAGTAGACACTTGGTCATGACTCGGAGAACCTATGAATCTAGTACTCTAATACCAATTTTTCACGACCCAAAATCCATCTAGTCATCGCCTAACACTAGGTAATCCAAATAACAATCAACATATTTTCTATTGGAATTAATATGAAATCAATAAGTGAAATAATTGAATTTCTTTACAATGACCTAAGGATTGGTAGTACAAGTCATGGGCCTCTAAGACTTAAATTTACAAAGCTGGTATGAAAATAATACAACATATGTTTGAAGTATACACAAATAGAAATTAAATCCTAAACTACCATGAACAACAATTATCTTGAATCTGGGACACTAGAATGTCTTCAATGCTAGGCTTCGTCTTCCATACCTACGCAGCTCCAAGTACTGCACGCATGGTGCAGAAGAATAGTATGAGTACAACTAATATTATGTACTCAATAAGTACCTTGACTAACCTTGGTGAAGTAGTGACAAAATTTAAGTTAAAAGATACTCACTCCATATCTTACATGTGCAGATGATAACCAGAAAGAGCAATACGAGGAAGAGATACAAATAATCACGTAGTAAATCAAATGAGAATACAAATAGCAGAGGGCCCTAGAATATCGTCATGTATCAGTCCGACAACACAATATGCTAACAGAAAATAATAAACAAGAATAACCATAATACGTCTTTTCTATTGCGGCTTGCAACCCTGTCCTATACATAATATCTTCTCTGTTGCAGCGTGCAAATATATCCCATATATATAATTTTCATACCGTTAGAACATGACACCAAATATCATATATCAATCAATATCATTGCAGTGTGCAACCCGGTTCTATATACTATGTCAATATCATTTTGGCGTGTAACCCGATCCCATATATCATGTCATTGCATTGTGAAACCCGATCCCACACATGTATATCTTCTCTGTTGTGGTACACAACCCGATCCCACATATATGATAAGTTCATATGTAACTATTCTACAACAACCAAGCATAACAAATTTATAGTGTAATATCAAAAAAACTAACACGCGCAAATCAACTAGGAATATAAACTCAACAAAATAAGATGAGCAAAATGGCACCACAAAGTTGTCTTCCACATACAAAGGCAAGATTTCCACAAAGCATAAACACACACCAATCCAAAAGTCACCCAATTCGGCTAGGAGTGTAGAACATGAAACGAGGAGAGATGTACGTCAAGTAAAAGTATGCATCAAGTAGAGGTAGGTAATAAGTGGAATCATGTAACAAGTGGAGGCATATAGCAAGTTAGAACATGTAGTAAGTGAATGCAGGTAGTAAGTGAAGGCATGTGATAAGTCAAGACTCCTAAAAAGTAAATCACGTGACAAATAGAGGCATGATCCTGTACGTGCTAGTAACAAAGGGTATAATTTTTTATTTGGGGGGGGGGGGGATGTAACAAAAGTAAATCAAGTAACAACATAGGGTAATTGTAACTAACAAGGTAGAAACATAGATATCACAGTAACATGACAGATAGGGAACACGAAAATAGCTATATAAATAGCACAAACAAGAAAGTAACATACAAAACAACAACATTAATAGGAACCCAAGTAGAGGAATGTAAGTGTAGGAACCCAAGCACAAGACATGTAAGTGTTTTAATGAATGAGTAATCATCATAGAAAAATCCAATCCTTCTCACACGTTAACAACCAACCGACCAATCTTATTTCAGATTGCACGCATGCCAATATCATATCACGTGCACGAAATAACCATCGTGCCAAACGTAGCCCTAAGGTCCCAATCCTCACCTCTTATTATGGATAAAGAAGTTGAGGTAGCATATTAATAATAGGTATAAATGGGTATTCATGACGCTATGGTCAATTAAGTATCTAAAAACTCCCGAAAATGATACGTTAAATCCTTTTCAAGATTTCATATGTTCTAACATGATTTCTAACACAATTTGAGTATATTAGTCATATAATTAAATATGGCATAAGTCAAAGAATCACAAGGTTTGTCAAAGCACAAAGAAAGCATATAATTTCCCCCTCCTAACCTGGCACATGCATATACGTTCGTCACCTCGTATATGCATCACCCCCGCATGTAGCAAACAATACCTTTTAGCTGGAAAAAGTTTCTCAATAAAGCTAGGCAAGACACTTACCTCCAATAAGGATACACTAGAACCGCCATCCTGCATAAATCGACCTCCAAACGGCTCAAAACTAGTCAAAGGCAACTCAAAATCATCAAATAATGTCATAGGAAGCAAATTCAAATGATTAAGGTCGAATCTTAATCAAATACTCAAATTCAACTCGGGTCGGGCCCCGAAATCTGTTAAATCTTATAATAACTCATTCGAATATGACTCCAACCATACTAATTTCACTCAAATCTGACTCCGAATCGATATTCAAAACTCAATTATTCAATTTCAAAAAAGTTTAGACGAAATCCCCCAATTTTTCTTTTATATTCATCACTTAAATGCCATCGTAGAAGATGGAATCTTGTAAAATAATCAAATTCGGAGTAAAAAAATACTTACCCCGATCCATGTGATTAAAATCCTCTCCAAAAGTGTCCAAATCTCAAATTATGGTAAAGTTGAGTTCCAAGTATGAAATAGATTTTTATATAGCTGCTTCAGGTGAACCCTTAGCGATCGTGGGACCCACTTCGCAATTGCGAAGCAATACAAATAACATTACCAAAATACATTATGCATTCGCGACTGGTCTCACGCGAATGCGATGACCATAGATGCCTGACTTTTGCGAATGCGTTGCCTCCAATGCGAACAAAATGACCAAAAAACCCTCACTAAAATATGATTGCGGCCAACCTATACAAACGCGAAGAACAAATAACTCCAGCTCATAAATATCCTTCACAATTGTGGTCCTTCACTCGTGAATGTGAAGAACAAAACACCAAAAGACGCAACTTCCTCTATGTGTTTGTGAAGTTCCGCAGAAACATGAGCAATCAACAACTCCTAAAACACATAGGACTGGTCTCAAACCACCCCTAACCTCACCCGAGCCCCTCAAAATCCCATCCGGATATACCAAAAAGTCCCATAATATAATATATACCTACTTGAGGCCTCAAATTACACATAATAATATCAAAATGATGAATTGTTCCTCAATTCAAACTTAATGAACTATTTTTAATTTTTAAATTCCAACTTACGCCGAACACGTCTAAACAACTCGAAATCACCTCAAATTCTGCACATAAATTTCAAATGACACAAATAAATATTCCAACTTTAGGAACAACAATCTAAACCAAATAATATTAAAGTCAACTCCCGGTCAAACTTATGAACTTTCCAAACCTTCAAATTGTCAACTTTCACCAAATAGTACCAAAACATTCTGGAAGCATCCAAATGCAAATCCGGACATACTCCCAAGTCCAAAGTCACCATCCAAACCTAAAGAAACCATAAAAACTTGGATTCGATGCCAAATTCATAAAATTCAAACTCTGTCAACTCTTTCAACTTAAAACTTCTAAAATGAGAATCATTCTTCCAAATCGATCCTAAACCACTCAAAAACCAATAACAACGATACACTTAAGTATAATACGCCATATGAAGCTACTCATGATATCAAACTACCGAGCTGTAAATACTCAAAACGACCGGTCAAGTCGTTACTTCTCAACTCTTAAAACTCCACATGCTCATCAATTTCATTTCAACTCCATATCCCATCTACTTCAAGCTTCAAGATAAAGTCTTCTTCTCTCTTATCTTCAATCTGTATTGGTACTTTTACGTGTTATTTAGGTAGTTTTAGCATAATTCTTTAGAACTTAAGTAGATTTTGTTTTAAAATTTTTAGTCTATTCCTCTTTATTTAGGCCAAAATTATACTCTATTATTGTGGGATTTGCTTCGATCTTTTTTTTAAGGATGATATGAGTAATATTTGAATAATTATTAATGAACTTGCCTGTGGTGTGCTTTGTGGCGGAAAATTGTAATTGTTTGTGGAGTTTGGAGCATCTTGTGCTATTGCTAAATTGTAATAATAGTAGTAGTAGTTTGGTTGATATGGGCTTGTCTTGTTGAAGGAAAACTATAGTGTGGTACATGTCAAATTAAGCTTGAAATTGAAAACTTAAAATGGTGCATACTACATGTTTTTAAAATTTCCCAATGACATGAAATGTAGTTTTATGAAGAAGTTGAATGATATATGCATAATGATGAATGTATTAATGAATGTTAAATGTTGGTCAGTAGTCATGACCTATAATTTTCAATTTTGAAGAGTTAGCCCTAAGTGCCAATCGATTGTCTGCCCCATACTATTGTGATGCTAATGCTAATTGAGTGGTTCCAAATTCATGACATGCCTTGTGTATAATTATTCTTAGTTTTGATTTTCGTGGCTAATCCAATGTAGTTCATTATGTTGTTGTTTTAGCAGAGTTCATGTTGTTTGGTTGAAGTTAATGATGACTAGCGTGATTGGTTATTATAGATATTCTAAAACCCCAATAGGTATTGTTGCATGTGAATACGCCAAAAAAATAAGTGTGTGGTGGTTAACTCCGTTGGTTTTGTATGTCATTCTATATTTTATGGTTAATAGTGTTCATCTTCCGCAGGTCCACTGTCTCGCTGAGCTAGCAAGCGTACTAAGACTAGCTCATCCTCAGTTGCCTCTAGCAATCATAGAGGAAAAAAGCGGACATAACCTGTTACTCCTATAGAGGAGGAGATTGAGGATATTGATCTAGAGGCTGATGCGGCCCTTGAGTGTCTCTTTGGCATTAGAGTGATTTCAGCACATGCTTCATGTTCACATTAAGAAAGAAAACATATGATTAATGTAAAATCCACCAGAGCAGGGGAATAGGACAACCATCCTCATGCTTGTAGGTACACTAGATTTTTATGTTTGGGAGAAGTGGTCAACCTACCCTAAGTGTAAAAGGCCCATTTCTTGTTAGATAGAATTTTTAGAATACTAGATTTAACTATCACAACTTAAATTAGATTTCATGTATCAGTTCAACTTGTACACTTTATTTTTCATTTACTTAGTTGCTTAAGTTACGTTTATTGCATTCTTGTTATAACTATTTAGTCCAAAAAATCTTGTCCTCTGCTCAGGGGGTGGTAAACATGAGTTACTACGCATCCTTTGAGGCACCTAACCCATTTGGTCATGTCACATCGTGTGACAGGCCTTGAATGTGCAGGTGAAGAAGCTCGTGGCTAGATTCTAAATTTTCCGTAGATTCAGTAGATAGACTCTATTAATTCTTTTCAGCGGTAGTTGAATATCTTCATTTTTTCAGTCATTTAGACATATTATTATTTCAAGGGAATTATTACTTTAATTTTAGTCGTTAGAGGCTCATGATTGTCGTTTGTGAGTATAAACTTTCATTAGCTATTTTCAGATAATTTTAATATAAGACTAAATCACACTTGATTGGCTTAAATAATCTTATCAGCATGTATCGTTAGATCATAGAATAGGACTTGCTCAAGCGGTAAGACAGCTTGAGTGTCATCACGTCCCACCCCAGGTTCGGAAAGCGGCAGTACAAAACTAATTGTAGTAAAACAATTAATAAGTATCTTACCTATGGGAGAAGTAAAATATTGCCTTAGATATGTTTGACTTAAGTAACTAAACTATTGTCTCTATATGACTATGTCCACTGCATTGCTTGAAGCTGGGTTATTTTTCTTATTTGGATTAATTAATAAAAATCTTCTTAGACCTGGTTTACTTAGCAATTTGCGCTCTTAAAGAATACAAGTTTTTTTATTACACTGAAAACTCAATTTTCGGTGTCTATTGCCACCCTATTGTACCAGGTGACACAGATTGTGGTTTCAGTTCTTTATTAGTGTGTGGGAGTAAAGAAAATGTAAAAATAAACTTTCACATGCTTTTGTGTTCCAACGATTAATTGTCACATGGTATACTATTTGTTCCAATTGTATATTTCCTTGTTACTTGCTTGTTTGTCATATTTATTTGTTCTTATATTTGCTTAGAACTTCGGATCAATACAAAAAATAAAGTTTTCCCGACTTCGTTACAAATCTAGCCAGAAACATTAGAGTTAAAAAAATGTGAGAGTTTAAAAAGAAAAACTATTCAACTTAAGATATTGTATACGATAAAATCACTGATCCGAGTTTATGATCATTAAGGAACCTCGTAAAAATCACCCCCAGAAGGCTTGACAGTCAAATCGAGAGTCAGCCTCGAAGATTCTCAACGATCGACCTCGAGGCAGTGCAAACCAGTGGCTACGATGCACTAGCGGTAAGTTCCCAAGGCACATGACTGAAGTTGATAAGGTCTATTAGGCTAGTCCAACCTCGTATCATGGCATTAAATGGCCGTACCAACTCCATATCTTTGTAATAAATGCATTTGTACTATGGCTTCCCCCTCATATCTAAAGGGAATACTTATTATTTGGTAAACCATCCGAGACACAATATTGAATACACAAGAACATTCTCTCTTGTCTCTAACTTTGACATATTCTCTTGATCTCATTGTTTACATTTATTGCTTGTATCCATAGTGTTCAAGTCTATCATAATTGTTAATCCTCCATCGACTGCCCTGGACCAGGCGCCCGATTCGACTTCGAGGCCTCGTGTATGCAGCTCAAAGCCCAGATCTCCAGCCATTCAGTTTGATTATTACACTATCGACAGGCTGTTATCTCATTTTCAAAACTCTTACTTAGCATATATTGCCTAACAACTAGCATAAAAATAGATCACATATTTTTAGAACCACAAAATCAAATCTAATTGTAATTACCATTTTCAAGGTAAGAAGTTTGGCGCCCATCACAGGGCTAAAAATAATAGTGACTATTTTCTTGCTGATTTGCTACATAATGCAAGTTACCTTTCACACTTTTTCTTGTCCAAGATCTTTGATTTCAGGTCAAAATATCTAACTCAGTAAACGCATGTGAAAAAAACAATCTTGAGGAACATGGAGAAAATGGTGTGGATGTTCTAGGTGTTGGTGTACCACCATGAAACCCTGAGAATGCACCAGAACCAATTCCCGTAGACGTGGTCTCACGCAATACTCAACACATCGAAATAAGCTCCCACACCAATAGAAGCATACACCAAGGAGATCAATATGAAGCTCAGAAAACCCCAGCTAGGGAAGAACAGGAAGTTAGCCTTTACGTTGTTTTTGAAATGTTACAGGCGCAACAACTGGCGATTGTTCAGCTGCAAAGTCACCACAAAACTCCCAATATGGTAGCACTAGAAATGGCTCCTCGAGCCGAACAAGTACAAGAAAGATCAAGCAACTACGGGTCGGTAGCTGAACCCACCATCATAAAGATGCTTGAGGACCTCACAAAGAGTATCGAATCGGGAGAGAAGAAGATAGAAGTTAACGACAAGAAGGTAGAGACCTAAAACTCTAGGGTAAATCAAATTTCGGGGGCACCCATATCCTGAAAGCTGTATATTTTTAGAATTTTGTACAAAAGTCGTTCCCACAAGAAGCTGCCCCGAAACATATTCCAAAGAAGTTCAGAATTCCCGACCTTTCAAAGTACAACGGAACCTCGGGCCCCAACAAGCACGTCACTGCTTATAATTGTTCGGTGAAGGGCAACGACCTAAGGAACGCTAAGATTGAATCCGTCCAGCTGAAGAAGTTTGGAGAAACACTCTCGAAAGGGGCTAGGATATGGTATCACAACCTAGTTCCTAACTCAATAGATTCATTTGCTATGCTGGTAGATTCTTGTTAGATAATACGCTTAACGCTAGAGGGGGGGGGGGGTGAATAGCGTTGTAATAAAAATTAGCGTAAACTTGCGGAATTTAAAATTGCAGGAAGTAAATAAGTGCGATAAGTAAATAAATTAGAACAAACGCACCGATATATCCTGGTTCACCACAACCCGTGGCTAGTCCAGTCCCCGAGAGACTCTCTCGAGATTTCCACTAACTTGTTAAGCTTACGGGTGCTCAACAAACCGTTACAACTTGAGGACACAAGCCTCAACAACCTTTGCTCGGAGATACAACACTCCAAGACTTCAACCAAGGAAACACAAGTTCCTTCTTACAACACAAGGGACTAACACTTCCCTTCAAGGGTACAAAAACACTTAGCACTCAAACAAGACACTCCTTTAAGAGTAGATATGAGTAAAAAGAATACTCTCAAGATCGCAACAACTTTTGACAAGAATTTGGCTCTCAAAAGCTTACATAATGAATATAAATGATAAGCAATAAAGTATGCAAGCTTTAGCAATTGTATGATCAGTTGTTGTGTGTTGTTGTACTTAAAAGACTGAATTGAAGCTGTATTTATAGTTGAAAAACTCTGTATTACCGTTGCCTAATTGCCAATTAAGAATTGCTGATTTTACTCAAGGACAATCGATTGTCAAATTACCACAATCGATTGTTTGCCAGTTCTTCCAAAAATCAATCCCAGATTTTACACTTAACAATCGATTATCTAAGATCAATAATCGATTACTGGCAACGTTCAAAAAATCATTTTCAGATTTTAATTAAAACAATCGATTATAAGAAATCAATAATCGATTACTCAACAATGTTCAAAAAATCCTTTCCAGATTTTAATTAAAACAATCGATTATAAGAAATCAATAATCGATTACCTGACGGTATTTGAAAACATTTTGGCAACGGTCAGTTATACAATCGATTATATTAAGTTAACAATCGATTATATATCAGTCTTGAAAAATCAATTTAGACACTGCCTCTTGACAATCGATTGTTATAGGTTCACAATCGATTATTTAATAACTTTGAAAAAGTCTGGAAGACACTGCCTCAACACAATCGATTGTCATATGTTCACAATCGATTATTTTGTGACTTTGAAAAATCTGATGGACACTGTCTCTTCACAATCGATTGTCGTTAGCTTCACAATCGATTATTTTGAGCTTTGAAAAACTTTGATGGACACTGCCTCATCACAATCGATTGTCATAAGGTTCACAATCGATTGTCATGCAGATTTGAAAAATCTGATGCTCACTGCCTTAACACAATCGATTGTCATAAGTTCACAATCGATTGTCAAGCAGCTGACTTAAACATAATCGATTATCATAAGTATATAATCGATTATCTTAGTCCAGATTTTAGAGGCATGTTTAAAAATCATTTTGACTAAAGTAAATATGCATTATTTAAAATCATTTTGCTCTAAATTAAACATGCATGATTTGTTAAAAATATTTTTACGAGAGAAGCCAAGTCTTGAGTTTAAGTTGTCGGATCAAGATCACAATTAAATACCGACTCATATAAAACTTAATCTCGATCTTTGTCTTGTGCTTGAATCTCGCTATATATCAATTTTGCGCTTGTGCTTGGACCTCGTCATATGTCAATTTGCGCATAGTTTATCATTCATCAAAACCTACAAATATGAACACACGTTTAGTATAATGCCTTGAGAACGTGTTTCCAACAATTTCCCCCTTTTTGATAATGGTAAACTTTAAGCGGGATATGCATATTAGGCAATTCATAATGACGATTCAAGACAAGTAAAGATATGCAACAAGTATATAGATATGCAATTAGTTCCCCCTCAATATATGAATTCCCCCTCAATTTATGCCGATAAGTATTGAGAGTGCATACCCGTTATCTTCCCCCTTTTGCCATTAGCAAAAAAATATAGAATAATTAAAAAACTTTTTTATTTAAAAAAACGGTTACATAACGGGAACAATAAAAAAACATAGAACAATAAAATAGAAAAACAAATAAAGAAATTATTCATCATCATTTCCCGCCTCATCATCCGGCACTTCTTCATAGGGAACAAGACCGGCATATGGATAATGAACATGGTCAAAATATCCATGGATCTCATGTGTCAATTGACCGACAGAGGTGGTCAATGAAGCAATTTGGTCGGAAATGGATTGAAGAGTAGGTTCTTGAGGCTGACGCGATCGACGAGTTGGAGGAGGAGCAGGAGCTACATGATCGCCGTCATGGGGAAAGGAGGATTCGGAAATTTCCCACTTCTTGGTGCTCTTTTTGAGAGGACCGATGGAAGTGTTGAACCCGGAAGCTTCAAGAAAATTCATAATAAGGAGGGCATAGGGAAGAGGTCTATCATCTCCGATAGCATCACGCATGTGAATTTTGACGAACTTACACCAATTGATGTGAGCTCCGGTTATAATGGCATGCATGAGCTTAGCGTCCTCTTGGGAAAGAGTGGTATGATTATGCTTCCGAGGCTTGAGGACTCGGGTGATGAAATAGAAAATGAAACGATATTCGGGGAGCATTCCCGTAATGGTAGGACGTCGAGTAGATAGATTAGGATCATAAGCTCCAAGTCCTATTTGGTTTAGGAGAGTTTTCTCATCAAATAAGGCGCCGGCCTCTCTAATGTAGCGAGTAATATTTTCGCCATTTCGAGGAAGATGGGCAATGGAATGCAAGTTTTCATTGGACAAAAGAATTTGAACACCATTAATATTTGACACAAGCTCACCATCGTCATCCTCATGAAGGTTTGAGTAAAACGCTTGAATCAATGGAGGATTAATATAAGGATAGGTAAGATATAAGAAGTCAAGAAGTTGACATTCCTTAAGCATGTTTGCAGCAGGGGCATATGATTCAAGATACTTGCTTGTTGAAAAGCGAGGAGGAAGAATGTCACGCTTTTCGAATTTTGTCAAAAATCTAGTAAGCTCGGTTTCAGTATTGAATTGTAAAATAGACCCATCTTGATAAGGGAAATATGGAGGTGGAGGAGCAGAAGAAGATGCACCTTGTCTACCTGAACGGGAACATTTAGAGTGTCTGCCCGACATTTTCAAAAAATAGTAATGAACTTTGTAAGAAACTTGGAAGATTTTTGAAGGTTTGGGAGCAAAGATTGATGCTTGAGTGAATAAAATTGAAGACTTATGATGCCTATTTATAATGGGAAGAATGGCATTTCATTTATGATGAAAATCTGCAGAAATTTATGAGCCAAAACAGTCAGAAACGGTAAAAATAAATTGTACTGACCGTTGGACAATCGATTGTTGAAACGAAATAATCGATTGTTGAGCAGATTTTGATTTGAACTCGGAACTGACACAAAATCGATTGCAGGACTCAAACGGTAACAAATTTTTGAATTACTGACAAAAAATAATCGATTGTTGAATTATGATAATCGATTGTTGTGATACAGTGAGCACGGTGATTTTCTGACTTGGAAAATAATCGATTATATTTATGAAACAATCGATTGTTTTAGGAAAGCAGTACTGAACGACTGAGACGGTAATCGATTATGCAGTTAAAAAATCGATTATTAAACACAAATGCATAATAAGCATCAAACATAAATAATCGATTAGTGATACTTGCTAATCGATTGTCCGCACAGTAAAATAATTGATTATTTGCTGTAACAATCGATTGTTCTATGCCATTTCTTTATAATTCCCCCTGCCTTTAGGGCGATACCTGCAAAAGAGTATTACACGTCTCCGACGCTCAAGTTAGTAATTTGTAACGAAATAATGCAATGAGGACGTGATCTCTTAAGAAGTGTGTCCTAAGGTGTTCTTAAGAGAGTTTCGGGTACTTACCTTTTCTCCGACGTCACCAATTACCTGTTCGAGAGGGTGATCTTTGATTGTCCTCCACTCATTAGGCATTTTCGTTTCTTTCTCCAATTGTGGCGTTTCCTCCGTTGATTGTTCCAAGATTTCATCTTGAATTTCCTTAGGAGTTTCCTCTTGTACTTTGTCTTTTAAACTATTTAGAATACCTGCAAGATCAGAACAAGAATCCTTTCTCGCCAAACAAGCATTATTTTCGGAAAGCACAATATGAGGGGATTCCTCCACAGTTTGGGTTCTATTATTAAATACCCTATATGCTTTGCTACGTGAAGAATACCCAATAAAAATTCCTTCATCGGATTTTCCATCAAATTTTCCCAATTGATCTTTTCCATTGTTATGAATAAAAACTTTACGACCGAATACTCTAAAATGGGAGATATTTGGTTTCCTTCCCTTGTAGAGTTCATAAGGGGTTTTCATGAGTATTGGCCTTATGACTACTCTATTCAAAACGTAGCATGCGGTACTCACGGCATCCGCCCAAAAATGTTTGGGAATCTTAGCTTCTTCGAGCATGGTTCTAGCCATCTCTTCGAGACACCTATTTTTCCTTTCCACCACCCCATTTTGTTGTGGTGTTCGTGGAGCGGAAAAGGTATGCTCGATACCGAGTTCGTCACAAAAGTCTGCAAAGAGATTGTGATCAAACTCTCCCCCATGATCACTTCTAATTGAAGTGACGGTTGTTTCCTTTTCGTTTTGAACACGTTTAAGAAAATATTTAAAATTCTGAAAAGCATCACTTTTATGGGCAAGAAATAAAGTCCAAGTAAATCTGGAATAATCATCAACAATAACAAAAGCATAACGATTTCTACCAAGACTTTCAATGCGAGATGGTCCAAATAAATCCATGTGAAGCAATTGCAATGGTCTAGTAGTTGAAACAATATTTTTTGATTTAAAAGATGCTTTTGTTGGCTTCCCTTTTTGACAAGAATCACAAATAGAGTCATTTTCAAATTTCAAATTTGGAAGACCAACGACTAAAATTTTGTGAAACCAATTTGTTCAAAAGATGCATGTTGATGTGAGCTACTCTACGATGCCATAACCAAGAATCATCCTCTTTGCTCATTAAACAATTCACATATTCGGGTGAAGAATTTGCAAGATCAACCATATAAATGTTATCCATTCTAAAACCACGAAGGATAATTTTAAAATCACTACGTCTAAAAACTAAGCATTCATCCGAATCAAATAAAACAAGATTTCCCTTGTCACATAATTGACTTATGCTCAAGAGATTATGTTTTACACCTTTCACAAGTAATATATGCTTAATGGAAGAAATTTCATCCTTACCGACCGATCCGATGCCGATAATCTTTCCTTTGTTGTTATCACCAAAAATAACACTTCCCCCTTCCTTGTGTTCTAGTTGAAGGAATTTGGGTTCGTCTCCCGTCATGTGCTTGGAGCATCCACTATCAAGGTATCGTAGTACACTTGATCCCTTCAAACATACCTACAAAACAGATTAATGAGTTTTAGGTACCCATGCCATTTTGGGTCCTTGGGGGTTAGGCAATTCATAGTGATGCGATTGAGTGTTATGTCTATGTCGTGTAAAACAAGCAGGAGTAATATGTCCAATTCGTCTAAAATAATGAAAAGTCACGTTAGGATTATGCATCCTTCTAGGTTGATAGTAATTGGACGGACGAAATTCATTTACTCTATTCTTGACAATATAACTATTGCGCAAATCATGAAAGTCATTTCTCCTACCATTTGTTCTAGGATATGCATTATTTCTAGAATAGTTGTTTCTAGGTTGGAGGTCATTTCTAGGTGTTCTAAAAGGTTCAAAATTTCTTCTAGTGTTTGGCCTAGAATGTGCATTATTTCTAGCATGATTATTTGTAGGTTGCGATTGATGAAAACCATTTCTAGGTTTGTTGTATCTAGGATGAACATTTGTTTTATTTATCCTAGGTTGAGCCTTAGGTGGTTGGGGGTTGGCTTCAACTTTCTCTTTAGGCTCGTTTCTAAAACCTATGCCATGCTTGGTCGACTTCAAATTAACAAGCACTTCATTCAAGTTTTTATGAGAAGAGTTAAACTTATCTAAGGTGCCCTTAAGCCTTTCTACTTCATTTTTGAGATGCATGCAAGAACTACAATTTCTAGAATTCTCGGGCTTGTCGGCGCTTCTCTTGCCAAAAAATTTGTTTTCCTCTTTCAACTTCTCATTTTCTAAAATCAGTTTTTCCAATTCCTTTTCTTTAAAAGAGAGTTGTTTTTGAAAATCTTTTTCTTTTAAAGAAGCATTTTCTTTTATACTCTTAACAGTTTTTGAAGCTTTAATAAATTCGCTATACAACTCATCAAAAGCATTTTGCATTTCTTCAAGGGAAAAGAAATTTTTGGAAGAAATTTGACATACCTCTTCTTTGTTGTCTTCTTGTGCCATAAGACAAAGATTTGCGGCTTCGTCTTCTTCTTCCTCACTGGACTCGTCACCGGAGTCGCCTCCCCAAGATATGTATGCTCGTTGCTTCTTGAAGGGTTTCTTCTCCTTTTTAGCATTTGGGCAATTTGATTTAATGTGCCCGGTTTCTCCGCACTCATAGCACTTTATTTGATCTCCTTGCTTTTTGCCCTTTCGTTCATACTCTTTTCGCATGAACTTTTGAAATCTCTTGATAACGAGTCCGAACTCGTTGTCTCCGTCCTCATCATTTTGAGGTTGGCTTGTGCTTGCCTTGAGAGCGATTCTTTGCTTCCTTTGATCATCAACAAGAGGGTTAAGTATAGTAGATTCATAAGTTTTAAGATTACCTCTCAATGCGTCGATGGTGACATTTGAAATGCCAATGGATTCTTGAATCGCGTCGGCCTTGGATCGCCATTCCGGAGTGAGACTTCGGAGAATTTTCCGGACAAGTTCCTTATCCGTGAAGGTCTTCTTAAGAGCATGTAAATCATTTACGATTTTTGAAAATCGTTCAAACATCTCATCGACCTTTTCGCGTTCCTTCATGTGAAACAATTCATATGCATGGGTTAGGAAATCAATTTTGGCTTCCCTTACCTGGTCCGTACCTTCGTACGTAATTTCCAGCTTGTCCCACATTGCTTCGCCGTTGTGTAACAAGATATCTTCCTGTAATCATCAGCATTTACAACACAATATAATAAATTAATAGCTTTAGCATTATTTTGCACCTTCCGGATATCATCCGCATCGTATTCATCTTCGGACTTTGGGACCCATTCATTTTCAACCTTCTTGGTTGGAATTTGTTCTCCATTCATTATGACCTTCCAAAGATGAAAACTATTTGATTGTACAAATATTCTCATTCTCTGCTTCCATTATGTATAATTTGTACCATCGAATAGCGGTGGTCGGGTGGAGCATTGTCCTTCACCTATTCCTGCAAAAGAATCACGAGTTGAAGCCATGGATGTTTCTCTCAAACGGTTAAGTCTTCAGAGAGTTGGGCTCTGATATCAATTGTTAGATAATACGCTTAACGCTAGAGGGGGGGGGGGTGAATAGCGCTATAATAAAATTTAGCGTAAACTTGCGGAAATTAAAATTTGCAGGAAGTAAATAAGTGCGATAAATAATAAAGTACGCACCGATATATCCTGGTTCACCACAACCCGTGGCTAGTCCAGTCCCCGAGAGACTCTCTCGAGATTTCCACTAACTTGTTAAGCTTACGGGTGCTCAACAAACCGTTACAACTTGAGGACACAAGCCTCAGCAACCTTTGCTCGGAGATACAACACTCCAAGACTTCAACCAAGGAAACACAAGTTCCTTCTTACAACACAAGGGACTAACACTTCCCTTCAAGTGTACAAAAACACTTAGCACTCAAACAAGACACTCCTTTAAGAGTAGATATGAGTAAAAGGAATACGCTCAAGATCGCAACAACTTTTGACAAGAATTTGGCTCTCAAAAGCTTATGTAATGAATATAAAATGATAAGCAATAAAGTATGCAAGCTTTAGCAATTGTATGATCAGTTGTTGTGTGTTGTTGTACTTAAAAGACTGAATTGAAGCTGTATTCATAGTTGAAAAACTCTGTATTACCGTTGCCTAATTGCCAATTAAGAATTGCTGATTTTACTCAGGGACAATCGATTGTCAAATTACCACAATCGATTGTTTGCCAGTTCTTCCAAAAATCAATCCCAGATTTTACGCTTAACAATCGATTATCTAAGGTCAATAATCGATTACTGGCAACGTTCAAAAAATCATTTCCAGATTTTAATTAAAACAATCGATTATAAGAAATCAATAATCGATTACTCAGCAACG
The DNA here is from genome assembly GCA_034376525.1 of Nicotiana benthamiana. NCBI lineage: Eukaryota > Viridiplantae > Streptophyta > Magnoliopsida > Solanales > Solanaceae > Nicotiana > Nicotiana benthamiana. The sequence goes on along the minus strand of CM067332.1, from coordinate 36,481,406 downwards.
TTCAAAAAATCCTTTCCAGATTTTAGTTAAAACAATCGATTATAAGAAATCAATAATCGATTACCTGACGGTATTTGAAAATATTTTGGCAACGGTCAGTTATACAATTGATTATATTAAGTTAACAATCGATTATATATCAGTCTTGAAAAATCAATTTAGACACTGCCTCTTGACAATCGATTGTTATAGGTTCACAATCGATTATTTAATAACTTTGAAAAAGTCTGGAAGACACTGCCTCAACACAATCGATTGTCATATGTTCACAATCGATTATTTTGTGACTTTGAAAAATCTGATGGACACTGTCTCTTCACAATCGATTGTCATTAGCTTCACAATCGATTATTTTGAGCTTTGAAAAACTTTGATGGACACTGCCTCATCACAATCGATTGTCATAAGGTTCACAATCGATTGTCATGCAGATTTGAAAAATCTGATGCTCACTGCCTTAACACAATCGATTGTCATAAGTTCACAATCGATTGTCAAGCAGCTGACTTAAACATAATCGATTATCATAAGTATATAATCGATTATCTTAGTCCAGATTTTAGAGGCATGTCTAAAAATCATTTTGACTAAAGTAAATATGCATTATTTAAAATCATTTTGCTCTAAATTAAACATGCATGATTTGTTAAAAATATTTTTACGAGAGAAGCCAAGTCTTGAGTTTAAGTTGTCGGATCAAGATCACAATTAAATACCGACTCATATAAAACTTAATATCGATCTTTGTCTTGTGCTTGAATTTCGCTATATATCAATTTTGCGCTTGTGCTTGGACCTCGTCATATGTCAATTTGCGCATAGTTTGTCATTCATCAAAACCTACAAATATGAACACACGTTTAGTATAATGCCTTGAGAACGTGTTTCCAACAATTCTTTCATAATGGCACGTGCTGGTGCCATCAAAGTAGCTACAAGGAAATCAAATGTCTTCAAAATCAAGGAAAGGGAGAACGAGATACTGCGATAATTCATATAACGCTTTCAAATGGAAGGAATATAACTATCACCGATATCCAACGATTGGGTAGTGCAGGCCTTCACTCAAGGTTTGAATGAGCGGAGCTCGGTAGCTTCGAAACAGCTGAAACAAAACTTAGTCGAGTATCCCTCTATGACTTGGTCGGATGTCCACAAATGATACCAATCAAAGATCATGGTCGAAGACAACCAACTAGGAGTACCTTCAGGCTCGGTATATCCTAGAAAGCTTCCGGTAAAGGAGTCAAAACCAAACAAAGAAAGATACCAACCATACATTGAAGATAGAAGAAATGCCCCAAGGCACAACATACCCTGCAATCACCAAAGGAAGGACCGAGGCCAAAATCCTCGGGGACTTGTTAGCAGAGTTGGATTTGGTAGGCACACATGGCTGATGGAGGAACCCCGCTTGTCGGAATACAACTTCAATGTCGACATTTCAGGCATCATATTTGCCATCAGTAAAATCAGAGACACCAGGTGGACAAGGTCTATACAATCAAATGCCTTGCAAAGGAATCACAACTTGGTGTGTGAATTTCACAACACACACTCTCACAGGACCAAAGGTCGCAGGCAACTCCGGGAAGAGGTAGCCTGACTACTCAGCAAAGGTCATCTCCGAGAATTTCTTAGCGACCTGGCCAAAAATCAGTTCCGGGAAAGAGAGGAAATCAAGAAGAATGAAACAAATGAGCCACAAAATGTTATCCACATGATCTTAGGAGGCATCGACGCTCCACAAAAACCCATGATCAGAAGAACAAAAATATCCATAACCAGAGTAAATCGAACTCGAGGTTACATATCTGAGGACACTCTCACATTCAGCAACGTGGACATCGAGACCTTGTTTCCGCCTCACAATGATGCATTAGTAATCTCTTTTTCTTTTGAATACATTTCAAACTAAACTTGTACTTGTGGATCCAGGTAGCTCGGCCAATATTATTAAGTCAAGGGTAATAGAGCAGCTTGGACTGCTTGACCAAATTGTGCCCGCCTCTCGAGTCCTCAACAGGTTCAATATGGCGAGTGAAACAGCGAAAGGGGAAATCACCTTCCCGGTCAATGTGGTCGGCACAAACCAAAATGCTAAATTCCATGTCATCGAATGAGATATGAGGTACAACGCCTTGTTCAGAAGGCCATGGATACACTACATGAGAGCAGTACCATCCGTCCTCCATCAAATGATGAAGCTTCCAGTGAAGGATGGGATAAAAACCGTCTACTGGGAACAACATGTAATCAAAGAGATGTTTACGATGCACGATATAGCACCAGCACCAATACTACCACCATAGAGGGAGCCAAAGGATAATCAAATAGTAAAATAACAATAACAAGCTACTTTCTCGGCTACACCCGACTAAACAAGCACAGGACTGTACTGCATCCTCGTAATAAACGGTTGAATTATATTGAGGCCTGAAACACCGTCAACACTGAGGTATGATCATCTACCTTTTTCATTTATATTTTGTACTAACCTAAGTGCAGCTATCTAATCGAAACGACCAAAGCGATCTCCAACTCGAAGGCCTTAGGTTCCAAAGTATGCTGCACTCTTTTCCTTTGACTGGGGTTTTTATCCTAAGAAGGGTTTTACCGGCAAGGTATTTAACGAGGCAACATCCATATGCTACCTAAGTAAGGCTCAACAAGTATTCAAGGCTTCTCTTCAATCAACCTCAAATACTGAGGGCATCCCCCGGAAGGTCACCTCCTTGGAGAAGCGAAGATGTGTTGAACAAGGTCTCGATAGGAAAATCATGTACCGGACCAAATCGTCGAGCTAACCATGTTTATATAGAATAACTGGGCCCTTGACAACAAAAACATGTATACTTGTACCAAGAAATCAAAAAATACTTTCCCCTCCGTCAAAGAATTTCGCGTTCAAAGAAGCTTAGTATTTCTTCAAAAACGGCTCTAGAGCAAAAAAATGTCCCAAACACACGGGGACTAGCGTCAAAAACTCAAAGCTAAGCCCTCAATGAGGTAACATTAAGGTTACAAAAATGGCTCCAAAAGCCAAATATTTCCCAAACACTCAGGGACTAGCGTCGAAAACTCAAGGCCACATGACCTCCATGTCAAAAACTCCAAACTCGTAAGCCTTCAATAAGGCAATACCAAGTTTACAAGGAATGGATCCCGAGCCAAGAAACTTCCGATGACTCGGGGACTGCCGCCACTATCGATCTGTCAAAATATCGAGGCTATAAGGCCCTATACGGGCAACCTCGAGCGCATAAACCTTCATAAGGCAACAACAATATCTCTAAGACCTCAAGAAAGGCATGAACCATTCTTGTACCAAGTAACCAAAATTGTAAGCCTTAAAGGCATGTAAAAATTTGTAAGACCTTACAAAAGTCATAATCCCGATCTTAAAGTTAAGGCTATATATCAAACTTGTAAGACCCCTAAAAAGGCATACCATCGATATAATGCCGAAACTACTTCATTCGGGGACTGAAAGGCAAGGCTGTACCAGCCAAACTAATGTGGCTCAGGGATGCTCGACCATCGCTACAAAATCACAGGCCTTCAATTACTTCAAGAAAACTTCAAAAAGAACCGGCTAAAACATGCTACCCTTGACATAGGCAAAAGGGCTTCAACCATGTCAGATGAAAAACTATAGGTTTTGAAACACTCAGTCACCGAGAAAAACCTCCCGAGGTGCTTTGTCACTACCATATAACGACTCACAATCGAGTTTTTACCAATGGTTGAATAGTTGGACAAAATAGAATTTCAAAAAGTCCTTACGAGGGAAAAATAAAGCTTATATTAGAGGTCACACCGACCCTAATGAATAAGAGCCACTATTGCCAACCCATATAAAAGGTCATACCGACCTAAAGCATACGAGCCACTACTGCCAGCTCAGATAAAAGATCATACCAACCTAAAGCGTAAGAGCCACTACCAACAACTCATATAAAAGTCGTACCAACTTAAAGCATTAGAGCCACTGTCGCCAGCCTATGTAAAAGGTCGTACTGACCAAACGCGTAAGAGCCTAAGGGCTAGCTTTTAATTAAAAAACTTAAGGGTCTATACGCTCGAGTTGAAATTTGACTCGGAGACTGAACCTGAAACAGTTAACTTAATATGCCTCAAAGTAAAAGCATAAGACCTTAAACGTCGGCTTATACTAAAAGGTCATATCGACTAGATGCGTAAGAGCCTACGAGCTAGCCAAATGAGCCTCGAGGCCGTACAATAGACCTGAGGGTTCTTCTTTCAAAGACCATTTTATCTGGCTAACAACCGACAAACATCAAAGAAAAAGGAAGTACATGAAAATGAAGCCGTAAGGTTTCCTTTTGTATGTATATATGAAAAAACACAAATTTCCATTCACAATGTTAGCATTATATAAAATATCAAAAAAGGAAAATCCAATCTATGTCCCTCTCAGGGACTATGGCCCGTTGGCCTCTTCCTCGCTATCCTCGACATCAGACAAAAGGAACTTAGCGTCATACTCATCTGCCTTTACCTGCTCTATCTCTTCCGAGAGGTCAAAATCTCTGTATGTATCTCCTTAAGGGTTTCCCTCTGAGATTTACTCTTTGCTCCCACTCTCCCAGTAGAGAGCCCTTCTCAGCTCAGCTCAAGCTTCAGTTGTGTCTTGCAAAAAGACGACCACTTTCTTATCAGCCTTTGTTCAGACCATTGTAGCTTCGGTTCAAGCATCTGCAACCTCTGCCTTCATCATTAATTTCAGACTCGAGACTCTCAATCATGCTTGTTCGGACCGGGCTATTTGCATGAGCGTTTCGAAATTTCACTTCAAGGGTAGAAGCCTTGGCCAAAACATCCCTCTGGGCTGTAACTTGGGCTTCTAGCTCGTTACGCTCACGCTTAACTTGGCCAACTTTGCCCTAAAGTCGCTCCATGTCCTGTGTTTTTCTATGGAATTGATATAGGAGAATATTAAACTACAAGGGCAAAAGGAGGAGCATACATCGACTCAAAAAAAAGGTTACTACCTGTTTTTCGAGATAGCTGTTGATACCCAATTTTCTCCTACATATTTTTTATACTCGAAATATTTTCAAAAAATGGCATGTACATGCATATATAAGCATGCCTAGGTGTTTTGGTGTTTTTTTTATTTATAAAGATTTTATAATCAATTTATTGCCTATTTTAATACTAAAAAATTCGATAATTATTCCCAAACTAGCTTTTTTGTGAGTAATTTATATTTACTCTCTTATTTACACCAAGATATAATTAAGGTAATTTTTGCATATTTTTTATATATATGTTTGGTATTTTTAAAGCTAGATTGCATATAATTGCAATTATAGTCTACTTTAAAATTAACGATATTTTACAATTATAAATTATTTCTAATATTTTTAGATTAATATTTGTACATTATTAATTATCCGACACCTTTAATTCGTTTTAAAATATTTTTTAATTATTGTGTGAAATAATAAAAGATAAAATTGGCTATTTAACAAATAGTCCCTTATCATTTCAATTTTAGCCAATTGGCCACACCCCTATCAGATTTTTGAATGGCCCAGCCAAACCCCTAAAATAGCACCGTCCAATCTTTTATTTGATCTGAGCTATTGATCAAATGAGATCAACGATCCATATTTAGTTCCCATAATTAAAATCTAATCACCACCCCCAAACCCCTCATTTCTTTGAGATTGTCTCTCTCTCTCTCTCTCTATATATCGTCTCTCCCTCTCCCTTCTCTCTAGAATCTTCTAGACCTCTCTTCTCCGACGAACTCCATTGCCTCTCCGACCACAACCCCACCAGAATCCATGGATTCTCAGGCCATAGATGACATATACTCACCTCCTATTACTCCTGTGTGTATGATGCTTGAAGGTTCGAGACCAGACCTTCGCCGACTCAAGGTTTCTGGCCATCTCCAAGCTTTGCTCCAGTATATGCTAGCCTCCGGGGCCTGATTCCAACCTTATCCGACTTAGATCAGCCCTTTTCCAAAGCCATTCTCACCCTAGGGTTCCTCTGAAACCCTAACTATTTGAGGTTTTTCTTCTATTATTTTTAGATACGTTGTGTACCTATGCTATGCTTGAGTTTCCAAACGATTTTCCTAAATCTTTCTATGAAAATTACTTTCAAAAACCCTTCTTTGTCGATTTAGGGTTTTCTGGAAAATATTTAGGAGTTTTATGATTTTTATTCTTCTTTGTGTTGTCCTCTGTTGTACTGTGTTTTTTTCTATAATATGTTCTTGTAGACTTCTCTCCTGTATCTTATCATGTGTTTGTATGTTTATCGTACTTTGTTTTGCTATATGCTTTCCTGCTATACCTTTAACGGTGGTTTTTTTTTACTATACCTTTCTTGCTAAGTCCTTATGGTTCTTTGTCTGCCTTCTATTGAGCCTTGTTTAGGGTTCTGCTAAGCATGTTTTTCCTGTTGTTCTTATCAGTATTCGCCGATGTGTACTTTGAATCTTTCTACTGTGATTGCATGTTACTCACGGTAATATTTGCTAGGTTCTCTCTACTCTTTTACTATGTGTGATTACCGTTAAGTTATTTGATTCTTGTTTACTGGACTCTGTTTATGTTCTTACATGCTTCATCTACTTGTGTTCACGTTGTATTATCTCATTCTCTTGAACTTGTTTAGGTTTCGAGTTTTCTCAGAATATGTTCCTTATGATTCTTCTTCCTTTGTCATTCAACATGCTATCCTATCAGCTTTGTTGAGACTCTGAAGGAAATGGCTTGCTTCTATGCTTGATTCAATTTTGAGACCTTAAGATTTGGGGGTTCCTCTGAGGATTTTGATTCTTTCGAGTTAAGGCTCCGCTTTGGGACCCTGGACTCTCAGACTCACTATGAGTCTGTAAATTGAACTAGTATCTCTTTGCTCATGATATTTGAGTCTTTATGATTCTGAACTCCTCTCTCTTACATGACTCGTCAGTCTCTTCTTGACGCACATGTTTGTGTACCTTATACATGAGAATTCTTCTTTCAAAAGGTTTTTCCAACTACTAATTGATTTTGAATCCCTTTGATGGTGTTTATTTGATTGTTCGTGATTTTCCCTACGTGAACCTTACTTTCCCCTATTTCTGACCTGTTTCATTGGTAATTTTCGAATCCTTGATTCCTTGATTTACTACGTACTAATTGATTATTGTGTTCTTACCTTATTTGGGCTAACCGTGTATTTTAAAGATTTTTTCCTTAGTTAGACCCATATGTATTTACCCCTAATTTCCTACATTACACAAGTTGTTCACTTGATTTCTTTCCTTAACTTTTTGTTGTCCATTACCATTTGATTTTAAACTCCTTAATTAAAGGAAGTGCCTATGTTGATTGATTGCAATTGATACATAGTCCCATAATTACCATGATTCTCCCCTTACTTCTACCTATTTTCAAACTATAAATACGCGACCCTCCTTTCACAAACACAGAACTGAATATACTTCAGACTTCATACTTGCAATTTTCACAATCTCTTTTAAGTATTCTTTGTCGGCACTTGGGTTTTCACAAGACTGCTACTTCCTCTTTGTTTATATCTTTAAACCGGTATGTCTTAACTTAATTCTCAGCATAATCCCAATATGTTTACATTTAGTCTTTATATCTATGTCTGTTACCTACAGAGTTTGACATGTTCATATGCTTATGTTAGCTTTACTTTCCCGCAAATGCAATAAATCCCTACTCCCTACCCCTTTATGTGTTTGAGCTATGGTTTAAAACATGGCAATATATAAGTTGTTGTCCATGGATTAAAACCATATCTTCTGAATCCTAGCCTCTAAATAATGTAACAGGCTTGTGGGGATGTTAGCATTCCCTATTGTTTGGTATGCCCACAACCTGCTCTTGTCTCTTTCAGCTTTCTCATACATCATTCCCCTATGTGTGCTGAGTTAAGGTATAGCCTAGCAGCACCCAAATTGCTGTCTATGGCTGAACCTGGCCTTCAACAAGTTTTAACTCCTCAATTTGAATTGTCAAGCTGGTCAGGGGTGTGCCAGCACCGCAAATTGCTAGGCATGACCACCAGCTTGCCTCTTCCCCTTTTACTACACTTGCACTTACTCTTAGACCCTAAGTTCTGCCCTCCTCTTATGAGCCCTGCCTTGGTAACCTTGAGTTTCCCTCTGAACTTGGACATTTGAGGGCTGGCCTTTCCACACTGCACCATAATCCAATTCTACAATATATTTGGGTGTAAGCTCTGCCCAGAATCCGTTTGAGATTCTTAGGGAACTCTAACACATCCCAAATAAGAGACAGGCTTTGGAAATCTAATCTTGGGAGTTGGTTTACTTTATGCTTCAGACAGAAGTCTGAGTCAGGCTCTCTTTGGCTGGGATTGTTTAGTTTTCTGATGTGTTTTATTTTTCTTTATTCATTTGGGTATGTAATAATCTGTAATAATCTATAATAATATGTAATAACTATGGGGTTATATTAAAAAGAGTAGGGTTATTCATGTATGCATATGGGTAGATATCCTGCTTTAGGTATTTACTTCTGCAATCACATCCTGCTCCTTCGCTTATGGATTACATGTAGAAATTCTGCCTATAAGTTTGCATGTAGAAATCCCGCCTTTAAGTTGTTTCATTTATGCATTAGGAGCCATGTCTTTAAGTTTCTGCATTTCATATAGATACCATGTTCATAGGGAATCTCTGCTTCTGAAACACTGCATTTCATATAGATACCATGTTCATAGGGAATCTTTGTTTCTGAAACACTGCATTTCATATATATACCATGTTCATAGGGAATCTCTACTTCTGAAACACTGCATTTCATATAGATACCATGTTCATAGGGAATTACTACATCTAAAATGTTGCACCTCATATAGATACCCCGACTATAGGTTTTTTTCGGCATTTCATATAGATATCATATCTATAGGTCATCTATGAAATTTTGTATATAGATGATATGCCGATAGGACTTCCACATTTTTTGCATATGCATCTGCCACTTGGCAAACCTGTAATAGGATTTGAATAATCAATTGCATATAGATGACCTGCCTATAGGATTGCTGCATGATAATGGCGCTTAAAATCAGTAATGCCTAGAAAGCATGCCTATAGGAGCTATCTACCAAACCTGATTCGTCAAATCTATAAAATCAGTAGCAATAACATTCCTGCAATGGACAATTCTTTTCAGCAATCAGTTTACCCCTTTCTAAATTAATATACATCATGTCTATATGTTCTGTTTAACACCTAGGCAAGCTTTGGGGTAAAAAAAGATATAACTGCATCAGTCTACTATTTCGAGCTAGCAGGCAGGTATGATTCCAGTTTCTTATCTAAAACATGTAATAAGCAGTCTGCCTCCGTAACGTTTAAGTTTTAATTCAAACCATAACCAGTATGTGTAAGACATGCTAGACTATATGCTTTCCTTTGATTCAAGGAGGCTTATTTGAGCCATGTCTGCTTAGTTGCTTTCCTACTATTTGTTGTATTTGTTTTGATTGTCGCCTTAGCATTTTATCCTTTGAAAACTCTCAAAAGCCTCCACTCCCTCCCTTTTAGGATTAGTAATCCCATATGCTTCTGTGATTGATAGGACTGGGATGGGTAATAGTGATAGGTAACGATACCATTCCACACTTTAATACCTTAACGGGCTGGGAAGGGTAGATATGGATATGATGACAACGCGATAACACCATGTGTATAAACGATTACCGGGTGTTGTGTGGGGTGATCCATATTGTTCATAAACCTAGGACCCCCTTTTTCTTTACTTGTTTTTATTTGTTCAAAATTATTTTTTTCTTAAATCTCTACTTTTTTCTATTATTTTTAAGCTCTCAATCCTCTTGCGACATTATGTGAAAATCCCTTCTATGTGAGACCTTTATCTGCTTACTTGTTGTTTAAAGTCACAATTATAACATGGCCGGAAACCACACTAATGGATCTTGAGGGGTGCCTAATACCTTCCCCTCGAGATAATATCTAGCCCTTACCCTAACTCTAGTTTCTTCAACTCAAAGACCCTTTTTAGTGACCTAATGCACTTTAATCATTAGGTGTTGACTCTTCAAATTTCCAAAACCCAAATTCCAAAAAGGGAAAAGAGTTGTCTTCCAAAAATGCCGTAAACTCGATTTTCGTCGAGGAAAAGGGGTCGTCGACAATAGCCCTCGTAGTTCCAACTTCGATCCACCTCATAATGCAGGTATACCAGCTCATCTCCCTTTTTTGTTTGCAAAGAAGCCTGATAGATTTGTCCCCATCCAAATCTTTCCACAGCCTGGCCTTACTGCGAATCAGTTTGGACTTAAGCTTGTCAAATGCATGCAATAAAGGTGCTCAATAAGAAATGGAAGACGCGAAACTAAAAAAGCCTGTACCGGCTTCCAAAACTCACTATGAAACTGAGGCGCTGAGCTTCATCAAAGGTAGAACACATATATACTAGCTTGGCCTCATCGGCCCCATTAAAAATACTCCCGATGGGAGTACGGCCGCCCGACACTTCATTCAATTCACTCGGCCCCTTGCCTCAAATTTCCCTTGAAGTGCCTTCGTCGAGAATGAGAGTCGGCGACAAGGAAGAATCTGTATTTCCAAAAATAGAGGACTCAGAGGCCGTAGGATTAATAGACACGTCTCTTTTGACCCCTCCGGCAGGGCTTGCTTCACTGCAAGTGTCCTCGCCCTTCGAGGGTTCGTTCCATTTGTTATCAATCCTCGGTCACGAGGTTGGCAATCTTTCCTCTTCTCCGAGAGGACACTTCCTCATCTCAGAAAATCCTCCAACACCTGCGGCAATAGTGTTAGTGCGCTAAAAAGAAAGTACCTTTATGAGAAAACATGCTACTAAGCACCTACCATGATGTTTTGCCTCCCATCTCCCCATGGACATTTCTCGCCATTTGCACTTATCATAAGAAGAGCAAGATGCCAGCTTATGAGACCACTTATCATAAGAAGAGCAAGCTGCCAGCTTATGAGACCATTCAGCCAGTTCAGGAACCTCGTTCGGCAACTAAGGAATCGCTAAAGAAAATAAAATGAAAAACAACTTTATAGAGCCTGCCTCCAATATGGACAAAAGCGATAAAAACACAAGTGTACCACTTACGTTAGAATTTCCATTTCCAAAGAAATGGAAGAAACTCTCCAGGGATAATATCGATTGGTTGTGATCGAACAAATCAACTCATCCACCCCCGGTCCTCGTCCTTTTCTCCGTTACTGGCAAGGGCCAGGTGGATCGACGTTGTAGAGTAATCAAGCCCCGGTAATGCAAAATCCTATGTTACCTAACGAGATGACTAAGGGTGAATTTATGCCCGACCTTATCCACAAAGTACCTTATCATCAGCACTATCTTCCAAAGGGATGGGTGAGTATGCGACAAGGTGACCTGATACCTTCTACAAAACTCGAGCAAGACTCTGTGGAGAGGGCCCAATGTAAAAGGGTACGTATATACATTCAAGAACCGCCAAATCCCTAATGCTCTCCTCTGAGGAAGGTCCCTGCCACACCACCTCTCTCCCCCATCTACAGTCTTTTCTAACTGCCTCGAGATGCTCATTCCCTATCGAGGTGATAAACTTGATGTATGCTCCCGATGGCTTAGAACATTGGGAGGTTTCTCTAACGAAAAGTACCTCTTCGAGACAAATCACCTCAAGCAGACGCGGCGATATACCACCGACCAAGCACAAAACTAGGGAAGAACCCTCTTCTTCTTGACAAGCAGACGCGGGCACAACAACCATGGCTATGGTAAAACAAAGAAAGGGGAAATGAGAATACTTAGGCAAAAGCTTTGAGGTAAAGGGAAATTGGCATTAAGAAAGGGAACCCTATAAAAGAGATAGTCGCTCAATATAGTAGTATCTCCAAATAAGGGGAGAACAAGCACATATATAGTGCAGGTGACAAATATTGGCCTACTCTAGAGACCAATGAAATCTAGCCATATCAGTATCGCTTTTTGGGAAGCGCGCCAGTGGGACCACCTTGGTCACTTCGCAACCATGCCATATAATAACACTATCGTACGAGCACTTAGAAGTTATTAGACCCCGAGAATTCTCGCTATTGCTGGCATCATCTTTATAAAAACTATCAACCCAATTTCGAGATGGTGCCCGATCTCAATGGACTCGACTACTCCTAGTATAAGCCTCGAGGAGTTAACATCAGAATTCAAAGGTAAAAGCATTAAAACATGGAACGTGAAAAACTTGAAGCATAGAAATTGTTATATTTCCAAAAACGCCTTTACAACAAGGAAGCGTTTACAAAGATTTTCCTAGGAAACTCTTGCACAAGAGAGGAGAAAAAGATCACCTAATACTACTCATCGCCCCCGCTGCTCTCAAAACCACCGTTGGAACCCTCATTTGGTGTAGTCAGGAAAGCAGGCTCTTTCTCAAAGGTTCGGGCTTCCTCGACCTCGGCTGAGAGATAGGCACCCTTATCTTTGCTTCCTTAAAAGCCTGCCTTCTCGCTTGCGCACGAGCACAAGTAACGACCCAATTTAGCTTTTTCTCGGCCTTCACTAATATCTCTCGAGCTCGTTCATTCGCACTGGTGGCATCTTTATTATAGGAAGAAGCATTTTCTTCTACCACCAACTTATGCGACGAACTCCTCTTTGGCACTCTGAAAAAGGCCCCCGATCGACATCAACTCCATCTATTGAAGGTCCCTCTCCAAGGCCACGACCCTATTTTGGCTCCTCAACTTGAGGACCTCCGCATCCTTGGCAACTGCCTCCCCTCGGAGCTGCTCCACGAGGGTGTTATTTTGCCTGACCTACAACGAAAAAAGAAAGCTGATAAAATATCAAGTTATAAGGACAAAGGGCAAGTTCACAAGTAAGGTTTTACCTGCTCGGCGAGGTTGCATTTTTCTCGACACATTCCATCTAACCTCGCCCGAAGCCCATTTAGCTCCTCCTAATTTCGGGTAGATGAGGCCTCCATCTCTTTTAACCCCGAGGTGAGATTCTTAACCTCCTTTTCGCGGCATATAAGCTCATTTCGCAACTTAGAGATAGTATGATCATATATCTTCTTAGCCTACAAAAAAAAAATAGAAAAGTCAGAAAAATGAAACAAATGCTTGAAACACGAAAAGTAGGCATAGAAAGGTAATACTTGCTGTTAGAGTCTCCCCGCCTTCTCGACAACATCAGGAGCATCAAGATCAATGTCATTACCGACACCATCGAGGAAGTCTCGAAGCACACCTCTCCTCGTGAGGACCTCCCATATCAGTGACATTTGTGTTCTTTGCATCCATGTACTCCCCGGGTGAGAATCAAGGACGCAAGTTAAGGCCATCCAGGACTTCGATGTCTCTGATGGGCAAATCATGTCCCCAAAAGGCTCAGGGCCTAGACCCTTTGGAGCAGATAGCAACGGGTCCCTCGACAGGGACTGTGCCATTTTAAATTGGGAACTCAGGGACCATATCTGCACCCTTCTTAAGGGCCTCCAAAACACTGGCTCGAGCGGAATAAGTTTTTCCTGAATCAGCGGCCCTCGGCCCAGACTCCTGGGGACATCCGTGCCTGACCTATTTATTTGTACTAAAGGATTCTCATCATCATCCTCATTCTCATTATCAAAACTGGCCTTGAAATCTGAAGCCAAGTCCTCAGCCTCAGCTCGAGGCCTATGAGATTTAGGCTTCTTTGATATGGGCGAGTAAGCAGCCACCTCCTTTTTACTCTTCTTACCCTTATCAGTCTTAGAGCACCCTTCCTTGGCGGCGGGGGTTAGTCTCATCAGCGCTCCATCCCCAAGGCTTGCACAAGCACATCATCCAAAACTTATCACTACGAAGGGTATGGGGAAGAAATATGAAAACATTATAGAGGCGACAAGAAAGAGCCTACCATGATTCTTAACCACCCACCGTGTTTTAGCCACCTCAGGACAAGAATGCTCGAGATAAGGGAACAAAGTATTTAATCCCCTAATATACCCCGACATATCTGGGACGAATTCAGGATACCAAATGGCAGCTGCATGGACACAGGGAAGATTAGTTTTTGAGAAAAAAGTAAGAAGACAGTAAAGCATGTTCAAGGAAGAAGCACTTACGCTTCTTGCTCCACTCATCCGGGAACGACATCCTTTTAGCTGGAATCAAGGGCGGATGCACCTTTGTGCAAACGGTGTCATTCATCACTACTTCGCTGAAAAATATAATTAAATATATATTTTATTAAATTTATAATATTATAAATAGCCATTATAAAAATAAAACGAACATTCTTGCAAAGAAGTGCATCTTGTTCCAATGGCTAAGAAGCTAAGCTTGAATGGTAGGTAAGGGGTTCGAAGCTCAGCGTTGTACATGTTTTGCTACTTATTTTTCTTTCCTTTTCTTTTTCTTGAAGATAACATCTTTTAAGCTTTCAAAATTAAGCAAGTTTATCATCTTAAATTCATTTAACTTGGAAGAAAGAATGGATGAGGCGAATCACATCTGCGCAGTGAAAGAAATTTTAAGTTCCTTGAAATTTATTTAAATATGAGTGATTGCGTGATGCCTTATATATAAATATAAAAAATAGTACTATGACACTTTAAGAATATTTTTCAAAAAGTAATTATAATATTATAATATATTGCGGTTTATTGATATGAAGTGAATATTTTTTTAATATAGCATCATTGTTATATTTGTTTATTTATTCACATTTTAAAATTGTCGACACCATTTACGAAAAATTTTGCGTACACCCTTGGCTGGAATAATGTCTAAGGTCCTTACTCGGAAAAATCGGCTCATCCACCCCCGATCATTGTGCTCGTCAATACTCGAGAAAAAAGATTTCAAAGACCGAGGGTGAAGCTTGATCAGGCATCGAAAGAGACGAGAGCTATATAGCTTAAGCAAGTGATCAAGGGTAAAAGTCGTGCCCTCGACCTTGTTAGAAAAGTAACGAAGCATGTAAATCCCTCCAGAAAGAGGGATAAATTTGGCCAAGTGTCACCCAGTACTCACGACATAAGTCGAGAATAACCAGATCTATTGCCGAAGAAGAAGGGTTCGAGGAGTCGATAGGGCTCAACGTGTTCGCATCAACCCAGTGTGGATGAAGGTCTCTCGATGGAAATTTTTTTAACAATATCAAACTCAGTGGGTTTACACTATTCAATGATAGGGGCCACTTTGGGTTTACCCTTATACGTTCGAGATGAAGTGCCAGCATCCTCTTTTCCAGGCACTGTATTAGAGGTTCTAGCCATGGTGATCAAAGTTTTTCCTTCTCAAGAAACAAAGCAAGAAACCAAGGACGAAAGAAAGAAGGATGTAAGAGAAGGTGGATTTGGCTCTAAAGATTTGAAGATGCCGCAAAAGTGCGAATCACAAAGTGATTCAGGATATTTATAGGAGTCGAATGGGCAGCGAAAATGCCAAACCAATAACGGTTCGTGGGCATCTCGATAGTCGTGCTGAAGTCATGGTGGGAGCAGGAATTAAAAATTGTTTCCTGTCATTTCACTCTGGGAAGTACGGGTAAAATCTGTATACGGTAAAATTAGTGGTCCGAATTTATATCATTAAGGCACCTCATAAAGATCGCCCCTAGAAGGCTCGATAGTCAACTCAAGAATCGGCCCCGAGGATTCTCAACGATCGACCTCGAGGCAGTGCAAACTAGCAGCTACGATGCACTAGCGGGAAGTTCCCAAGGCATGTGACTAAGCTGACAAGGTCTATTAGGCTAGTCCAAACCCGCATCATGGCATTAAATGGTTTTACCAGCTTTATATCTTTGTAATAAATGCATTTGTACTATGTTGCTCTTCCTTCTCATATATAAAAGGGATCCTTGTCATTTTGTAAACCATCCGAGACACAATATTGAATACACAAAAACAGTCTCTCTGCTCTCTAACTTTAGCATATTCTCCTGATCTCACTGTTTATATTTATTGCTTATATCCATAGTGTTCTATTTATTGTTTTTCATTTATTGCTCATTATTGGTTATAAAAGGTTCCCATCAGAGCTATTATAATTGTTAATCCTCCATTGACTGCCTTCGACCGGGGCATCCGATTCCACTTCGAGGCCCTGTGTACGTAAGCTTGAGGCCTCAATCTCCAGCCATTCGATTTGATTATTACACTATCTACTGTCACACCTCCTTTTTTACACGGCTACCCCGAAGAATGACACGTATAATGGAGTTTTTCCAATTTAAGTGACATTATTCGAAATGAAATTACTCATTTATTTTTAGAGTCGCCACTTGGGATAAGTTTGGATTTTGGTGTCCAAAGTCACCGGGTTATTTAAAATCCCAAATTGAGGAAATTTTGACTACCTAATTGGAGTCTGCGAACCAGAAATTCTTGATTAAGGAATTCTGTTGACCCGTGGGAAGGTGTTAGGTGTCCTCGGATCCCGTGGTTCTAGCACGCTCGCTTAAACTTAATACAAATAGCTAGGAATATGATTTTCTATACCTGTTTAAACCTATAATGCAATTTTAAATTATTAACCGCTTCCGACAGGATTTGCAATGTTATTAAAACGCATCGCGAATCGCATCACATAAATGCGCACACAATTTTGAGACATATTTTAATTCCATTGAGGATGGAATTTGGGTCTCATAAATGCACACCTGATTTTAGGAAGGTATTTTATTAACAAACTCGCGCCTAGAACAGTGACGTCTTTAAAATTCATGAAAGGTTGTGAAATTCACTAGATGGCACTTTCGATTTCTAACTATTTTATCAATTTATGGAGCCTCGTGGTGTTTGATTAGATGAACGCAGCTCACTTTATTTTATAAGGACATCCTAAGGAATATTAAATTGTCTATCATTGTTGGTGTCTAAATGCCCTAATCATTTATATATGGGTGACGTATTTTGGGAAAATTAATACTTGCATTTTAGCCTCATTCATGGTTGATTACACACGTTGGGCTTCAAGTTTTGGCCAGCCCAGGAGCCTGCGTTGTTTATTCCATACCTGGCAGTTATTCGGCCTTATTCATGACTGACCTAGTTTTTATTTCCAATCAGTCCAGGAACGTGGAATATATCGTTACGATTGGTTGTTGTTGGGCCTTCTAATTGGGCCCAGGTTTATTGGACTAATAAGAGTTTTTGGGATGACAACTTTTCAATTTCTGATTATACCACAATTATAAAACAAATCATATACCTGAGTGTCAAAACAAAATATGCCAATAATATTTACAGAGATGATACCAGAAATAATAGTGCATCAGATTCAAAACCAAACGTTTGAGGGGGTAGCTCGGAATACTCATCATTCAGAGTATTATATGTCCTCAGCTATCAATCTTCTAACATATGACACAAATTACAAACACTAAACTTACTTTGATCACTATACTATAAAGTCTACTGGACCTAAGTAAATAATGTATACAATACCATCACAGTCCAGATTAAACATGTTTAGTACAAATAAATGATAAGTCCAGATTACACCAGAGAATTTTGAGAGAACAAATTAAATTACAGCAGGAATTGAAACAAAATAAAATAAATGTGATCTTTCATTATCTTGAATGCACATAAGTGCTACAATCTCTCAGAATCTGGGGAAGGATTGATACCATGGAGTTCAGCAAAAATAAGCCTATGAGTATGAGTGAAGCAAGTAGCAAGCAAACATCAGCCAATCGAACAGTACACCCAAAATTTAAGAAGAATCAAAACTCCACAGGAATAAAAAAACAACTCTAATGATCTCTGAAGAATGTAGAAGAAACTAATACATATGTATCTTAATGCCTTCAGCCTTCAGAAGAGAATTATGCTCGAAAATATATTCAAAAAAGGTAAAAAATCTCTCTAAAGTTCAAAAAGAAAAGAGGAACCCCGAAATGTTCAGATTGTTCTTTTTTTTTATAGTGAAGCATTAGGGCAACACTTTTTCCTTGTTTTTCCTTTTAGTTCAGGTTCAATTTTTTCCTAAATGGTCCTTAGTTTCCTGACTTGTGCCTCAAGTTTGAGGCTGAAATTGTGCCTAAGTCCCTCACTAGAGTGTTCTAGGGATTATTACCAGATTCTTTTAAGGCTCAAATACCCCTTATACCCCTATTTCTTTTCTTAATTAACTAACCTGAAGTTTTAACCTTAGTGTGTTATCTGGTTTGGTCAAAATTGACCTAGGTCAATTGTGTTTAAGTTTTGGGCCAAATATGGTCTTGAACTAACAGACTTATAAAAAGTTGAAAAATTAGCCCATACTATTCAGGTTTTGGACAAGTATCTTAATGTGGATTTTTCAGCAACCAAACACCATTCAGAATGAATGTTCAATGTCAAGACCAATGAATTAAAATGACCAGAAGAGGGAAACCATCCATTAACGCTTAGCTTACAGAAATAACCCAATTAAGGTACTCAGCAAAACTTGAGAGTGAGAAACAAATAACAGGAATTGAACACTTAGTTCATGAATCAAATCAGGAACGTAAAGGCTAATATCAACAATTAAAGGTTCAGCCAAAACAAATTAGTCTAATCCATGCAAGTACTGAAGATTAAAGTTATTATGAGATGAAACAAATACTCAGTAGCATAAGCATGACCCAAAAGATAAACACCTACCAAAACTAAATAGGGTATTAGGGAATGACATAAAGGAAAATCAGGAGATGAAGATCAACAAACATTACTGAAGAACGAAAAAGCAAGGATTTCAGAATCAGGAGGCAAAGATCAACATGATATCAGGCCACTCAAAAGATGAAAGGATTTCAGGCCAGTGATAACCAAAAGAAATATATCAAGTAGAGATGACTATTTAACCTATTTCAAGATCAGACTGTGGAGAAACAACTAATCATTCAAAAGAAACAAAGTAGCTAACAATTAAACAAAGCAATCATATACAGGAAATGATATTGATTTTAAAGATAAAATACTTAGATTTTCACATGAAAATCTAACTTGATATCAATTCGTTGGTTTCTGAACTCTTCTATAGAGGTTTCTAACCCTCTAAGGCAACTAGCCTTGCGGATAACAGGTTCAGGGGTTCAGGAATGGAATTTGTGATTCTGAGACCAAGTAAGGTCTCAATTTCGGATTTCCTTGGTGGTTAGTGATATTTGGGAGCTATAGGCGGCATGGTTGGGGAGGGGAATGCCGGAGACTGTCTGAGATGAGTTTGATCGGAATCCGGTGGGGTTTGTGTTTTAGGGTTAGCCTTCAAATCAATATTCAAAACGTTTCAAATGGATTCGAAGGGTGTGACATGCACGGTTGGAAAGAGGAGGATGAGGTGTTCCAGGGGTGTAATTTTGGATGGGTTTGAAGTTAAGTCGCTGGAGATGGCGGTTCCGGCGATCCTTCTTTTGAAGATTCATGACGATGGGGTTTTTTGAGGGGAATGGATTGAAGGACGGGGAAGAGGAGGATTTGGTGGTCCTACGGTATAAACTTGGGGTGGCTTGGGACTGGATCCGGAGACGGTGGTTCCAACGACCCTTCTGTTTAATATTCAAGACGGAGGAGGGATGTTCGACGGAAGCTGACTGCAGGACGGGAAGAGGAGGTTTTGGTGGTCTGGTGGTGTAAAGTTGGGGTGGTTTGGTGACCGGTCTCCGCCGTGAGGCGATTTCTGGCGGCGGCATTAGGGTGGAAACTGGGTGGTCAAGGGTGGTCAAATGGTGGTCATGAGGAGGTGATACACCAAGAGTGTATGTACGAGGAAGGAGGCTTGTTTGGTCTCTGAGTGTATTGAAACGTTTGGACATATATATATGATCTTGGTGGGAGTTTCATGGCCATTTGATGATTGGCTAATCAACGGTTGTGATGGACCTTCCCGGAACGACATCGTTTTGGGTTGGTTATATGCGGACTGGGTCAGGAATGGTTTTTGGGCTGGGGCTGTATAGGGAAAAGGTTTGGGCCACCTAGGTAATGCCCAATTGTGGCCATCCTGGGTGGCTGTATGTATGTACATATATTTTGTTTTTTGTTTTCTTTTTGTTTTAATTAATTCCCAATTTTATTAAAAACAAAAATTCCTAATTAACACAAATATAAATGCAACAAGTTGAAATTAAACCAAATATGATTAAAAATGCCAGAAATACTACTTGCACATATTTTTGTATTTTATATGTTGTTTATTTTTGTTTTGTAAAAATAAACCTAATTAACATGAAATTAAATCCTAAATAATTTTTTAAGCATGCATTAATGAAAGACACCGGCACATGCATTTAAATTCTAAAATTAAATCCTAAAACAAATATTAAAAGGAAAATCCTAAACCTGAGAGTCCTATAGGAGTCGTCTTAACAGGGCAAAAGTCACATGCTCACAGCTGCCTCTCTTTGCGCGGGAACACGAAGAGTTTTCGTGCAAAGACAAGTGAGCAAATATGAGCGATTTTCGTCCGACTGAGTACTCCGTGTGAAGAATTTTGAAAACTTTCTGACCGAACCTTGCTTCAAAGGTTGCCTACATACCCTTGGCGATTAAGGAATCAGGTCAGTGTATTTATGGAAGTTTTGGTAGCTGGGACTACCGGAAAATTGTGATTTCACTGCTGTTGCTGCTGTTTCTGCTTGCTGAGCTCGCTATTACACCAAAAGAAAATCGAAAGCTAAGCTAGTTAAGCCTATCAACTACGAGCTACAAGATTCCTATCTATGAGTCTCTTGAAGCTTGATCTTGAATCATGGCCAGCTCTTATAGCAGACCCTGATCTGAATCTTGATGCTCGTTAGCTTCATCCGCTAGTTTACTTTTCAGTTTTTGAAATAAAGCAGGATATGCGGAGCTTGTGACTTCAATTATATATCGAACAGTCTGCGTCTTTGTCCGCTTCATCATTCTGAGTTCACTTTTTTTGTGCCTTTTCTTTTCTTATGTTCTGAATTGAGACTCATGCTTTCAGTCATTCCCAATCTTGTGCCTTAGGGTGAAACCTGCTCAGACACCAACACAAACAAACAAACAAAATTTTCTGTCCCAGTTTCCACTGGAAAATTTTGTGAGTTATTTGCAACACACATCTAGGCTATTCTGTATTGAAAACAATAAAAATAAGGATTGTGTATTCCTTGGAAAGATTGCAAGGTTATGCTGGGAAGGGGAAAAGATCCCTGCTGGGGATAAGAGGTGGATCTGTGGGTTATGCCGGGATAGAAATGATGAAGTTCCTAGTGGGGGTAAGAAAAGATCTGCGGGTTATGCCGGGATGGGAAAGTTCTTGATGAGGAAGCAGGGTCATGGGTTATGAAGAAATTCCTGGGTTATGCCAGGGGATCCACAGGTTATGCCGGGATGAATGAAAAATTCCCAGGTTATGCTAGGGAAATCCACGGGTTATGCCGGGATGAATGAAAACTCCTAGGTCATGCTAGGGAAAATCCAGGGGTCATGCCGCGATGAATGAAAAATCCTAGGTTATGCTAGGGAGATCCACGGGTTATGCCGGTATTGAAAGGATATCCTGGGTTATGCCAGGGGAATCCGCGGGTTATGCCGGGATGAATGAAAAATCCTAGGTTATGCTAGGGAAAATCCACGGGTTATGCCGGGATGAATGAAAAATCCTAGGTTATGCCAGGGAGATCCGCGGGTTATGCTGGGATGAATGAAAAATCCTAGGTTATGCTACTGGGATCCGCGGGTTATGCCGGGATGAATGAAAAATTATAGGTTATGCTTGGGGGATCCGCAGGTTGTGCCGGGATGAATGAAAAATCCTAGGTTATGCTAGGAGGATCCGCGGGTTATGCCGGGATGAATGAAAAATCCTAGGTTATGCTAGGGAGATCCGCGGTTATGCCGGGATGAATGAAAAATCCTAGGTTATGCTAGGGTAGCATCAACCTTTAGACTATGCTGGGAAGTAGAAAGTGTAGGGAAGGAATCCTCAAGTTATGCTGGGGATGTGGAGGGGAACTTCCCGGGTTATGCAAGGATAGAAAATTAGACTTATTGGTTTATGCTGGAGGGGGGGTGGAATGCAATCCTTGGATCATGCCTAGGAAATCCAGAAGCTGCACAAGGGGAAACTAGGGATTGGAATCCCGTGCTATCATGCTCATTTACGAATATGCAGGGAAATGAAAAGAAAACTTCCCTTTTGTCATTGACGCAACACCATCTTTGGACCTTGAGCACATACTTTGGTTGTTTTTACCCTATGTTCCTTCTGCTTTTCTAGGTAGCACCTGCGTCTATTTTAGTTTAGAAACAAAATAAACTGTTAGTTTGAAGAGTGATTGGTTTTGCGGCCTTGTCACGCTTGATTTCAACTTCCTTTATGTTCAAAATCAAACCTTTGACTTTCAATCATTACTTGTTTATTGGCCCAGGGGCCCTCATTTGGTTTGGCCTTAGTTCCCAGGCCTTGGGTTGTGAGTTTTGTCCTGACTTTGATTTTTGGCTTGTTTTGGGACATCCCGTTTGGCTTAAAACCCTCCGATTTTACTTCACCTTCATGTACCCTTTGATTTTGAATTTCCTTTCTTTTATTTCCCTGTTTTTGAGGCATTAACCGTCATGATCAACCTAGGTCGTCTAAGCACGTTTGACGATGTCAGGGATTCCCTTTGTTCTTTCCAGGAGAAAACCGAGAGGCCGGCCCTGCTACCTTTCTTAATGAATGGACAAGACAACAAAATTAATGTGGAAATGAGTGAAGCATGAATTTAGAGAGGTATGTTCATTTGAGGGAAAAGAGGGAACTTATCTGGAAATATAAATCGGCTTTAAATGGCAACGACATGCTTCTTGGACTGGATACCCGGCTCAAATCCATATCTGCTTTCTGACTTCAACTTTTCCTAAAACCAAAGAGACTTATTCAGGCTTGGGAAGCAATATTTCCTGTTTTCGGCCAATGGCGCCCTTTTCGGGTTTTCGCCAATCGGCCTCTCTTGTTTCTCTCCTCTCGTCGCCTGATAGCGCTCTTTGCGAGTAAACAGACTCTCTCATTTTGTTTTTCTCTGCTCGTCGTCGCCTTATGATACCCGGAGGTTTTCACCTATAAGACTCTCTTATTTTATTTCTCTCAAAATTTGATGGGTGCCGAATCCTAACAACGGTATTTTTACATCCCCGGGGATATATAACTTTATAACCATTCGGACGGATTTGTAACTGAACCAATACATTTCTGCCCCAGTTTTGATTTTTTTGGGTGAAATGGGGTTTTTATTTTGATATGACTGAACCTTCTGGAGATTCTTCCTACGTATCCTTTCGAAATCAAGTTAGACGTAGTTCATGAAGTTTTCCTAAACTAATTTTGTTTGCATTTTTTTATTGCATTTTTTTTCTTTTCTTCTTTTTCTTCTTTTATTTTCTTTTCCCTTTTTTTGAACAACATTTCTGGGTAACAAAGAGGATGGGGGTAGCGGGAAAGCAAAGTCTTTGTCATTTCAATCCACCGTGGTCATTGGTGAAGGGGGTTCAAACATAATACCTCTTTACTGCATCTGCATTTACCGCTGCCTCGGGCTCGTCTCCTTCAACGTCGCCTAGGTACAATGCTCCTTTTGGAAATATCTTTCTGATAATGTACGGACCCTTCTAGTTTGAAGTGAATTTTCCTTTGGCTTCCTGATGATGAGGCAATATCCGTCTCAATACCAACTGCCCGACTTCGAAATTCCTGGGGCGGACCTTCTTATTCTAAGCACATGCCATTCTTTAGTACAACTGCCCGTGGCATACCGCGGCCATTCGTTTTTCATCAACTAATGCCAGCTGCTGCAAACAGGTTTTGACCCATTCAGTATCCTTAATATCTGCTTCGACAATCACTCCGACCGAAGGAATTTCTACCTTTGCGGGTATGTCAAGCTCAGTCCCATAGACCAGCAAATAGGGGGTGGCTCCTACTGATGTGTGTACTGTGGTACGATACCTCATCAGTGCGAAAGACAACTTTTCGTGCCATTGTCTCAAGCTTGTGATCATTTTCCTCAAGATCTTCTTTATGTTCTTGTTAGCTGCTTTGACCGCACCATTAGCTTTGGGCCGGAAAGGAGTGGAGTTGCTGTGTTATCTTGAACTGTTCACATATATCTCCCATCAGCCGACAGTTTAGATTAGCTACATTATCTGTAATGATAGTATCATGAATCCCAAAAAGACAAATGATATTGGAATGCACAAAATCCACTACCGCTTTCTTGGTAACAGACTTAAGGGTGATGGCCTCAACCCTTTTTGTGAAGTAATCAATGGCGACCAATATGAATCTGTGCCTATCTGAGACTTTTTGCTCAGTCTTCCCAATGACGTCCATGCCCCAGACGGCGAATGGCCAGGGTGCTGACATTGGATGCAGTTCATTTGGTGGTGCGTGAATCAAATCACCGTGCACCTGGCATTGATGACATTTTCGGACGAAGCCGAAGCACTCTTTCTCCATGTTATCCAGTAAAAGCCAGCTTGGAGTATCTTCTTTGCTAGTACATAGTCGTTCATATGGGGCCCATACACGCCCGCATGTACTTCGTGCATAATTCTCCCGGCGTCCTCGGCATCCACAAATCTCAACAAATTAAGATCTAGAGTCCTTTTATACAGAGTGTCACCGCTCAAGAAGAAATTTCTTGCATGCCGTCGAATGGTTTCTTTTGTTCTCCGGTGGCTTGCTCAGGGTACTCCTGCATTTTCAGGAATCTCAAGATGTTGTAATACCAAGGCTGTGTGCTGGGCTCTGCTTCGATCGCATTACAATATCCATGCCTTTCTTTGATTTGGATTTGTAAAGGATCAATATAGGCGTTCCCAGAGTATGGTAACATGAAGGCCAAGGTTGCAAGTGCATCTACTAAATCATTGTGGCAACGGGGAATATATCTGAATTGTACCAACCTGAATCGTTTACTGAGCTCTTCCACATGCTGTCTGTATGGGGGGAGCTTAATGTCTCTTGTCTCCCATTCTCCCTGAACCTGTCGGATGATCATATCGAAATCTCCCATGATTAGCAATTCTTCGGCATCTTGGTTAATGGTCGTGTTCATGCCCATGATGCAAGCCTCATATTCAGCTGTATTATCTGTGCAGAAGAAACGGAGCCTGGCTGTAGCTGGATAATGCTGGCCTGTGGGTGAGATTAAAATGCCCCAATGCCTATGCCCTTTGCGTTACTGCTCCGTCGAAGAACATTGTCCAGACGGGGGTGTCCTCAGCTGCTATTTCCAATGAATCCACTTTTTCATCAGGGAAGTAGGTGTTTAAAGGCTGATATTCGTCATCAACGGGGTTCCCTGCCAGATGATCTGCCAACGCTTGAGCTTTCATCGCAGTACAGTGACATAAACAATGTCGAACTCAGTGAGCAAGATCTGCCATTTAGCCAGTCGCCTTGTGGGCATTGGTTTTTGGAATATATACCTTAGCAAATCTAGCCTAGTTATGAGGTACGTGGTATGAGCTTGCAGATAATTCCTTAACTTCTGAGCCACCCACATCAAGGCGCAACAAGTTCTTTCTAACAATGTGTACTTGGCCTCGTAACTGGTAAACTTCTTGCTCAGATAATAAATGGCATGCCTTTCTTTCCCCTGGCGTCATGCTGCCCGAGAATACAGCCGAAAGAACCTTCCTAGATTGTTAGATAGAGAAATAGTGGCCTTCCCGTTTCTGGCGGAACTAAAATTGGTGGATTGGACAAGTATTGTTTGATTCTATCAAAATCTTCCTGACACTCGACCGTCCACTTAACTACCACATCCTTCTTCAGTAGCTTGAATATAGGCTCACATGTTGAAGTCAACTGGGTGATGAATCGGGTGATGTAATTCAATCTTCCCAATAGACTCATTACATCCTTTTTGGTCCTTGGCGGGGGCAGCTCCCGAATGGATTTGATCTTGGTTGAATCCAATTCGATGCCTCTTCGGCTGACGATGAACCCCGGAAGTTTTCCCGACGGAACTCCAAATGCGCATTTTGCTGGATTTAGTTTCAAATCATATTTGCGGAGCCTTCCGAAGAACTTCCTCAAGTCCTTTACATGATCGCACTGCGTCTTGGATTTGATAATCATGTCATCCACGTACACCTCTATTTCTCGATGCATCATATCGTGGAAGATGGTGGTCATAGCCCTCATGTATGTTGCCCCGGTGTTTTTTAATCCAAGAAGTATAACTCTATAAAAATATGTTCGCAAGGTGTGGTAAATGCAGTTTTCTCAGCATCTTCCTCATCCATCAACACTTGGTGGTATCATGCGTAGCAGTCTACGAAGGATTGAATCTCATACTAGGCACAGTTATCGACAAGGATGTGGATGTTGGGTAGAGGGAAGTTATGTTTAGGACTCGCATTGTTCAAATCTCTATGATCCCCACACACTCGAGTTTTCCCGTCCTTTATCGACACCGGGACCACATTGGACAGCCATGTGGTGTGCCGAACCACCCGGATTACCCCTGCTTCAAGCTGTTTTGTAATCTCCTCTTTGATTTTATCGCTGACATCAGGCTTGAACTTTCTTTGCTTTTGTTAAATCGGAGGGCATTCATGGTATCTAGGCAACTTATGAACCACCAAATCAATACTCAAGCCAGGCATGCTGTCATAGAACCACGCAAATACATCTTTGACTTCCAACAGGAGTTGAACCAATGAATCCCGCATTTCTTTATTCACGTGGATGCTTATTTTAGTTTCTATGATTTCGTCAGGATTGCCTAAGTTAACCGGTTCAGTATCATTTAAGTTAGGCTTAGGTATGTTTTCAAAGTGTTCCAACTCTCGGTTGATTTACCTAAAAGCCTCTTCTTCATCGTATTCCGGTTCTTGACTCATTATTTCGAATATGGGCAGCAAGTTTGGGTTGTGGCATGAAGTCCGCGAGCATGTCGTTTTATTTAAAGCCGCATTATTGGGACTGAAAGAAAAGATGAAAAATAAAAGAAAGACAAAAATCAAAGCAAGACAAAGAGGTGTGAATGACAAAATATTGATTTTATTTCTTTGAACTTTTAAGATAACACGGTTTACAATTGATATTTAAAGTGCTAAAGGAAAAAAACAATCGAGCTACACCTTGAAATAGCTCGTGATGTGGGAAGAGGTAGCAAGGCGGGACTACCGGGTCTCCCGCCTGACCGGAAAAGGTGTGGCCTTCCAATTTTGAAGTCTGGCATCTGGCCCCATATAAAGCACTTCAGCGGTGCTTGAAACTTCTCCCGGTTGGACCATGTTTACTTCGTACAACAACTCCCTCATAGCTCCACAGATCTCATCAATTTCTTCCGCCGTGAAGGTTTCTTCTTCCTCTTCCTCACTGTACTTTGGTTTTACAAAGGTTTCGTACAAGTGGGGTATGGGTTGTAGTAAGGCCTATCCCTAGCGCTTTCTGCGATTATCCCAGGTGATATCTTCTAAGTTTGGATGAAAGCCCAGTCCAAAGAACTTTTCTGCGACAGGAAAGGTGACCGGCTCGGTTATGCCTTGTAGGGAGCTTCCGAGTCCCTTGCCTGGCTTGAAACCTTGGCGCGTCATTTCCTTCGCTACCATAATCGAAGCATTAGACAGGAAAGGCTGGGGGAGCGGCTTGCCCTCTTCATGCTGATCGGCTACTACGACTTCAAAAGCCTGATTGACTATGTACTCACTCCCTTCCTTGGCGTCTAAACAAGGAACTGAGGGGTCCCGGTAAATCGATTGTTCGTCCTCTCCATGAACTACAATCTCCTGGTTTTCATACTCAAATTTCAGCATTTGGTGCAGGGTAGAAAGAACTGCCCCTGCTGCATAAATCCACAGCCTTCCTAGGAGGTAGTTATAGGAGGTGTCCATGTCCAACACTTGGAATGTTACTTCGAAGTCGACTGGACCAATAGTGAGCACCAAATCAATTTCACCTATGGTGTCCCTTTTGATACCATCGAAGGTTCGGACACATACGTTGTTAGGACGCATTATCTCTATCCCGATCTCCATTCTCTGCAAGGTAGACAGTGGGAATATGTCTACTCCGGAACCTCCGTCGACCATCACTCTTTTGACATAATATCCCTCGCACTTGATAGTGAAGTGCAAAGCCTTGTTGTGAGCAGCTCCCTCCGGAGGTAAATCATTCTAGCTTAACGGTACCTGGTTAACAGCGAAGAATCTCTCCGCCATTTTCTCTTGTTTCTCTACAGAGGTCTCAGCTGGTACATAAGCTTCGTTCAGAGTTTTGGCCAACACCTGTTGATGTTCGGAAGATTTCATCAAGAGTGACATAGAGAAATCTGCTCAGGGGATTTTCGGAGTTGGTCTATCACTTCGTACTATGGCATTTTCATTTTCTGGAAGAAGGCTTCTGCCTCCTCAGCATTCACTGTCCTCTTCGGCAGAAATCGCCGTTTGGTAGCGGCGTTCACCTCTTCCATATCTGAGTATCTCTTTGTGGGACAACCTTTTTGGGATTATCCAAGGACTTCTTTGCCCTTGTATGTAATGGTGGTTTCTTTATAATTCCAAGGGACGGCTGAAGGGTTGGTCATGGGCTTCTGTGGCGCGCGACCGATAACCATGGGCTCATTCAGCACCAGCGGTTTAATCGATCCCCGTACCACATAGGCTTTCGTGGGCATATACATGATTTTTTTCAGCTCGAACCTTTTTGGGGGGCTCAAAGTGGGCTGCTTTTCTTTACGTCCTCGTGGGATGTAGAGTATATTTCCCTTGGTAGGGGCCGTCTTAGCTTCGATCTCAGCCTTCTTTTCTGCTTCGGGGCATTTGGTTTCATTCATTTTCTTTTCTTCAATCTTTTTTAGGGTGACTTTTGGTTTTCTGTGTACTTCGACGATTTCTATGATGGCTTTCAGAGCGGGATCAAATTCTTTGTCTTTACAGATCATTCCAATGACCGACACGTTGTTGTGAGCCGGTAACGGGTTATCAGTTACATTTATGACCTCTTCATCTCTTAGTACTATCTTCTTTTGATCAATAAAGTCCTCCACTGCTTGTTTTATGGTCCACCTATTTTTGATATCATTTCCCTCTTCCCCAGAGTGGTAAGCACAACGTACGCCCCTTTGATAAGAAGGTGATTCGAGGTTTTGTCTATTTGGGGGTACAGGCTGGAGGAGACCCATGTGGACAAATTTTTGGAACATACTGACGTAGGATTCTCCTATTGGAGTGAAATACTGTCTCCTGGGTGGCTCCCTGGGACGATAATTATTTTGCGGAGGGCGGGGATTGTAGTGATTCTGAGGAAGCTGATTTCTTGGGGCTTGGTTTCTGTTGTTCTACTGTTGAGGTCGAGTAAAGGGCTGAGAGTTCATAAATGCGTAGGGTTGAGGGACATAGTTCATGTCTCGGTTAGGATAGTAATGTTGAGGTGCTCTTTCAGAGAATGCAAGCCTTTGAGTATGCTATTTCCTCATCCCGGAGGTTGCCATGGATGCTTCCTCTTTCTTCTTGTTTCTTGGGAGTCCTCCCGCCCCTCCTTGTATGTCATGGGAAGTGGCTCTTATGGCGGATTGACTCAGAATCCTCCCTATTTTGAGGCCATTCTCTACCATCTCCCCAATCTTAATTGCCTCTGCAAAAAGGTTTACCCATGGCCGACATCATATTCTGAAAATAGTCTGCCTCTTGCGCTTGCAGAAAGACAGTGACCATCTCTGTTTCGTCCATCAGGGGTGTTACTCTCGATATATTCTGCGATTGCCCACACCTTTCTCTGATAACCCTTTTTTCTTGTAGAAGACGCCCTATTTGCTCAGCCCCTGCTTCTAAAGTTCGTTCAGCTGCTTGATTCAGCTTTTGAAACTGCCGCAAATCTCTTTCAAATCCCGCTATTACCGCGTAGCAATGCTCTCCCTCGGCTTTGAAATCCCTGGCTTGTTTGGCCGTTTTGTTTTTAGCTATGATAACCCTCTGTTTTAAACCAGCGCTTTCATTGCCACTTACTTCTTTTAATTGCTCCAGTATGCGGGCTCTTTCTTCTGCACTTTTAATTAATTTCTTCCGAGCTCTGGAAAGTTCACCCTCCAGCTTATTCAGGTCAAAACCGTATTCAGATACTTTTCGTCGCAGGTTCTCTATGAGCTTCTCATCTCTTGTTCTCCTCGGAGGATTTTCTGCAGCTGCCTTCATTTTCGGGATCTGGGCTCGAAGGGATTCATTTTCTTTAATCAATACCTTCTTTTCTCCCTCGCTGGCTGCGGCTTGCAGACTATTTTCAAATTGTAATTCTTGAATTTTCTTTTCCAGCCTTCTTATAGTAGCACGGTATTCATTTTCTTTTGCTAACCAATCCCACTGCTCTTGTGATGTCTCAGTCCTGGAGATGGGGTCTCTTTGCCGACATCCCAGGCTATATATCCCTCTTATACCAAGTAACATATCCCTATGCAACCTCACCATTAGATACGTCATGTACTCGAGTATCAGCTGTCAAGTATTGACACTCGCTCCAAATTTGGCATACAACAGCTTCGGGGAATTGACCATTCGGCTTATCTCAACTACATGGTGGCTGATATCCTCGTCTCTGGGAATCATTTGGCATCTACCCGATTGCCTGAGTACTCTACACGGCGCATAAGGCTGGATGCTTTGGATGCCCATCAAAAGGAAATGAGGTCTGGTGGCGGGCATATATATAATTTCATCCACAGAGAGCCAACCGAATGTCCATTCTATTTGAATTGCAGTAATAACCCGGAGATGTGACACCCACTCTGCGACACCCTATGGTAATTTAAACCCATCCACCCTGTTGTCAAATTCTTCTATGCAACCTTTTGTTAGCAACCCGTAATTCATGAACCGAGGCTGGTGACGTAGATGCTCAATCATCCAGATTTGCAGCAACAAGTTATAGCCTTCGAAGAAATCCCCTCCTGCT
The DNA here is from genome assembly GCA_034376525.1 of Nicotiana benthamiana. Classification (NCBI taxonomy): domain Eukaryota; kingdom Viridiplantae; phylum Streptophyta; class Magnoliopsida; order Solanales; family Solanaceae; genus Nicotiana; species Nicotiana benthamiana. The sequence goes on along the minus strand of CM067332.1, from coordinate 36,450,523 downwards.
TTACAGATGGTAAGAGCACGGAAGATGTCAGACAAAATCATTGGGGCGAGATTACTCTTAGCTTGGGTCATTAAAGTGCTAACGACTCCCGCTATATGTATGTCGATGTTCCCGTCCTTTCGCGGGAATACTAAAAGATCCAAGAAAGACACCTTGAATGCAAAGCATCGATGCTCCTACCACTTGAGCTGATTACCCTTGCTACAAATAAGGTTTTCAGGTTTTAGAATCCTCCAATGTGGCCATATCTTTGGTATATAAATTGCAGGGTGCAAAATCCTGCCGATAAGTCGGGATTGTGAACTTTTCTGCTGATTTTCAAAGAATCCAGGAATTTATGCACCGCGAGGGCTCTGGGTGCAATCAAGTATTGATGTCTCAAAGGGATTGTATGGGTCCCGATATATTCGGTCATTTCTTCTAAAGTCGGAGTTAGCTTAAAATCTGAGAAGTGGAAGACGTTGTGGGCCGGGTCCCAGAAAGTTATTAAGGCCTTTATGATGTCTCTCTTGGGGTTAATTTTCAACAAATCAGTAAGGCCTCCCAGGTGTGCGTTGACCCTTTTCTGTCCTGCTTCCCCGAGATCATTCCACCATAGTCGCAACTTCAAGGGAATTTTGTTCATTATCGTGCTCATTCTGCATATTTATTAGGCAAATTAGTATTCTCAAAACATTAAAACTGACATTTTATGAAATTTATTCTAAAAAACTAGGACCGACTTAGAGAATACGGCCTTTCGACACTTCGACGAGAAGGTTTTTCGTGATGTGCTTGCTTACCAGTCAGAATAAAATACAGAGGTGTCCATTTGCGCAAGATCAGCCTTCCGGAGTCCCTTGTAGCAACATTCAGCTATTATAGGTAATGATGGCACCATCCTACTTATTTCAAAGCAAGTGAATAAACTCGGGCATTTTTGACATTTTGAAAAAAGGGTTGGACCTGGCCAAACTAATTAATCAAAACCCGCAGATATTATTGAAAACTCCAAAATTTTTGTGTCGTTTCTTTTTGTTGTTTTTGTTGTTTTTCTTTTTTTGAAAAATCCGACAACATTTCGGCGCCATTCGAGCATTGGCTTTACAAGTGATCACCCTAGCACTGCTATTTTCCTTAATTTATTCTCTTTGTTTACAGGCCAGTCAATATGCAAATCCAGGGCAAATAAATGCACAAGTAGCACGCAAAAAATGCATCAGGACGGTATTTTATTTCAGTGCACTTGTCATAGACGGACCCAACCCCTATGTTGAGTCCCCTAAGTCAAAATGCATGATGCAAATAAACGTTCCTACTAGGGATCCATCATGAGGTTTTGTTATACTAAGTTTAGAATCTCGACATAGGGTCTAGACTGTGTACCCGAGCGGACAACTCGAGTCGAGGAGGGGGTTACGTACCGGAAACCATAAGGCCATTTGGCTTAGTAACTTGTCCGGCCTCTTTCTTATTTCAGGGTAAGACACTAACAGAATAGGGAGTCTCAAACAGTAAGCACATCCACGGAGGTGAGAAGTGAAGGGTTTCGTGGCAGTTCATATGTACAATTCAGATAATATCAAAGCGGTAAAACATGCGGCAGTTAGCATGGAACATGTAAGCAAATCAGGAGAAGCCAAATATAACAGTTATGGTAAGCTCGAACGCTTGAACCCTTAACCAGAAATTCTAGGTTCGATATCCCCAGCAGAGTCGCCAGAGTTGTCACACCTCCTTTTTTACACGGCTACCCCGAAGGATGACACATATAATGGAGTTTTTCCAATTTAAGTGACATTATTCAAAATGGGATTACTTATTTATTTTTAGAGTCGCCACTTGGCTTTTGGTGTCCCAAGTCACCGGTTTATTTAAAATCCCAAATCGAGGAAATTTCGACTACCTAATTGGAGTCTGCCAACCAAAAATTCTTGAGTAAGGAATTCTGTTGATCCGAGGGAAGGTGTTAGGCACCCTCGGATCCCATGGTTCTAGGACGGTCACTTAAACTTAATATAAATGGCTAGGAATCTGATTTTCTATACCTTTTTAAACATATAATGCAATTTTAAATTATTAACTACTTCTGACATATATGTTAGGAAAATTTGCAACGTCATTAAAACACGTCGCAAATCGCATCACATAAAAGGGCACACAATTTTAGACATATTTTAATTCCATTTAGGATGGGATTTGGGTCACATAAATGCGCACCCGAGTTTAGGAAGGTATTTTATTAACAAACTCGCGCCTACAGCTGTTACATCTTTAAAATTCATGGAAGGCCGAATTCGCGAGACGACACTTCCGATTTTCTAACTATTTTATCAATTTATGGAGCCTCGTGGTGTTTGATCAGATGAACGCAGCTCACTTTATTTTATAAGGACATCCTAAGGCATTTTAAATTCTCTATCATTGTTGGTGTCTAAATGCCCTAATCATTTATATATGGGTGACGTATTTTGGAAAAATTAATACTTGTATTTTAGCCTCATTCGTGGTTGATTACACACGTTGGGCTTCAAGTTTTGGCCAGCCCAGAAGCCTGTGTTGTTTATGCCATACCTGGCAGTTATTGGGCCTTATTCATGGCTGACCTAGTTTTTATTTCCAATCAGTCCAGGAACGTGGAATACCACGTTACGATTGGCTGTTACTGGGCCTCTAATTGGGCCCAAGGTTATTGGACTAATAAGATTTTTTGGGATGACAACTTTTCAATTTCTGATTATACCACAATTATAAACAAATCGTATACCTGAGTGTCAAAACAAAATATGCCAATAATATTTACAGAGATGATACCAGAAATAATTTTGCATCATATTCAAAACCAAACGTTTGAGGGGGTAGCTTAGAATATTTATCATTCAGAGTATTATATGTCCTCAGCTATCAAACTCCTAACATATGACACAAATTACAAACATTAAACTTATTTTGGATCACTGTACTATAAAGTCTACTGGACCTAAGTAAATAAAGTATACAACACCATCACAGTCTAGATTATACATGTTTTAGTACAAATAAATGATAAGTCCAGATTACACAAGAGAATTTTGAGAGAAAAAATTAAATTACAGCATGAATTGAAACGAAATAAAATAAATGTGCTCTTTCAGTATCTTGACTGCACATAAGTGCTACAATCTCTCAGAATCTGGGGAAGGATTGATTCCTGGAGTTCAGAAAAATAAGCCTATGAGTATGAAAGAAGCAAGTAGCAAGCAAACAGTAGCCAATCGAACAGTACACCCAAAATTTCAGAAGAATCAAAACTCCACAGGAATAAAAAAAACAACACTAATGCTCTATGAAAAATGTAGAAGAAACTAATACATATATATCTTAACGCCTTCAGCCTTCAGAAGAGAAGTATGCTCAAAAATATATTCCAAGAAAAGGTCAAAAATCTCTCTAAAGTTCAAAAAGAAAAGAGGATCCCCGAAATGTTCAGATTGTCCTTTTTTTATAGTGAAGCCTTAGGGCAACACATTTTCCTTGTTTTTCCTTTTAGTCCCTTATTCAAATTTAAATTTTTTCCTAAATGGTCCTTAGTTTCCTGACTTGTGCCTCAAGTTTGAGGCTAAAATTGTGCCTAAGTCCCTCACTAGAGTGTTCTAAGGGTTATTACCAGATTCTTTTAAGGCTCAAATACCCCTTATACCCCTATTTTTTTTCCTAATTAACTAACATGAAGTTTTAACCTTAGTCTGTCATCTGGTTTGGTCAAAATTGACCTAGGTCAATTGTGTTTAAGTTTTGGGCCAAATATGGTCTTGAACTAACAGACTTATAAAAAGTTGAAAAATTAGCCCATACTATTCAGGTTTTGGACAAGTATCTTAATGTGGATTTTTCAGCAACCAAACACCATTCAGAATGAATGTTCAATGTCAAGATCAATGAATTAAAATGACCAGAAGAGGGAAACCATCCATTAACGCTTAGCTTACAGAAATAACCCAATTTAAGTACTCAGCAAAACTTGAGAGTGAGAAAAAAATAACAGGAATTGAACACTTAGTTCATGAATCAAATCAGGAAAGTAAAGGCTAGTATCAGCCATTGAAGGTTCAGCCAAAACAAATTAGTCTAATCCATGCAAGTACTGAAGATTAAAGTTATTATGAGATGAAAACAAATACTAAGTAGCATAAGTATGACCCAAAAGATAAACACCTACCAAAACTAATTAGGGTATTAGGGAATGACACAAATGAAATTCAGGAAATGAAGATCAACAAACATTACTGAAGAATGAAAAAGCAAGAAGTTCAGAATCAGGAGGCTAAGATCAACATGATATCAGACCACTCAAAAGACGAAAGGATTTCAGACCAGTGATAACCAAAGGAAATATAGCAAGTAGATATGAATATTTATCATATTTCAAGATGAGACTGTGGAGAATCAACTAATCATTCAAAAGAAACAAAGCAGCTAACAATTAAACAAAGCAATCATATACATGCAATGATATTGATTTTAAAGATAGAATACTTACCTTTTCACATGTAAATCTAACTTGATATCAATTCGTTGGTTTCTGAGCTCTTCTATAGAGGTTTCTAACCCTCTAAGGCAACTAGACTTGCGGATAACAGGTTCAGGGGTTCAGGAATGGAATTTGTGATTCCGAGACCAAGTAAGGTCTCGGATCTGGATTTCCTTGGTGGTTAGTGATATTTGGGAGCTGTGGGTGGCATGGTTGGGGAGGGGAATGGCCGGGGACTGTCTGAGATGAGTTGACCGAAATCCGGTGGGGTTTGAGTTTTAGGGTTAGGCTTCATATCAATATTCAAGATGTTTCAAACAGATACGAAGGGTGTGACATTCACGGTTGGAAAGAGGAGGATGAGGTGTTTCAGGGGTGTAATTTTGGATGGGTTTGAAGTTGGGTCGCCGGAGATGGCGGTTCCGGCAATCCTTCTTTTGAAGATTCGAGACGATGAGGGGTTGTTTGAAGGGAATGGATTGCAGGATGGGGAAGAGGAGTATTTGGTGGTCCTACGGTTTAAACTTGGGGTGGTTTGGGACTGGGCCGCCGGAGACGGTGGTTTCGACGACCCTTCTGTTGAATATTCGAGACAGAGGATGGATGTTCGACTGAAGCTGACTGCAGGACAGGTAGGAGGAGGTTTTGGTGGTCTGGTGGTATAAAGTTGAGGTGGTTTGGTGACCGGCCGCCGCCATGAGGCGATTTCCGGCAGCGTTAGGGTAGCTACTGGGTGGTCAAGGAGGTGATACACCAGAGTGTATGTACGAGGAAGGAGACTTGTTTGGTCTCTGAGTGTATAGAAACGTTTGGACATATATATATGATCTTGGTGGGAGTTTCATGGCCGTTGGATAATTGGCTGATCAACGGTTGTGATGGACCTTCCTGGAACGACGTCGTTTTGGGTTGGTTATATGCGGACTGGGTCATGGAATGGTTTTTGGGCTGGGGCTGTATAGGGAAAGGTTTGGGCCACCCAGGTCTGGCCCAATTGTGGCAAGCCCGGGTGGCTGTATGTATGTACATATTATTTTGTTTTTTGTTTTCTTTTTGTTTTAATTAATTTCCAATTTTATTTAAAATAAAAATTTTTAATTAACACAAATAAAAATGCAACAAGTTGAAATTAAATAAAAAAATGATTAAAAATGCCAGAAATACTACTTGCACATATTTTTTATATTTTATATATTATTTATTTTTGTTTTGTAAAAATAAACCTAATTAACATGAAATTAAATCCTAAATAATTTTTAAGCATGCATTAATGAAACACACCAGCACATTAAATTCTAAAGTTAAATCCTAAAATAAATATTAAAAGGAAAATCCTAAACCTGAGAGTCCTATATGAGTCGTCTTAACAGGGCAAAAATTACATGCTCACATCTACAGGCTGTTATCTCGTTTTCAAAACTCTTATTTAGCATTTATTGCTTAACAACTAGTAGAAAAGTAGATCATATATTTTTAGAACCATAAAATCAAATTTAATTATAATTACTATTTTCAAGGTAAACAGATATTACAAGCACTAAATGTTAAGACTGTAGCTACATCGAAGAAAATGGAGTTCTAACCAGCTCTATAGATTTACCCGAAAAAATGAATTACTAAAAATGTTTTGGGTTAAATAGAAAGAGAGATATTATTTATGTGTTAATTGTAGTTTGGAATAAATGAAATTCTGGAGTTGCCACAAATCTAGCTGAAAAAGTGGATTTCAAAAAATGTGTGAGTAATTTAAACTGTTATGAAATAGAAGATTCTTACACTTCTATTTAATGTGAATGTCTTTAATGTATTTAATTAGAGAGATTTTAGAGTCCTATTATTGGTAGCAAGATCTTCCTCCTCCCTATAAATAGAGGTGGTCTCTACCATTGTAATTCACCCCTCTCAACTCAATAAGAAGAACTCTCTCTACTCTTCTCTCTATTGCTATTGTTCTTGTTCTATTGTTCTTGTCTTTACTTTATTTCATAACACGTTATCAGCACGAGTCTCTAACCAATTGAAATTTTCGATTGTCTTAACTTTTGTTTGTGTAGGTTTTTCTTCAAAGAAAGAATGAAGAAAGAAGGAAAAGAAAAAGAAAAAAAAAAGGAAGGGACAAACGAAAAGAAACGAGAAACAGAATAAGCTTCTCTGGGAAACAAAGGAGAAAAGAAAGAAAGGAAAAAAACGTGGAAAAAGGAAAGAAAGGAAAGAAAAAAAGGAGAAAACATTGAAAATAGATTTGGTATACCTTAAAGGTAAGTAATTTACTTTTCCTTTTCAAATTCTTGGAATTCTATAAATTTTATATACAAAGTTTGATTATAACTCTAATAGAGTTTGTGAGAAATTATAACCACACGAAGTGGTAAAATCTCTATGTCCTGCCATGATTAAATTCATGTATGATTGTGGACGTGACAAAGAATTCCGTCCCATTGAATTTGCTCCATTCCCTTTAGAGAATGTGGAAGCAGTATATGGTAAGTCTGAAAGAAGACAAAATTATTACCATGAAAGTATCAATGAATATGGACGTGGCAAAGAATTCCGTCCAATTGAATTTGCTCCATTCCCTTTCGAGAATGTGGTAGCAGCATGTGGTAAGTCTGAAAGAAGACAAAATTATTACCATGGACGTGGCAATAGACGAAGTTTTAATCGTCATAATTGTGGTAATGAGAACAATAAGGATTCTCAAAATAATCTTTCACTTTATGAAAGAAATATTTGACATGAGATTGTGTAAAGCACATGATTTTGATTCATTCCCTGAAGTGAATGTGATAATTATAATAGAGCCCGTAAGTATGAACACGCTCTTGATGTAATTGTGTCATATGAAAAGAAAGTTCGTTGCCCTCGAAATTTCGGGCAAGAACTATATGACATGGGTGTTGGATACTGAAATCCACGTAGATGCTATGGGTCTTGGAGACGCCATTAAATACAGAAATAATGCATCCACCCAAAACTATACGAAGGCCTTGATTTACTTGCGCCATCACCTTAATGAAGGTTTGAAACTGTACGAAGGCCTTGATTTACTTGCGCCATCACCTTAATGAAGGTTTGAAACTGTACGAAGGCCTTGATTTACTTGCGCCATCACCTTGATGAAGGTTTGAAGATTGAATATCTCACCGTCAAGGATTCACCCATCTTGTGGAAAGGCTTATAGAAGAAAGATGACAACATGAAGTTGGTCACTCTGCCACAAGCACGATACGATAAGAATCCAAAAGCAAATAGTTTATAAACTATATATTATCGTTGCGGTGAAAACGGGCACTAATCAAAGGATTGCCGAATACCATAAGATTTGGTTAACCTTTATCAAGTATCTCGAAAGAGTAAACGCCCTGAAACGAATTTTGTCTCTGACGACAACTTTGACATCACCCACTTGGATGTGGCAGACTTCTTTAAGCATCCCGAGGGGAAAATAGATCACTTAATCGGTGATGGGTCCGTGATGAAAGAAGATGGAGCTATTTGATTTTATTCTACTTATTTGTATTAGTCAATGAATAAATCAATAGTCATTAGTATTAGCTCGTATTAGCTAGCTCATGATATGATTTTTGTATTAGTTCTTTAGAACGTCTCAATATGCTCAAATATCAATAATATCTTTACTTTCCAGTAGAGGTAATCGACTAGCCTGAAAAACTAGTCGGTTATCTCATATTTCGCATAAAACTGCAAAACAATCGATTGTCAATGATAAACAATCGATTGTCTTTAAAATAGTGGTCTGAGAATTTTTCAAAAGTGATCAACAATCGATTGTCTATATTTGACAATCGATTGTCTTATACAGTGAGGTCTGGAATTTTTCAAAAATGACCAACAATCGATTGTCTATATTTGACAATCGATTGTCTTATACAGTGAGGTCGAATTTTTCAAAAATGACCAACAATCGATTGTCTATATCTAACAATCGATTGTCTTAAACAGTGTAATCTGAAGTTTTTCAAAAATAACAAATAATCGATTGTGTGTGTTTAACAATCGATTGTCTATGTTCAAACAATCGATTGTGTGTGTTTAATAATCGATTGTCTTATGAAAAACGCTGAAATTTTCAAACTGCAAAGTAATTGATTATGGATAACATATCTGATTTTGTTAGCCAACTGTTAGTAGCAGATTTTGAAAATATTATGTGACACAAAAGAATTGAACTTGTTTATTCTTATGTTCGTATATTTCTTTTGTATGTCAAACTATGGGATAGCAAATATGGTTATCTCACAAAGCGAACTTGGATCAACGTCCAACTGTAAAAGTATTTGCCTAATTGATTCAAGTACTAGACATACAAATACTCAAAGAAAGGAAGTATTTCTCTCAAATGAATATGTGTAAGGCAAACATTACTACAATCTATGGAAGTAGTAAATTGATTGAAAGCTCCGGAAGAGCAATTGTAACTCTGCCCAAAGGCATGACGTTAATCATAGAGAATGCAATGTTCTCCTCCAAGTCTAAAGAAGAACTTGTTGAGTTTTAATGATATCAATCAAAATGTTCTCCTCCAAGTCTAAGAAGAACTTGTTGAGTTTTAAGGATATCATTCAAAATGGATATCAGATTGAGACAATAGATGAGAATAATCTAGAATTCTTCATGAAAATGAGGCTGCCCATTTCGGTTTGGGTTCACGCCATTTTGCATGCAGTAATGCTAATTTGTCGGCTGCCCGCTTCGGCTTGGGGTCACGCCATTTTGCATAAAACAATGCTAATTTGTCGGCTGCCCGCTTCGGCTTGGGGTCACGCCATTTTGCATGCAGCAATGCTACTTTGTCGGCTGCCCGCTTCGGCTTAGGGTCACGCCATTTCGCATGCAGCAATGCTAGTTCGTCTCTGACTGACGAATTATCACAAATATTCCCTATTGCAATTGGTTTTGGGTCATGAACCCAATATATCCCATTTAAGAAGCTTTGGATGCGCAGTATAGGTGCCTGTAGCACCGCCATCCCGCACCAAAATGGGTTTGCAAAGAAGGTTAGGAATATATGTTGAGTATGAATCGTCCTCCATTATTCGCTACCTCGAAACATTGACAGGAGATTTGTTCACTGCACTATTTGCAGACTGTCAATTTGATGAGACACTTTTCCCAAAATTAGGGGGAGAAGTCGGTGAAACCAAATGGGAAATTTTGTGGAAAAATGTATCATTATCTCATCTTGATCCACATACCTCTATTTGAAAGAAAGAGGTACAAAAGACTATCCATTTGCAAAGAATAGCAAATCAAATGCCTGACGCATTTACGGACTTGAAGAGGATAACGAAATCCCACATTCACGCGGAAAATGCTCCGATCCGTATTGAAGTCCCTATTGGACAAATATCTAGTGTCATATCCAATGAGTCAAATGCACGCCAGAAGCGTGGCAGACCATTAGGTTCCAAAGATCGAAATCCTAGAAAGAGGAAAAAGAACGATCTAAATGACACTATGAAAGAATCACATGAGGACGCTCATGATTTGATTAATTCCGAGATTCACGAAGAATCTATTGAGCCTGAGACTCTTGAAAATACGGAATGCAAGAATGTGAGGATCTCGAACCTCAGTCTGTGGTAGTACAAAATTAATTGAGAGCTCTCGAAGAGCCAATTATTACTATGTTGGAGAAACACAATTGAGTATTGTGCTGTAGTAAGTCTCAAAGAAACTTATTCAGTTTTCAAAGTACACGCGAAAGCGATTGATTATATTGAGACTATAATAAAGGAAGGCTTTGATTCTCCTATTACTACAACTTGTAGCGGGGTAATTTGTATATGAAAAGCTACCCGCTTTGTTCTCCAGTTTGTACTACACAAACGAAAGAATGCCACAATAAAGTGGATATCTATTGGTATATAAAGCCATGTCATAATAAACTCGAAGTTTATTGATAAGTGCACATGTCATGGTGTAAATTTGAAGTTTACCAATATTGATAATTTATGTTAGCCATCTCATTTTAAGTATGATGTGCAAATTCACATAGGTGAATATTAAAGAACTAGAAAGTTCTTTACGAATACTCTTGTATCACTTTTTCTCATTAATGAACGGACCAACTAAAGAGTTCGGGTTGAAGCCCATAAATTCTGGAAATATGAAAGGTGAGTATGGGCCCATTCACCTGCCATGTATACCACATATGATGCATCTAAGATATGGTTACATGCGCCATTGTTATTAACCCGCAGCCTGGCAGTGCTTGCGAGGTAAATCGCTCAGTAATCTAACTTCGAGCATAGTTTCCAGATTCTCTACTCAAGACAGTTCATCTTGATAAGTTGGTTTATATCAAAGTTGGTTTAGCAAGATAATTATTGAGTGCTTCCACTTAATAGCTAAACTGTTTCTTATGAGAACAAAAGTTGTATATATCAGTTTGATATAAGTTGTATATGAGAGTATATTCTCCCCTCACAAGTGGTTCAGGGTCAGGAACCAAATAATTTCATCTTATTATTAAGGTGCTGTGTATATTGACATAATGCACAAAGATGATTTCCCAAAGTTGAGGAAACAAGTTAGCTTTACTAACATGAGGGGGAGACATGATAAACACTTGAGAAAAGGTTACATGGGATGAATTATCATTTGTGTATGTAAATCCCCGAATATCATGATATGAACCTGAAGTTCATAAAAGGGATAATTCAATTGCAACATATTGCAAAGCATGCTATACGCATTTGCTGACTCAAAGAAAGCAACTAAATGGAAGAGATACAATTCAAGAAGAATTGATTCCATATGAAAGACATGTAGCTTTGAACCTGTAGTTCATATGCTTGAAACTATAAAGTCAAAGGTATGTATAATCAATTTTCAATACCTTATTTGTTTAGCATGACATGAAACTTTGATATGCAGCTAAAGTCTATTATGTGACTTACATGACTTAACTTGAAAGATTTAAGTTGCTTGAAGCATATGCAATCCTTGGTCCTGAAGTACCACATCTTTAGTACAATTTGTGTACATATGTATCTTGCCATAACTATAAGCATGATGGCATTGAGAATGCATCTATGGAGATATTGAAGTGTTATTCCACGACATCATATGAAGATGTTCATACCTATCAAGAATGATGATTTCAAGGTGCGGAATATTTATTCAAGTCAATATGGTTGATTTATTTATCAAGCATCTACCAAAGATCGTTTTGAAGATGATGCACAAGGTTGGAATGCAAATGCTCAAGGATATAAATTGATGTTCTCATTAGGGGGAGTTAATGCGCGTTGCACTCTTTTTCCCTTACAAGGTTTTGTCCCAATTGGGTTTTCCTTGCGAGGTTTTTAACGAGGCAACCAATAGGCGCATATTCAAACATGTGTACTCTTTCCTTACTTTAATTTTTCCCATTGGGTTTTGTTTTAAGGTTTTAACGAGGCACATCATTGAATAGACATTCAAGGGGGAGTGTTATGAAATAGAAGATTCTTACACTTCTATTTAAGGTGAATGTCTTTAATGTATTTAATTAGAGAGATTTTAGAGTCCTATTATTGGTAGCAAGATCTTCCTCCTCCCTATAAATAGAGGTGGTCTCTACCATTGTAATTCACCCCTCTCAACTCAATAAGAAGAACTCTCTCTACTCTTCTCTCTATTGCTATTGTTCTTGTTCTATTGTTCTTGTCTTTACTTTATTTCATAACATAAACAACAAATTAAGCAAGCCACATTTACTCTAACCTCGCATGCCTCAACGTGCTCCCTTTCCTTTCTGTAAAAGATTAAAGAAAGACATAAGAATTACTAACAACTGTATATTCATTTCTATTATAAGTAAAATTGTATTTTAGGTGAGTGTTTATATTTTTAGAGTGTTTGTTACTTTATGATTAAGTTATTTTTCTCCTATAAATAGAGGGGTTTATCCTCATTGTAATTCATTCAAAAATTAATAAGAACTCTCTCCTTTTTCTCTGCGATCTTTTATTATATTGTTTCATCTTATTAGCACGAGACTTTATCATCTCAAGAAGCTTTTTGAGAAGACTAAGCAAATATGGATATCTCACAAAGCAAACTTTGAGCAAAGTTCAATTGTAAAAATATTTGTGTAATTGATTCATGTACGACACATACAATATTCAAACAGAAGAAATACTTCTCATTTAAATATGTGTAAGGTAGATGTTACTATAATTTCTAGTAGTAGTAATCTAATTGAAAGCTATAGAAGAGCTACTATAACTATGCCTTGGGGAATAATACTTATCATAGATAATGCAATGTTCTCCTCTAAGTCTAGGAGGAACTTGTTGAGTCTTAAAGATATCCACCAAAATGGATATCATATTGAGATAATAGATGAGAATAATCTTGAATATCTCATTGTTATCAAGAATGTCTCTGGACAAAAAAGGGCTATTGAGAAGTTCTCACCTTTGTCTTATAGCCTGTATTGGACAAGAATAAGTGCAATCGAGGTACATTCTATCATAAACTAAAATGTTACTAATTCCAGTACTTTTGTACTTTGACATGATTGATTGAGACATTCTGGATCAATTATGATGAGATGAATTATAGAAAACTCAAATAGGCATCCATTGAAATAATTAAAAAATCTTTTAAATTATGAATTTTTTTTGCACTTTTTGTTATCAAGAAAAGTTAATTATAAGACCATCACCAACAAATCTTAGTATTGAGCCCCTGTGTTTTCGTAACGCATACCAGGGAATATTTGTGGATCTGTTCACCCACCTAGTATGTCGCTTAGATATTTTATGGTCTCAATAGATGCATCTACTAGATGGTCTCATGTGTGCCAATTATTAGCATCTGCAAAATTAATGGCACAAATCATTCAACTACGGGAACAGTTCCCCGATAATCCAATTATGTCCATTCGACTTGATAATGCTGCTGAGTTTTCATCCCAAGCATTTAATGATTATTGCTTATCAATTGGGATAAAATTAAAATATCATTTAACTCATGTTCACACTCAAAATGGCCTTGCAGAATCTTTGGTTAAACATATGCAATTGATAGAAAGACCATTACTCATGAAAATGAGGTTGTTCACTTCTGTTTGGGGTTATGCCATTTTGCTTGCAGCAGTGATACTTTGTATCAGACTGATAAATTATCATAAATATTCCATGTCGCTCTTAGGAATTTTTAGATACGTGGTATATGTGTCTATAGCATAGCCATGTCACACCAAGATGGGTCCTCAATTAAGATTAGGAATATACATTGGGTTTGAAGGGCCCTCCATTATTTGCTACCTCGAAATATTAATGGGAGATCAGTTTACTGGTCGATTTGCATATAGTCAATTCGATGAGATATTTTTTCTAAAATCAGGGGGAGAAAATGGTGAAACCAAATGAGAAATTTTGTCAAATAGTTCATCATTATCTCATCTTGATCACGTGCCTTTATTTATAAAAAAGAGCTTCAAAATATTATTCATTTGCAGAAAATAGCAAATCAAATACGAGAAACATATTTACGGATCTGAAAAGGATAATAAAATCACATATCCCTGCAGAGAATGTTCCAATCTGTATTGATATCCCTATTAGAAAATCTTCTAGTGTCATAGTAAATGAGTCAAAAATATGCCTAAAGCGTGACAAACCATTGAGTTCTAAGGACAAAATCCTAAAAAAGTAAAAATAATTGATCAAGATGATACTACGAACGAGACTCATAAAGAAATCCATGATTTAACTAATCCTAAAATTCATGATGCAATCATTGAGCCAAAACTCAAGAAAAAAAGGAACTATCAATAAATCCAATCGATAATGTAACGATTTGAATTGATTGGATATATTGGTGGATTATGTTTTGCATATAATTTTGATCTACAACATAGTGAGGATATTGAACCTCAATTTGTTGCAGAATGTCGATAAAGACGTGATTGGCTAAAATGGAAAGAAGTAATCTAATCAGAGTTGAATTCACTGTAAAACGTGAATTTTTTGGACATGTAGTCCAAACACATAATGATGTTAAGTTTGTTGGATATAAATGGGACTTTATATGTGAGAGGAATGAGAAAAATAAGATACAAAGATATAAGGCATGCTTTGTTGCACAAGAATTTTCACAAATCCTAGTGTCGATTCTAAAGAGACATGTTCACCTATTATAGATGCAATAAGATTTCATTATATCATTAGTTTTGTTGAACATGAAAAGCTAGACATGCATTTAATGGATGTGGTTATAACCTACCTTTACGACTCACTTGATAATGAGATATACATGAAAATTTCGAAAGGAATTAAAATGCCTGATGCACATAATTCAAAGTCTTGGGAGATGTTTTCGATCAAATTGCAAAGATCATTATATAGTCTAAAGCAATCAAGACAAATGTGATATAACCGTCTAAGTGAATATTCATTAAAAGAAGGTTATATAAATGATACTATTTGTCAATATATTTTTTATAAAGAAAACAATATCAGAGTTTGTTGTACATGCCCTATATGTTGATGACATAAACCTTATTAAAACTCCTATAAAACTTCAAAAGGCAATTGATTATTTAAAGAAGGAATTCGAGATGAAAGATCTCAGGAAGACAAAATTATGTCTCTTATGCAAATTGAACATTTAGCAAACGGAATTTTTGTTCATTAATCTGCCTACACAGAAAATGTAGTAAAATGATTTTACATGGATGGAGTACATCCATTAAGTAATCAGATGGTTGTTTGATCACGTGATGTGAATAAGGATCCATTTAGACCTCAAGAAAATAGAAGAGCTTCTAAGCCTGAAGTTCCATATCTTTGAGCAATTGATGCACTAATGTATCTTGCTAATACTACAAGAGCTGACATAACTGTTTCAGTTAATGTCTGAGCAAGATATATGTTACGTTCTTAGTCTTTACTAAGTACACATGTGGCACTTGGAAACCCACTCACGATCTTGCATAACTTGCTCATGTTCTTGCTATTCCAAGTCAGCCTTACTATACTAAAGATTGCTAAGGAATGTTAGAACACAGAAAAATTGCCAAAGGAAGCTTTTGTATTTGAGAGAAGCTAATTGTTTTGCTTGATGAATTACAAATGAATGGTCCCCTATATATACTAATCCTCTAGGGGATAGTATGTAAATATTAATTGTTGCATATGTCCCTTATTATTTACAAGTAAGTCCCTTCTCAAGAAATCTCTACATAACTAGAATCTTCTAGGGACTTTCCTAGAAAATCCATAGGTTTCTAGAGTCTTCCTAGGAAAACCTCTATATTTCTCTAGAACCTTCTTACAAGTGCTACTCTATTTCATATATAAGCTTCCCCATGGCATTAATATACGCCTATTGGATCCTACGTAGCATGATGATATGGCGGGTCATGACAATCACCCCACCCAATTTTGTGTCGCCCTCGGCACAAAGCATCTACACATACGTACGCACCTCGCCTTGATGCGCTGGAGATCTTTGTCCATTACCCATGATGCTCTATGGACCGGTTCACCTTCCCATTTCACAAAGTACTTGTCACCTATCTTCTTACGCCGTTTGTACTTTGGAAGACTAGCAATTATGGCCTTTGCCCATCAGATACGTCTCCTTGCTTTTTGCCTGAATTTCACCATGACTCAACCAAGTCTAGAAGCTTCTCAAGCATCAGGTCTATGCTTTCACTCCCAAATTGGTTGCCCTCCGTGGTTCTAGCCTTGCAAGCAAACTTTACCCCTCTATTTGGTGCATTGTCTAAGTCCGATTGTGTGCTATCTCTTTGTAACTTACCATTCCCTTCAACTATGTCTGCCCAACTTTTCTTGCTACACCATGCTCTATTTGCATGGCTCCAAGGTAAGCTTTGGAATCCCCTATTTTCGGCTTAGATTCCAAGCGTATCCCTTCAATGCAGGCGGTCCCTCTCGTGTCACCCTTGTTTCCTTAAGCAAAATTCTCGATCATTGTTACAAGGCTCCCCACATCTGGGAATTCACTTGTTCGATGTGATCCTTTACAGAAGTAGCACCCTCGCTTAGGCACATACTCGTTAATGTTTTTCGGCCCCTTGACATTTATCTTGGACCCCTGTTCATTATATGGCCCCTTGCCATTACCCTTGAATAGCCGGCTATGCCATTCCCATTGTCCTCGTCATGATCTCCCTCACCCCTCTTGGCGTTGCCTTCTTTGGACTTAGCAGACTATATCTTGAAGTCAACAAGTGACCGGCTACCGCTATGGAATTGTCTACATTGGCTACTTGATGTATTCTTAACTCCTACTTTCCCCAACTTTACAACCTATCCATGAAGTAAAAGAGTGAATCTTTCTCGGATAATGACAGGATTTGCAGCATTAAGGTAGTGAACTCGCGTACATACTCCTGAATTGTAGCCGTTTGTCGGAGATCCCTCAGTTTCTGCCTAGCCTCATACACCACATTCACGGGGTAAAATTGCTTCTTTAACTCTTTCTTGAACTGCTTTCATGTCCCAATGTTGCGCAGTCCTTTCTCTATGTCAATACATTTTCAACACCACCACAACGAAACAATCTCTGAGAGGTACAACACAACAGTGTTGATCTTGGCCTCGTCGTCTCTAACCTTGCCGTTCCTGAAGTAGTTCTCCAAGTGCCAAAGCAAGTTCTCCACTTCTTCTACATCACGAACAGCTTTGAACACCAGCGGTTTGGGAGCCTCGGTCTTAGCCTCCCTCATCACAACAACATTACTGTCTGCCTCACCCACGCAAACATCAAACCGCTCCTTAAATGCCTTTATCTTAGCCTTCATGGCATCGATAGTGCTCAACGCCTCCATGAGTCTACACTTCAAGGTAGTGATAGTTTGTCTTAGCTCCATCTCGGTCTGCGTGCACCGCTTCAAATCATTTCAGATACTCTCAATTTCCTCAATAGTATGTCCCTCAAGAATGCTAAGGGTGCCTTCCACCTTCCCCAAGCGTTGGCTAAAGATCTCGATAGCATCCATCCTTGTGTTCACCTTCATCACCCACTCTTTGCCGAGCGAGACATCCTCCGAAATGGCCTCCACTTCATCCCCACTTACCTTAGTAGCAGGTGGTTCTTGGGATGTAAGCCCCTCGTTTAGCACAACCTCGGATGGCACCTCCTTGCTCTTGTTGGTGGTATTCCTCTTTTTGCTATGGTCGCTCTTGCCAGCAACATCATGGATGACGTTGGCTTGGGTGTTGGCATCGTTAATTTCTATGTCGTTCGTCATTCCCTTAGTTGCAACCTTTGCTCGATATCACGTTTTCACGTCCTTAGTCTTTAACTAAGTACACGTGCAGCACTTGACAACTCGCTCACGATCTTGCATAACTTGTTCACGTTCTTGCTATGGCAAGTCAGCCTTACTACATTCAAGATTGTTAAACAAATGTTAGAACGCGGGAGAATTTCCAAAGGAAGCTTTTGTATTAGAGAGAAGTCGATAATATGGCTGATTTGTTAACCAAATTTCTATAGATGTGAACCTCAAGAAGCTAGTGTACAAGATTGGATGCGAAGGCTTAAAGATATGAATTGATGCTCTCATCAAGGATAGCTAATATGCGTTGTACTCTTTTTCTGTACAAGATTTTGTCCCATTGAGGTTTTCCTTATAAAGTTTTTAATGAGACAATCAAAAAGTATATTTTAACATGTGTACTCTTTTCCTACATTAGAATTTTTTCTGATTAGATTTTATTTTAGTTAAGGTTTTAACAAGACACATGATATGTTGAATAAACATTTAAGGCAGAGTGTTATAGATAGAATTGTATTCTAGGTGAATATTTATTTTTTAGAGAGTTTCTTACTTTGTAGCTATGTCATTTTTCTCTTATAAATAGAGGAATTTTATATCAGTATAATTCATCCCGAAAAATCAATAGAAATCTCACCCTTTTCTCTACAGTCTTCTATTATTTTATTGTTCTAGTTCAATTTCTATATATAGTCTCAATTCTCTAAATATCCTTATTATATGTTAATTAAATTTTCATTTTCCGACGGCTACTAAGGTATTTCTTCCTCCAAATAATGAGCCTTTAGCAATGAGTATTTACCATGATTTCCTTTTTCTGCTTTAAGCACTTGGGCAAAAATGAGTAAATATCACAAAATCAAGCCTTGAAAACCAAAATTAGATTCCAAGCCATGGGATGGAATACTCATAGATCCTAGTAACAGAGCTTATAGCAAGGAAAAACATTAGAAAAGAAATTAGTGGAGGTCCAACTTAATATCAAGCTATTGTCTAAGAAATTCATCAGTAACGACAGTGGTAGAAATATTAAATTAATGTACATCATAATACAGTTGATTCTTTTCGTCATTCTCCTATCCAATCATAACAGCAGGAAAGGAAAAGAACCTACAAAAGCAAAGAAATTCGTTGTCTGTTAGACTGCTTTATTCCTTGATTCATTTACAAATGCCATTTCCATCCAGTCACAGTGGAAGACATGGCAACAATAAATCAGTGTGTGAGCCAGTCATCGAGAGTTGCGACGAAGCTTTCTTTACAAATTTCCTCGTCGGCCCTCCTATCATAATCATATTATCTTTACATCTTCACATTACACATCTCCACTCAAGCAGCAATGCCATTCTGCACCTGAGCATCTACAATTTTCAGAGGTTCAGCATGTTGTTTGGCGTGTTGCTTGGCCTGATGCTGAGACCAATAGGAATGGGCAGCTAAGACCCTGTCAAGAAGTTCCTGAGGCACCGGCTCTCCCCTTCTTTGTTGTGGGGCAATACTTGCTGTATGAACTAGTGTCTTCCATTTATCCTATAATATATACAAAGCAACCCATGTTACATGGATGATGGCGACAATCATTAGCTTTGTTAATAGATAATTAAATTTTTTGATAATATCTAAGCTTATCCGGGGAACTCATGTACCTGTTTATGCAATCATTCTGAGCTGTCATAAAAACCAGTAAGCCATTATAATAAACATGTTGGATCGTGAAAATTTGTAAATCTTGTCATATGAATACACGCCTATTTTTAAGGGTGCATAAATAGCTAAGATTTGGGTTCCAACTCCAGCCAGTAATAGGACATAAATAGAACATTGTTAAACATGACCTTTATTTCAGAGCCAAGGATACTATGTGGAAAGGTCAAGAAATTACACAGTTTTTCACAGGGAAAAAAAATTACATGCGAGCAAAATGGAGAAACAATCTTTCTTAATCAACATTTTGAGAAGGAAAAAGAAATGCACAAATTAGATGTCTAACCTTCAAATCAACATAAGTCCGGTGATCGGCATTATCAAAAGCACGCATTTTAACATCACGCCACCTGCATTAACAAGGATTGAAATGCAGATCCCCCGTGAATTACAAATTTCAAACTATTCCAATGCTCGTAAAGAATTCTATTTGTTTCATACCTTCCAGTTCCAAGCTGCTCTACAGCTTCGACCAGCGCTTCTACTTCAGCAACTGAGAATGGCCTCCTTGTCCTACGCTGCGAAAGTTCAGAACGTCTGTTTTTATGATTCACCGGAACCACAGCAAGTGCCTCTTTATTCACAGGAGGAACTATCGCCAAGGCTTTAAAATCTGGAAAAGCTTCATCAGCTGATTGATCAATAGGAGTTGTAGGTGACATCTCGAGTTCATGGTTACTCTCATCATGCTTGTCCAACCTAGCCTCTGGAGGATCTGACAAAGCATTGGGAGGACCCAATTCGGAGATAGGACTAGATGGATGCCTGAATATAAAAATGACTAATTAGACACTGTCAGCTATCCATAGAGTAGCCAAAACCTATTGTAACATTTTTCTCTTTTCTTTGATAATAACTATGCAAAGAACCATTATTCAAAAGCATACAGTTTCTTCCCAACAATACCTAGATAATTCTCGGTCTGTCATATATGATGCTGAAGCAAGAGTATCATCTTTAGGAGACGATGACAGAGGAACTTTGCTGAAACTAGGTTCCAAAGTAAAACCCAATGTATCAAGATTGTCATTTGGTGAAATACCAGCTTGCTGTAGAGTTCTATTGTCATCTCTGACCTTCTTTCCCTGAAGAACCACCCCCACCCGTAATCCACTTCCCAGGATAGCTGTTACTGCTTCCATTACTGTTCTCTGCATGCAAGATAAAGATCTGTTTATTCCACTTATCAAAAACTGTTTCCCACATAAAAGATTAAAAATGTTTATTTGAACTCCATGAGAAAATACGCTTTCTACACTACCACTAGGAAGAGCTAATCAAGTGACTCCTCGAAGGGAATCTGAAGCTTTCCGCACATAGAAGTGCTAAATTAAACATCTGCAGGGAGAATGCACGACAAAAGCAAAGAAACTTAAAAGAATTAGTTAATACGAAGTGCAGAATGCACCCATTGAGATTTAAGTGAATTTCTCAAAAATATATCTATTTACACATTACTTTGCGCATAAGATCATCTTATTATGGTCAAATGATAACATAAACAGTTGTACACATCAAATCCCTACAGCAACAACAACAACTACCCAGTATACTCCCACCAGGTGGGGTCTGGGTCATCAAATCCCTACAGCAAATGCTGAAATACGAAGATGAATAGTTCAAGTAATATTGATTAAAATTCGAAGCTTTTCTAGATTTCGCAACACATCTGATACTAATGAGAAAAAAGTAAGAGAGTGCCTATGAAAGAAATACCTTCAGCGAACCAACTGTTTCCGTTTCAGGAACCTCAATATAAAGCTCTGGCACCTTGAAGGACTTAATGCTAAATTTTACTGTAAAGGAAAAATTTTGACTCGTCAGGCCAAAAGCTTTAAGAGAAAAAATTATGTCAAAAACAAAAAAAAAATGATGCAAATGTGGCAAAATGCGCCCCAAACTCAAAACTAAAATCTCTTACCGTTAGGATCCTTCTGATGATTTCTATCTGAAGCTGAAGCCCCAGCTCCTGTAGAGAAAACAGCAGTTACTCTGCGAGACAGCATAAATCATGGATCTTCAACAGTAAGGGGATAAAAAGGTATTGACCTTTAGGTGGGATTGAGGTATCTCCCTTGATTCCCTTTTCATGTGAATTTGGAATGCTTTCGCTACTGGCCTCCTGGTCATACACCACAGCAAAGCCATGGTCATACAATTTGCTTCTCTTGGAAGGAATTTCAAATTGACACCTTTCATTCCCACGCTTGCTTTTCCTATTGCAATAAAAGGACTTCAGTCCATCATCTAAAAGACCAAAATCAAGTAGTTAGAATGTGGTATGACAAGCTAACAAGATTGAGTAAGAGTATAGCTTATGGTATAAAAATATCGGAGTAAGATTCTCCAACTTACTAGAGTAAGAACGCTCGCAATCCTTCAACTTAGGAGCTACTTTCCAGTGTCTAGATGTCAACATCTTCCTTATTCTTCTGTATGTGATACCTGATGTTCGCCTGAAGGTCCTAATCTTAGTGCTATGCCTATAGCACCCAAAATAATTTTCGTCATCATCTCTAATACCTAACTTTACATTGTTCCTTGACTTTACAAAAGAAGCAAAAGGAACCGGGTCCCTGTACAAGGGCAACTGTATACTACTATCTGAGTTAACCAAGACACTACTATTCACATTCTTTTCTATTGGAGCTTTTATCCTGCAAGTATTCACCACAGTTATCTGTTTGCTGTCATCATCTAACTGTTTTCGAGTTCCTTCCACAATTCTAATGTCAAATGGATCAGCCAGATCAGGAGATCCACCTTCCACATTGGTTTGCAACTGTGCATCCGCACTGACCTCTTTGCAGCTTTCCAACTTCACGTAAGACCAGTCTTTTAATAAGGAATTAGAACCTATAATAGTAGGTGTATGCTCTAAGAAGGATTTATTTTCGGCAAAAGGTTTACTCAAACCATTCTTGAAAGTTTGCTCTTGCTCTGCAACTTCTGGTATATAGGCACTTTCTACACAACTTCCTTGGTCAAGACACTCTGATCTCACAGCTTTATCATCTTCCACTTGTTCATGTTTAATACTATCCCTGCAATCAGCGAGCTCATATTTTCCCGCTGGTGCACCTGCATTACTTGAAGCAGAACTTTCACTCTCAAGTAACAGTTTGCCAGCTGCAGCAGCCAATAAATCAAATGCACAAATTTGATCATCATCCAATTTGTTACAGGGGCGTCTTTTCTGAAAGAAATTAGAATTGCAGGAGACATTTAGAAAAGGTAGAGAAAAAGTTGTAAAAGCATAATTTAATAAATACAGCACGCTTACTCTAGCTGATCTAGGAGCTTTCGGTATAAAAGGAATTTGATAGCCACTAAAACCACAATTCAGCCTCTTCTTTGACACCATAGCTTAGATAGCATGCCAATAGGTAATGATCAAATGCAAGGAGCCAATGTCACAAATTTCACTTCGATCTACAGTAGCAAAGAAAGCATGTCATCTACAATACCATAAATGATACTCTTTCCGGTTCACAATAAGCGACCAACTTGCTTTTAGCACGCCCATTAAGAAAATACTAAATTCTATACAAAAATACCTACTATGACTAACTACCCTTAATTAAACATTTATTGTGAGGAGTAAAAAAACTTTTTAGGTATATATACATAGGGGTTATTTTGTAAAAACAAATTGAATTCTTTCTTGATTACATAATTGGACATTTGTTTTGAACCATAATGAAAAAGCAAATTGGTCACCTATTGTGAAGCATAAGCGAACCGGAGGGAGTAATCAAAAGCGAGATGTGCAAAAATTCCAAAATTGGAGAAAAAAAAAAAAGGGCTTCAGGGTCGCACTTTATTGCTCCCCATTTTCAATAGGGATGAAATTGAGAAAACCCCATATCTATGTTACTATGTCCGATAAAAGATAAAACTAGGAAAATCGCGAATTATAGTAAAGATGCGGTTTGTGAAAAACACAGTGGTATAGTGGCATCGAATTTTTGAAAATATTCACAGGCAGAAGAACTCTATTTCTGACACACTGTTGATTAATTGACAAATACGTAGAAAATGTGGATGTAATATCATAAAACATCTTTAACAAAGCAAAAGATCTTTCCCCACATGTGTTATAGGCAAACTTCATATCAGCCATAACGAGTAAATAATAAAGGATTCTTTGACTTTGAGGAATCATGGGATAAGAAGGCTCGCAAAACTTGAATACATTTTTAAGAATAAGAAGAAAAAAAAACCCCCCGATCCACAACCAGTATCGATGAGTTGCATCGGTTGCGTTTCAAAAGTTAAAAAAAATCCAGTTCCACTATAAGCACAGAAATCACGAAGAAGCCTTGGAATTCACGCAATCAAAATAAGAAGACGGCAAATTCAACAAATCTGATCCCAGATCTCTGTGTGATCAACCTGAATTTCACCAGAAAAATAAATTGCCCCACCAGACTCTTAATCATCCCAAACCCAGATCAAAAAAGACATCACTTGAAATAGTCAATGCTGCCATCACCCGCACCACAATTCAAATGCAGACCAGAAAAACTCCCCAACAGTAAAGAAAAATAGGAAATGGAGAAAGAAGAAGAAGAAGAAGAAGAAGATAAGTTAGATCGAATTACCTGATATGAAGAAATCTGCGTTTTGCCTCCTTTCTGTACAGATTCAACCAGTAAAAGTTTAAATCCTTAGAATGTATATTTACTCGTTAAACATTTTTCTCTTTTTTGTTATTGTGTTAAGTGTAGTTTGTGGACAGAATTAAAAACCTCTGGGTTTGGAAAACCAACCAAAAACAGAAATGTTCTAAAACCCCTTTTATTCTCTTTTTGCTATTCCCCACAAAGTCGATGATGATGGATGATGTTGGTAGTTTTTATACTTTTGTTGACCTTCAAAACCGGACCCTCCTGTAAAAAGGGCAATATTGTCCCGTCAATTTTGTGTTTTAAGCCCAAAGCCCGGGCCCGCTAGTAGGTCCATTTCCCAACTCCTCTCCTTCATTCCTCACCACTATTCTCATCTTTTTCCTCGGATAGGTTGTGCCACGTGGAATTTTTTCTAATTTTATTAGTGGTTGAAGAGGATTATCATGATCCCTTATTGACCATAAAAAGAGAGCAGATAACTCGAAATGAAATTGCTAAGTAAGATTAACATAAGATTATTTTAGTATTTCATTCAATAAAGGAAGTTGTTACTTGCTTGTCTTGAAGAAAGGTAGGGTTAAATTTTACGGGAGTGAGTTTAGTTTGGAAAGTATATGATTAGTTAATTAATTCTCGAACATTCTTCAAAGAGTGGTACTAATAGTATTCCTCAATTTGGAAGTGACATCACCTTAAATTACTTGGTTCTTTGATAAAAGGACCTTTCAAGCACTCACCAATTTATTAATTAAGTAGTACTCTTTCTATTCATTTTTACTTATCATATTAAAAATATATGTTAACTTTTACTTTTAAATTTTAGTAAATTAAGAGAAATTATTTTAATATTTAACATTATCATTAAATATTTATTCCTCAAATCATTTTCAAAAATTTCTTAAAATATTGTTGTATTATGAGTTATATGCTAAAATATATTGTTACATCCCGTACTTTTCTGTTAGAATTCATCTTAAGTGAATCAATATGAGCATCTGTAATCTGAACGCCATCTACTGGAACAGCCCGAGAAAGGTCTCCAATGCACTTGTGTAGTATGGATAATGGACACACTTTAACTCTGGAGGCAATTCAAGCTCATAAGCTACTATGTGTATTCGTCGAATGACTCGATAATGCTCCATATATATCAGAGTAAGCTTGCTTTTCTTGTCGGATCTCATGACTCCTGTTGATATCCAATTTTTTCTTCATATTTTTTCAAATAGTATATATACTTTCAAACATCAATTTTGCATCGTTAGTTAATTTTAAAAAAATTATGCAAGTATTTTTCATAAATTTTCATAATTTTTAAACCTTTATAATTAATTTTTTATATTTAAATATGCGGTAATTATCCTTTAAATTATTTTGTGATGACTTAGTTGCCTAAAATATATTATTTTGAACCTATAATATATGTTACAAATATTTTTATACTATGTTTATAATTATATTAGCATTTTAAACTATTTATCTAGTTTTATAATAATGGTGTATATTCATACATAAATGCTCTCTATATTATTAGAAAATTTATATTTTTATAATACAAGTTATTATTTTAAGTATTTCAGTGCATAAATAACATTTTCATTTATTTATTAAGAATTTTTATACATTATTTTGATAAATTTTTTGGTATTTAAATAATAGCATAATTTCTTACCTATTTTCGGACCTAAAACTACCTAGATCTCAGTTCAATTACCCCAAACCTTAACCTAATTACCCCAAGCCCAACACTAGCAACCCACTGCCCATACCCGTTTAATTAACCTGCCGCACCTATCTCTCTCTATCCTGGCCGTTGATCTCGAGTGATCAACAATCCACAATAATCCAACCCCTTTTAATTAGTCTCTTACTCCCCAAAACCCTAACTTTTTTGCCCCTTTACCCGCCACTTTCGTTACCCTCTCACCTATCTTCATCTCTGTTAAACCCTAGTTGCCGTAACCCTTAACCCTCTCCGATCTCGGGTCAAACATAGAATTAATCCATGATCTACTTACCTATTTCACGGTACTCTATCATCATACGGATGTTTATGGCATCACTTAGTTCTTGCCCTATTTTTGGCAATAACTACTTCTCAAGAACATGTCGATTTACTTGGATTATATGAAGATTTAGACGAGCTTTCGTCTTTATACATGTTATATTGGACAGCCTTGCATTTTTTGTCCAATTCAAGTTGTCAATCTCAACTAGCGTTTGAGATTTTCCCTTATTTCTTACTTGATTCTTGATTGCTACTTTTCTTTTTCCGTGTTTGACTATTCTTTTCCGTATTTCTGTTTAATCTGCCATGTTTCCCTATTTTCTACTTTATTTTTGCCATAAATCTAACTCTAAATAATTTTGGTATGACATTTTCCATATTCTTTATTTAATCTTCTGTATTCCTTTATTTTTTAGTATTATTTGCATGATAATTGTTATCCCATGTTGATTTACTAAACTCTTTTTGTTTATGCCCTAAAAGCCGATTCTAATTGATTCTAATATATCTTTCCTAATTTGTGTTTTAATAATTTATTTTCTATGTTTGCTTGTTAGATTTCAATACTATATAAACCCCCTCCCTATTCCCTTCTGGGACATACTTTAATAGTTAAGTTTCATTAAAAAGCTAAAGGTTTTCACTATATTATTCTCTTCTTCTACACTTTGGCTCTTGTCCGGCTGAAAGCTAAAGCCACCAGAATTCTATTTTTGATCTTCCTTGATGCGAGCACTGCCCTAGGTTCCTCTGAAGCCCTTGTAAACTTTGACGCGCTAAGGTCCTGGGTTATACTACTCTTCATTGACATCCAGGGTGTTATGGATTATGTTCTTTCTTGTTTATCTATTTGTTAATCAGTAACTGGTGAGTTCTTTAGCCTTTGAAGCATTCATTCTCCTATGTTCATGATTTGTATATTCACAACTCTAAAATTTCATAACCTAATGTTTTTCTAGACTATCTTTATATGCAACCTTGTTGGCAATCGAATGTGTGATTTAAACCTCTTTAGCATTTGCTTATGCCTAAATAGCCAGTTCTGAGATGTGTTTGCGCTTAATTCGAAAGTTAGACAATTTAAAGTTCGTTTAGCCTAATATGATTGGTACTTTGAATGTTTACATTGGTTATATGACATCAGTTTGTTTCCTTCTTTGTCCTAGGTCTCTATAGTGATTAACGTGTATCTATAGTGTATCCTATTCTATGTTAATACATTCCCTCTAGATATGATTTGCTCCTATGATTATTTTCGTCACTTAGTATGTCTTTAGCTTGTACAATTATGTACTTCTTAGCAATAGTTGAGACCTTTTAGAATAGCTTATTAACTTGTGTTTCCCTATAATGTGTGACAGTGTTTTGCCTTATTGATGTGAGTTATTTTATTTAACTTCTGGTGTTCAGCATAATTTGACCCTTAGGCTTTGAACGTGTTATGCTAGTACTCCTTTTTATCTCATTTAGCATACTGCACTTTTGTATATTAGTCTTGTAACCCATACGTCCTAATCTCCATGCTTCCTACAAAATGTTCTCTGCCCCAATATGTGAAGCGTGAATTTGTGATATCAACCTATTTTTTGAGTTTTGTTTATCCTTTTTGCTGGTATGTTCATTGTGTAATCACCTCTGAATGTTTGTTTCCAAAATGAAAATGTGCCTATTCAAACCCCACTATTTGACCACTATTCTCCCACTCACATTGGTTACCTATACTACCATGGACCTATAACTCTTGGCCGGCTGAAAGCCAAGGCCACCAAGGCTTCTCTATATCTCCATAATTAGAGCATTGCTCGGGGTCCATTTGAGACCCTAGTGAACTCTAACACACTAGGGCTTGAGGTTCTTTGACCATTTTCTTTACTACTAAGATCTGAGTTATCTTTAACACTCAGTTCTATCCTTCTTTCCGTCTACTGAATGTGCAAATTAACTTGTTTAAGTGATTCAATATTTGGATCATATGATCAATCCATGGGTGTTAGGTTTGGTTTGAGTTCTTCTATGGTTTATGGGCTATGTTTATGGATATAGTCCCCATTGAGATTTGAATGTGCTAATCGGTAGAGAAAAGAGATTAGCTGAAGATCTGGTAGTGCTGAGTGTCTCTTTGGGCCTACTGTTATTGCTTGTACCACTTTTGTAATTAAATTAGTTGTTGGGCTTTGAAAAATGGGTATATCCCAATACATGCATGAAAAAGGGTATAAAGCATATGTATAGGATTTATGTGATCTATTTGATATCCGACCTGCTATATGTATCATTTAAGGCTATTTGCGCACAATTATAGATCATGTCATTAGTGGAATCATACACTCATGTAACTAGTATCCTATCGATGCATAAGTGCTTTATCTATTCTTATGTCTATTCCTATGTGTCGCTAGATAGCATGCCTATCGGGAATAAATGCTAATAACAATCCTTCAATCTGTACCATGCTCAATATATATAATGCCTATAGGATTTTAACTACTTAACTGCATCATATCCAATAGATACAATGCCAATAGGATCTCCCTAGTTTATGTTCCATTAATTTTCACCTAGAAATCATGTCTATAGGACATTAATTAAGCAATCATCTACCACCGAGACAACATGTGTTATAGAGGTAGTGGGTTATAAAATCGAAATTCAATTGTCAATTGGTAGAAAATCCTGCCTATATGACTATCACTCGCTTAATATTATCCCCTTGCCAAAGCTGTATTTCTAGAATTATCTTTGTTTAACTATGCTACTATTAGATATTATGCCTATAGGATACTGTCACTTTTCTAAAACAGACATCTAAAACCACCATTAATAGCAAATGGTCTACTGCCACCTCGCCTAAACCACCAAAGGCAGTAATGTTATATATGTGCGTTTGAATCCAAGGTCACCTAGAAATCATGTATAGAGAAAATTAAACTCCTTAATCTTGAATTGCATAAAAATCTGTTTTACGCGTGCATTTGCTGATTAATTATGGAGGTTAATTTTAGCCTTTGATTGCATCATTGGTGGAGTCCAATTTCTTTTTGTAAGTCGCCTAGATTTTTGACATTTTTGAGCAGCCTAGGTAAAGTCTAGAACGCCCAAAATAGAGGTCCAACGCCTCCTGGACCATAGGCATAGGATGGGTAGTGCACGCACAAGGTACGACTTATAATTGAACTAGTGCGCTTTAGATAACAACTTAAAGATAGTAATCAGGTAACACAAGATGATAAACTATGACTGGTGAATAATATGAGCAACACCCCATTTAGAGGGAGTTACAAAATATTATTTATGTTGCACAGGGAGATCCTTCAGGCTAAAAAACTTAGGACCTCGACCCCTTCCCAATCTTATTTTCCTTTACCTTATCAAGTGTTTGCATTCATTTGATCAAAATATTTTATAATAATAAAATTCACAAACTTTGTGCTCTATTTTATTTATTTGACTAATCCATATAATTTAAGTTTGGCCAGGACACACAGTTGTGAACCTCGAAGAGTGCCTAACACCGTCTCTTCGAGGTAATTTCGAGCCCTTACCCGATATTTAGTGACACAAACTAATTGAACTTGAGTCATTTGCAAATAGGCGCCCTAACGCACCTTAAAATTATTAGGCGGAGCCTCTTCTTTTTAACCCTTACTTTTAAAGAGTTGTCACGTGTCTGTCACACCTCCATTTTGACTTACACGTGGCGAACCCGAAGGATGACACACGTATAGGAGTTTTTCCAATTAAAGTGATATTATTCAAAATGAGATTAATTATTTATATCAAGAGTCGCCACTTTGGATAGATTTGGCTTTTGGTGTCCCAAGTCACCGGTTTGTTTAAAATCCCATCGAAGAAATCTTTCGACTGCCCAAATGGAGTCTGCAAACCAGAAATTCTTAACTAAGGAATTCTGTTGACCCGAGAAAAGGTGTTAGGTACCCTCGGATCCCGTGTTTCTAGCACGGTGGCTTAAACTTATTATAAATGGCTGGAAATATGATTTACTATACCTGTTTAAACCAATAATAAAATTTTAAGTTATTAACCGCTTTTAATATATTTTTTTAGGAAAATTTGCAATGTTATTAAAATACATCGCGAGTCACGTCACATAAATTCGCACGCAATTTTAGACATACTTTAATTCTATTGAGAGTGGGATTTGGGTCACACAAATGCGCACCCGAATTTAAGGAGGTATTTTATTAACAAACTCGCGCCTATAGCAACTACGTCTTTAAAATTCATGGAAGTCCGTGAAATTCTCTAGACGGCACTTCCAATTTTCTAAATATTTTATTAAATTATGGAGCCTCGTGGTGTTTTGATTAGATTAACGCGGCTCACTTTATTTTATAAGGACATTCGAAAGCATATTAAATTCTCTATCATTTCTTGTGTCTAAAAGTCCTAATCATTTATACATGGGTAACATATTTTGAGAAAATTAATACTTGCATTTTAGCCTCATTCATGGCTGATTATACACATTGGGCTTCAGGTTTTGGCCAGCCCAGGAATTTACATTGCTTATGCTGTGATTGGTAGTTATTGGGCTTTCCGACTGGGCCTAGAGATATTGGACTAACGAGTCCATTAACAAGTCACACCCATTCTTCCTTCAATTATACCTTAATGATTAACACTATATACATGACTACTATGAAATGATCAACAATTTTTTTACCAGTAAGATGCTGAAGATGACTTTGTACAGATTTGAACCTTAAATTTGAACAAAACAAGTTATTATACTCATAAGTTGGAGTATATAATTTTTTTTAACCTCAACTATAATTATGATTAGGATATACTAAACAAATCCAAATAAACTATTTATAAGTGTACTGAAACTTACACGAACTAAAACACTACACCATGTTTTGATGTTTGAATAGTTATCAAGCTAGTACCTTCTGAATCCAATTTTTAGATAAAAGGAATAGATATCTGAACTGGTCATACAACTAATTAATCTTACTATTGCCTGTACATACTTAAAATAGCAGTCCAAATGTCCCAAATATTACAAGGTAAATCAGTCCCAATGTTTAGTTATTACAAAATAAACCAGTCCAAACGTCTAATTGCTACAAGGTAATTATCTTATCATGAGGTATATTAAAGCTAAAGAAGGGGAAAACAGGGTGAGGGTTTGGAAGGAAAATAATAGATACAGATCTTCAAATTTAGAAATATATTCAAATTGAGCTTCATAAATCAATGGACATCAAAATGTACCTGGAATTCAGCAGAGAACAAAAGCCTATGAGTAAATGAAATTAATCAGCAAGTAAGCAACAGGCAATCGAACAGTACACCCAGAATTTCAGCAGTTTTTTAAAAGAACTAAAATTCTAAAGGAATAAGAACAACATTGATAATTTATGAAGAGTATAGGGGAAACTAATATGTATTTTTGTGTATCTTAATTTACTCATAGTTTCAGAAGGAAGGTCTGCTCCAAAATATGCCCCAAAGTCTAAAACAAAAACCTTTAGAATTCAAAAGAAGGATCCTTCAAAATGTTTAGATTGTCTTTTTTTTAGTGAAGCCTTATGGCGACACTTTTTCCTTGTTTTTCCTTTTAGTCCCTAATTTAGATTTCAGTTTCTTCCTAAGTGGTCCTTAGTTTCCTGACTTGTGCCTCAAGTATGAGGCTGAAATTCTGTCTAAGGCCCTCACTAGAATGTTCTAGGGGTTATTACCAGATTCTTTTAAGGCTCAAATACCCCTTATACCCCTATTTATTTTCCTAATTAACTAACCTGAAGTTTTCACCTTAGTTCTTCATTTGGTTTCGTCAACCTGACCCTGGTCAATTGTGTTAAGTTATGGGCCAAGTTTGGTCTGGACTAACAGGCTTATTAAAAGTTTAAAAATTAGCCAATGCTATTCAAATTTTAGAAAAGTATCTTAATGTGGATTTTTCAGCAACCAAACACCACTCAGGATGAACGTTCAATGTCAAAAACCAATGAATTAAAATGACCATAAGAGAGAAACCATCCATTGACGATTAACTTACAGAAATAACCCAATTAAGGTACTTAGTAAACTTGAGAACAAATAGCAGGAATTGAACACTCAGTTCATGAATAAAATCAAGAAACTAAAGGCTAATATCAGCAATTAAAGGTTCAGCAAAAACAGATTAGCCTAATATATGCAAGTACTGATGAAAAAAGATACTCAGTAGCATAAGTATGATCCAAATGTTAAACATCTACCAAAACTAATCGGGGTATCAGGGAATGAAACAAACGAAAATTAGGATATGAAGATCAAGAAACCATAAAGGTCACATTACTGAAGAGCGAAAAAGCTAGGATCACAGGCCATGTAAAATTTCAGAATCAGGAGGTTAATATCAGCATGATATTTGTAAAAATACTCTTAATTAACAATTATTTTGACAAAAACATGAACTTAAATCCTAAATGATTTTTAAACATGCATTAATGAAAACAAACTAGCACACACAATTAAATTCTAAAATTAAATCTTAAACAAATATTAAAAGGAAAATCCTAAACCTGAGAGTCCTATAGGAGTCGTCTTAACAGGGCAAAATCACATGCTCACAGCTTTCCCTCTTTGCGCGGGAACAGGAAGAGTTTTCGTTAAAGACAAGTGAGCAAATATGAGCGATTTTCGTCCGACTGAATACTCCGTATGAAGCATTTTGAAGACTTTCTGACTGAACCTTGCTTCAAAGGTTGCCTACATATCCTTGGCGATAATGAAATCAGGTCAGTGTAGTTCTGAATGTTTTGGTAGCTGGGACTACCGGGAGGCTGTGATTTCACTGCTGTTGCTACTGTTTCTGCTTGCTGAGCTCCTTATTACACCAAAGGAAAATCAAAAGCTGAGCTAGCTAAGCCTATCAACTACAAGTTACAAGATTCCTATCTATGAGTCTCTTGAAGCTTGATCTTGAGTCTTGGCTAGCTTTTATAGCAGACTCTGATCTGAATCTTGATGCTCATTATCTACAACCGCTGGTTTATTCTTCATTTTTTGAGGCAGGACATGCAGAGCTTGTGACTTCAATAAGATTTTGAGCAGTCTATACCTCTGTCCACTTCATCATTTTGAACCTTCTTCTTTTGTCTTTTTCTTATTTTCTTCTGTTCTGAATTGAGATTCATGCTTCCGATCATCTCGAATCTTATGTCTTAGGATAAAGCCTGCTCGGACACCAACACAAACAAACGAACAAAATTTTCTTCCCCAGTTTTCACTGGAAAATTTTGTGAGTTATTTGCAACACACATCTAAGCTATTCTTTATTGAAAACAATAAAAATCGGGATTGTGTATCCCTTGGAAAGATCGATAGGTTATGCTGGGAAGGAGAAAAGGTTCTTGCTAGGGATAAGAGAAGGATCCGCGGGTTATGCAGGGTTAGAAATGAAAAACGTCCCTGCCGGGAGTAAAAAAGGATCCACGGGTTATGTCGGGATGAATGAAAAATCCTAGGTTATGCTAGGGAGATCCACGAGTTGTGTCGGGATGAGTGAAAAGTCCTAGGTTATGCTAGGGAGACCCACGGGTTATGCCGGGACTAATGAAAAATCCTAGGTTATGCTAGGGAGATCCACGAGTTATGCCGGGATGAATGAAAAATCCTAGGTAATGCTAGGGAGATCCACGGGTTATGCCGGGATGAATGAAGATTCCTAGGTTATGCTAGGGAAAATCCACGGGTTATGCCGGGATGAATGAAAATTCCTAAGTTATGCTAGGGAGATCCAGGGGTTATGCCGGGATGAACGAAAAATCTTAGGTTATGCTAGGGAAAATCCACGGGTTATGTCGGGATGAATAAAAAATCCTAGGTTATGCCAGGGAAAATCTACAGGTTATGCCGGGAAGAATGAAAAATCCTAGGTTATGCCAGGGAAAATCCACAGGTTATGCCGGGATGAATGAAAAATCCTAGGTTATGCTAGGAGATCCATAGGTTATGCCGGGATGAATGAAAAATCCTAGATTATGCTAGGGAGAATCCACGGGTTATGCCGAGATGAATGAAAAATCCTAGGTTATGCTAGGGAATATCCACGGGTTATGCCGGGATGAATGGAAAATCCTAGGTTATGTTAAGGAGATCCACGGGTTATGCCGGGATGAATGAAAAATCCTAGGTTTATGCTAGGGAGATCCACGGGTAGGTTATGCTAAAGAAAATCCACGGGTTATGCCGGGATGAATGAAAAATCCTAAGTTATGCCAGGGATAATCCACGGGTTATGCCGGGATGAATGAAAATCCTAGGTTATGCTAGGGAGATCACAGGTTATACCGGGATGAATGAAAAATCCTAGGTTATGCTAGGGAGAATCCACGGGTTATGCCGGGATGAATGAAAAATCCTAGGTTATGCTAGGGAAAATCCATGGGTTATGCCGGGATGAATCAAAAATCCTAGGTTATGCTAGGGAGACCCACGGGTTATGCCGGGATGAATGAAAAATCCTAGGTTATGCTAGGGAGATCCACGGGTTATGCCGGGATGAATGAAAAATCCTAGGTTATGCTAGGGAGATCCAGGAGTTGCACAAGGGGAAGCTAAGTATTGGAATCCCGTGCTATCATGCTTACGTACGAGTTTGCAGGAACATGAAAAGAAAACTTCCCTTTTGTTAAAAACGCAACACCATTTTTGGTCTTTGTGCCAATCCTTTGGTTGCTTTTGCCCCATGTTCCTTCCGCTTTTCTAGGTTGCACCTGCGTCTATTTCAGTTTAGAAACAAAACAAACTGTTAGTTTGAACAGTGATTGGTTTTGCGGCCTTGTCACGCTTGATTTCAACTTCCTTTGTGTTCAAAAGCAAACCCTTGACTTTCAATTCTTGCTTTGTTGATTGGACATGGGGTCCTCCTTTTGGGTTGGTTTTTGTTTCCCAAGCCTTGTGTTGTGAGTTTTGTCCCGACTTTGATTTTGGGCTTGCTTTTGGGACATCCTGTTTGGGCTTAAAACCCTCCGATTTTGCTTCGCCTTCATGGATCTTTGATTTTGAATTTCCTTTATTTTATTTCTCCGCTTTTGAGGCATTAACCGTCATGATCAACCGGGATTGGCTAAGCGTGTTTGACGATGTCGGGCATTCCCTTGGTTCTTGCCAGGAGAAACCTGCGAGGCGGCCCTGCTACCTTTCTTAAGGAATGGTCAGGACATCAAAATTAAAGTGGAAAGGAGTGAAGCATGAATTTAGAGAGGTATGTTCTTTTGAGGGAAAAGAGGGAACTTATCTGGAAATATAAGTCGGCTTTAAATGGCAACGACATGATTCTTGGACTGGATACCCGGCCTAATCGATTTCTGCTTTCTGACTTCAACTCTTCCAAAACCAAAGAAACTTATTCAGACCTGGGCTGCAATATTTCCTCTTTTCGGCCGACGGCGCCCTTTTTCGGGTTTTCGCCAAATCGGCATCTGTCATCTCTCTTCTCCCATCGCTCGATAGCGCTCTTTGCGAGTTTTTGCTAAACGGACTATCTCATTTTATTTTTCTCTACTTGCCGTCGCCTTATGGTTCCCAGAGGTTTTCACCGATAAGACTCTCTCATTTTATTTCTCTCAAAAATTTGATCGGTGCCGAATTCCAACAACGGTATTTTTTTACATCCTCGGGAATCTATAACTTTATAATCATTCGGACGGATTTGTAACCGAACAAATACCTTTCTGCCCCTGTCTTGATTTTTGTGGGTAAATAGGGTTTTTATTTTGATATGACTGAACCTCAAGGACATGCTGCCTACGTATCATTTCGTAATTAAGTCAGACGTAGTTCGGGAAAGGTTTTCCTAAACTAATTTGTTTGTTTTCTTTTTTTCTTTTCATTTTTCTCTTTTTTTTGTTGAACATCGTTTCCGAGTTACAAAGGAGGTGATGGTAGTGGGAAAGCAAAGCCTTCGTCATTTCTATCCACCGGGGTCATTACTGTGAGGGTTCAAACATAATACCTTTTTACTGCATCTGCATTTACTGCTGTCTCGGGCTCGTCTCCTTCAACATCGCCAGGTACAATGCTCTTCTAGGCAATATCATTCTGATAATGTACGGGCCTTTCCAGTTTGGAGCGAATTTTCCTTTGGCTTCTTGATGATGAGGCAGTATCCTTCTTAATACCAGCTGCACGACTTCGAAATTCCTGGGGCGCACTTTCTTGTGGTAAGCACGGGCCATTCTTTTTTGGTACAACTGCCTGTGGCATACCACAACCATTTTATTTTCATCGATTAACTGCTCCAAACGGGTTTTGACCCATTCGTTATCTTCAATTTCTGCTTCGACAATCACTCGGAGCGAAGGGGTTTCCACCTCGGCGGGTATGATAGCCTCAGTCCCATAGACCAGCAAATAGGGGGTTGCTCCTAGTGATGTACGTACTGTGGTACGATATCCCATCAGTGCGAAAGGCAGTTTTCATGCCATTGCCTCGAGCTTTGAATCATTTTCCTCAGGATCTTCTTGATGTTCTTGTTGGCCTCTTTGACTGCACCATTAGCTTTGGGCTTGTAGGGAGTGGAGTTTCTATGTGTTATCTTGAATTGTTCACATATCTCACCCATCAGCCGACTGTTCAGATTGGCTGCATTGTCTGTAATGATAGTGCAGGAATCCCAAAGCGACAGCTTTCTTGGTAACAGACTTAAGGGTGATGGCCTTAACCCATTTTGTGAAGTAATCAATGGTGACGAATATGAATCTGTGCACGTTTGAGGCTTTTGGCTCAATCGGCCCGATGACATCCATGCCCCATGAGGCAAATGGTTAGGGTGCTGAGATAGGATGCAATTCATTTGGTGGTGCATGAATTAAATCACTGTGCACCTGCCATTGATGACATTTTTGGACGAAGCTATAGCAGTCTTTCTCCATGGTCATCCAGTAATAGTCAGCTCGGAGTATTTTCTTTGCTACTACATAGCCATTCATATGGGGCCCATACACGCCCGCATGTACTTCGTGCATAATTCTCCCGGCTTCCTCGGCATCCACACATCTCAACAAATTAAGATCTGGAGTCGGATGGTTTTCTTTTGTTCTCCGGTGGCTTGCTTAGGGTACTCCTGCGTTTTCAGGAATCTCAAGATGTCATAATACCAAGGCCGTGTGCTGGGCTTTGCTTCGGTCGCATTACAATACCCATGCCTTTCTTTGATTTGGATTTGTAAAGGATTAACATAGGCGTTCCCAGGGTATGGTAACATAGAGGCCAAGGTTGCAAGTGCATGCTAACTCATTGTGGCAACGGGGAATGTACCTGAACTGTACCGACCTGAACCGTTTGCTGAGGTCCTCCACATGCTGTCTGTATGGGAGGAACTTAATGTCCCTTGTCTCCCATTGTCCTTGAGCTTGTCGTATGATCAGATCTGAATCTCCCATGATTAGCAATTCTTTGACATCTTGATTAATGACCATGTTCATGCCTATGATGCAAGCCTTATATTCAGCTGTATTATTGGTGCAGAAGAAACAGAGCCTGGCTGTGGCTGGATAATGCTGGCATGTGGGTGAGATTAAAATTGCCCAATCCCTACGCTTTTTGCGTTTACTGCTCCATCGAAGAACATTTTTCATACATGGGTGTCTTCAGCTGCTACGTCCAACGAATTCACTTCTTCATCAGGGAAGTAGGTGTTTAAAGGTTGATATTCGTCATCAACGGGGTTCTCCGCCAGATGATCTACCAATGCTTGAGCTTTCATTGCAGTGCGAGTGACATAAACTATGTCGAACTCGGTGAGTAAGATTTTCCATTTGGGCAGTCGTCCGGTGGGCATTGGTATTTGGAATATCTACCTTAGTGGATCTAGCCTGGTTATGAGGTATTTGGCATGAGCTTGCAGATAATGCCTTAATTTATGAGCTACCCACGTCAAGGCACAACAAGGTCTCTCTAACAACATGTACTTGGCCTCGTAACTGGTAAACGTTTTGCTCAGATAATAAATGGCATGTTCTTTCTTTCCCGTGGCATCATGCTGCCCGAGAATACAACCGAAAGAACCTTCCAAGACTGTTAGGTAGAGAAATAATAGCCTTCCTGGTTCTGGCGGAACTAAAACTAGTGGATTGGACAAGTATTGTTTGATTCTTTCAAAAGCTTCCTGGCACTCAACTGTCCACTTAACTGCCTCATCCTTCTTTTGTAGCTTGAATATAGGCTCACATGTTGAAGTCAACTAGGCGATGAATTGGCTGATGTAATTAGATCTT
This sequence comes from Nicotiana benthamiana, assembly GCA_034376525.1. Lineage (NCBI taxonomy): Eukaryota > Viridiplantae > Streptophyta > Magnoliopsida > Solanales > Solanaceae > Nicotiana > Nicotiana benthamiana. The sequence goes on along the minus strand of CM067332.1, from coordinate 36,412,191 downwards.
CCCAATAGACTCATTACATCCTTTTTAGTCCTTGGCAGAGGCAGCTCTCGAATGGATATTATCTTGGTAGGATCCAATTCGATGCCTCTTCGGCTGACGATGAACCCCAGAAGTTTGCGCGACGGGACCCCAAATGCGCACTTTGCTGGATTTAATTTCAAATAATATTTGTGGAGCCTTTTGAAGAACATCCTCAGGTCCTTTACATGATCGCCTTGAGTATTAGATTTGATAATCACGTCATCCACAAACACCTCTATTTCTCGATGCATCATGTTGTGGAAGATGGTGGCCGTAACCCTCATGTATGTTGCCCCAATGTTTTTCAATCCAAAAGGAATAACTCTGTAACAATAGGTCCCCCAAGGTGTGGTAAAAACGGTTTTCTCAGAATCTTCCTCATCCATCAACACTTGGTGATACCCTGTGTAGCAGTCTACTAAAGATTGAATCTCATGCTTGGCACAATTATCGACAAGGATGTGGATGGTTATCCTTGGGACTCGCCTTGTTCGAATCTCTGTAATCCACAGACACTCGAGTTTTTCCTTCCTTCTTCGGCACCGGGACCACATTAGCCAGCCATGTGGTGTACCAAACCATCCAGATTACCCCCGCTTCAAGCTATTCTGTAATCTCCTCTTTGATTTTATCGCTAACATCATGCTTGAACTTTCTTTGTTTTTGTTGGACCGGAGGGCATTCAGGGTATGTAGGCAACTTATGGACCACCAAAGCCATACTTAAACCAGGCATGTCATCATAGGACTACGCAAATACATCTTTGAATTCCCACAGGAGTTGAACCAATGAATCTTGTATTTCTTTATTCACGTGGATGCTTATTTTAGTTTCTTTGATTTCATAGAGATTGCCCAAGTTAACCGGTTCAGTATCATTTAAGTTAGGCTTAGGTTTGTTTTAAAAGTGTTCCAACTCTTGGTTGATTTCCCTAAAAGCCTCTTCTTCATCGTATTCCGGTTCTTGGTTCATTATTTCACAGATGGGCAGCAAGCTTGGGTCGTGGCATGAAGTCCGCGGGCATGTTGTTTATTTAAGACGCATTATTGGGACTGAAAGAAAAGATAAAAAATAAAAGAAAGACAAAAATCATAGAAAGACAAAAAGGTGAGAATGACAAAATATTGATTTTATTCCTTTGAACTTGCAAGATAACAGGGTTTACAATTGAGATTTTTAAAGAGCAAAGTGCTAAAGAAAACAAGCAACCGAGCTACACCCTAAAATAGCTCGTAATGTAGGAAGAGGTAGCAAGGCGGGTCTACCGGGCCTCCCGCCTGACTGGAAAAGGTGTACCTTTCTAGTTTTGAAGTTTGGCATCTGGACCCATATAGAGTACTTCAGTGACGCTTGAACCTTCTCCTGGTTGGACCATGTTGACCTCGTACAACAACTCCCTCATAGCTCCATGGACTTCATCAATTTCTTCTGTCGTGAAGGTTTTCTCTTCCTCCTTCTCATTGTACTTTGGTTTTACGAAGGTTTTGTACAAGTGGGGTAGGGGTCGTGGTAAGTCCCATCCCTGGCGCTTTCTGCGATTGGCCCAGGTGATATCTTCTGAGGTTGGACGAAAGCCCAGTCCAAAGAACCTTTCTGTGGCAGGCAAGGCGACCGACTCGGTTATGCCTTGTAGGGAGCTTCCGAGTCACTTTCCTGGCTTGAAGCCTTGGTGTGTCATTTCCCTCGCGACCATAATTTAAGCTTTTGACAGGAAAGGCTGGGGATCAGCTTGCCCTCTTCATGTTGATCGGCTACTAGGACTTCAAAAGCCTGATATACTATGTGTTCACTCCCTTCTCTGGCTTCTAGATATGGGACATAGGGGTCCAGGTAAATCCATTGTTCGTCCTCTCCGTGAACTACAATCTCCTAGTTTTCATATTCAAATTTCAGCATTTGGTGCAGGGTAGAAGGCACTGCCCCTGCCGCATGAATCCACAGCCTTCCTGGGAGGTAGTTATAGGAGGTGTCCATGTCCAACACCTGAAATGTTACTTCGAAGTCGACTGGACCAATAGTGAGCACCAAATCAATTTCACATATGGTGTCCCTTCTGATTCCATTGAAGGCTCGGACACATATGTTGTTAGGACGGATCCTCTCTGTCCCAATCTCCATTCTCTGCAAGGTAAACAGTGGGCATATGTCTACTCCGGAACCTCCGTCGACCATTACGCTTTTGGCATAATACCCCTCACACTTGACAGTGAGGTGCAAAGCCTTGTTGTGAGCAGCTCCCTTCGGAGGTAAGTCATTCTTACTGAACGATACCTAGTTAATAGAAAAAAATCTCTCCGCCATTTTCTCTAGTTGCTCTACAGAGGTCTCAACTGGTACATAAGCTTCATTTATTGTTTTGGCCAACACCTACTGATGCTCGGGAGATTATCAAGAGTGCCAATAAAGAAATCTGCTCAGGGGATTTTTGGAGCTGGTTTATCACTTCGTACTCTGGCATTTTCATTTTCTCTAAGAAGGCTTCTACCTCTTCAGCATTCAATGGCCTCTTAGGCGGAAATCGTCGTTTGGTAACGGCGTTCACCTCTTCAATACTGAGTATTTCATTGTGGGACAACCTTTTTGGGCTTCTCCTAGGACTTCTTTGCCCTTGTATGTACTAATGGTTTCCTGATAATTCCAAGGGACGGCTGAAGGGTTGGTCATCGGCTTCTGCAGCGCGCGACCGATATCCACGGGCTCATTCAGCACCGGTGGTTTAATCAATCCCCGTACCACATAGGCCTTATTGGGAATATACATGGTTTTATTCAGCTCGAACCTTTTTTGAGGGGCTCAGAGTGAGTTTTTTTCTTTACGTCCTCGTGGGATGAGAGTATTGTTTCCTTGGTGGGGTCATCCCAACTTTGACTTCAGCCTTCTTTAACTGCTTCTAGGCATTTGGTTTCATTCATTTTCTTTTCTTCAAGCTTTTTTGGGGTGAATTTTGGTTTTCTGTCTGCCTCAGTGATGGCTATGATGGCTTTCAGAGCAGGATAAAATTCTTTGTCCTCGCAGATCATTCCGATGACCGGCCCATTGTTGTAAGCCGGTAACGGGTTATCAGTTACATTTGGGATCTCTTCATCCCTTAGTACTATTTTCTTTTGGTCTATCAAATCCTCTACTGCTCGTTTTAAGGTCCAGCAATTTTCAGTATCATGTCCCTCTGCCCCAGAGTGGTAAGCACAACGTATGCCCCTTTGATAAGAAGGTGATTCAGCATTTTGTCTGTTTGGGGGCACATGCTGGAGGAGACCCATGTGGACTAACTTTGGGAACATGATGGCGTAGGATTCTCCTATGGGAGTGAAGTTCTGTCTCCTGGGTGGCTCCCTGGGACGATAATTGTTCTGTGGAGGGCGGGGATTGTAGTTATTCTGAGGAGGCTGATTTCTTGGGGCTTGATTTCTATTGTTCTGCTGTTGAGGTCGAGCAAAGGGCTGAGCGTTCATACATAAGGTTGAGGGACATAGTGCATGTCTTGGTGAGGATAGTAATGTTGAGGTGCTCTTTCAGAGAATGCATGCCTGTGAGCATGATGTTTCCTTATCCCTTAGGCTGCCATGGATGCATCCTCTTTCTTCTTGTTTCTTGGGAGTCCTCCCGTCCCTCCTTGTATGGTCTGGGAAGTGGCTCTTATGGCGGATTGACTCAGAATCCTCCCTGTTTTGAGGTCATTCTCTACCATGTCCCCAATCTTGATTGACTTTACAAAAGGTTTACCCATGGCCGATTATATTTTGAAAATAGTCTGCCTCTGCCGCTTGCAGAAAGACGGTGACCATCTCCATTTCATCCATCAGAGGCTTTACTCTCGATGCTTGTTCGCGCCATTTAATGTCATATTCTCTGAAGCTTTCAGCATGTTTAGTTTTCAAGTTGGCTAGGGAATTCCTATCCAGGCGATGTCGATGCTGTACTGGAATTGCCTTATAATGTCCCTGGCAAGGTCATCCCAGATGTGCCATTGGGTAATGTCCTGGTCAATGTACCATTCGGATGCAATACCCACTAAGATCTCCCCAAAGTACGCCATTAAGAGTTCTTCCTTCCTGCCGGCTCCACGTAGTTGATTGCAATACTTTTTCAAATGGGCGATGGCGTCGCCGTGGCCATCGTATTTCTCGAATTTTGGTGTTTTAAACCCAAAGGAAGATGTATGTGTGGGATCATGCATAGGTCTGAGTAAGATACACTTTTCTGTCCACTTAGACCTTGCATGTTCTTCAGGCTTTGTTCAAGACTCTTCATTCTCCTTGTGATTTCATCTTGCTCGGGCGTTTTGGAGGTTTTGTCTTGCACAGGGGTATGTTCATATGCTGCATGAGGGTAGTTGTAGGTGCAGTACGAGGGAGGTTCCGTTTGGTAGTTAGGAGTTTGGAACGTAAAAGGTGTGGGTCAAAAATGGGCCTTGGTATCGCAGGCTGTGTAGTGGCTGCGCACGGAGGGGCCTTATAGATGTTGGGAACTGGCCCGGATGTAAACATTGGAGGGCGGGTTTCAGAAGTCGCCACAACAAAATTGGTTGATATGGTGGGCAGCCCTGGGTGAATGTTTGGGTGGATGATAGGGATGGTGGAGGTACCCCCTAACCTTGGAAAAAGCTCGGGAAATCCGGGGATAACGCTTGGAGGTTCCTTCCCATTTGTCCAGGCATCCCACATCTCCATCACTCGGAGCCGCAGGATTCTGTTCTCTTCAGCCGGTGCAGATTCAAAGGCTGGTACTCCTGTAATTGGGTTGTCTTCTGGAATAGGGACGGCTGGTAGAGTCATTTCGGTCGACATCTCTGTGCTTCCCTTGACCTAGTAAAGTATCCGTGTGAAGCCAACTTACCTCAAACCAATCACTGTTCTTAAAACACCTGAACTGGACACTAGAATTCAGTAGTTAGTTCGGGGCGGATAACAAACAGGAAATCACACGTTGGGCATGATGCACCTATGCAGATAGTAGATTTCTATATGCTTGCCATGGTCGCATGTGTAATCCCGACATTTATTCAAATTTTCCTTTTGTTTCTTACTTCTTATTCCCCTTCTTTTTTTTTCTTTTAAGGAATACGGTCGGATCCTAGAGATTGCCTACGTATCATGACTTCGCATGAATCAGACCGAGCGTAGTTCATAAGAAAATATTATGTACACAACAAAATGTTTTTTGTAATTTGCAATCTTTATAAAGACATAAACTTTTATTGCATACGCTAGCGAGATGAAAGGCAAATACCAAACTGGGACTTAATAATCTTACAGACTTGAAAGGTAAGTAACAAAACATACAGCCTGACTTATTCTCTTTTTTTAAGAAAGATACAAGTTTATGAATACACTAAAACTTCAAATGCTTTTGGAGCTTGCGGGGCATCGTCCGACCTTGCCGTAGGTTTGCGCGCTAAACTTCCCTAAAGATAGTGGAGATCTTCCATCACTTAACGGACAAATATCATAGCAGCGGCAAAAAACATAGATTTTGTCATGTCCTCACAGTGATTGCACTTCGTGATAATATATTCTGCAATTGCCCACACCGTTTCCCTGATAACATCTTTTTCTTGTAGTAGCCGCCCTATTTGCTCATCCCGTGCTTCTAAAGTTTGTTCAACTACTTGATTCAGCTTTTGGAACTGCCATAAATCTCTTTCCAATCCCGCTATTACCGCATAGCAATGCTCCCTCTCGGCTTTGATATCCCTGGCTTGTTTGGCCATTTTTTTTCCAGCTATGACAACCCTCTGTTTTAAACCAACATTTTCATTGCCACTTCCTTCTTTTAACTGCTCCGTATGTGGGCTCTTTCTTCTGCACTTTTAATTAATTGTTTCCGAGCTCTAGACAGTTCACCCTCCGCCTTATTAAGATCGAAACCGTATTCAGTTACTTTTCGTCGCAAATTCTCTATGAGCTTTTCATCTTTTATACTTCTCGGAGGATTTTCTGCGGCTGCCTTCATTTTCTGGATCTAGGCTCGTAGGGCTTCATTTTCTTTAATCACTACTTTTTTTCTCCCTCGCTGGCTGCGGCTTGCAAATTGTATTCAAATTGCGATTCTTGAATTTTCTTTTCCAGCCTTCCTATAGTAGCACAGTATTCATTTTCTTTTGCTAACCAATCCCACTGCTATGACATTTCGCCGCTGCGAGGTGAGGCCTTTTGGGTGGTCTCTCAAGCTCAACTTCTCTCCTGTATCAGACGAGGTATCCCGGTGACACTTCACCTCTGGCAGTATCCTATGCACAAGTGTCAGTGGTTAGATATTAGCATTCATTCCAGATTTTGCGAACCATTACTTCGAGGAACTGACTACCAGGCCCAATTTCGACTACGCGGATGCTGAGATCTTTCTCTTTTGGCACTATTTGGCATCTTCCAAGTTGTCTCAAGACCCGAACCGGGGTGTAAGGCTGGATGCTCCTAAGGCCCATCAAGAGAAAATGTGGTTTTGTTGCGGGCATATACACAACTTCGTCCACAGAGAGCCAACCGAATGTCCATCCTATTTGATCCGCAGTGATGACTCGGAGATACGACACCCATTATGCGACACCTTCTGGTAATTTAAACCCCTCGACCCTGTTGCCAAATTCTTCTATGCAGTTTTTGGTTAGCGACCCTTAACTCACGATCCGAGGATGATGAAATATATTCTCAATCATCCATATTTGCAGAAACAAATTACAACCCTCGAAGAAATCTCCCCTAGCTTTGCAAACAGTGAGAGCACGTAAGATGTCGGACAAGATCATTGGAGCGAGAGTACTCTTAGCTTGGGTCATCAAAGTGCTAATGACTCCCGCTATTCGTATGTCGATGTTCCTGCCCTTTCGCAGGAATACTAAAAGACCCATGAAAGACACCATGAACGCGAAACATCAATGCTCCTCCCACTTGAATCGATTACCCTTGCTACAAATAAGGTTTTCAGGGTTTTTGAATCCTCCGATGTGGCCATACCTATTATATATATATTGCAGGGTGCAAAATCCAGCCGATAAGTCAGGGTTGTGAATCTTTCTACTAATTTTTAAAGAATCCAGAAATTTGTGCACAGCGAGGGCTCTGGGTGCTATCAAGTATTGATGTCTCAAAAGGATCGTATGGGTCCCGATATATCCGTTCATTTCCTCTAAAGTCGGGGTTAGCTCAAAGTCCATGAAGTGAAAGACATTGTGGGCCGGGTCCCAGAAAGTGAGTAAGGCCTTTATGATGTCTCCCCTGGGGTTAATTTTTAACAACCCCGTGAGGCCTCCCAGATGTGCATAGACCATTTTCTGTCCTGCTTCCCCGAGTTCATTCCACCATAGTTGTAACTCCAAGGGAATTCTGTTCATTATCTGCTCATTCTGCACATTTATTAGGACAAATTAGTATTCTCAAAACATTAAAATTGACATTTATGAAATTTATTTTAAAAACTAGGTCCGGCTTTGCGAATACTGCCTTTCGACACTTCGGCGAGAAGGTTTTTTTGGGTTGTTCTTGCTTACCAGTCAGAAAATAATTCGGAGGTGGCCATTTGCGCAAGATCAGCCTTCCGGCATCCCTTGTAGCAACGTTCAGCTATTATCGGCAATCATGGCACCATCCGACTTATTTCAAAATAAGGGAATAATACTCGGGCATTTTTGACATTTCGAAAAAGGGGTTGGACCTGGCCAAAATTAATCAAAACTCGCAGATATTATTGAAGAACTCCAAAATTTTGTGTCTTTTCTTTTTGTTGTTTTTGTAGTTTCTTTTTTTTTTTTGGAAAAATCCGGCAGCATTTTGGCGCTATTTGAGCATTGGTTTTACAAGTGATCACCCTAGCACTGCTATTTTCCTCAATTTATTCTCTTTCTTTACATGCCGGTCAACATGCGAATCCAAGGCAAATAAATGCACAAGTAGCATGCAAAAATGCATCAGGATAGTCTTTTATTTCAGGGCACCTGTCTTAGACAGACCCAACCCCTGTGTTGAGTCCCCTAAGTCAAAACGCATGATGCAGATAAACGTTCCTACTAGGGATATGACATGAGGTTTTGTTATACTAAGTTGAGAACCTCGATATAGGGTCTAGACTATGCACCCGATTGGACAACTCGAGTCGAGGAGGGGGTTACGTACCGGGGACCCACAAGATCGTCCGGCTTTGTAACTTTTCCAGCCTCTTTTCTTATTTCAGGGTAAGACACTAACAGAATAGGGAGTCTCAACCAGTAAGCACATACCCGGAGGTGAGAAGTGAAGGGTTTCATAGCAGTTTATATGTACAGTTCAGATAATATCAAAGCGGTAAAACATGTGGCATTTAGCACAGAACATGTAATCAAATCAGGAGAAGCAACATATAACAATTAGTATAAGCTCGAATTCTTGAACCTGAACAAGAGATTTTGGGTTCTATTCCCCAGCAGAGTCGCCAGAGATATCACACCTCCCTTTTGACTTACATGTGGCGAACCCGAAGGATGACACGTGTATAGGAGTTTTTCCAATTAAAGTGACATTATTCAAAATGGGATTAATTATTTATATCAAGAGTCGCCACTTGGGATAGATTTGGCTTTTGGTATCCCAAGTCACCGGTTTGTTTAAAATCCCAAATTGGGGAAATCTTTCGACTGCCCAAATGGAGTCTGCGAACCAGAAATTCTTGAGTAACGAATTCTGTTGACCTGAGGGAAGGTGTTAGGCACTCTTGGATCCCGTGGTTCTTGCGCGGTCACTTAAACTTATTATAAATGGTTGGAAATATGTTTTACTATACCTGTTTAAGCCTATAATGCAATTTTAAGTTATTAAGCGCTTTTAATATATTTTTTTAGGAAAATTTGCAATGATATAAAATCACATCACGAGTCACGTCACATAAATGCGCAAGCAATTTTAGACATATTTTAATTCCATTGAGAGTGGGATTTGGGTCACATAAATACGCACCCGAGTTTAAGGAGGTATTTTATTAACAAACTCGCGCCTATTGCAACTACGTCTTTACAATTCATGAAAGGACGTAAAATTCGCTAGACGGCACTTCCAATTTTCTAAATATTTTATCAATTTATGGAGCCTCGAGGTGTTTTGATTAGATGAACGCGGATCACTTTGTTTTATAAGGACATCCTAAAGCATATTAAATTCTCTATCATTGCTTGTGTCTAAAAGTCCTAATTATTTATACATGGGTAACATATTTTGAGAAAATTAATACTTGCATTTTAGCCTCATTCATGGCTGATTTATTCAACCTACACCATTGCAAATATTGCAATCAAAAAGAAGACATTCCTAAAGTTTATCTACCACCAACTATGGAAAAAGAAAAAGAAGAAGAAGACAAGCAAATTGAAGACAAGCAAATTGAAGACTAAAGCAACTTTCGTAGAAGTCTTGCTAACAAATTCCAAGACAAATGTAGTATTTGGGCTAGCATTTTTCAATGATTTGTCTTTTAGTTTTGTTTTTTAGTCTTGATTAATAATTTTGTTTTCTAGTCTTGATTAATCGAGATAAGAAATATTACCCCCTGCTCTTTCTCTCTCTCTCCCCCCTTCTGTTTCTCTCTCTTCGAAACCTTCTCAGGCAAACACCACCAGCACCACCACCACCCTCTGGCGAGTCGCCGGAACCACCAGGTAACCATCAGGTAAGTACCCCCCTCTCCCCCCCTTCTCTCCCCTTACCCCACTGCCCGGAACACTGTTCCGACAATGTTTCTCCATCACAAAGGATCTCCCTGTGTCACCTCTCACACCATCGTGACACTCAGTGTCAGGCGGCTCATATCCGGCACTTTTTCCGTCAGCTACTTTTTGACAGTTTTTCCCCCCCTTAATCCCGACCAACTTGGTACCCTCGGAATATTCCCCTGGTCACTTTCATTTTCTGTTGTTCACTTAGCCTCCTCATCTCCTTCTCTCACTGCTAATTCAAGGCAGATATTGCCGCTGTTTAGAGGTCCAGAATTCTTGCTTTTCGCTGGAAATTTTACCGGCAACCCCTGCTCTTTCCCTCTATTCTATCCTCTGCTTTTTGTGGGGGTGTTCTGTTTTCTTGGACAGGTGCCGATTCTACCGGCGTGGATTCCTAGCAAGTCACAGTATTCCCGGTGACTCCCGTACAGACCTGCGGCGGGACGCAATTGAACTACACGCTTGGCCAAGCTTCAGGAAATCTTGGGCGCATCAAAGCATACTTCCAGTTTTTTCCACCGGGAATTGGTACCTCCCGCACTCTTATTTTTTTGTGCACCTTTTTACGTGTTTTAACCAAGCATATCTCGAGTGGTCTATTCTGTTGATATCTAGTTTGCGCCTTTTGTGTTTTCGCTGTAGGGCGTGTGTGTGTCACTGTACCCATTGTCGGTTGGAGAGATAGTGGCCGCGGCGGGGAATGTTAGCGTAGGTCATGTCCTCGGGGGGTGGGGGTGGTAACGGGAGTTAGTAGGGGAGCAGGGGGTGGTCCTACGGGTAGGGCGGGAAGCAAGGGTGGGAAGAGGGTAGCGGACGCCTTTGGATTAAGGTTTGGGTCATGGAACATAGGCACGCTGACGGGTAAATTCTTGGAGTTGGTGAAGGTTCTTCAGAAGAGGAGGGTCAACATAGCGTGTGTCTAGGAGACTAGGTGGAAAGGGACGAAGGCGAAGTATGTGGATGGGTTTAAGCTGTGGTATTCTGGGGTCGCAAGTGGTAAGAATGGAGTGGGCATCTTGGTAGATAGGGACTTAAGGGAGTCCGTGGTCGAGGTTAGGCGAGTGAATGATAGGTTAATGTCTATTAAGCTGGTTATTGGGGGTTGCATTCTTAACGTCATCAGTGCTTACGCGCCGCAAGCGGGTCTAGACGAGGAGGCCAAGAGGCGCTTTTGGGAAGACCTGGATGATTTGGTGAGTAGTATTCCCCAATCTGAGAAGTTACTTATTGGAGGGGACTTTAATGGCCATATTGGGGCTGATGCTGGTGGCTACGATGAGGTGCACAGTGGCTTCGGCTTTGGGGTTAGGAACGGAGGGGGCACTACGCTGCTTGATTTCGCCAGGGCTTCCGAGCTTCTGATTGCGAACTCGCCATTTCAAAATAGGGAGGAGCATTTGGTCACCTTCAAGAGCTCGGTGGCGAGGACTCAGATTGATTTCATCCTCACCAGAAGGAGCGATAGAGGTTTGTGCAAGGACTGCAAGGTTATCCCAGGAGAGTCTCTCACAACTCTTCATAGACTCCTAGTGATGGATGTCGGTCTCTGGGTGAAGAGGAAGAAGAGGGGAATTCGGGGAAAATCGCGGATTAGATGGGGTGCCTTGACTAAGGAGAAAGCACAGGAGATGGAAAGAAGGCTAGTTGAGGGCGGAGCTTGGAGAAGTTCTGGGGAAGCGGACGCTATGTGGTCAGCGACGACGAACTTGGTTAGGGAGGTAGCAAGGGACGTGCTCGGGGTAGTCAAGGGCTATTCAGGCAGGCACCAGGGCGATTGGTGGTGGAACGATGTAGTCAAGGAAAAAGTAGAGGTGAAGAAGGCAGCGTTCACTAGGTTGGCAGGGAGTTCTAGCGAGGAGGAACGGAGGGCGAACAGGGCGATCTACAAGGAGGTGAGAAAAAAAGCGAAGATGGCAGTCTCGGAAGCTAAAAACGCGGCATTCGGCCTGATGTATGAGGAACTAGGGGAGAAAGGCGGGGATAAGAAGTTATTCCGGTTAGCTAAAGCAAGGGAAAGGAAGGCACGCGATCTAGATCAAGTTAGGTGTATCAAGGACGAGGATGGTAGAGTCCTGATGGGGGGAGCTCAAATCAAACAGAGATGGCAGGCATACTTTCGGGACCTTCTTAACAAGAAGGGGGACCGTATCATAGAGTTAGGGGAGTTGGGGCATTCAGAGCGGCATAGAGACCTTGGGTACTGCAGGCGCATTAGGGTGGAAGAGGTCATGGGGGCTTTGCGTAGGATGAGTAGGGGTCGAGCGACCGGGCCGGACGAGATCCCGGTGGAGTTCTGGAAGTACATGGGTAAATCTGGAGGGGAGTGGCTCTCTAGGTTGTTTCAATGTTATCTTCAGGACCAAGAGGATGCCGAAGGAGTGGAGGTGGGGTACAGTGGTGCCCTTGTACAAGAACAAAGGGGACATCCAGTGCTGCAACAACTATAGGGGTATCAAATTAATAAGTCACACGATGAAGGTTTGGGAGAGAGTGATCGAGGCGCGAGTGAGGGAGGTGACTTCTATAGCCGGGAACCAGTTCGGTTTCATGCCGGGCCGCTCCACCACAGAGGCTATCCACCTAGTCAGGCGGCTGGCGGAGCAATTCAGGGATAAGAAGAAGGACCTCCACATGTTGCTCATTGACTTGGAGAAGGCGTATGACAAGGTACCAAGGGAGGTGCTATGGAGGTGCTTGGAGGTGAAGAGCGTGCCGGAAGCCTATATCAGAGTAATCAAGGACATGTACGATGGTGCTAAGACTAGGGTTAGGACGGTGGGTGGTGAATCAGACCGTTTTCCTGTGGTCATGGGGTTACATCAAGGATCAGCTCTGAGCCCCCTCCTGTTTGCCTTAGTGTTAGATGCTCTAACCCGACATATCCAAGGGGATGTGCCTTGGTGTATGCTTTTTGCTGATGATATTTTATTGGTTGACGAGATAAGGGTTGGCGTCAGTGAGAGGTTAGAGGTATGGAGACAGAATCTCGAGTCTAAAGGTTTCAAAATAAGCAGATCCAAGACGGAATACCTGGAGTGCAAGTTTGGCGCGGAGCCGAGCGAGGTAGGCAGGGACGTGATGATTGGTTCCCAGGCCATTGCCAAGAGGGACAGTGTCAGATATCTTGGGTCTGTGATTCAGGGGGACGGAGAGATTGACGGGGACGTCACCCATCGTATAGGAGTCGGGTGGGCAAAATGGAGGCTCGCCTCAGGGGTCCTGTGTGACAAGAAAGTTCCACACAAACTTAAGGGGAAATTCTATAGAGCCGTGGTTAGACCTGCTATGCTGTATGGGACGGAGTGCTGGCCATTGAAAAACTCCCATGTTCAAAGAATGAAGGTTGCGGAGATGAGGATGCTTAGGTGGATGTGCGGGCACACCAGACTAGATAGGATTAAGAACGAAGTTATCAGAGAGAAGGTAGGGGTGGCCCCCGTGGATGAGAAGATGCGAGAAGCGAGACTGAGGTGGTTCAGACACGTTCGGAGGAGGGGCCCAGATGCCCCGGTAAGGAGCTGCGAGAGGCTGGAGATTGTTGGCGGTCGGCGAGGTAGAGGGAGGCCTAAGAAGTATTGGGCAGAGGTGATTAGGCAGGACATGATTAGAATGCAAGTTTCCGAGGACATGACCCTTGATAGGAGCGTCTGGAGGTCCAGAATCAGGGTTGTAGGTTAGGGGCTACTAGAGTCCTTCGCACGTCAGTAGGTTTTCTCATAGACGATTTGTGTGTTAGCGTGTGCCCTCCTGTGGCTGTTAGTTATGGTAGTTACTGCACGATTTTATTGCCTGCGATTGTATGTATGTTTCTTATTTTTAGTTAATTATTTTCACTATTTTCTGCGGGAGTCACTAATGCTTTCTGTTTTTGTTTTGTTTTACAGTTGTTTTTCCTTTTGTCCTATGCGCTGAGGGTCGATTGGAAACAGCCTCCCTGCCCTTTCGGGTAGGGGTAAGGCTTGTCTACATATTACCCTCCCCAGACTCCCACCTGGTGGGAATATACTGGGTAGTTGTTGTTGTAGTCTTGATTAATAGTTTTGTTTTTTAGTATTGATTAAAAGTTTTGTTTTTTAGTCTTATAGTATTTCAAGAAGTGTAGTATTTTTAGGATAGATTTTAGTCTTATTAGGAAAAGTTTTTTGTCTTGATTAGGGCAGTATCTATTTTTTGCCTATATATGTAAGACTTTGTAAAGAGAAGGGAGGCATCAGCTCTTCTTACTCTTGTTTCAGGTTTTGGCTAGCCTAGGAATTTACATTGTTTATGCTATGATTGGTATTTATTTGGCTTTCCGACTGGGCCTAGATATATTGGACTAACGAGTCCATTAACAAGTCACAACCATTCTTCCTCCAATTATACCTTAATGATTAACACTATATACATGACTACTATGAAATGTATCAATAATATTTTTACCAGTAAGATGTTGAAGATGACTTTGTACAAATTTGAACCTTAAATTTGAACAAAACAATTTATAATACTCATAAGTCAGAGTATATAAATTTAATTTTTTTTAACCGCAACTATAATTCTGATTAGGATGTACTAAACAAATCCGAATAAACTATTTATAAGTATACTGAAACTTACATGAACTAAAACACTACACCATGTTTTGACGTTTGAATAGTTATCAAGCTAGTACCTTCTGAATCTAATTTTTAGATAAAAGGAATAGACATCTGAACTGGTCTTACAACTAATTAATCTTACTATTGCCTGTACATACTTAAAATAGCAGTCCAAATGTCCCAAATATTACAAGGTAAATAAGTCCCAATGTTTAGTTATTACAAAATAAACCAGTCCAAACGTCTAATTTCTACAAGGTAACTATCTTATCATGAGGTATATTAAAGCTAAAGAAGGGGAAAACAGGGTGAGGGTATGGAAGGAAAATAATAGATACAGATCTTCAAATTCAGAACGGTTAAGGGTCAAATATATCCTTGTACTATTAAAAATAGGTCATATTTATCCTCCGTTTGAATTCTTTATCAAATATGTCCCCACCGTTATACATTAGGGCCATATATATCTCTCAGCCGTTAAAACACTCTCCCATATATTTAAATTACGGTTAAGGGTCAAATATATCCTTATACTATTAAAAATAAGCCATATTTATCCTCCGTTTGAATTTTTTATCAAATATGTCCCCACCGTTATATTTCTATCAAAACACCCTCACATATATTATTAGTAGCACGTGGCATCTTATGATTGGACTAGACGACCCGCCCCACTCCTTTAATTAAACCCGGCCCGACCCAATGAAATTTAGTCTTCTTCTCCGTTCAACCCCTTCAATACTAGGTAGTTATGGCCTATGTTAGCATGTGCCCAATAATACAAAGGCTAAAACTCTATTTTTATATAAAATTATAGCTATATAAATTGGCTCATGAAAATGACCCTCAAAATCGGATAAGACGAAAATGTATGCTAATTGTTGGATATTAGTTACATGCATGAATAAATAAAATGTCCACTCTTGAATGTTGCGCGGTCACTCTTTAACGCCATGAGAGTACTCTTTCTATATTGAAAACATAATTATTATTCTTCTAATGATATCCGGTGAATCTCACTCCCAACCCATGAAGCTGCAGATGGAAGTGTGAAACTATATTTCTGTGTTAGCTTTCTTTTATTTTGTGCTTTTCTTTTTCCAAATTGGCATCTTCACTGTGGAGTTGCGGTCTGTTAAGTTTTTGGCTTCTAGACTTACTAAATTTTTCGCATATCGTATAGCTACAAGTACATGAATTATAAAGGAAAAAAATAGAATAGCAATAGTAGTACTAGTATCCGATAAGCATTCAAATGGATAATAGTTTAGAAATCAATATGGTGTTGTACTACATAAGTTATGCAATGAACCAGACACAAAAACTACCCATTTAGTAAATAACACAATTTCTTCTTTTTTTCGACCCATCTCATATTTATGGCACATGATTGTTATCACTCCCTACTTTTTAAGGCACCCTCAAAAAACTTTTTCATCAAATAGCAAAGAAGCATGCATTTTGCAGAAGCATAAGCATATTGAAGGGATTGAATGGAGAAGAAGATTAAATTTCATTGGGTCGGGGCGGGTTTAATTAAAGGAGTGGAGCGGGTCGTCTAGTCCAATCATAAGATGCCACGTGCTACTAAAAATATATGGGAGGGTGTTTTGGTAAAAATATAACGGTGGGGACATATTTGATAAAAAATTCAAACGGAGGATAAATATGGTCTATTTTTAATAGTATACGGATATATTTGACCCTTAACCGTAATTTAAATATATGGGAGAGTGTTTTAACGGCTGAGGGATATAAATGGCCCTAATGTATAACGGTGGGGACATATTTGATAAAGAATTCAAACGGAGGATAAATATGACCTATTTTTAATAGTACAAGGATATATTTGACCCTTAACCGAATTTAGAAATATATTCAACTTGAGCTTCATACATCAATGGACATCAAAATGTACCTAGAATTCAGCAGAGAACAAAAGCATATGAGTAAATGAAATTAATCAGCAAGCAAGCAGCAGCCAATCGAACAGTACACCCAGAATTTCAGAAGGTTTTTAAGAGAACTAAAATTCCAAAGGAATAAGAACATCACTGATAATTTCTGAAGAGTATAGGGGAAACTAATATGTATTTTTTTGTATCTTAATTTACTCAGAGTTTCAGAAGGAAGGCCTGCTCGAAAATATGGCCCAAAGTCTAAAACAAAACCTCTAGAATTCAAAAAAAGGATCCCTCAAAATGTTCAGATTGCCATTTTTACAGTGAAGCCTTAGGGCAATACCTTTTCCTTATTTTTCCTTTTAGTCCCTGATTTAGATTTCAGTTTTTTCCTAAATGGTCCTTAGTTTCCTGACTTGTGCCTCAAGTTTGAGGCTGAAATTGTGTCTTTGTCCCTCACTAGAATGTTCTAGGGGTTATTACCAGATTCTTTTAAGGCTCAAATACCCCTTATACCCCTATTTCTTTTCCTAATTAACTAACCTTAAGTTTTAACCTAGTTCTTTATTTGGTTTGGTCAACTTAACCCTGGTCAATTGTGTTTAAGTTTTGGGCTAAGTTTGGTTTGGACTAACAGGCTTAATAAAATTTTAAAAATTAGCCAATGCTATTAAGATTTTAGACAAGTATCTTAATGTGGATTTTTCAGCAACCAAACACCGCCGGGATGAACGTTCAATGTCAAAAACCAATGAATTTAAATGACCAGAAGAGAGAAACCATCCATTGACGCTTAACTTACCGAAATAACCCAATTAATGTACTCAGTAAACTTGAGAACAAATAGCAGGAATTGAACACTCAGTTCATGAATAAAATCAAGAAACTAAAGGCTAATATCAACAATTAAAGGTTCAACAAAAATAAATTAGCCGAATATATGCAAGTACTGAAGATTAAAGTTACTATGAGATAACAACAAATACTCAGTAGCATAAGTATGATCCAATAGATAAACATCTACCAAAACTAATCAGGGTATCAGGGAATGAAACAAATGAAAATTAGGATATGAAGATCAAGAAACCATAGAGATCACATTACTGAAGAGCCAAAAAGCTAGGATCACAGGCCATGTAAAATTTCAGAATCAGGAGGTTAATATCAGCATGCTAACAGGCCATTCAAGAGGCGAAGGGATTCAGACCAGTGATAACTAAAGGAAATAAGGCATATAGCGAGTGGAGATGACGACTTAACCTATTTGATGATGAGATTGTGGAAAAACAACCAATCACTCAAAAAGAACAAAGCAGCTAACAATTAAGGGAAACAAAGCAATTATATAGAGACGATGATAGTGATTTAAAATAGAATAGTTAGCTTTTTACACATGCAATTCTATCTTGAATCCATCCCATTGGTTTCTGACCTCTTCTGTAGCACTAGAATGTTCTAGGGGTTATTACCAGATTCTTTAAAGGCTCAAATACCCCTTATACCCCTATTTCTTTTCCTAATTAACTAACCTGAAGTTTTACCCTTAGTTCATCATTTGGTTTGGTCAACCTGACCTTGGTCAATTGTTTTTAAGTTTTGGGCCAAGTTTGGTCAGGACTAACAGGATTATTAAAAGTTTAAAAATTAGCCAATGCTATTCAGATTTTAGACAAGTATCTTAATGTGGATTTTTCAGAAATCAAACACCACTCAGGATGAACGTTTAATGTCAAAAACCAATGAATTAAAATGACCAGAAGAGAGAAACCATCCATTGACGCTTAGCTTACAGAAATAACCCAATTAAGGTACGCAGTAAGCTTGAGAACAGATAGCAGGAATTGAACACTCAGTTCATGAATAAAATCAAGAAACTAAAGGCTAATATCATCAATTAAAGGTTCAGCAAAAATAGATTAGCCTAATATATGCAAGTACTGAAGATTAAAGTTACTATGAGATAAAAACAAATACTCAGTAGCATAAGTATGATCCAAAAGATAAACATCTCCCAAAACTAATCAGGGTATCAGGGAATGAAACAAATGAAAATTAGGATATGAAGATCAAGAAACCATAGAGGTCACATTACTGAAGATCCAAAAAGCTAGGATCACAGGCCATGTAAAATTTCAGAATCAGGAGGTTAAGATCAGCATGATATCAGGCCACTCAAGAGACGAAGGGATTCAGACCAGTGATAACTAAAGGAAATAAGGCATATAGCGAGTAGAGATGACTACTTAACCTATTTCAAGATGAGATTGTGGAAAAACAACCAATCACTCAAAAGAAACAAAGCAGCTAACAATTAAAGGAAACAAAACAATTATATACAGACAATGATAGTGATTTAAAAAAAGAATACTTAGCTTTTTACACATGCAATTCTATTTTGAATCCATACCATTAGTTTCTGACCTCTTCTGTAGAGGTTTTAAACTTCTAGAGCAAATGGCCTTGCAGATAATGGGATCAGGGGTTCAGAAAAGGGAGCTTGTGATTTTGAGACCAGTGAGGTCTCAGATCTTAATTTCCTCGGTGGTTAATGGTGTTTGAGGGCTATTGGTGGTATGGTTCAGGAGAGGGTTGGAAAGGGACTATCTAAGACCAGTCTGGCCGGAATCTGGTGAGATTTAGGTTTTAGGACAAATTTCAAATCGATATTCGAGGCGTTTCAACCAGATTCGAAGGGTGTGACATGCACGATTGGAAAGAGGAAGATGAGGTGTTTCAGGGGTGTAATTTTGGATGGGTATGGGGTTGGGTCACCAGAGAGGGTGGTTCTGACGACCCTTTTTTTGAAGATTCGAGACGATGGGGGAGTTGTTTGAAGGGATTGGGTTGCAGGACGGGGAAGGGAAGGTTCTGGTGGTCCTATGGTCTAAACTTGGGGTGGTTTGGGACTGGGTAGCCGGAGACGGTGATTTTGACGACCCTTCTTTTGAATATTCGAGACGGAGGAGGGTTGTTCGAAAGAAGCTGATTGCAGGATGGGAAAGAGGAGGTTTTGGTGGTCTGGTGGTGTAAAGTTGGGGTGGTTTGGTGACCGACCACCGCCGTGAGGCGATTTCCAGCGGCGACGTTAGGGTGGCTGCTGGGTGGTCAAGGGTGGTCAAAAGGTGGTCAAGGGTGGCCGTAAGGCAGTCGGGGGGAAGGGGATACACTAGAGTAGATAGTACTAGGAGGGTGATATGTTTGTCTCTATATCTATTCATAGATTCAGAAATATTTATTCAATTTTTGTGAGAGTTTCATGTCCGTTGGATGATTGGCTGATCAACAACTGTGATGGACCTTCCTAGAACGTCGTCGTTTTGGGCAGGTTATAGCTGGATTGGGTCGGGGAATGGTTTTTTGCGCTGAGACTGTATATATTTAAAGGGAAAAGGTTTGGGCCACCCCGGTCTGGCCCACTTGTGGCCAGCCTGGTCGGCTGTATGTATATACATATGTTTTGTTTTGTTTTCTTTTTGTTTTATTCAATTCCTAATTTTATTTTAAAAGAAATTCCTAATTGACACAACTAAAAATGCAACAAGTTGAAATTAAACAAAAATGATTAAAAATGCCCGAAATACTACTTGCATATATATATTTTTTGTATTTTATATTTGTAAAAATACTATTAATTAACAATTATCTCGAGAATAACATGAAATTAAATCCTAAATGATTTTTAAACTTTCATTAATGAAATACACTAGCACACGCAATTAAATTCTAAAATTAAATCTTAAAAAAATATTAAAAGGAAAATGCTAAACCTGAGAGTCCTATAGGAGTCGTCTTAATAGGGCAAAAATCACATGCTCACAGTGTCGAAACCGGATTTCGAGAGAAAAAGGGGCGCGATATGCTATGGATTTACAATATTACCATAGCAAATTTGGCTTGTATGGATTAGTTTTTTATTATAAAATGTTATTTCTTCTTCCTTTTTATTTGTTGCAACATGCACATCTCTCTCCCATTTTCCTTTATTTGTCTAATTCATTATTACATGCCCTCCCTCTTCTATTTTCCCTTTAGTTGTTTAAATATATGAATCCCTTCCCTTCTTACCATTTGCTTGCTTAAATTTGTTGTAACATGTATATCCATCTCTTATTCACCCTTATTTGCTATAACTGCTCTTCATTTGTTTAAAGATTGCTACATCATGCCTCTCTTGGCGTTACTTCTTTGCTTGCTTTATTACCTTCTCATATATCCTACGAACTGTCTTCTTTCCTCTGTCTTTCTTTTATATTCTTTATGTTTTAGCTTAATATTATAGTTACCGCTTTCTACATATTTATCATGCAAATACTTAGCAATGTGTTATTATCTCTATATAAAGCATGCCCTACATCATATTACACTTGTGCCAATCATCAACATAGCGGCCCTTGACGAGTGTTCATGCTCTTCCAAAATTACCCTTGGTTAAATTGGAAAGGTTTATTTGAGACTAGTCGATCAACGGTGCATTCGACGGTCCCGTTCCTTTCCCCCTCAAGTTTTCCACTTGAGAGTACCAGTCTAGGCCACTCTATAAACCCTACTCCAACATCAAATGCACATGCATCATGTTAAACATAGTACAGATTGTAGCATTTTCTACGTGATATCCCGCTAAGATAAGCCTTGTCCAAAGTCCGACAGGATTTCCACAATCCCAATGGAAACTATCACATTACGTGCATTACTTGGAGAAAATATGCCAATATGTTGATCATTAGTGTGTCAATAGTTGAATCTGGGGGGGGGGGGGAAGGCTAACTCTATTTGTTTGCAGAAAATGAAGCACGAAGTCCCCCGTTCAGCATGGTCCAAAACAACCTACCTTTTTTTGTTGGATTGGTGGAAAAATCCCGCACCTTGTGACATGAATCACATAAGATGGGTCCTGGGTAATTTGCCATCTCTGTTAGACATCCGACTAATAGAGCACTGATTGACGCTGCTACTATGTTTTTGGAGGAGAAGAGAGCTGCGTTCTGCTTTGGTGACATAGAGATGACTCTTATATTGGAAGAAATATGAGGTTTTGCTAATTTGCCATGTGATAGTCCCGGATACTGGTGCCAGAGCATGTGCAAATTGACTTGTTTAAGTGATTCAATATTTGGATCATATGATCAATCAATGGCTGTTAGGTTTGGTTTGAGTTCATCTATGGTTTCTGGGCTATGTTGATGGATATAGTCCTTGTTGGGATTCAGGTGTGCTAATTGGTGGACAAAAGAGTTTAGTTGAAGGCTTGGCAGTGCTGGATATCTTTTTGGGCCTACTGCTATTGCTTGAACCACTTTTGTTATTACATTCATTATTGGGCCTATAATAATTCTGTATTAAACAAAGGGGGTGTTAGTGACATTTGAAAATGGGTATATCCTAATACTTGCTGAAAAGGCGTAGAAATCTATAGGATTTATGCAGTCTATTTGCTATCCGACCTACTATATGTATCATTTAAGGCTCTTTGTGCACTATTTGAGATCATGTCATTAGGGGAATCACACACTCACATAACTATTATCCTATCGAAGCATTAGTGATTTATCTATTTTTGTGTCTATTGCTATGTGTCGCTAGATAGCATGCCTATAAAGAATAAATGCTAATAACATCCCTTCAATATGCACCATGCTTAATAATTATCATGCCTATAGCATTTTAACTACTTAACTACTTCATATCCAATAGACACCATGCATATAGGATCTCCCTAGTTTATGTTCCATTAACTTTCACCTAGAAATCATCTCTATAGGACCTTAATTAACCAATCATCTACTTCTCCACCTAGATAACATCTTTATAGAGGTAATGAGTTATAAAATAAAAATTTAATTGTCAATTGCTGGAAATCCTGCCTATAGGACTGTCACTCGCTTAATATTATCCCCTTGTCAAGGCTGAATCCCTTTGTCAAGGCCGAATTTCTTGAATTATCTTCATTGTTTAACCATGCAACTATTTGATATCATGCCTATAGGATACTGTCAGTTTTCTAAAATAGGCATCTAAATCCACCGTTAACAGCAAATGGTTTACTGCCTCCTCCTCTAAACTAGTAATGGCAGTAACATTTTATATATGTACGTTTGAATCCAAGGTCACCTAGAAATCATGTCCATAGGAAATTAAATTCCTTAATCTTGAATTGCCTAAAAATCTATTTTTCGCGTGCATTTGCTGTTGAATTGTTGAGGTTAATTTGAGCCTTTTATTGCATCTTATGTGAAGTCCAATGTGTTTTTGTGTTTCGCTTGGTTTTTTACATTTTTGAGTAACCTAAGTAAAGTCTAGAACCACCCAAAATAGAGGTACAACGTCTCCTGGACCATAGGCATGGGCAGGTAATGCACACATAAGGTACGACTTATAATTGATCTAGTGCTCTTTAGCTAACAACTTAAAGATAGTAATTGGATAGCAGAAGATGATAGTCTGTGTCTGCCGAATAAAATGATTAACACCCCATTTAGAGGGAGTTATGAATTATTGTTTATGTTGCACTGGGTGATCCTTTAGGCTAAAAAACATAGGACCCCCAATCTTATTTCCCTTTTACCTTATCAAGTGTTTGTGTTCATTTGCTCAAAATCTTTTATAATAATAAAATCCCCAAACTTTGTGATTTCTCTCTCTTTATTTATTTGACTAATCTATATAATTCAAGTTCGGCTAGGACCCATAGTTATGGATCTCGAAGAGTGCCTAACACCTTCTCTTCGAGGTAATTTCGATCCCTTACCCGATCTTTGGTGACACAAACTAATTGAACTTGAGTTATTTCTAAATAGGTGCCCTAACACACCTTAAAAGTCATTAGGTGGCGGCTCTTCTCTTTTAACCCTTCCTTTATATGAGTTGTCACGTGTCAAAACCCGATTTCACGAGAGAAGGGGGCACAACAACTCCATGCAACATATTTAGGAATACCAGCCAGTTGCGGCTTTCCATACTTCATACTTTAGAAATTCTTATTCTATGATCTTGGATATCGTATACGTTTTATTCTGATACTCCTCGAACCAAATAAAATCTTTACCTTGGCTCTCATAGTTCTCACATTACTTTTCTTAGGCTTAGTTATCGGCTTGATACTTGTAACATTGCCATTCAACCTTCCTTCGCACCTTGTATGCAGATATACACATATTTCTGCTCTTGAGGAGTGAGTGATTTAGGATAGGCTTGAATTTCTCAACCTCGCATTCTAGTCTCTTTACTAATCCCGAAAACATGTATACTTGACTTGTCATCTTAGCTTACTATAAGTCTTGATATTTTGGATTGTGGTACTTCTGTAAAAGCTAGCACATTTATGTTTTTATCATAGCTTGTCCGAACACACATTTTTGAACTGAACGGTCAATCTGAAGAGTCGTTTATCCATGTTATACTTTATAGTCCACGATCATCTTTGAAATACTCACTACATGATGTCGCTTGTCTCAGATCACGTCTTCTTATTTCTTTAACATTATGGATTATGACATTGTTGTTGTCTGTGTTCTTACTCGAATGGTAAGAATGATGCTCTCTTGCCTTGGTAATGTCTCGGAGTCCCACAACAGTGGGGGGACATATTGTGATGACCCAAAAGGTCATCACTTTCTTTTAAATTGAATTCTGAGTTTTCGAGGCCTTGAAAATCTCATTTAACATCACCTTAATATGCGTGCATAGTTTTGATGCGAAGCCGGAAAGCTTATGTGTGAAAATTTGTGAAAAAGGATAAATTTTGACTATAAAATGAATTAATTTGACTTTGGTCAATATTTTGAGTAAGTGGACCCGGACCCGAACCCGAAACCGTGTTTTAACGGTCCCAGAGGGTCCGAGGAAAATATGGGGCTTGGGCGTATGCCCGGAATAGAATTCTAAGATCCCAAGCCCGAGAAATATTTTTAAAGAAAATTATTTTCTGAAATTGTTTGAAGGAATTTGAAATGAAATTTGATTAGAACATGTTGGTATCAGGTTCGTATTTTTGTTCCAGTGTCCAGTACAGGTCTTATATATGATTTGAGATAATTCTGTGAAATTAGGTAAGAAATGGAATCCATTTGACGTGATTCGGACCTTAAATGCAAATTTGATGTTTAAAGAAGTTTCGATAAATTTCATTGATCTTGAGGTTTAATTTGATATTCATAATGTTATTTTTGTGATTTGAGTACACGGATAAGTCTGTAGGATGTTTTGAGATTGTGTGTATATTTGGTTTGGAGCCCCGAGGGCTCAGGTGAGTTTTGGATAGGCCACGGAATGAATTTTTTTACTTAAAGAATTACAGGCATGCATGCTTCACATTTCCCAAATTTTTTTTCACAATTCCCAGGCTTGTTCACATTTACCAAACTTTTTTGCAATTCCCAGGCTTCTTCGCATTTTCTAAACTTTTTCACAATTTCCAAGCCAGCAGAGGTTGTTTCGCAATTGCGAACCCATGTTCGCAATTCCTATATCAGAGATCTGCAACTTTTATAATTAGACGATTTTAAGTCCCATTTTTCATATTCTTTCAAACACAAACACACTTAGGCAATTTTTCAAGATTCCTTCTTCTCCAAATCAATTGTAAGTCATTTGTAACTAATTTTCTTTAACCATTAACATCTTTTAACATGATTTCAACTTAAAAATCAAAGATTTTCATGGGGGAAATTGGGTGTTTTAGGTAGAACATAGGTTTTTCAAAAATTTGAGGATTTGAACCTCGATTTGATGTCTAATTTTAAAACAAATTATATATTTGGGTTCGTGGGGGGAATGGGTAATCGGGTTTCGGTTCGAACCTTGGGTTTTGACCATGTGGGTCCGATGTCGAATTTTGAATTTTTGGGAAAAACTTTGGGAAATTCATTTTCATGCATTCAAATTGATTCATTTAGCGTTTATTGATATAATTAGTAACTTGTGACTGGATACAAGCGAATTGGCTGTGGAATAAAGGGGTAAAGCTTTAATTGAAACTTGAGTTGTGTTCAAGGCATTCGATGTAAGTGTTTGGTCTAACCCATAGCTTGAGGGATTGGAAGTTGAGTCCTATTTTCTATGTGGTAATAGTTGAGTACGACGTATATGCATGGTGACGAGTATCTATATGTTGGTGTCTAGCATGCCCGTGAGTCTTTATATTGTGATTATCATGACTTTGTTATATCTTTCATGCCTTGGTGATAGTTTCTAATTGTTGTATAAAGTTTGTGGAAAGAATTTTCACCTATGAACATTGAGTAGTGTTGGCTCAAGTTGTATAATGAATTGTGAAAGTATAAGTGACAATTGAACTTTTAGAGCATTGGCTCGAGTTGTGAAATGAGTGAAGGTATTAGTGATAATTGAACTTCTAGAGTATTGGCTTGAGTTGTGAAGTGAATTGTGCAGTGAAAGTGATAAAGAGAATAGATCATTATGTTATCACCCTTGCCGGGCTATTGTTGATTTATTTTTTATCTCCCTTTCTGGGACGTGGATGTCATTGATGTTGTTCCCTTTTCGGGATTACATTGTTGATTTGTGACTCCCTGGCCAGGATTCTGAGTGCAAATTCCCTTCATTTTCTTGCCCTATCATTTGTGATTGTTGTTTGGGTGAGGAAGAGAGTTAAAGCACGAAGGGTGATGCCGTGTATTATTTGTTTTGTGATGAAAGAGTGTAAAGCATGAAGGGAGATGTAGTGCTGTATGATATACCATTCTGTGACTATTATATTGATTTCATGGTGAGTAAAGAGTGTAAATAATGAGTGGTGATGCTGTGCAATTTGTATTGATTCTTATGGTGAGGACGATAGTAAAACACGAAGGGTGGTTCCGTGCACTTGTCCTTGATTTTCCTGATTCTTGCTGATAATTGAGTTATGTTGTCCTTTACTTTTATTTACTGATTTTCAGTCGCTACTTGATTCTATCTTGATGTCATAGATTCCCTTAGCCTATTTGCCTTGTGATTGTTGCTTACGTGAGGAAAAGTGTAAAGCATGAAGGGTGATGTCGTGTACTGTTTTGGTGAGAGAGTATTAAAGCACGAAGGGTGATGCCGTGTATTGTTGTGGTGAGAGTGTTAAAGCACGAAGGGTGATGTCGTGTACTTGTCTTTGATTTTCCTAGTTGTTATTGATAACGGTGTTACAATTTCTCTACACTAAATATCTGGTTTCCTATTGACACTTGTTTACCCTGCAACGTGCTTTCCCCTTCCTGTTTTCAGTTGAACTATGGTGATCCTCATATTTATTTGTGTAATTTCTTTCACTATTCGATATTTCACCGCAACATGTTGTCCCCTCCCATACTTGACCATATATTAATGTTCTTTTTTTCCGTTGTATATAGTTAAATTACACAGGTTTATTTGACAGTCTGGTCCTAGCCTCGTCACTACTACTTCGCCGAGGTTAGGCTAGGCACTTACCAGCACACGGGGTCGGTTGTGATAATATTACACTCTACACTCTTTTGTGTAGACCCTAGTGTTGTAGACTTCGGACGGCGGTAGGATTGCTGATTCTAGCTCATTAGGCGATCCGAGGTACTCCTGCAGGCATTCGCAGGCCTTGGCGTCTTCTTCTATCAACTATTCATGCTTCTTTCATGCATTTCCAGAGACAGTGTTGTATTTATTTATTTCACACCTTTATTTGTAGTCTTCTTAGACCGTCTGTGAAACAATGACCCCAGTTCTGGGTATTTGGGACTCAAACAGTTGTGTTGGATTCATGTTCAGCTGGCTTATTCTTTTTTTCTTCCCCTTATTAAATTCCATTATTTAAATGTTATTACATCGAAATTTTTAATGAACATAAAAATAGGTAAAAAGGTAAGTTGTTCACATAGTTGACTTACCTATCTCACATTAGTAGGAACTATCACGACTCTCGAGGGTTGGAAATCCGGGTCGTGAAAAGTTGGTATCAAAGCTCTAGGTTGCATAGGTCTCACAGTTCAGAGACAAGCTTAGTAGAGTTTGAGGGAACGGTACGGAGACATCTATATTTATCCCCCAGAGGCTACTAACTTAGGAAAAGTTTCACTTCTATTCTTCCTTGTCATGCAATTTTGTTCTCCCAATGCTAAATCGAAACCTCTACTCTTGTCCTTTCGCGAATAGCGATGTCATGTACCATTTCTTCAGTCGAGCAACAACACACACCGGTAATAGATCAGCTATGTCTTCGGAGGCTTTGTGGAGGTTGGATAAGTTTTACCAAGCTCTTCACTACTACATTCAGCGGTGCATCTACTGAGGATCCCTAGGATTATCAAGACAACTATCATGAGGTTCTTAGAAACATGAGGATAGTTGAGACCAATGGGGTCGATTTTGCTACTTTTTCTTGTGTAGATCTGCCAAAACTTGTTGGAGAGATTATTGCTAACTAAACCAACCGGATCTCCAGGTTCGACTTGGGAGCAGTTCACACATCTATTTCTAGAGAAGTTTCTCTACATTACTCAGAGAGAGGTATTAGAGGGGAAGGTAGAGGTATTAGAGTTAGAGGTAGAGATGCTAGAGGTGGAGGTAAAAGTATTAGAGGTGGAGGTGCAGGTATTGTTCCGATTTGTGTAGAGAAGCTTTGGTTTTATATTGCACCATATCTGGCCATGCCTAGTGATTCTTTGAGCGCCCCTGTTTATGTATCTAAGCCGGTAGATGATTCTGTTATGGTAGATCGCATCCATTAGTCATGTATAGTGGTTATTGGAGGTCTTGATACTCGTGTAGATTTGCTTATTCTGTATGTGGTTGATTTGATGTCATATAGGGGATGGACTGGTTATCACCTTACCATGCTATCTTGGACTGCCATGCCAAGACTGCGACCTTAGCCTTACCGGGTTTGCCTCATTTAGAGTGGAGAGGGACTCCTGGTCATTCTACTCGTAGTGTTATCTATTATACGAAGGCTCGGCGTATGGTCGAGAAGGGGTGTTTGGCCTATTTGGCATATGTTTGTGATTCTAGGTCTGAGGTTCCTTCTATTGATTCTGTGCCCGTGGTTTGTGAGTTTTTTAAGGTTTTCCCTTCTGACCTGCTGGGCATGCCACCCGACAGGGATATTGACTTTTGCATTGATTTGGATCCGGGTAGTGAGCCCATTTCTATCCCGTCGTATCGTATGTCCCCACCTGAGTTGAAAGAGTTGAAGGAGCAGTTGCAGGACTTGCAAGAGAAGGGCTTAATTAGACCTAGTATTTCGCCTTGGGGTGCGCCGGTGTTTTTTGTTAAGAAGAAGGACAAATCGATGAGAATGTGTATAGATTATAGGTAGTTGAACAATGTTACAATCAAGAATTAAGTATCCATTGCCGAGGATTGATGATTTGTTCGATCAGCTTCAGGGTGCCAAGGTATTTTCAAAGACTGACTTGAGATCTGACTACCATTAGTTGAGGATTAGGGCATCCGATGTCCCAAAAACAACATTTTGCACTCGGTACGAGCATTCTGAGTTCTTGGTTATGCGATTCGGGTTGATAAATGCCCAACACCTTTTATGGATTTGATGAACCGAGTGTTTAGGCCTTATTTGGATTCGTTTATGATAGTCTTCATTGATGATATTTTGATATATTCCCGTAGCCGGGAGGAGCATGAGCAACATATTAGAGTGGTTCTTCAGACTTTGAGTGATAGTCAGCTGTATGCTAATTTTTTTTAAGTGTGAGTTCTTGTTGAGTTCAGTTGCATTCCTGGGTCATGTTGTATCAGCAGAAGGTATTCAGGTTGATCCAAAGAAGATTGAGACAGTCAAGAACAGGCCTAGACTAGCATCAGCCACAGAGATTCGAAGTTTCTTGGGGTTGGCAGGCTACTATCGTCGATTCGTGGAGGAGTTCTTATCTATCGCAGCCCCGATGACCAGGTTGACCCAGAAGGGTGCCCAGTTTAGATGGTCGGACGAGTATGAGGCAAGCTTTTAGAAGCTCAAGACAGCTCTGACTACGGCACCGATGTTGGTTTTACCCATAGTTTCAGGACCTTGTACAATTTATTGTGATGTTTCTCGTATTGGGCTTGGTGCAATGTGGATGAAGGAAGGCGATGTCATTGCCTATCCTTCACGACAGTTGAAGATTCATGAGAAGAACTATTAGGTTCATGATTTGGAGTTGGCAGCCACTGTACACGCATTGAAGATTTGGAGGCATTATCTGTATGGCGTGACGTGTGAGGTGTTCGCGGATCAGAAGAGTCTTTAGTATTTATTCAAGCAAAAGGATTTGAATTTGAGGCATAGGAGGTGGCTAGAGTTGTTGAAAGATTATGATATCATTATTTTATATCATCCGGGAAAGACCATTGTGGTGGCCGATGCTTTGGGTAAGAAGTCAGCTAGTTTGGGTAGTCTTGCTTATATTCCGATCGGTGAGAGACGGCTTGCTTTATATGTCCAGGCTTTAGCCAATCAGTTCGCGAGGTTAGATGCTTCTGAGCCCAGCCGTGTGTTAGCTTGCATAGTCACTCGTTATTCATTATTGGAGCGTATCCGAGATCGGCAGTATGATGATCCCCATTTGTGTGTCCTTAGAAACACTGTACAACGCAGAGGTGCTGAGCAGGTTACCTTAGATGACGATGAAGTTTTGATATTGTAGGGTCGAGTTTGTGTGCCTAATGTGGATGGACTCCGAGATTTGATTTTAGAGGAGGCCCATTGTTCCCGCTACTCTATTCAGTCGGGCGCCGCGAAGGTGTATCAGGATTTGCGGCAGCATTATTGGTGGCGGAGAATGAAGAAGGATATCATTGCATATGTGGCCCGGTGTTTGAATTGTCAGCAGGTTAAATACAAACATCAGAGGCCTGGTGGTTTATTTTAGAGGATTGAGTTTCTCAAGTTGAAGTGGGAGCGAGTCACTATGGATTTCGTTGTTGGACTCCCCCAAACTCGGAGGAAGTACGACGCAATATGGTTCATTGTTGATAGGCTGACCAAGTCAACGCATTTCATTACTGTGGTAGTCTCCTATTCTTCTGAGAGGTTAGCTTAGATCTATATCTGGGAGATTTTTTATCTTCATGGTTTGCCTGTGTCTATCATTTCGGACCGAGGTACATAGTTTAGCTAGAATTTCTATAGAGCATTTTAGTGAGAGTTAGGCACGCGGTTTGAGTTGAGCACAAAATTTCATCCTCAGTCAGACGGGTAGTCCGAGCGGGCTATTCAGATTTTGGGAGATATGCTCCGAGCTTGTGTGATTGACTTTGGAGGCTCGTGGGATAAGTTTTTTCATTTAGCATAGTTTGCCTATAACAACAGCTACCTGTCGAGTATTCAGATGGCTCCTTATGAGGCTTTTTATGGTAGGTGGTGTCGGTATCTGATTGGATTTTTTGAGCCAGGAGAGGCTAGGTTGTTAGGTACGGATATGGTTCAGGAGGCCTTGGACAAGGTTGGGATTATTTAGGATAGGCTTCGTATAGCTCAGTCCAGGAAAAAGAGTTATGCTGACTGTAAGGTTCGATATGTGGCTTTCATGGTCGGTGAGCGGGTATTGCTCCGAGTGTCGCCTATGAAGGGCGTGATGATATTTGGGAATAAGGGGAAGCTTATCCCTAGGTTCATTGGTCCGTTTGAGATTCTTGATCGAGTGAGAGAGGTGGCTTATAGACTTGCATTGCCACCGAGCTTTCCAGCCATGCATCCAATGTTTCATGTGTCCATGCTTCAAAAATATCACGACGATCCATCCCATGTGTTAGATTTCAGCATTGTCCAGTTGGACAAGGACTTGTTTTATGAGGAGGAGCTAGTAGCTATTCTAGACTGGCAGGTTCGTCAGTTGAGATCGAAGAGTTTTTCTTCTATTCGTGTTCAGTGGAGAGGTCATCTGGTCGAGGCATCGACCTGGGAGTCCGAGGCAGATATGCGAAGCCGTTATCCCCATATTTTCCCGGAGTCAAGTACTTCTTTCTTGTTTCCGTTCGAGGATGAACAGTTATTTCAGAGGTGGAAAATGGTCATCACTATTTAAATTGAATTATGTGTTTCTGAAGCCTTGAAAAGCTCATTTAGCATCATCTCGATTTACGTTCATAGTCCAGGCGCGAAGCCAGATAGCTTATGTGTGAAAATCTATGAAAATGATAAATTTTAACTATAAAATGAATTAATTTGACTTTGGTCAATGTTTTGGGTAAACTGACCCGGACCCGTGATTTGACGGTCCCGGAGGGTCCATAGGAAAATATGGAACTTGGGCATATGCCTAGAATCGAATTCTGAGGTCCCAATCCCGAGAAATGAATTTTTAAAGAAAATTGTATCCTAAAATAGTTTAAAAGAATTTGAAATGAAATTTGATTAGAACATGTTTATATCGGGCCCATATTTTTTTTCCGGTGCCTATTACAGGTCTTATATATGATTTAAGATAATTCTATGAAGTTTGGTAAGAAACAGAATCCATATGAGGTGATTCGGGCCTTAAATGCAAATTTGATGTTTAAAGAAGTTTCGAGAAATTTCATTGATCTTGAGGTTTAATTTGATGTTCATGATGCTATTTTGGCGATTTGAGTACATGGATAAGTTTGTAGGGTGTTTTTAAGGTTGTGTGTGTATTTGGTTTGGAGTCTAGAGGACTCGTGTGAGTTTTGGATAGGCTACAGGGTAAAATATTTGACATAAGGAATTGCAGGCATGTAGGCTTTGCATTTCCCAAGCTTTTTTCGCAATTCCCAGGCTTGTTCGCATTTCCCCAATTTTTTTCACAATTCCCATGCTTGTTTGCATTTCCCAAACTTTTTTTGTAATTCCCAGGTTCGTATTTCCCAAACATTTTTTTGCAATTCCCATGCTTGTTCGCATTTCCTAAACTTTTTTTTTGCAATTTCGAGGATCGCATTTGCGAAACTTTTTTCGCAATTCTCAAGCCATCAGAGGTTTGTTCGCAATTGCGAACCCCTGTTCGCAATTCCCATATCAGAGACCTGCAATTTTTATACTTAGACGATTTTAAGTCCCAACTTTCATATTCTCTCAAACACAATCACACTTAGGCAATTTTTCAAGGATTCCTTCTTTTTCAAATCAATTGTAAGTCATTTTTAACTAGTTTTCTTCAACCATTAACTTTTAACATGATTTCAACTTAAAATCAAAGATTTTCAAGGGGAAATTGGGTGTTTTGGGTAGAACCTAGGTTTTTCAAAAATTTGAGGATTTGGACCTCGAATTGAGGACTGATTTCAAAATAAAAAATATATATTTGGGTTGGTGGGGGAATATGTAATCGGGTTTTGGTTTGAACCTCAGGTTTTGACCATATGGGCTCGAGGGAGATTTTTGACTTTTTGGGCAAAACTTTGGGAAATTCATTTTCATGCATTCAAATTGATTCATTTAGAGTTTATTGATGTAATTAAATAATGAGTGAATTGGTAGTGGAATAAAGGGATAAAGCTATAATTGAAACTTGAGCTGTGTTCGAGGTATCGAGATAAGTATTTGGTCTAACCTTAGCTTGAGGGATTAGGAGTTGAGTCCTATTTTCTATGTGCTAATTGTTGAGTATGACGTATAGGCATGGTGAGGAGTATCTATATGTTGGTGTCTAGCGTGTCCGTGAGTCTTTATATTGTGATTGTCATGACTTCATTGTATCTTTCATGCCTTGGTGATAGTTTCTAATTGTTGTATAAAGTTTGTGGAAAGAATTGTGACCTATGAACATTGAGGAGTGTAGGCTCAAGTTGTATAACAAATTGTGAAAGTATAAGTGACAATTGAACTTTTAGAGCATTGGCTCGAGTTGTGGAATGAGTTGTGAAGGTATAAATGATAGTTGAATGTGACGACCCAATGGGGTCACCACCTATTTATTCTCTCTTCTGTACTTCCAAGACCTTGAAAACCTCATCTGGGGTTGCCTCGATTTGTGTGCACCGTCCATGCGCATTACCGGAAAGCTTAAATATGAATTTTGTGTGAAAACTGATGAATTCTGATATTAAATTGAACAAATTTGACTTCGGTCAACATTTTGGGTAATGGACCTGGACCCGTGATTTGACAGTCTCTGAGGGCCCGTAGGAAAATATGGGACTTGAGCATATGCCTAGAATCGAATTCTGAGGTCCCAATTCCGAGAAATGAATTTTTGTGTGAAATTGTTTTCTGGAAATACTTATAGGAAATGGAAATAAAATTTGATTAGAAGACTGGGGTATGGGCCCGTATTTTGGTTCCGGTGCCCAGTACAAGTCTTATTTATGATTAATGCACTTTTTGTATAGTTTGGTTGAAAACGGACGTCGTTTGACGTGTTTCAGACCCGAAATGGGAATTTCATGTCTTATGAAAATTTTTGAAAAAATCATGAGTTTTGAGACTTGATGTGATGTATATGATAGTATTTTGGCGATTTGATCGCATGGACAAGTCCGTAGGATATTTTTGAAGTGGTGTGTAGGTTTGGTTTGGAGCCCCGAGTGCTTAGGTGAGTTTCGAGTATGTTCCGGGAGGTCTTAGACTTAAAACACCAGATGTTGCAGGTCAGGTGCAAGCTACTGGTTCTAGCGCGCGGCCGCAGTCATTCTCGCGCGGTCCGCGTCATGAGCCGCGCGGCCACAGTCGTTCTCATGCGGTCCGTGCTGTCAGCTTAGGAGAACCCACAGTCTTCAGTTTCTTTAGCGCGGTCGCGTCTGTTTTTGCGCTGTCCGCGGTGTGAGCTGCACGGTCGAGGTCACCCTCGTGCGATCCGCGCTGCCAACTTCAGAAGACTAGCAAATTTTAGCTCCATCAACGAGGCCACGACCGCCTTAGCAGGGTCCACGGTGTGAGCCGCGCGGCCGCGTTCATCCTCGCGCAATCCATGCTGGAGGTTCAGAGAGTATATATACACGAGATTTTCTAGTTATTTTTCACTTTTCAAATACCCAAAAACCTAAGGGGCAATTTCCTAAGCAATACTTCTTCTTTAAAATGATTGGTAAGTGGTTTCTAACTCATTTACTTCACTCCTTAACACCTTTTCCAACATCAAATCAAAGTTTTAAATGGGTAAATTCGGGTATGTTGGGTAGGACCAAGGGTTCTGCTAATATCGTGGGTTGGACCTCAATTCAAGATCCAATTTCAAAACTAATCACATAATTGGATTCGTGGGGGAATGGGTAACCAGATTTTAGTTCGAACCTCGGGTGTTGACCACGTTGGTCCGTGGAGCATTTTGGTCATTTTTATCTAAATTTGCATCTTAGATTTAAATTAAATAGTAGAATTAGTTGCTTGAGATGTTATTTACGAGATGTAATTGAAATGAATAGATTTGGGCCATTTGGAGTCAGATACTCATGGCAAAAGAGTGATTTCAAGTTGATTTTGGAGCCGATTGAGGTAAATGGCTTGTCTAAACTTGTGTGGGGAACCTTCCCCTAGGATATGTTATTTGGTAATTGAGTGGCTTGTACGCGAGGTGACAAGTGCGTACTTGAGCTAATCATTGAATATCCTATTTTTACTTAAGATGTTGAGACTGAGTTTTCTTTCGTACTTACTTTATCTTACTTGCAATTATAACATGTGTTAGATTAGAAAGACATGTTTAGTTGATTTGACTTTCCTATTTGCTTAATTTTCCTTATCTGCACAACGTGAGACATGTTAAGCTAGAACTATCTGTTGCTTGTGTTGTTGTACTTCATTTATGAATATTTCTCTGGTTGTGGATGCATATTTACTTTGGGATTATGGGTTTGATTCCCGAGAGATCGCTCTGCATATTAAATTTGGGACTATGGGTTTGATTCCCAGGAGATCCCCCTGCATATTTACTTTGGGACTATGGGTTTGGTTCCCAGGAGATCCCCCTACATATTTACTTTGGGACTACGGGTTTGATTCTCGGGAGATCCCCCTGCATATTTACTTTGGGACTACGGGTTAGATCCCCGAGAGATCCCCCTGCATATTTACTTTGGGACTACAAGACGGTATCCTAGGAGATCCTCCTTATTGGTATTAATATGGAAATGGACTACAGGACGGTATCCTGGGAGATCCACGTTATTGGTATTGATATGGAAATGGACTAGAGGACGGTATCCTGGGAGATCCTCGTTATTGTTATTGATATGGAAATGGACTACATGACGGGATCTTGGGAGATCCTCGTTATTGGTATTGATATGGAAATGGACTACATGACGGTAACCTGAGAGATCCTCGTTACTGGTATTGATATGGGAATGGACTACACACCGGTATCCTAGGAGATCCTCATTATTGGTATTGACACGGAAATGGACTACAGGACGGTATCCTGGGAGATCCTAGTAAATTGGTACTGATAATGAGCCGTTTTACTCTAGGTTATTTCATCCTCGATGTGTTAATTGTTGTTCGTATAGTCTGACTTACTCCACAGTTGTATTCCATTATGTCTTCTTATTGTATACTGTTGTCATCATTCTTGTTATATTATTTAATCTCAGTAGGGCGTTGACCTTCCTTGTCACTACCCGATCGAGGTTAGGCTTGGCACTTACTGAGTACCGTTGTGGTGTACTCATGCCTCTTTTGCGCATGTTTTTAATGTGCAGATCCAGGTACTTTAACTCAGGTGCACTACCATTGAGGCGGATAGATCTAGCGGAGACTTGAGGTATATCTGCATCGTCCGCAGACCGAACAGTTTCCTTCCTTATTCTACCTGTAGTGTTTAGATTCTATCATACCTTTGATGTAGACATTCTGGAGATTAGAGCATTTACAATATTTTCTTCGCTTGTGCTTCCCATGAGTTTTCGGGATTTGGGATTGAGTTGTAGACTTCCGCATTTATATTTTTGGGTTGTATATGCCAAGTGGAACTTATATACTACTTTTCTTCTAGTTCTTTTGCTTAATTTAATTAAACGATTCCTCCAGTTATATTAGTTTCTGCATTGTTAGGCTTACTTAGTTGTAGGAACTAGGTGCCATCACGACATGTTCATGGAGGGTGAACTCGGGTCGTGACAAGTTGGTATCAGAGCCCTAGGTTCATAGGAGTCACGGAACACAGACCGATTTATTAGAGTCTCGCTGATCGGTATAGAGACGTCTGAACTTATCTACAAGAGGCTATGTAATTGTTTAGGAAGAATCTTCACTTCATTGATTTCCTTGTCGTGCGATATTTTAGCATCAAACCTAAACTTCTGTCTTCTATTCTCTCACAGATGGTGGGGACACGCGCTACTCACGATGATCAGGCACTCGCGCCTCCTAACGCAGCCGTCCGAGGCCGGGGCTGGGGTGGAGGTCGAGGACGCGGACGTGGTGCAGCCAGAGCCCTTGCACGAGCTACCACTGAGGCACCACAACAAATCCAGCCAGAGCCCAGGCACCTGGCATACCTACTACCGCCACTACTACGCTAGACCTTTAGGAGACAATAGCTCAGTTATGTCCATATACACCACCTTGGCTCAGGCAGGGTTGTTTCCCCTTGCTACAGCCACATCCCAATCTGGGGGAGGAGCATAGACTCCTACCGTCCGTATGCCTGAGCAGCGAGTGCAGGTTCAGCAGGCCCTAGGGATCATTCCTGTTCCGACTACAGTGCCAGTTTAGCCCGTAGATAAGGCAACTGCTTTTGAGGATGAACAACGGAGGTTGGAGATGTTCAAGAAGTATGATCCTCCAGTTTTCAATGGACTGGTGACATATGATGCTTTGGGATTTCTGGAGGAGTGCCACCGTATTCTTTGCACTATGTGCATAGTAGATCCAACAGGGTTTCCTTTATTACCTTCCAGCTTTGAGGAGCTGCCTATGATTAGTGGCGCACTTATGGGATAGACAGTCTAGTCTAGGCCGCTTCACTGACTTGGACCCAGCTCTCGGATATGTTTATGAGAAAGTTTGTTCTCCAGAGTCTCAAGGATGCATGGGACGCAGAGTTTGGGCATTTACGCTAGGGTTTTATGACCGTTTTGGAGTATGCTATCCGATATATCGGATTGGCCAGGCATGCACCGCCTTTGGTTGCTACAGTCTGTGAGAGAGTTCGTCGGTTCATTGAGCGTCTTATCCCACCTATTATATCTAGCATGGCTCGAGAGTTGGAGATGGACATTCCTTATCAGTAGGTAGTGAGCATTGCCAGGATAGTCGAGAGTATGCACACTAAGGGGAGAGAGGAGAGAGAGGCCAAGAGGTCTCGAGAGTCGGGCCAATATTCTGGTCCCCGTACCCCAGCAATAGGTCGACATGGCAGGGGTTTTGTGGGTTGTCCCATTCATTCAGCTCTTCCAGCAGCCGACAGTGCTCCAGCTCTGCCTACACCCGAGAAGCCTTACTATGCATCTCTAATTTCTATTGCGCCTCCAGCGCGAGGTACTTCCAGAGGTCAGTCCAGAAAACCTGGTCCTAGTCAGTCACAGCCATCGCTCCCTCCCAGAGCTTATTTCGGGTGTGGTGATACACACTATATGGTTAGGGACTGCCCCAGACTGGGTAGGGGTGTATCTTCACTGACTGCTCAACAACAGCATGCCTCGCAGAGCTCTCAAGCTATGGTTACAACCCCATTTGCCGCTCTACCCGCTCAGCCAGCTAGAGGTGGAGGCCGGGGAGGTAAGGTCGCCGTCGAGGGTGAGGCAAGGCCATATATTATGGCCTTCCTGCTCGTGTCGAGGCTATTGCCTCCGATTCGATTATCATAGGTATTATACTGGTTTGTCACAGAGAGGCATCGGTTCTATTCGATCTGGGATCTACTTATTCTTATGTGTCTTCTTATTTTGCTCCGCATTTGGGTGTGCCTCGGGATTGTTTGAGTGCCCCCATATATGTTTCTACTCCTTAGGGAGATTCTCTTGTTGTGGATCGCGTCTATCAGTCATGTTTAGTTACTATTTATGGTTTTGAGACCAGAGCAGATTTATTTTTACTCGATATGGTTGATTTTGATGTTATCTTGGGCATGGACTGGTTGTCACCCTATTATTCTATTCTTGATTGTCACGCCAAGACCGTGACGCTGGCTATGCCAGGTATCCCGTGTATTGAGTGGAGTGGCACTTTAGGTCACTCTCCCAGTTGAGTTATCTCTTTCCTTAAAGCTCAGTGTATGGTTGAGAAGGGGTGTGCAACGTATTTAGCCTATGTGTGAGATGTCAGTATGGATACCCCTTCTGTCGACTCAGTTCCAGTAGTACACGATTATCCCGATGTGTTTTCGGCTGATCTTCAGGGCATTCCGCCCGATAGAGACATTGATTTTGGCATTGATTTGTTGCCGAGCACTCAGCCCATTTCTGTTCCTCCGTATTGAATGGCTCCTCCTGAGTTGAAGGAGTTGAAGGATTAGTTACAAGAAGTGCTTGATAAGGGTTTTATTCGACCCAGTGTTTCACTGTGGGGTGCTCCTGTTTTGTTTGTTAAGAAGAAGGATGGTTCTATGCGTATGTGCATTGATTATTGCCACTTGAACAAAGTTACAGTGAAGAACCGTTATCCTTTGCCTCATATTGATGATCTGTTTGACCAGCTTCAGCGCGCAGGGGTGTTTTCTAAGATTGACTTGCGCTCAAGGTACCATTAGATAAAGATTCGGGAGCCAGATATCCCGAAGACTGCCTTCAAGACTTGGTATGGTCATTAAGAGTTTCTTGTCATGTCATTTGGGCTGACCAACGGTCCAGCAGCTTTTATGCATTTGATGCACAGTGTGTTCAAGCCATATCTCGACTTAGTTGTTATTGTGTATATCGATGATATTTTGGTGCATTCTCGGAGTCGAGAAGATCATGAGCACCACCTGAGGACCGTGCTTCAGGTCATGAGAGAGAAGCAGTTATATGTTAAGTTCTCCAAATATTAGTTTTGGTTGGATTCAGTGGCATTATTAGGCCATGTGGTTTCGAGTGAGAGCATTCGGGTAGATCTGAGAAAGATAGAGGTCGTGCAGAGTTGGCCCAGGCCGTCCTCAGCTACAGAGATTCACAATTTCCTTGGTTTGGCGGGTTATTACCGTCACTTTGTGGATGGGTTTTCATCGATTGCAGACCCTATGACTAGGTTGACCTAGAATGGTGCTCCATTTCAGTGGACAGAGGAGTGCGAGGCGAGCTTCCAGAAGCTCAAAACGGCTTTGACTACAGCCCCCATTTTGATATTGCCTACTGGTTCGGGGTCTTATACTGTCTTCTGTGATGCCTCAAAGTTGGCCTTGGAGTGGTGTTGATGCAGGATGGTATGGTGATTGCCTATGCATCCAGAAAGTTTGAAGTTACATGAGAAGAACTACCCTGTCCACGATCTTGAGTTAGATGCTATTGTTTATGCCTTGAAGATCTGGCGTTATTATTTGTACGGTGTGCCGTACGAGATTTATACTGATCATAGGAGTTTGCAACATTTGTTCAAGCAGAAGGATCTAAATTTGCACCAGAGGAGGTGGTAAGAGTTGCTGAAAGATTACGATATCACTATTCTATATCACCTGGGCAAGGCTAATGTGGTAGCGGATGTCTTGAGTCGCCGGGCGGAGAGTTTGGGGAGTTTGGCGTATCACCAGCTTCAGAGAGGCCTATGGCGATGGATGTTCAGGCCTTAGCTAGTCAGTTCGTGAGATTGGATCTTTCAGAGCCCAGCTGGGTTCTAACCTGTGTCGTTTCCCGGTCTTCCTTATTTGATTGTATTAGGGAGCGGCAGTATGATGATCCCCATTTGCTTTCCCTTAAGGAATAGGTTCAGCATGGTTATTCCATAGATGTGACCATTGTAGATGACGGGGTGTTGAGGATGCAGGGTCGTGTTCGTGTTCCCGATGTTGAGGGGCTACGGGAGTTGATTCTAGCGGAGGCCCATGGTTTGCGGTATTCCATCCATCCGGGTGCCGCAAAGATGTATCAGGACTTGAGGAAGCACTATTGGTGGAGGCGGATGAAGAAGGATATAGTTGGATATGTAGC
This sequence comes from Nicotiana benthamiana, assembly GCA_034376525.1. Lineage (NCBI taxonomy): Eukaryota > Viridiplantae > Streptophyta > Magnoliopsida > Solanales > Solanaceae > Nicotiana > Nicotiana benthamiana. The sequence goes on along the minus strand of CM067332.1, from coordinate 36,372,100 downwards.
TAGATACCTCAACTGTCATCAGGTGAAGAATGAGCAGCAGAAACCAGGTGTGTTGCTTCAACAGATAGAGATTCTGGAGTGAAAGTGGGACCGCATCACCATGGATTTTGTATCGGGACTCCCACGGACCTTGAAGAAGTTTGGCGCCATTTGGGTCATTGTGGATTGGCTGATCAAGTCCGCTCATTTCATCCCTGTGTGTACCACTTATTCATCGGAGCGGTTGGCGGAGATTTATATCCATGAGATCATCCGTCTTCATGGCATTCCAGTTTCTATTATTTCAGATAGAGGTACTCACTTTATATCCGATTCTGGAAGGCCATGCAGCATGATTTGGGTACTCAGGGTGGAGTTGTGTACATCATTTCACCCTTAGATAGACAGATAGTCCGAGCACACTATCCAGATACTTGAGGACATGCCCCGTGCGTGTGTGATTGATTTTGGAGTGTCTTGGGATCAATTCTTGCCATCAGCGGAGTTTGCCTAAAACATCAACTACCAGTTGAGCATCCATATGGCTCCTTATGAGGATCTATATGGTAGACGGTGTCGATCACTGGTTGGATAGTTTGAGCCGGGGGAGGTCGGTTGCTAGGTACAGATTTGGTTAAAGAGGCCTTGGACAAGGTCAAGATCATTCAGAACAGGCTTCGTTCAATTCACTCTAGGCAGAAGAGTTATGCAGATCGCAAGGTCTGAGATGTAGAATTTATGGTTGGGGAGCAGGTGTTGCTATGAGTATCACCGATGAAGGGCGTGATGATATTTGGGAAGAAGGGCAAGCTTAGCCTTAGGTATATTGGTCCGTTTGAGATTCTTGATAGAGTGGGAGAGGTGGCTTATAGACTCGCACCGCCTAGCTTATCAGTCGTGCATCTAGTTTTCCATATATCCATGCTCCAGAGGTATCACGGCGATCCAGCCCACGTGTTAGATTTCAGCACTTTCCGGTTGGACAAGGACTTGTCCTATTAGGAGGAGCCAGTAGCTATCTTAGACCGGCAGATTTGTCAGTTAAAGTCGAAGAGATTTCCTTCTGCTCGTGTCTAATGGAGAGGTCAGCCTCCTGAGGCATCAACCTGGGAGTCCGAGTCTGATATGCGGAGCCGTTATGCTACCTTTTTCCGGACTCAAGTACTTCTTTCTTCTGTCATTTCAAGGATGAATGATTGTTTTAGTGGTGGAGGATGCGACGACCCAATGGGGTCACCACTTATTTATTCTCTGTTATGTACTTTCGAGGCCTTAATAACCTCATCTGGGTTGCTTCGATTTGCGTGCTCCATCAGGACGCGTAACCAGCTTAAATATGACTTTTATGTGAAAAATGATAAATTTTGATATTAAATTGAACAAATTTGACTTCATTAACATTTTGGGTAAACGGACCTGGACCCGTGATTTGACGGTCCCAAAGGGTCCGTAGGAAAATATGGGACTTGAGCGTAAGTCTGGAATCGAATTTCGAGGTCCCAAGTCCAAGAAATGAATTTTTATGTGAAATGTTTTTCTAGAAATAATTAAGGGAAATGGAAACTAAATTTTATTAGAAAACTAGGGTATCGGGCCCGTATTTTGGTTTCGGTGCCCGGTACAAGTCTTATATATGATTGAAGCACTTCTGTAAAGTTTGGTTGAAAACGGACGTCGTCTGACGTGTTTCGAACCCGAAATGGAAATTTCGTGTCTTATGACAAATTTGGAAGAAATCATGAGTTTTGAGGCTTTATCCGATGTATATGATATTATTTTGGCAATTTGATTGCACAGACAAGTTCGTAGGATGTTTTTGAAGTGTTGTGTAGGTTTGGTTTGGAGCCCCGAGGGCTCAGGTGAGTTTAGAGTAGGATCCGAGAGGTCTTAGACATAAAACACCAGATGTTGTAGGTCAGGTGCAAGCTGCAGGTTACAGTACGCGAGTGCGATCGTCCTCGAGCGGTCCGCGCTTCGAGCTTCTGAGAACCCATAGCCTTTAGTTCCTCTAGCGCGGCCGCTGCCATTTTTGTGCGGTCCGCCGCGTGAGCCACGCGGCCGCGATCAGCCTCGCACGGTCTGCGCTGGCAACTTCAGATCGAAATTCCTTGGCATGAGACAGTTAGGTCATGCTCTGGGGCTCGAACATGCCTTGACTTCGGCATTATTTTGTTAAAGGCATTATGGGGGTTTAGTATGACTGAAAACCTTTTCCCAAAGTACATATAATTTTTTACATAATAGTTTATCTAGGGTAGCCTTTAGAACCGATTAAGAAATTTGAAGGCCTTGTTTTTTGTTATGGGTCTCGTACATCTCTAAGTTGTTTTAAAATGGCCATAACCTTTTTAGTTCAGGCGCTGCCCAGTGGTGTTGTTCCCCAAGTTATCCAGGCTTGCCTAAGATAACAGCCCCTGAATGGGAATGGCCGTAGCCTTTATGGTTCGGGCGTCGCCTAATTGTTCTTGTGCCCCCGAGCTTTGATAGCTCCGACCGTCCAATATTGTCTTTGGATGATAGTCCCCAAGTTGGAATGATCATTTGAACCCAGATTAAGGCAGCCATTGGGCTCGATACCTTTAGGGGATCAGATGTAGGAAATTCCTTAGAGAAAAAACAAAAATTTTTTAAGGGACATGATATTTATCCACAAGGTAGAGACTGTCGCGCCCCCTTTTTCCTCCGCGAAATTGGGTTTATCATATTTGGAGGGACAACTCATTCCTTTTGGGAACTTGGTTTGCATTTGAAGAGTCGTCACCTAATGATTAAGTTGCATTAGGACACACAAAAGAGTTTGATTTGAATAACTAGAGATAGGTTAAGGGCTTGAAATTATTCTAAGGGGAAGGTGTTAGGCATCCCTCAGAATCCACTCGTGTGGTTTCTGGCAAGACAAATATTGTGAATTGAGGTGCAATTAGCATATAGGCAGACAACGCTCAAATAAGAGGGGATTTTAACACATAATGGTTTGAAAGTAAACAAAGTTTGAAAGAATAATTAGAAAAACTAACCTTTTTAGATAAGGAGTTAAAATGTTGAAAGAAAAGAAACAAAGAACAAAGGAAGGGGGTCCTAGGTTTATTACAAATATGGATCACCCTACACAATGTCCGGTAATCACTCCTCAATGAGGGGTTTCATGTGACGTTATCGCGTAGTTATCATGTCCATATACCATTCGCACCCCGTTAAGGTATTTAAAGCGCGAATTGGTCTCGATTAATTATTGAATTCTATTACCCGTCCCACTCCTACTTGTCCCGGAGGTACCTAGGACTACTAATCCTAAAAGGGAGGGATATTACTCTTATTTGATGTTTCAAAGGTAAAAACTCTAAGGAGATATACAAAACACATATTGCATATTTGGGAGAAAGCATATAAATAAACAAAGGCTCACATGTACCTCCTTAAACAAAGAAAGCGTATAATTAGCATGACTTTCACATACTTTTTGGGTATGATCAAAATATACCAAAGACGAGGGAGAGGAGATTGCTGAGGCATATTGGTTTATTACATAACTCAGATTAGAAGTCCGAATAAGGTCTGCCTACTGGTTGTAACGATTAATAGAAACAGATTCAATTTACAATTATTACTCTAAGGCTTGCCTAAGTGTTTAGACGGGGTCCTATGGGCATGATATCTACTGAATTCAGAAGGTGTTGAGACAGTAAGGCTTGAAATGAATTGCTTGAAGTCCTATATGCATACTTGTTAAAATAGTTAAGTGGGGAAATTATATTATTAAAAGAGATACAGAATGTATAAAAAATTAAATAAATTGGTTACAGGTGATAACATCTACTATTACTTATTTTATGTCTAACATTGACTGTGAATGAAAATGAATCAGAATTGCTCGAGGATCCTTATAGGCATGATTTCTATGCATTAATGATATTTGACGTGGTATCTAATTGTAGAAACCTAATAGACATTGTGTCTAAGTGCAGAAACATGTTTTAAATCTTATAAACATGTTATCTAAATGCAAAAACTTGTTGTAAACCTTATAGGCATGGTATCTAAATGCAGAATCAGATTTAAACCTTATTGGAATGGTTTCTAAATGAATATGTATAATTAAAACAGTCCCGTAGGCATGGTTTCTAAGTGTGATTGAATATGCAGAATTAAATAGTCATACAGGAATGGTTTCTAAATGTGATTGAATATGTTGAATTAAGTAATCCTATAGGCATGGTTTCTAAATGTGATTGAATATGCAAAATTAAGTAATCCTATAGGAATTGTTTCTATATATGATTGAATGCAGAATTAAGTAGTCCTATAGGCATGATTTCTAAGTGAAGTTTGAATATGCATAAGTTAAAACACTCTATAGGCATGATTTTTACTATTGAATGCATAATTTCCCACCCTTTTTCACTAGCTAGTCCCAAATATTTATTACGACTTATTACAAACTAGAATTTTAAATTACATCAGAAAAGTACAACTAGAGGAAGCCTAATTCTTGACTTCTTGTCCGAGTTAAGAGATAGACCAACTCAAATACCATTGATACAAAGGCTTTCTCCAATTTGAGTGTGTCAGAGTTCCCTAAGAGCCTCAATAGGACTCCGGGCAGTGCTCACACCTAAATTTTATCGCCAGAATATGGACAAGTGTCATGTGGAAGTGTCACCCTCAAGTGTCCAAATTCAGAGGGAGCTCATGGGTCCTATGGCAAGGCTCATGCGCGGAGGGTGGGGGGGCAGAACTTAAGTCTAAGAGAGAGGGAAAGTGATAATAAATGAGAGGGAAAGGGGTGCTGGGAAACAGCCACAAACAAGTTGATAATTTCATACAAAAAGGGTTTAGGGGTTGGTGAATTGCAAGGAGCCTATGTACTTGGTCAAGGGTTAGCTTTGGGCATTCACGATAATAGAAGATGCTGACATGCCCATAAGCCCACCATAACACACAATAGTAGAGAATAGATAGAGGTTATGATCCAGGGGAATCAAGTTTGAGTCATGGACAACAATGCAACCATCAATATCAAACACTTTGGTGTAGGGGCTTAGGATATTTTATACATTGATTCAGAATACAAAGAAAAAAATTACAGCATGTTAGAATAAAGTACTGAATTAAACACAAACAGTAGACATATAAGAAGGCAAAAGTATGAAGTAAACATATTGTTGTGAAGCTGAATTTTAATCAGAACATACCAGTTCAAAGAAGCAAAATACAGTAAAGGAAAGGTTCCATGATTTTGAAATATAGCTTTGGCTTTCAGCTAGTTAAATAGGTCACAGTAGAAGTAGTAGAGCAAGAGAGAATGTTTTTAGAACTAAGAGGGTTCATGTGTGTGTTAATGAAAGAGAAAGGTATTTATAGTTTGAAAACAAGTACAAAAATATGGCAATAATCATAGTTTAGAAGTAATTATGGAACTATGTACTAATTAAAATCAAATCAGTATAAGTACTTCGTTTAATTACGGAGTTAAAATTAAACGGTAACATGCAAATACTAAATAAGGAAAGAAATCACATAAGGCTGAATATAACTAATAAGGAAATATTTCAGCGTAGTACAAGTACTCAATATGTAGTAGAGACTAGGTTCATCAGATCCTAATCAAGGAAATGTCGGTAAGAATCAAGTACCAATGTAACCAAGGTAAGGGAATCAATCATATTGAGTAGAAAAGGTAGGGATCGAGGGTTCAAAGGAAAGTGTTCAAAATAGACCAAGAAACAGGGAAATCACTATGGTGAGAAAAGGAAAGAATTAAAATTTCACAAGGAATGGTTTGAAATTAGTCCAGAATTGGAGGTCATTCAAAAGGGGATTTCAACATATAAAAAGAGTGCATAAACATTAGGCATGCAAGGCTGAACTTATGACAAAGGGAAGCATCATGCAATAATAATCACAAAGCCAGTAGATAGTGAATTGTCGAAACATGGTAGTCACATAGGTCAACTTTAATAAATTAGTAATAGAGAAAATAGTATCAAATAGCATGCAAATGGTCAAGTGAAAAGGCCCTTCTAAAAAGTAAAATGGTGGCAAGAAGTCAAAATCACTTGAAGAAACAGATGTCGAGACGAAAGGGTTTCAAATCCAGTCGAGCAACTTCAAACATGTGAAATAGCTTCAGAAGCTTGAATAAGTCCCAAATAAATTAGGTTTTGAAACCAATCGAATTCAGATATGATGAACAAGTAAATCACATAGTAAATAGTCTTAAAACTTGAAAGAACCCAAAATTTTAGGATTTTCAACACCAATCGAGTCTAGAGATAAAAATCAAGTAAATTAGACAAACACTAAAGAAAATAGATTCAAAAATCTCAAAAGAAATTAAGTCCCTTACAAGCAAACTCAAGTAGAACAACGGCATAAGGAAACACAACAGAACATGTCGAAAATCAAAGAAATAGACTCATAGTGGGCTAATTCATGAATTGAATCAAAGGGGGCCTTTTAATTTAACTAATTCGAACTTAATTAAGCTAAAGAGACGCATTTTTCGAGATAACTTAACAAAAATCAAAATCAGAAAAGATAAAGGAGTTTGAAAGAAACCTTAAGAAAACATTTAGGAGTTTAGGGCAAACACAGATCTAAAATAGACCTAAAAGAAATCAGAAGAACCTTAAAGGCTAGGGTTTCAAGAGTACCCCAGACGGTGAGAAAGGCTGAGAAAATCATCGATCTAAGTAGGAGAGGTCAAGAATTAGGCTTGAATAGCCATGGCTGGATGAAGCAAAGTCAAAGATGACTTGAGACAGCCATATAACGGAAATCAACCCAGGTCTGGATCCAACTTTTCCAGGATCTAGCCTTAAAACCATGATAATCGGGCACATAGAAGCCAAATGAGGTAGATGCATGCCTCCAATGGCTTTGGAAGCCATTGATTCAAGTAGTTTTAGGGTGGTAGTTAGGGGCGGCGTCTAGGGTTTGAGAGAGGATTAAGAGACAATTGAGATAGAAGGGGGATTTGGAGGCGGTCGTAGGTGAAAAATGGTTAGGGTTTAGGGGTAGGTTGAGATTAAAAAGGAAAGGGTTAATGGTGGCCGTTGATCATTTTGATCAACGACCTGAATTGAATGGGTAGGTAGGGGATATAGGTTGGGTATGACTAGGATTTAGGCTGGGTAATTGGGTTTAAAATTGTGTTCAATTCAGGTTACAATTGAAACACAATTAGGTTATATTTTAAAGAGCCACTTTTCCCCTATTTATTTTATGAAAAATAGTAGAGCAACTTCATGAAATAAATTAAAGGTACTAAAATGATCAATAATACATAATTATCAAATAAAAAATATTGGACCTAATTTTTGAAGAAATAAATGTAATTAAATCTGAAAGAGGCTAATATTGTAATTATGTGCCATTTAGCTTTAAAAATACTAAATAAATTTGTAAACAATATGAAAAAATTACATTAGCTATGTTTTAGTATAAATATGAAATTCCAATAAATGAATCACAAAAATGATAATTTTGGGAATAATTATTAGGCTTTTCTGAATAAAATGGAGTAATAAATTGATTTAAAATCTTTTAAAATTAAGGAAAATAATAAAATATTTGGACATACTTATATATTCATACATATGCTATTTTTAAAGTATTTTTGTCGTATTAAAAGTATATGAGGAAAATTTGGGTATCAACAGTTGCCCCTATTTACCCAGAAAGGATGAAAGAGTTGTCGGGTAAAGATATGATGGCCAATTTTGACCGAACGAAATGGTTCGAGGAGACTTTGGCTGTGCTCTGGCTCCTGAGCTGCCTACATATCCCTGGTCTTTCAGGAATCAGGCCATATGTAGTTCAGGATCCGTCGGCGGAGTATGCCGATGGAGACTTTTTAAGAACGGACGCAATATTCAGGACGGGGTGAATGGTTAAAGTCTGATAAGGTTGCGGGAACTGGAGTGGGATCGCTCCTGCCGAGACGGCCGCTGCTTGCTGGATTTCTACAAATAAGTAATACAAGCATACCTAGTGCATAATTTAAACATGATGCAAATTCCTGTCTGACCATGAAGGTTGCCTTTGGACGATTAGGATGACGCCCTTAGACCATGATGTCCTGGGTCATGAAGCATATAATAAAAGATTTTCAGGCCATGAAATAAAGCTCTCGGGCTATGATAATGATGCCTCCAAACCATGATTCCTTTGAATAATGATATGCAAAAGATTAAAAAGGGGTCCTTATTCTCGGGCTATGAAAATGGTGCCTCCGAACAATGACGCCTTCAGATAATTTGGTGTTCTTTTAGCCCATGAAATGCAGTATTTGGATCTTTTAGACCATGAAATGCAATAGGTGGCGATTTTTCAACCATGCAACTATAAGTAAGGTGGCGATCTTTCAGCCATGCAAATGTAAATAAGGCGGCGATCTTTCAGCCATGCAAGTGTAAATAAGGTGGCGATCTTTCAGCCATGCAAGTGTAAATAAGGCGGCCCCATTTCAGCAATGAAATTGTAAATAAGGTGGCGATCTTTTAGCCATGAAATGTAGGAGTGGCGATCTTTCAGCCACGCAAATGTAGATGTGATAATCTTTCAGCCATGCAATGCCAAAAAGGCAGGTGGAGACAGCGTTTAGTCTTGAAAGGAAGAATGGTAGCCTAATACACTGTAGTAAAATGCAGATGGAGACAATGTTTAGTCTTGGAAGGCAGAATGGTAGCCTTATGCAATGTAGTAAAATGCATATGGAGACAGTGTTTAGTCTCGGAAAGCAGAATGGTAGCCTTATGCAATGCAATAAAATGTAGATGGAGACAGTATTTAGTCTCAGAAGGCAGAATGGTAGCCTTATGCAATGCACTAAAATGCAGATGGAGACATTTTTTAGTCTCAGAAGGCAGAATGATAGACTTATGCAAGAAATAAAAAAGGCAAATGGTAATAGAGTTTTCTTAGCTGGTAGCAAGTTGCGATATTGTGACTGCTGGGGATATTGTGATATAGGGAATATCACTGGCATGTGTGAATAGCAAATACTAGTAAGTGCAACAATTTTGAGAGTCGTATTCATGAATAACGTTTGTCTCGTGAGTGTATAGTATGCCGGATGCTTTCGCAATCCAAGTGTCTGCATTCAAAGAAAAATCGTGAGTTTTGTAGAGGGGAGGTTATTTCGCATCCTGTTGGCTCTGCTTGGCATGTTCAGCTTTGATATGGTGATATGGTATGTATCATTTGGGGTAGTGTTGCTAAACAAGGCAATTTTAGCAATAAATATGCATGAATTTGAAAAATATGGCATAAGTATATAATAAGAAACAACTTTTAGATGAACCACGACTTTGACAAGGCTCAAGACATTGCGACCTCTCTTGCTACGCAATTTTGAGGTCCTCCTCAAAATTCTGCCTCAGTTTGAGGGTTGATGCTTCTGGGGGTTGCTTGCGATGATTGGCTGAAATTACTTCAGAATTTTGAGGGTCCTCCTCAAAATTCTATCTCAGTTTCCAATTGCGGGGGAGGGGGATAAAATTTTTATTGAATTGTGACCGAATCCATAAGGCAACATATGTATCCCCTCTTAAACGGGAATCAGGCCAGATGTACTTTAATTTATATCATATAGGAAATCATAAAGAATATACATAGTAA